>CM055126.1:5753945-6953945 GCA_029206835.1 Rana muscosa | reverse complement strand
GTCAAGAAAACGTTGTATCGGACATAGACCTACGGGTCAAGGCCACTGTAGAACTGCAGATAATTTCTCCGGGTCCATCGAAAAACCGGCAGTAGAAATGTCATAACCCAGAAACATAACCTGTTCACAATGAAACTCGCACTTTTCCAACTTACAAAACAGGTTCTCTCTCAGCCTCTATAGCACACGGAAGACCTACATTGTATGTCTCTCTCTCCTTGCAGAGAGAAACAAAACTGTGTAATACAAAAAATAAATAAAATATAAAAGAAAAAAAAAACAGAGCTCAAGGTTTGATCGAGGTCAGTGCCAGGTTTAGTGTTTGCGTCAAGTAAGGGTCAGTAAATTTTGAACAAGATTTTTTTTATTTAGTATAAGTGACAGTGCATCTTAGGTAGGATAAAACTTTTTTTTAAATGCGCGCTGTTTCTGGGCTGTATTACAGGAACAGTGAAAAAATAGGATTTTTTACTCACCGTAAAATCCTTTTCTCTGAGTCCATGGACCGACACAGCTTCTCTATTAACTGACATAGTGGGTATTATCTGTTAATTAGGAGTGACTAGGCAGAAAAACGTGTAAAAAAAAAAGTGTTGCATCACACCTTCTACAGTACCGCCCAGGGGGCGGACCCTCTGGGTATATCCCTGTAACGAGCCCCTTTGCTCGCTCGGCTCCACTCTCCCGACACTCCTCTGCTCTATTGGATCATCCGGTGCTCCAGTATTCCACCTACAGCTATGTGCCATTCAAATCCATTTGTGGTCGGTCAGAACAAACACCAGGCAGGCTGTATGTAAGTTCAACCAAGAGAGACTTTATTAGAACCAAAAACAAGTCTTATATACAGAAACAGAGGGAGTAACCAGAACATAATTAACATGAGCTAATTAACTAAATCCTTTAGCCAGCCAAGGTGACTCATAGATATGACCTTTCAGGGTAGAAGGAGGCTACCATGAGGCCTAACACTCGCATGCAAAAACGGAGTGACGACCAAGTCAGCTGCCGTACTGCAGCCCGAAGGGTCTGCAACTTCTCTACAGGGAGGAATACCTTTGCCTCTGTGGAATCCAGAATCAACCCCAGGTACACTAGGCGTTGAGTGGGCACCAATACTGACTTTGCGTGTTTAGTATCCAACCACAGTCTCGAAAAGTCCGACAGGTAATGGACACGCTTGCCTCTAATTCTGAGCTTTAAGGGGCCTTCAGAAGAAGGTCGTCCAAGTAGCCCATGATAGCGATACCCTGCTGTCTTAGAAGTGCCAGAATCGAAGCGAGCACCTTGATAAACGTCCTGGGTGCTGAGGCAAGGCCAAACGGGAGGGCCACAAACTGATAGTGGTTCTTCCCGATTGCAAATTGCAGAAACCTCTGGTGTCTGGAGTATATGGGGACATGCAGGTATGCGTCCTTGATGTCCAAGGAGGCCAGAAAGTCCCCCGGATGGAGAGCCGTGACTACAGATCGAACCGACTCCATCCGAAATCTTTGTACCTTCACAAAGCAATTGAGGGCCCTGAGATCCAAGATTGGATGAACCCCATCCTTCTTCGGCACAATGAACAGATTTGAGTAAAAACCCTGACCCCGTTCCTGTTCTGGAACTGGAATAACTACCCCGCGTTCCAGTAGACCCGATGGGTCGGTAGTAGCTGGAGATTGGAGGTGACGAATCTGTCCGGTGGACAAGAGAGAAATTCTATCTTGTAGCCTGAGGAGATTACTTCTCAAACACACCTGTCGGAGACTAGAACTGTCCACTGAGTCGTGAATTTGCGAAGACGTCCCCCCACCCGAGAGCTGGGTGGGGGCGGACCTTCATGCGGACACAGATTTGTCCGCAGGCTTGTTGGGTCTGCGGGACCAAGGACGCTTTTGTCCTTGGGCAGGCGCCTTGTCGGCCTGGGGTCTTTTCCCTGTCGCCCTAGGGGGACGAAAAAAACACTTGCGTGCAGTAAAGGAGGGCCCTTGCCCTTGGGGTGGCCCCTTACCCTTGCTAGTTTGAGGAGGCAAAGTGCTTTTACCTCCTGTGGCATCCTTGATGATGTCATCCAGAGAAGCCCCAAAAAGTCTGTCGCCCTTAACCACTTAACGACCGCCCACCGCCGATTTACGTCGACAGAATGGCACGGACAGGCAGAATCACGTAGATCTACGTGATCGCCTTTGTGCAGTTGGGGGGTCCATCCGGACCCCCCTTCACTGCAGTGAGCGGCCGTTAAGTGTTCGGGAGCGATCAGGCATGAGGGGGCGGCCGCTCGATTCCGCCCCCCCCCTCGCGATCGCTCCCGGCCAATGAAAATGCTTCCTCCGCCATGTGATGTAAACAAGGCTGGAGGAAGTGATGTCATCTCCCTCGCCGCGGTCTTTTCGTTCCCGGCGCCGAGCAGAGAAGAAGCAGGTTAGTGCACCAACAGTCCACTGACACGTAGGTACACATAGGCACACAAATCACCCCCCAGTCACCCCCAGATCACCCCCCAGGTCACCCCAAAGCCCCCAATCACAGTGTCACTGATTGCAGTGATCATTTATTTTACTGATCACTGCATTTAGTGTCATCTGTGATTGTAAAAAGTTGCAGGGCAGTTAGGATTAGGCCCCTTTAGGTCCAGGGTAGCCCCCTAACCCCCCCCTAATAAAGGTTTAACCCCTTGATCACCCCCCAGGTAACCCTTTCACCCCCTAACTTCAGCGTCACTAAGCGATTGTTTTTCCGATCGCTGTATTCGTGTCGCTGGTGTTTTAGATAGGCAGTTATTTTTTTTTAGGTTCGCCGCAGGTTTTTATTAGTGTCAGGTACCCCCATATATTATTTTAACCCCCTGATTGCCCCTAGAGTTAACCCTTTCACCAGTGATCGCCGTATAAGCGTCACTGGTGTCACTGGTTAGCCAGTAAGTTATTTAGTTATTTAGGTTACCCGTCAGGTTTTTATATAGTGTCAGGTACCCCCATATTTAACCTAATAAAGGTTTTAACCCCCTGATTGCCCCTAGTTAACCCTTTCACCAGTGATCACCATATAAAGGTTACGGGTGACGCTGGTTGATTAGTTTGCTTTTTATAGCATCAGGGCACCCGCCGTATATAATAGGATTTTTATAACAGCTTACCTGTAAAATCCTTTTCTTGGAGTACATCACGGGACACAGAGCGACATAGTCATTACTAATGGGTTATATAGATACCGTCAGGTGCTGGCACTGGCAACTTCCAAAACCGGAAGTACCCTCCCCTATATAAGCCCCTCCCATCCGGGAGCACCTCAGTTTTGTAGCAAAGCAATAAGTGTCCCTAAAGAGGGGCGGGAGCTCTGTGTCCCGTGATGTACTCCAAGAAAAGGATTTTACAGGTAAGCTGTTATAAAAATCCTATTTTCTTTCTCGTACATCACGGGACACAGAGCGACATAGTCATTACTAATGGGATGTCCTAAAGCAATGCCCAATGAGGGGGGGGATACACCATATATAAGCTGAGCGCTATCAGACATGAGGATCTTTTGCGGCCTGCAACACACTGCGCCCAAAGGCGACATCCTCCTGACTTCTAACGTCCACCTGGTAGAATCTAGTAAACGTGTGAACTGAAGACCATGTTGCGGCCTTACAGATTTGAGCCAGGGAGGCCTGGTGATGCACTGCCCATGAAGTTCCAGCTGCTCTCGTGGAGTGCGCTCTAACTTTGAACGGAGGCGGTCTCCTTCTCAAGCCATAGGCTTGTATTATGACCTGTCGAATCCACTTGGCTAAAGTAGATTTTGACGCTGCCTGACCCTTTCTGGGGCCTTCCGGCAGAATAAACAAAGTATCCGTTCTGCGAATCTGAGCAGTGGCTTTTAGATAAGCTTTAACTGCTCTTACTACATCCAAAGAATGCAATGACTTTTCCTCTACCGAACTAGGTTTGGGGAAAAAAGAAGGAAGAACCACATCTTGGTTCAAATGAAACCTCGATACCACCTTAGGAAGAAAGGCTGGGTGAGGACGTAACACTACTCTATCCTTATGGATAACCAGATATGGCTCCTTACAGGACATAGCTGCTAATTCTGACACTCTTTTAGCCGAACAAATGGCTACTAGAAAAATCAATTTCCTGGTGAGAAGAACCAAAGAAATATGCTGTAATGGTTCAAATGGTTGTTTCTGTAGAACCGACAGAACCAAGTTTAGATCCCATGGATATATGGGAATATTAACCGGAGGACTAATACGCATCACTCCTTGTATAAAGGCGTTGACTAGTGAATGCGAAGCCAAGGGCCTTTGAAAAAATATTGACAAGGCCGAAATCTGACCCTTGATAGTACTCAAGGCAAGCTTCCTATCTACAGCCCATTGTAGGAAGTCCAGAATCCTACCTATTACGTATTTATGTGGATGCCATTTCTTGGCCTCACACCAGGCGATGTACGCCTTCCAGATTCTATAGTAGATCTGCCTGGATACCGGCTTCCTGGCATTGATCATGGTAGATACCACAGAATTAGAGCGCCCTCTCTTTTTTAGAATGTGGGCTTCAATAGCCAGGCCGTCAAACCTAGGGCTGGTAAGGAAGGGTGGTATATCGGTCCTTGCGAAAGCAGGTCCGGACGATGTGGGAGAGTCCAAGGACTCCCCACTGACATTTTACAATCTCCACGTACCACGCTCTTCGGGGCCACGCTGGAGCCACCAGAATCACTGGTTTCTTTTCTACCCTGATTCTGCGGAGTAATCGAGGTAACCATTGTGGCGGTGTGAATGCATATATCAGCTTGAACTGATCCCAAGGGAACACTAGGGCATCCGAGCCGCAAGCTAGGGGATCCCTTGTCCGAGAGACAAACCTGTCCACCTTTGCGTTGAATCTGGATGCTAGAAGATCTACATCCGATGTTCCCCACCGCTGACATATTGTCCAGAAAACCTCGGGGTGAAGGGACCCTTCCTCTGGGCATAATTGCTGGCGACTTAGAAAGTCCGCCTTCCAATTCTCCACTCCTGGAATGAATACCACAGATATGGCTGGGACATATCTTTCTGCCCATTTCAGGATGTAATTTACTTCCCTCTGGGCTGCACGACTTCTGGTGCCCCACTGATGATTGATATATGCCACTGCTGTGGCATTGTCTGATTGAATTCTGACAGGGGACCCTTGGAGTTTGGATGTCCATGCTACTAGGGCATACCGGGCTGCTCGTATCTCTAAGAGATTGATGGGCAGGGCCTTTTCTGCATCCGACCATCTGCCCTGGAGAGACCATTGCTCCAGTACTGCTCCCCAGCCTATAAGGCTGGCATCTGTAGTGACCACCTTCCAAGAAATCGGACTGAAGGATTTCCTTTTTTCCAGATTCTGGGGAACCAACCACCAACGGAGGCTCTTGCGAACGGAAGGGGACAAGGACATTGTAAGTCTAGGGCCTGAACTTTTTTGTTCCAGGCTGACAGTATGACCCCTTGCAAATTCCTTGAATGGAATTGACCGTAGGGTACTGCTTCGAATGATGCCACCATTTTTCCCCAGCAGCCTCATGCACAGGTGTATGGACGGCTGTCTTTTTTGTATCCACTAAGTGGATCAAATCTTTCAAAGACAACACCTTTCCTCGAGGCAAGAATATTTTTCTCTGGCCTGAATCCAACCTTAGCCCCAAGTATTCCAGACTTTTGACGTTTTTAGGGCTGACTTGTCTCGGTTGATAATCCAACCGTGAGATTCCAGATACTTGATTGTCTTGTGAACGACCACGTCTAGTTTTTTCACTGAGTGGTCTATCAGCAACAAGTCATCTAGATATGCCATTATCATTACACCTTGTGTTCTTAGATTGGCCAATAAAGGGCCAGAATTTTTGTAAACACTCGTGGTGCTGTGGCCAAACCGAAGGGTAAGGCTCTGAACTGAAAATGGCGCCCTTCTACTGCAAAGCGTAGAAATTTTTGGTGGACTGGAAAGATGGGAATGTGCAAATAAGCATCTTTGATGTCGATCGCGGCTAACCAATCCTCCCCTTGTAGGGCAGTGGCCACCGATCGGATCGACTCCATCGGAAAGTCCTGATATACAGGAATTTGTATAGCCCTTTTAGAATTAATATGGGCCTCCCGTCCGCGTTTGCTTCGGGACTGTAAAGAGGTTTGAGTAAAACCCGAACCCTCATTCTTCCAGGGGAACCTCCATAATTACTCCTTGGAGCAATAGTTGTTCTAGTGCCAACAGGAGGGACTCTCTCTTCCGGGGATCCCTTGGCACGTTTGACCTCAAAAATGGGAAGGAGGAGAGTCTTTTAACTCCAAACTGTATCCCCAACATACTGCGGAGAGCACCTATCTGTCTTGATCGTGTCCCGCCAGGTCTCTTGCGAACAACTGGAGTCCTCCCCCCACCCGACTGAGTGGGGGCAACCCTTCAATGAATTTAACTTTGGGGGAGGTTTTGTACCTCCCCTGACCCAGGGTTTCTCATTACCCTGCTATTGTCCCTGTTTTTTACCCCCGGGAATTGACCGAGGAGGCCGTCGGAACTGTTACACAGCCGATGCCCCAGGGACTGGAGAAGCAGGCCTCTTAAAGAGGGACCTCTAACTCTGTTTTTAACCGGCAAGAGCGTATTTTTACCGCTGGAAATTTTCTGGATATATTTGTCCAGGTTTTCCCTGAATAAGCGTTCACCATGAAATAGGACGCTAACCAGCCATTCTTTACAGGGAGCTTCAGCAGACCAGTTTTTGAGCCATAGAAGCCTACGCATATGTACTATAGACAGCGTAAGGCGGGAGGCCTGATGGACTGAATCCTTTATGGCGTCAACCGCAAAGCCTAAGGCTCTAGGTAGATCAGCTAGGGCAAGGGCCTGCTGATCTGTCAAGTCCCTCAAGACCTGTTTCAACTGATCCTTCCCTGCTTAGCAGACCCCAATAGCTGCTACTGCTGGTTGTGTCACCAAGCTTGCTGTAAAAAGAAGCAGACTTTCATAAGGACTCCAATCTTTTATCTATTGGGTTCTTGAACATTTGGACATTATCCACTGGACATGTCAGTGATTTATACATACAAGAGATGGCTGCGTCCACTGTAGGGACCTTCCATTTTTTTTGATGAACTTATCCTCCACGGGATAGACCACCGGAAATCTCTTGGGGGAATAAATATTTTCTCAGGACGTTCCCAATCCTGGTAAATAAGCCCTTTCAGTAAAGGGTGAAGTGGAAAAGAACAGACAGTCTGGGGGCTTCTAGCGACCCCAACGAGGATACAGTAGTGGTTGATGGTTCCGCAAGGTGCATTTTTAAATGCTGATCGGACCATGTTAGTCAGAGACTGAACCCATAATCTTTCAGCTTGAGATGCTGAGAAAAGGTTCCCCCACTGTTGATTCCTCTATAACAGAATCAACCTCATCCTGATCCCCTTCAGGCAGGTCGATCCCTGTATGGGACTGTTGTTCTGCTAACAGGCACTCTGAAGGAGGAGACGGAGATCGGGCGTGCTTTCCCTGACAGGGAGGCAGCGATCAGTGTTGACAATCTCTCTCTAATCCTCCCAGAGCTGAGGAAAAAAACTCCTCTGTTACATACACAGGAGCAGGTGAACTGAGGACAGCCACAGTACCAAGTACCCCTGCGGGGTCTCTACGGTCACTTACCTCTGAACTTCAGGGGAGACTGGTGCAGCAGAAGCATGCCCAAGATCCTCAGAGCCCGATGAGACCCCCTTCGCTTCCTGGAAGATTCAGTTCCGGAGCTTCTGGACGGCATATTTCCTAAGCCTAAAGCTGAGGTATTCCAGCCGTAATACACCACTTTTACTGAGAATAGTCTAGCACAATTGCTGCTATATCACAGTTGGTGTCTACTAATGTGCCTTTCTATGGGGATGCCTGCATCAACCGCTTGCTGTATGCCTTTTTTTAATGTTGCCAGCTCTGTCACTGCACTTCATAGCCAGCTCACAACACAAAATTGTGGTTTTTAACATGCTGGGACGCCCGCACATGCGCAGAAGCGCTGCGGCGCACACAGAGCGTCATCCCCCAGGCTCCGCCCCCTTTCCCGGCTCACCTCTATATATAGAGGCGCGTGCACGCGCACGCGCGCGGCCACGTGCGCCTTCGGCGCTAATTTCGAAAAGGGAACTAGGGACAAGAGCCAGGGCCCCTCTTTGCCGCAGGCCGGGGGATGGACGAGCATTGCAACATGGCAGAGGAAGCAGTTTCCCACAAGAGAACTCACCATCTGCCTGGACTTGCTCTGATGAAAAGAAACTAGTCCACATGACAAGAACGTTCCACAGCGGCCTCTAGTGGATAAACACAGGTACCGCAGTCTAATATATTAAATATATATATATATTTTTTTTTTTTTCTTGACCACTATTAAAAATATTACATTTTTTTAGTAGTTACAGGCATGCACAGATATTAGCGGGAATACCGTTAGGTAACAGACAGAAAGACAAATTAGGCTTGGGGGTCCCCCAATAGAACCAAGTTCCTGGGGGCCCCCACTTACCTGTTCCCCGCCGCAGGACTTTGTTTGGTCCACAAAAGCCCAAACTTCACCTATCACGGCAGGCATTGTAATCAAACCTTCAGGGACCGGGTTCCCAAGGATTCCACTCCCCTGGACCTGTATAGCACCCTGCACAGAAAACATCTTGGTCGTGGGTATGACCAGAGCTCTGGATCCCAGGGTCCAGCTCTCCTAAGAGAAGCATTACAGGCAAAACCTTGCTCTTCTCTGCAAGGCCCGGGTACCGACCGTTTAGCTATGAAGCTTTTTTGGTCGGATCCGGAATAGCTTACTGAGGCCCAAAAGAACCTGTACGCAAGCTCAGTGAAAAACACATGTTTCTTCTTGGCCAACACCTTAGACACTGGCAAAAAAACTGAGGTGCTCCCGGATGGGAGGGGCTTATATAGGGGAGGGTACTTCCGGTTTTGGAAGTTGCCAGTGCCAGCACCTGACGGTATCTATATAACCCATTAGTAATGACTATGTCGCTCTGTGTCCCGTGATGTACGAGAAAGAAAACCCAATAAAGGTTTAACCCCCCTGATCGCCCGGCGGGTGAGATCAATTAGGTTTTAGCGCCAGAGAGGGTCTGCGTCGCCCCAGGCAGTGTTAGGTTAGTGACAGTAACGCTAACACCCACGCGCAAAGCATACACCCCCCTTAGTGGTATAGTATCTGATCAGATCTGATCAGATCTATACTAGCATCCCCAGTGGTTTAGGGTTCCCAAAAACGCAGTGTTAGCGGGATCAGCCCAGATACCTGCTAGCGCCTGCGTTTAGCCCCTCCGCCCAGCCCAGCCCAGCCCACCCAAGTGCAGTATCGATCGATCACTGTCACTTACCAAACACAACACACATAACTGCAGCGTTCGCAGTGCTTGGTTTTTGGGGCCCTGTACGCGGCTAGGCTCCCAAAAAGTCCCACACATGTGGTATCCCCGTACTCAGGAAAAGCAGCAGAATGTATTTTGGGGTGCAATTCCACATATAACCATGGCATGTGTGAGCAATATATCATTTAGTGACAACTTTTTGTAAATTTTTTTTTTCTTTTTGTCATTATTCAATCATTTGGGACAAAAAAAAAAAATATTCAATGGGGTCAACATGCCTCTCAGCAAATAGCTTGGGGTGTCTACTTTCCAAAATGGGGTCATTTGGGGGGGTTTTGTGCCATCTTGGCATTTTATGGCCTTCAAAACTGTGATAGGTAGTGAGGAGTGAAATCAAAAATTTATGCCCTTAGAAACCTTGAAGGCGGTGCTTGGTTTTTGGGGTCCCGTACGCGGCTAGGCTCCCAAAAAGTCCCACACATGTGGTATCCCCGTACTCAGGAGAAGCAGCAGAATGTATTTTGGGGTGTAATTTCACATATGCCCATGGCATGTGTGAGCAATATATCATTTAGTGACAACTTTGTGCAAAAAAAAAAAAGTTTGTCATATTCCCGCAACTTGTGGCAAAATATAAAATATTCCATGGACTGAACATGCCTCTCAGTAAATAGCTTGGGGTGTCTACTTTCCAAAATGGGGTCATTTGGGGGGGTTTTGTGCTATTTTGGCATTTTATGGCCTTTGAAACTGTGATAGGTAGTGAGGAGTGAAATCAAAAATTTGCGCCCTTAGAAATCCTGAAGGCGGTGCTTGGTTTCCGGGGTCCCGTACGTGTCTAGGCTCCTAAAAAGTCCCACACATGTGGTATCCCCGTACTCAGGAGAAGCAGCAGAATGTATTTTGGGGTGCAATTCCACATATAACCATGGCATGTGTGAGCAATATATCATTTAGTGACAACTTTTTGTAATTTTTTTTTTTTTTTTGTCATTATTCAATCACTTGGGACAAAAAAAAAAAAATATTCAATGGGCTCAACATGCCTCTCAGCAATTTCCTTGGGGTGTCTACTTTCAAAAATGGGGTCATTTGGGGGGGTTTTGGACTGCCCTGCCATTTTAGCACCTCAAGAAATGAGATAGGCAGTCATAAATTTAAAGCTGTGTAAATTTCAGAAAATGTACCCTAGTTTGTAAACGCTATAACTTTTGCGCAAACCAATAAATATACGCTTATTGACATTTTTTTTACTAAAGACATGTGGCTGAATACATTTTGGCCTAAATGTATGACTAAAATTGAGTTTATTCGATTTTTCTTATAACAAAAAGTAGAAAATATCATTTTTTTTCAAAATTTTCGGTCTTTTTCTGTTTATATCGCAAAAAATTAAAATCGCAGAGGCAATCAAATACCATTAAAAGAAAGCTCTATTTGTGGGAAGAAAAGGACGCAAATTTCATTTGGGTACAACATTGCATGTCCGCACAATTTACAGTTAAAGCAGCGCAGTGCCGAATCCCAAAAACAGGCCTGGTCCTAATGGCCCGAAATGGTCCGGGGCTTAAGTGGTTAAAAGGCAGATCCAACAGGGCCTTCTTGGAAGTCTGGTCCGCAGACCAGCCCTTTAGCCAGATCAGGCGGCGTATTGCTACTGCATAAACCAAAGCTTTTGACAGCAGGGGAATAGTATCCATGTCTGACTCGCAGACAAACTTAAGGCCCTGGACCAACTGGTCGGCCAAAGTTATCTCATCAGGAGGAGCATCTCGCTCCTTTAACCCCTGGAGTAGCAATTTTGCCCATTCAGTAAGTGTCTGAGACACTAGGGCCCCCGCCAATGCCAGGCATACTGCCGAACCTACCACTGAGTATAGGTAGCGAGCGAGTGCTTCAGCCTTCCTATCCACAGGGTCCTTGAAAACAGGAGCCCCTTCTACTGGAATAGTGGTAGCTCTATTAAGTCTGGACACCGGAGGGTCCACTATAGGGGGCGAGGTCCATTTCTTCAGGAAACTCTCCTCAAAGGGGTACCGTACCGCAAACCTCTTTGGGGCTGTAAAGACCCTCAGTGGGTTCTCCCATTCCTTGTATAAGAGTTTATCAAAATAAGACACACAAGGGAACACCTTAGCAGTGCGGGCAGGTTTACGAAACCCAAAGGGGACCGGAGTCTCTGCTGCTTCTGCAGTATTTTCCAACTTTAGCGTATCCCGCACTGCAGTAATAAGGTCAGATACCAAAGCCGTCTCGCGTACTGACCTGGACTTGGAGTCATCCTCACTGTCCTAACGGTCACGGTCTGCAGTCTCTGATGCGTCAGAATCTGGGCTATGAGCCATAGCTGGACCTGGTTCTGTCTCAGAAATATCCCCAGAAGATTGCAGGGGACGGGGCGTTTTCTACCCCTGTATTCCCGTGTGCTGCTTCCACCCTGGCAGCAAACGCCTCTAGGATTGCCGACATAGCGTCCATAGACACCTCAGGGGCACCAGCTGCTAAATCTGGTGTTTCAGGGGAGAAGACATCTGGCTCAGATGCCATGCTGACCACACGCTGACACCCACAGGGCTCCAGGCAAGATATCAATAGGCCACCCTCCTGCGCTGCAGAGATGCTGGGTCACCACCCTGGATCGGTACCGCTATGCTGCTGTGTGCTGCGCCTGTGATGCTGTCCCACCACTGCTGTGACAGTCTGCTTCTTTTATCAGCGCTTCCTGTGTGAATTATTTGCGCCAGTGTAATGCACCCTAGAGGTCGGAGACTCTTGCAAAATGGCCGCCAAACGTCTGTATGGAAGATAATGTGGGCTCTAAGAAAATGGCCGCCGAGCCGAAGATAGAGGCCAAAGCAGCCGTAGACCACAAAAAGATGGCCGCCGAACGGCAATATATACATACAGCGTGGATCATTACAAACATGGCCGCCGATCAGTCGATAGAGGCCAGTGGGTGTGGAACTACAAGAAAATTACCCGAAACCACAGGAAGATGGCCGCCGGGCAGTCACTAGAGGCCGAAACCGGCATGGACCACCGCAAAATGGCTGCCGACAGCATGGAGGGGGAAGAAGCACACACACAGGTAAGCAGAAATTCGATTTTTTAAATCTTAGTTACAGCCAGCCCCGCTCCAGTGGAACCCCCTAGGTGACCCCCAGCACCCAGCAACCTTAGCTAGAAGCCCAGGGAGGAGGGAAGAGCAAGGAGAGAGGGAAGAAAGGGGCCACAACCACTTACTTGATCTCTCCAGGAATGTCCAGCCAAATCACCCAGCTGAGGCAGGGGAGTTTACTTACCTATCCTGCATGTATCATGCTGGAAGACATTCCAAACAGATTATCGTCCGCGCACGGAAGGTGACTGTTGGCCAGGCATGGTGTGATTGGACCCAAGGGGACGATCACATGTATGCCCTGGAGCGCAGCGCTCACCGGACAGGCTGCTGTGACTCGGCCGTAAAGTCAGCCGAAGCTGAGTGGTCCGATGCAAGCCTTGGAGCGTAAGCTCACTAGCCAGGCTGCTGCGACTCGACCGTAAGGTCAGCCGAAGCTGAGCGGTCCGATGCAGGCCCTGGAGCATAGGCTCACCGGCCACCCGTGGAGCGACGGGCATGTCGTGGAAAACCCAGCGCGTAGCTAGGGTCAGCACTCGCTCGATGGCCAAAACTGGGGAGACTACAAGGATCGAGGATCCAGCCTGTCACCCAGTCGGCAATTGATCGGAGATCACAGGAAACAAAAAAATGTAGCAAAAAAAAATATTTTTCCCCCGGACCAATGGGCCCGAAGGGACCCATGTCCTACTCCTTGCTAGACAGAAAAAAACTGATCTGCGAGATGCAGACTGAGGGGATATACCCAGAGGGTCCGACCCCTGGGCGGTACTGTAGAAGGTGTGATGCAACACTTTTTACAAGTTTTTCTGCCTAGTCACTCCTAATTAACGGAAAATACCCACTATGTCAATAGAGAAGCTGTGTCGGTCCATGGACGAAAGAGTAATATACATGTATGTGGTATCACTGCGATCTTTGGGAGCAGGAGAATTTATTTTGGGTTGTTCTTTGGTTGTAGGTTATGGTGGTAACAAGAAATAGACCGCTAAATAAAAATAAAAAAAATACATATTCTTTACGGTTTTGGGCCAGTTTTCCTTTGACAATTTAAAAAAATCCCCCCCAAAAAATCAGGATGCACTAAGTAGTTGAGATGAAATGTACAGTTTTACTAACATATGTCAAAGTTGCAGAATTGTGCTTAGGCATTAACATTTGTTTTACCCTTAGGCGCAAAGGGGTTAATTGAGGGTACATTTAAGATTTTCTAGTGTTTGGGAATTAAAGACTTTGCAGCGATCAGAGGATGTTTGTGTAGCGGGGTGTTCCCCTTTAATTAGAGACAGGAAATTCGAGAGAGAGGGGAGTCGGGAGGAAGGAGGAAAGAGACGTTTTGTTAACAGAAGCAGAGGACATAACTACTGTCCCAGAACCCCACTGGGTCCCAGGATGTTTGGAGTTATGCCCCAGAGACTCATGGGGGAAGGTATATAAGGAGGGGGCGAGGCCTAGCTCTTGATCTTTGGGGACACGAGACTTCACGGACGGATCCTCCTGTGCGGATGTGTCGGAGGGGCAAGGCCTGAAGCCTGAGGCCTTGCTCTGCACCGAAGAGCCTTCCATCCTCCCCTCTGCGAGCCTGGGTGGCATCTGACTTTGTGAGCTACCGCCTTGTCGGATCGGGGACCCGATCGTTGGAGAGATCGAGAGTGTGTGACACGGCCGGTGGAGGTTTTTTTCCCGGACTGGATCCGTAGTCCGGCGGGTGAGAGGGCGTAAGCCCAGCTAAGATACTGTTGCTGTGTATAGGCCTATAGACTGCCGTGGCCTACAAGTTATTTTCATACCCCTTGGATTACAAAGTTATACTCTGTTTAAGTGCACCACCATTACAGACCTGCCGGTGAAGAAAGAAGGACTAAGCTAAATATTAGAACCAGGCCTGGTGGGGATTCTAGCGTGTTTGATTACTGCGCCATAGGGCACTTAGTTAACGGTCGCCCGTATGGCGCACCTGTAGCGTGTGTTACTATATAGTGTGTTAGAGTGGCAGGACGCTGCCCTTAGGAGTGATTGTTTAGAACTGTGATTATTGTTACCCCCTTTATTCATATTGAGAATTAATGAGTAAAACACTTTACCTATTACAATTCATTACTGTGTCCTTGCTTAGTTATTCTATTGCATAGGACATATCCTTGATTGTTAGTACTAGCTGTGCCAGAAGGGGGTAGAGCCTATTGCCGGGGGTTGGCGGAGCTGCACTCAGGGCCCAAATCAAATTCTGCGGCCTCCTTAGTTGAAGGTATCGCTACACGTGGGGGCTCGTACATCCGGGATTACTGAGACAGCGGTGAAACCGCCAGAAGCTACCGGCATGGACCCGATAGAGGTGGGACAGTGGTACAAGAGATGGGGCGTAGACCCAGCCAGGACGGCAGTTATAGAACTCCCGGGGATATGGCAGACACAAGCAATGATACAACTCATAATGTCCCTATCACCGATTCACAAACCATGGGTGATAGACGTGAAAACTAGTGGTGGACTTTCACATGTCTTACTGGAATGGCAGGCAGAAATTCCTGAACAGTTTAGAGGCAACAGCATACAAGATGAGGACGATCAGGTCTATCATTTGCTGCATGCGCTGCCGCGCACAAGAGATAGCTCTCAGACAAAAATAACACTGTCACCGCAGCCATCTTCCCCGTCATCCCCACAGAAGGACACAAAGAGTCCCAGGACAAGCCCCGGCACTCTTAGTGCAGAATTATGCGCTGTTCTGGGGGAGATTGTAGCTCAATGCAAGAAAGAGCCCACAGATTACCCGATGTCGGGGTACAGGAAGCTCCGGATGTTTTCAGGAAGGAAACCAGTACCCTTGGAAGAAGAGGGATTTGAGGAGTGGCTAGACAGCGCAACTCAGGCACTAGAGGAATGGGAAGTTCCGGACCGCAGAAAGAAACAGAGGGTTGTGGAAAGTTTGAAAGGGCCTGCTCTAGAGGCCGTACGCAACTTGAAGATGAGCAAGGCAGATTGTACTGCACAAGAGTGCCTCGATGTGTTGCAGAATGTGTTTGGTGGGACAGAGAAAGTCACGGAGCTTGCTTATCAGCTGGAGCATTGCTACCAGAAGGAAGGTGAGAAACTATCAGACTATATGGGACGCCTGGACAAAATACTGCATAGGATGATCCTGAAGAAGGGGATAAGCCCAGGGAAAGTAGATGAGGCCCGTGCTCAACAGGTAGTGAGGGGAGCTCAACCCATGGATCCAATTGCATGGACACTGCGTGCCCGGCAGGATGGGAAGAATCTGGAGTACCCTGACCTCATCCGAATGATTAGAGAAGAAGAGGCTATATTGGAAGAAAAAAAAAAAAGAACGCCTGATAGAGCCCGTCAAACAGCCGGTAGCAATAGTTACACCGGCCATGACTCCCGATAGGGGAGCGGAGGTGGACACTTTGAAGTTGCAGATGTCCCAGATGATGGAGATGATGACTGCTATAATGGCGAAAGGTCAAAGTGGAGCAGAGAAACCAAGCCCCAGAAAGGAGTTGTTCCCGAATACCTCAGAACCAGCCTCCATACAGGACCGAGAAGAGATGCTATGCTACAACTGCGGGGGCAGTGGTCACTTTGCCAGTAGGTGTTCCAGTCCCAAGAAGAAGAAAATGGATAATCGCCAGCCGGTGGGAAACTCCAGAGGGCCCCGGTGAGGGAGTCAACCGGGTGCCCATCTCTTTCAGTGAGCTCCAAACTGAATGGAAGGAAGCAAAAGAGAGAGAACAAGACCCCTCAGAAGGAATCTAGGGTCTCTCAACCAAGATACACACCAGAGAGAGGGGACAAGACCCCTCAGAAGAAATTTAGCACTCCCAAGAAGGAATGCCTACAACCAAGAGACAATAACATCCCTCAGCGGGTTTGTACTCCCATTAGGGTGGGGAAGGTCAATGCATACCGGGCTCAAGAGAGAATAAAGTCCAAAACAAACTGGATGAAGACAAGTCCTCAGAAGAAAGTGACCTCAACCCGGCCGTACCCAGAAGAATTGGTCGGCCCGTCCCCCACTGTATCTATCCAGGTGGAAGGAGTATATACGAAAGCCCTCCTGGACACTGGAGCTCAAGTGACTTTGTTGTACAGAGACTTCTACGATAGGCACTTAAGTCATTTGCCTATACAGAAGATAGAAGAGCTGGAGATATGGGGCCTGGGAACGCAGAGGTTCCCCTATGATGGTTATCTGCCCATAAAGCTGACATTCGACCCCTCTGTGGCTGGGAAGACAGAAGTGTTTGACACCCTGGCAGTTGTGTGTCCTAGACCACCCGGGGCTAGCAAGATGTCCCTCATCATAGGCACCAATACGGATCTAGTGAGAAGACTTCTGACCCCCCTGGTGAAGATGAGGAGCCATCAAGATCCAAACATCCATCCCATGCTGAAGACAGCCTACCAACGGTTAGTGTTGGAGCAGAATACCCCAGGAGAGGGGATAGGGAAGGTGTGGAGACTGGGGAGAGAAGGAGTGGTGCTGCAGCCTGGACAGGTGGCTTGCCTCAGGGCCACTGTGAAGCTCACCTGGAAGCAGCCTGGTCCCTTTGTTATGCTGGAATCTGACCCAAGGAAAGATCACTCAGGCCTGGAAGTGATACCGGAAGTGATTCCAATCAAGGCTCTGAAGAAAGCCGGGGGAAGAGTCCCGGTGAGTGTGAGGAACTCTACAGAAAGGGCCATAGAGATCCCTGCCCGGGTGCTGTTGGGACAGGTGAGTCCTGCTGTCCCAGTCAGCTGGTCAGAAGTAAAGAGGACGGGTGAAGAAGGAGATGTTTGGAAAAAACTTTCCATGGAGAACCCGAATTTACCTGGAGCCTGGAAAGAGAGAGCCAAGGCCCAGCTGACTAGATGGGAGAAGATTTTCTCCAAAGATGAGTTCGATGTGGGGTGTGCGAGGAGTGCTACCCACCGCATCCGCCTGCAAGAAGACAAACCGTTCAGGGAAAGAGTCAGGCGGGTTCCGCTAGCAGATCTGGAGGATCTGAGGGAACAACTTGCAGAACTCAAGAGGACTGGTGTGATACGGGAGTCCAGAAGCCCCTATGCCTCTCCCATAGTAGTGGTCCGAAAGAAGAATGGATCATTGAGGCTCTGTATAGACTACAGGACTCTCAACAGGAGAACCATACCTGACCAATACACCACTCCGAGGATAGAGGATGCCCTACAGAGCTTGTCTGGAGCCAAATGGTTCAGCGTTATGGATCTCAAGAGTGGGTACTATCAGATTCCGATGCACCCAGCAGACAAGGAGAAGACAGCTTTCATAACCCCAGTGGGGTTCTTTGAATTCGACCGGATGCCCCAAGGTCTGTCTGGAGCCCCAGCTACTTTCCAACGTCTCATGGAGAAGACAGTAGGGGACATGAACTTGATCGAAGTCCTTGTATACCTAGACGATGTCATTGTCTTTGGGAGAACCTTGGAGGAACATGAAGAGAGGCTGGAGAAAGTGTTGAGAAGACTCAGTGAGGAAGGACTTAAGCTTTCGCCTGAGAAGTGTCGGTTCTACCAGTCTTCTGTGAACTATCTGGGGCACATAGTATCTGAAGAAGGGGTGGCCACAGACCCTGAGAAATTGGAGGCAGTTACCTCCTGGCCACAGCCCACCACAGTAACAGAACTCAGATCTTTCTTGGGCTTCTGCTCCTACTATAGAAGGTTTGTGGAGGGATTTGCCCGAATTGCTAGACCATTGAATGAGTTGCTCAAGACTGAAGGAGAGGAGGATGGATCGGGGCCCAGGAGGCCAGGAGAGTCCATCAGAGATCAGTGGAATCAGAGGTGTGAAGAGGCTTTCCAGGAATTGAAGAGGAGCCTGACCACTGCACCAGTCTTGGCCTATGCAGACCCAACCAAACCCTATGAACTGCACGTGGATGCTAGTCACGACGGTCTGGGAGGAGTACTTTACCAAGAACATGAGGGGCAATTGCGGCCTGTTGCCTATGTGAGTAGAAGCCTGACCCCCTCTGAGAAGAACTACCCCACTCACAAGCTGGAGTTCCTGGCCCTCAAGTGGGCGGTAGTAGACAAGCTCAAAGACTACCTGTACGGAGGCAGTTAGAATACCTTTCGTGGGAGACTCCCCTGCACCGGCCTCTATCTTGGATACTCCTAGGCCGCACACTCGGTCACAGACCTCCCGAGCTGGAAATGGAGAAGCCTCCCAACTTAGTGGAGATGAAGAAGGAGAGCTTGATTGGCTGTGGTCTTCCCCAACCCCGGAAAATCCTACCATAGACCTTCCACCCACTGAGGATATGCAGGATGGGACCCTGAACCCAGAAGCTACAGAGTTCATTCCATCCAGTGGTGTGCCTGAATGCTGGGAAGATATTCCGGGCCTGTACTCAGATGAAGAAGAGACAGAGGCCCCAGAATCAGTGACGATGTCAGAGAGTGTTGCTGAAACAGAGCCTGGGGCACCAGAGCCTGAAGTCCCAAGGGAGCAGAGAGCTCGCAGAGTCGTGAGGCCTCCCATGAAGTTAACCTACCCCCAATTGGGAAAGAGCTCAGAGGACTCTGTTACCACCGCAAGAAGAAGTACCGAGTGCTCCAATCCTTCCACTGTTCATTTGGTGGAGGGCAACCCCAGCTCACTCTCTGGCACAGTTAGGCAGGCCACTCATGCCAGTGTGACCTGTAGGACAGGGAATCTCACCTCTGAGTTTTGGTGGCAATTCCCTGTACCAACATCATACTCCGCACTCTCTAAAACGGTTCAGAAATGTTGTTAAAATGTTTATCTTTGGGGACCAAAGAGTTTTAGTGGGGGGAGTGTGTAGCGGGGTGTTCCCCTTTAATTAGAGACAGGAAATTCGAGAGAGAGAGGGGAGTCGGGAGGAAGGAGGAAAGAGACGTTTTGTTAACAGAAGCAGAGGACATAACTACTGTCCCAGAACCCCACTGGGTCCCAGGATGTTTGGAGTTATGCCCCAGAGACTCATGGGGGAAGGTATATAAGGAGGGGGCGAGGCCTAGCTCTTGATCTTTAGGGACACGAGACTTCACGGACGGATCCTCCTGTGCGGATGTGTCGGAGGGGCAAGGCCTGAAGCCTGAGGCCTTGCTCTGCACCGAAGAGCCTTCCATCCTCCCCTCTGCGAGCCTGGGTGGCATCTGACTTTGTGAGCTACCGCCTTGTCGGATCGGGGACCCGATCATTGGAGAGATCGAGAGTGTGTGACACGGCCGGTGGAGGTTTTTTTCCCGGACTGGATCCGTAGTCCGGCGGGTGAGAGGGCGTAAGCCCAGCTAAGATACTGTTGCTGTGTATAGGCCTATAGACTGCCGTGGCCTACAAGTTATTTTCATACCCCTTGGATTACAAAGTTATACTCTGTTTAAGTGCACCACCATTACAGACCTGCCGGTGAAGAAAGAAGGACTAAGCTAAATATTAGAACCAGGCCTGGTGGGGATTCTAGCGTGTTTGATTACTGCGCCATAGGGCACTTAGTTAACGGTCGCCCGTATGGCGCACCTGTAGCGTGTGTTACTATATAGTGTGTTAGAGTGGCAGGACGCTGCCCTTAGGAGTGATTGTTTAGAACTGTGATTATTGTTACCCCCTTTATTCATATTGAGAATTAATGAGTAAAACACTTTACCTATTACAATTCATTACTGTGTCCTTGCTTAGTTATTCTATTGCATAGGACATATCCTTGATTGTTAGTACTAGCTGTGCCAGAAGGGGGTAGAGCCTATTGCCGGGGGTTGGCGGAGCTGCACTCAGGGCCCAAATCAAATTCTGCGGCCTCCTTAGTTGAAGGTATCGCTACATTTGGTTAGAGAATGTTTGTATCTACTCAAAGAGTAATTGGAGATTACAGCAAGCCGGGGTGAGGTTAATCTTAGGCACGCACGGTTCAAATCTCCTAGCCATGCCACATCTCAGTGGGAACTATTTTTTTTCAACTTGGTGTTGCGTACCACTGCGACAAAAGTCTGCAAGAGCATTCTTGTAACCGTGTGCTAATTGAGCACTTATGAGCTAGAATACATGCATTTTCCCATTGGGAATCAGAAAATTGAGTTTGGAGTGTGGTTTCCCACTGGCCTCTAAATATAACCAGATCCTTAGCACATGGCTGCTGGAGCCAGGAATACATTAAGTTTTTTTCTCTGTTTGAGTTCCAGACAGATACACAGATTTAAAAGAAGTGAGTTTCAGCTGTATTTAAAATGTTGCATAGAACATAAACAAAACAGAAAATAAATCCTTGCCATCTAGGCACTAACAGTTCGGGTGCCTAGATCACAGGTGAAGGGCTTTCCCCCAATCACAACAAACATTATGAGTAGCTGTTTAGATGGGGTGAGTGGCGCTGCCAATCATTTGGGGTAGTGCAAGTGAAAAAATTGTGCTGTGTCTCCAATAACCTTAACGTAACAGATATCCAAATTCAGTTAATTAGTCGTGACGACCGCTAGTATTGACATACAGTGCCTCCGATAAAGTGAGTGCTGTGCAAAACTATGCTGTGCAAAATAGTTAATTTAAATAATTGAAGCCTAGATGCACCCCCCCCCCCTTATTATAATTAAATTAGATTACCAAAAAAATAAAAATAAAACTTCAATAGGCCCCTTGTGAAGGGTTGCCTAGTGTCTCCTGTGGTTGAGAGGTTGATGAGCAGCCTCACAGGCCTATAGTGACCTGTAAGTGTGACATGTAAATACTGAAACTCTTATAGCTAAATGCAACAAAGTGAGCAAAATCAAAGTGACATATACGTGGGCTGCCACTGGGGGCAGTATACTGGAATCAATAGTTCATAAATCCTGAATGGTGAGATACAGAGAAAGCTGTATGGCCAAAATGCAGGTAAAGTCTCTGCTTGTATGTTGAAAACCAATCTCTGTGATCAATATAGCAGTTGGTATAAATCAAGAAACATCATAAAACCAGTTCCTTTAGATGCTGCAAACTTGTGACTTTTGTGGACATCCTTAACCACTTAACGACCGCCCACCGCCGATTTACGTCGGCAGAATGGCACGGACAGGCAGAATCACGTAGATCTACGTGATCGCCTTTGTGCAGTTGGGGGGTCCATCCGGACCCCCCTTCACTGCAGTGAGCGGCCGTTAAGTGTTCGGGAGCGATCAGGCATGAGGGGGCGGCCGCTCGATTCCGCCCCCCCTCGCGATCGCTCCCGGCCAATGAAAATGCTTCCTCCGCCATGTGATGTAAACAAGGCTGGAGGAAGTGATGTCATCTCCCTCGCCGTGGTCTTTCCGTTCCCGGCGCTGAGCAGAGAAGAAGCAGGTTAGTGCACCAACAGTCCACTGACACGTAGGTACACATAGGCACACAAATCACCCCCCAGTCACCCCCAGATCACCCCCCAGGTCACCCCAAAGCCCCCAATCACAGTGTCACTGATTGCAGTGATCATTTATTTTACTGATCACTGCATTTAGTGTCATATGTGATTGTAAAAAGTTGCAGGGCAGTTAGGATTAGGCCCCTTTAGGTCCAGGGTAGCCCCCTAACCCCGCCATAATAAAGGTTTAACCCCTTGATCACCCCCCAGGTAACCCTTTCACCCCCTAACTTCAGCGTCACTAAGCGATTGTTTTTCCGATCGCTGTATTCGTGTCGCTGGTGTTTTAGATAGGCAGTTATTTTTTTTTAGGTTCGCCGCAGGTTTTTATTAGTGTCAGGTACCCCCATATATTATTTTAACCCCCTGATTGCCCCTAGAGTTAACCCTTTCACCAGTGATCGCCGTATAAGCGTCACTGGTTAGCCAGTAAGTTATTTAGTTATTTAGGTTACCCGTCAGGTTTTTATATAGTGTCAGGTACCCCCATATTTAACCTAATAAAGGTTTTAACCCCCTGATTGCCCCTAGTTAACCATTTCACCAGTGATCACCATATAAAGGTTACGGGTGACGCTGGTTGATTAGTTTGCTTTTTATAGCATCAGGGCACCCGCCGTATATAACCCAATAAAGGTTTAACCCCCCTGATCGCCCGGCGGGTGAGATCAATTAGGTTTTAGCGCCAGAGAGGGTCTGCGTCGCCCCAGGCAGTGTTAGGTTAGTGACAGTAACGCTAACACCCACGCGCAAAGCATACACCCCCTTAGTGGTATAGTATCTGATCAGATCTATACTAGCATCCCCAGCGGTTTAGGGTTCCCAAAAACGCAGTGTTAGCGGGATCAGCCCAGATACCTGCTAGCGCCTGCGTTTAGCCCCTCCGCCCAGCCCAGCCCAGCCCACCCAAGTGCAGTATCGATCGATCACTGTCACTTACCAAACACAACACACATAACTGCAGCGTTCGCAGTGCTTGGTTTTTGGGGCCCTGTACGCGGCTAGGCTCCCAAAAAGTCCCACACATGTGGTATCCCCGTACTCAGGAAAAGCAGCAGAATGTATTTTGGGGTGCAATTCCACATATAACCATGGCATGTGTGAGCAATATATCATTTAGTGACAACTTTTTGTACATTTTTTTTTTCTTTTTGTCATTATTCAATCATTTGGGACAAAAAAAAAAATATTCAATGGGGTCAACATGCCTCTCAGAAAATAGCTTGGGGTGTCTACTTTCCAAAATGGGGTCATTTGGGGGGTTTTGTGCCATCTTGGCATTTTATGGCCTTCAAAACTGTGATAGGTAGTGAGGAGTGAAATCAAAAATTTATGCCCTTAGAAACCTTGAAGGCGGTGCTTGGTTTTTGGGGTCCCGTACGCGGCTAGGCTCCCAAAAAGTCCCACACATGTGGTATCCCTGTACTCAGGAGAAGCAGCAGAATGTATTTTGGGGTGTAATTTCACATATGCCCATGGCATGTGTGAGCAATATATCATTTAGTGACAACTTTGTGCAAAAAAAAAAAAGTTTGTCATATTCCCGCAACTTGTGGCAAAATATAAAATATTCCATGGACTGAACATGCCTCTCAGTAAATAGCTTGGGGTGTCTACTTTCCAAAATGGGGTCATTTGGGGAGGTTTTGTGCTATTTTGGCATTTTATGGCCTTCGAAACTGTGATAGGTAGTGAGGAGTGAAATCAAAAATTTGCGCCCTTAGAAATCCTGAAGGCGGTGCTTGGTTTCCGGGGTCCCGTACGTGTCTAGGCTCCTAAAAAGTCCCACACATGTGGTATCTCCGTACTCAGGAGAAGCAGCAGAATGTATTTTGGGGTGCAATTCCACATATAACCATGGCATGTGTGAGCAATATATCATTTAGTGACAACTTTTTGTAATTTTTTTTTTTTTTGTCATTATTCAATCACTTGGGACAAAAAAAAAAAATATTCAATGGGCTCAACATGCCTCTCAGCAATTTCCTTGGGGTGTCTACTTTCAAAAATGGGGTCATTTGGGGGGGTTTTGTACTGCCCTGCCATTTTAGCACCTCAAGAAATGAGATAGGCAGTCATAAATTTAAAGCTGTGTAAATTTCAGAAAATGTACCCTAGTTTGTAAACGCTATAACTTTTGCGCAAACCAATAAATATACGCTTATTGACATTTTTTTTACTAAAGACATGTGGCTGAATACATTTTGGCCTAAATGTATGACTAAAATTGAGTTTATTCGATTTTTCTTATAACAAAAAGTAGAAAATATCTTTTTTTTTCAAAATTTTCGTTCTTTTTCCATTTATATCGCAAAAAATAAAAATCGCAGAGGCAATCAAATACCATTAAAAGAAAGCTCTATTTGTGGGAAGAAAAGGACACAAATTTCATTTGGGTACAACATTGCATGTCCGCACAATTTACAGTTAAAGCAGCGCAGTGCCGAATCCCAAAAACAGGCTTGGTCCTAATGGTCCGGGGCTTAAGTGGTTAATGGCTGGTAGACACTTTAGGTGATTCCCCACTCACCAGATGTAGATACCCCTGCAGGGGTGACAGGCAACAAAAGTGGGTGAATCATTCCTCTGGCAGCCGGATGTTTCTGCTCCGCTCCCGGGGGTTCCCATCCACCTCCCTGGTGTCTGCGTGTCAGCTGTGGTTATCCTCACAAGTCCAATAGAAAACGGATTTGCATAGTGTAATCCAGTAGATTTATTTGTAAAAATGTTTTTAAGTTTAAAAAGTGATAATGCCGCTAACTTGCATGCATAAAAAATAGGATTTTCGTACTCACCGTAAAATCCATTTCTCTGACGTCCATGGACTGACACAGCCTCTCTTACACTTTACACGTGGGTTATGTCCCTTCTTGCAGGAGAAGACCTAGGCAGAATGTGAAATGTTATACATACATTCTAAAAAGCCAGAGCTGAACAGCCCCGCACAGGGGGGCGGTCCCTCCGGACACAACCCTCCCACCCAAAAGAAGGATGGGTGCTGTGTCAGTCCATGGACGTCAGAGAAACAGATTTTGCGGTGAGTACAAAAATCCTATTTCTCTTATCGTCCATGGACTGACACAGCCACTCTTATGCCGCGTACACACGACCGCTTTTCATGTCAAGAAAAAAAACGTTGATTTTCTCGACGTTATTTTTCTTGTTTCCTCTGAAGCATGCCTTGCCTACACACGATCGTGAAAAAAACTGATCTAGCAAAGCGCGGTGACGTCCAATACGTACGACGGCACTATAAAGGGGAAGTTTCATTCTGTTCGCGCCACCCTTTTGGCTGCTTTTGCTGATTTCGTGTTTCCGCGTGTTAGTAAAAGTTTGGGAAGAGACGATTCGTGCTTTTCAGTCTTCGTGCTTTAAAGATCGTTTTCGGGAGTTCAGTTTGTGCTTGTGGGTTCGTATCTGGCTTTCTGTGCTTGTAGTGAGTTCGTATCTGTTTTTGCAGTGCGTTCTTGTCCGCGCGTTACTGTTTTTCAGCTCGTTCTTCATAGGCCTTGCTGTTCTTCAGTGCGTTCTTTTAGTTCGTTCTGATTAGACGACCGTTTCTAAGCCATGTTGCGCGTACGTTCTTGTCGCCGAGATCGTGCTGTGCTTGCTGCTGGGCTTGTTGCTATGTCCCAGATCCGGTCCATGAGGAGGGTGAGGAGGAGTTCATGGACCAAGAATTGGTTGCTCCAGAGGGACCAATTATGTCATATGCCTCTGCTGCGGGAGATCCGGGAGAATAACCCTGATGATTTCAGGAATTTTCTTAGGATGTCTGACCCCGTTTTTCAGCAGCTCTTGGCTTTGGTGTCCCCCTATATCACCAGGCAGGACACCGTTATGCGGGAAGCCATTACTGCTGAGCAGAGGCTCATCGCCACGTTGCGATACCTTGCGACTGGGAGAAGCTTGCAGGACCTCAAGTTCTCGACAGGCATCTCCCCCCAGGCTCTGGGCGTCATTATCCCAGAGACCTGCTCTGCCATTATCCAGGTCCTTCAGGAGGACTATCTTAAGGTAAGTTTTCTCCTTTATAAACATCACAATCTATGTTTTTTTATGCTTGATAATGTATAGTATATTTTGAACTGTCTCTAATTACCATGATTTGAATATGCTGTGAATGTCCCCTTTGTCCCCCTGCATGTTGTAAGCTTTGAATGTTCTATGTTTTTGGGCTACATGCATATTTTTTGGTCAAGCAATCTCCAGCATTAGATCCTGGGCCCAAACACACCTAGCCTAGTCAATCTTCATTTTTGTTTTGTACGCTCCATTGTAGTGCTTAGATTGCCTGATTCCCCCCCCCCCCCCCTAATTTTTTAAGTTTGTCTAATCTACCCAAATAAATTACATCGTACTATAGATTTTAAATATGATGTCCCCAACTCATCTCAAACCCTCCACCCTCTCCGAATTTCTCAGGTCCATCAGAGTGGGTGATGTTTTTGTTGCTTATTTTTCTATCTTATTCAAGCGCACCTCCATCCTAAATTTTGTGGGTCCGCTCATTGTAACCCTCCCCCGGTGTCAAAATTGACACCTTTCAGGGGGGAGGGGGGTGAAGATACCTGTTTAAGACAGGTATATTCACCCACATCCGGGAGTCATCTCTGCGGCAAATCTGCCTGAGCCAAGTCACTTCCCGCAGAAGACCTGTAGTGTTCTTGGAAACACTTGTCTCACAGAACACAGGAGGACCAGTCTGAACTGCGCAGCGCTTCTCGTGCATGTGCGTTTGGGAACCGGGCAGTGAAGCCGCAAGGCTTCTCTTCCTGGTTCCCTCACCAAGGATGGCAGAGGGGGCAGCAGAGTGACGAGCAATTGTTCGTCCTGTGCTGCGGACGTTGCTGGACTCCAGGACAGGTAAGTGTACAATTAGCAAACCTCTGCAGCTGCTGTAGCTGGAGCTGCTGTGTTATTTTATATTATTTGGGCTGCGTAGCTCCGCTCTAAAATCCTCCTTCCAAATTAATGCTATCCTGATGTTTTGCCCAGAGTGTTTTGTGCTAACATGCTTGCAATGTATAGGTAGTAAAGTATATATTTGTTTTTTTTTCCTTTGACTCCACAGTTACCATCGACGCCACAGGAATGGCAGAATGTGGCATCTGATTTTTCTCAGCGGTGGAACTTTCCCAACTGTGGAGGAGCCATTGATGGCAAGCACGTCCGCATCGTGCCACCAGCCCATTCTGGGTCTTTTTTTTGGAATTACAAAGGCTTCCACAGTATTGTGCTCATGGCGGTGGTGTCTGCGAACTATGAATTCCTATTTGTTGATGTTGGGAAAAATGGGCGGATGTCTGACGGTGGTGTTTTCGCCCAGACCGAGTTTGCAGACCGGCTTCTTTCAGACGACCTGGCATTGCCACCTGCTGAAGATAATGAACATGGCCTCCCTTTTGTGTTCCTGGCAGATGAGGCTTTTGCGCTTGGACCACATTTGATGAGGCCTTTTCCCCAAAGGTCCCTCACCCCTGAGAGGAGGGTGTTTAATTATCGTCTGGCCAGAGGGCGAAGGGTGGTGGAAAACGCCTTTGGCATCATGGCCAGTCGCTTCCGGCTTTTTCTGACTGCAATAAACATGGCGGAGTATAAATGGAACCATTTGGTCATGTGTTGTTGCATACTGCACAATTTTTTAATCAAACACTCCACAAATTATCTTGCTACACTTGACCTTCAGGGCACACAGGGTTTGGATGGACCATTGCCAGCCCAGTTAGCTGGCCCTACAGGCTTGGCCCCCCAAAGCGGCCGTGATGTGCGGCAACGCTATGTCGAATATTTTATGGGTAGGGGGGCCATTGCAATGCCTGATCAGTTTTAAATCAATGTTGCTCATAATAAAAAATAATATCTTGAAAACATCTTGTTTGCTTTTCTTTTGTTGTATTTGTTCTTTCTTCTAGGTCAGTGATGGTGAACCTTGCCACTCCAGATGTTTTTCAACTCCATTTTCCATGATGCTCAACTACACTGCAGAGTGCCTGAGCAACATTAGAAATGTAGTTCCAAACCATCTGGGTTGCCAAGGTTCACCATCACTGTCCTCGGTTATACTAGTGCAGTTGTAGTCCCATGTTTTTTCCTAACAAGTAAATTACAAGCATTTATAGGGTCTAAACACACACATTTTTCTTGGGGGGGGGGGGGTCAACATTGATATAAGAAGCCACACATTGTTTACTGTTTAAAAAATGTTATGAGTATAAAATTGGTAAGGTTTGTATCAAAATATAAGGAGGAATTTCAAAAATATTTGCTTTTTACAACTCAGTACAAAACTGTACAACACAAACAATATCCCTTTATAGAAATAAAACATTTCCCCCCCCAAAATTTTTTTTTTTTTTAAAAATATATACAAGTTTTAAACACTCCCAAGAATATGCTCAATTTTTAGTAATTTTTTCTCCATCATTTTGTTTGTTTGGTACATCTGGACCAGGTTGTGTTTGATGGTTTCAACCTCCCGAGAGCAGACCCTCACTTCTTGAAGCAACATCTGGGCAGTGGCTCTGGTGAAGGTTGCTGTTGCCGCAGGCATTAAAGTCCCTTTAAGTTGTGAAAAGAAAATGTCTTACTAAATATACAGGCAAACATCTATTACGTGAGGCTGTGGTGTATGACACTGACCTGGTGAGTTGCCATTTCCCTCTTCTGCCACATCCTGCAGTTGTGGGTCTTGAGTTGGTGGTGCGGGGTTTGCAGCCTCGTGTCTCTTAGCTCTTTGAAGCCCTAGGAGATATAACCAAAAGGTCGACTTGTGTAACTAAATATATTTAGGCGTGAAAGAGGAATATTAATCATTCTTGGGAAGTGTGTTACAATTGTATTACTGATAATTTTGGAGAAGATGAACACATGATTGTATCCATTTCCCAAGATGGTAGATTAATCTCTTTAGGTCATGTTTCATCCCCATGTTGAGGGCATGTGGCCTGGTACGGTTCAGGAGGGAGGGGGGGCCGCTCTCTCGTCCCCCCCTTTTCCCCTGCGGCCGGCCAGGTTGCGTGCTCGGATAAGGGTCTGTTATGGATTTGGGGGGGGACTCCACGCCATTTTTTAATGGAATTTGTGGGGGAGTTCCCCTTAAAATCCTTGACAGACCTGATATGGATATTTGGGGGAACCACAATGCTTTCCCAATGTTTGTATCAATGACTTTTCTATGTATTGCAATTGACAGGAGACAACAATTAATTATACCCAGGAGTGAATTTAGGGTTAATTAAAATTTAATAAAATATGACACTTGGTGCAGGGACAGTTCGAGGTACTCCTTTATTTTTGGGGAGTCCTTTTATTCACCCTATTTACAGGGCTTAATTTACTTAAATGTGGTTTGGGTTCGGGTAAAGTCAGGTCACGAACTCTAGCTTTTTACAAAGTTAGCTAAAAAGAGCTCACCACAAACATCCAGGGGTCCACTCAACTCTATGATGACTGATCAATTGCTACGTTAGTGGCCTATATATGGTTAGAAAGATTTGGAGTAGTCCTGACTGACATTCCTTTTTTGGTTTTTGGTTTTGAATTGCACAGATAATGAAGGCATTTAAGGACCCCGATTTTATGCTGGAATTCCTCCAAAGATGGAAAAATCTTCCAATTTTATGGGAGACTAAAAATAAAAATAATAAAAATAAAGAAGCCAGGAAGAGAGCACTGGAGACCTTGCTGGAATTTGTGAAAACTCAGATCCCCACAGCAACACTACAGGATCTGAAGAACAAAATTGGGACCATTAGGGGCACATACCGGGCTCAAAGGAATAAGGTTCAAAAATCCCTGCGGTCAGGAGCAGGTGCAGAGGACCGATACATACCAAATCTGTGGTACTATCAGCACCTGAGTTTCCTTGATGAACATCTGGAATCCAGGGAATCCCTTTCCAGCCTTCCACCCAGAACGACCTCCAGCCTTCCTTGCAGCCAACCCTCCAGCATTCCATGCAGCCAAGCCTCCAGCCAAGTTGAGGTCTCTTTGGAGGAACAACCTCAAGTCCTGGAGGAGCCGGATTTAAATATTTGGAGCCAGGTATAATATTTCACAAAATATTTAGAGTAATAAAAGTTGAATGTTGTAAACGTTTCAAAAAAAGTGTGTAAAATGTTAACAGTTTAAAAAAAGTGTCTGACATATCAATAGACAGCAGTGGCCACAAATTAAGGGCACCAAAAAGATATATACTGGTGTCAGAATGATTGACTTTAATATTTAGTAGCATTCAATTACCAAATGTCATGAGGTGACAAATGTGTGTGAAAGATGAAGGCAAAACTAACTCGATGTACCTTTTTTTTACAGGATGAGGAGGCAGGCCCCAGTGGGACCCAGGAAGAGGCAGGCCCCAGGAAGAGGCAGGCCCCAGTGGGACCCAGGAAGAGGCAGGCCCCAGTGGGACCCAGCACAACACCAGGCCCCAGATCCCTCTGCTGCGGATTCCTGCCAAAAGATCTAGGAGGCTGGTTCAAATGGAGGAGGAGACACAGGCCCTAATTAGGGAGGCTACTGCTGCACTCCGAGAGCCCCCCACCGCTGCAGAGGGATTTGCTGCCCTTATTGGGGAGAAACTGCCACAAATGGGACTGGACCAGAGGCTGAAGTGTGAAACACTTATATTGAAGGTGGTCAATATGGGCCTGTTGAACAAACTAAAGGAGTTCACAGATGTTGTGGACCTTTCCTATTTTTTTGCCCAAGTTCCTGGCCCACTCCATGCTCCTGTCCCAGGCCCTGCTCCCGTCCCAGTCCCTGCTCCTGTTCCAGACCCTGCTCCTGCTCCAGTCCCTCCTCCACGGACACAGCCTCCAAGGAAGGCTGCAGGGAAGGTCAAACAAAAAAGAGGAAAATGAACCCAGGATATGTGCCTCACATGGGGCTAGTTTTGGTCTTCAGATGCTTTGGTGTTTGCTGTGGTGATCTGGGTGCGCACTAATTTCAGCAGGGTCTCCAGTGCGGTCTTCCTGGCTTCTTGATTTGTAGTTTTACATATGGTTTTGTTTTGGCTTACCTTTTAATTTGTTATTAGGCCATAATAAATTGGAATTTTTTTTGAAGATACAAAATTAACATGTGTTTTTCTTCTAAATAGCCAGTTTGTAAGTGAGTAGGCAGGGACAGTGGATAAAAAATTGAGAAATTAACAAGGGACACTAACCTCATTGAGGCAAAATTAGAATAAAGAATAATGTTGTGGTAACTTGACACACTCCAAAATAGCAAATAATATGTAAAAACAGTCTAAAATCTAAGACCACAAATTAAAGCAAAAAAAAAAAAATGATAAAAATAAATTTTAAAAGTTTTGGGTATTTAGGGAGATCTGGCTCCCCAAAATAGAGATTAATCATGATAAAACAATAAATCATAAAGACCAAAGATTGTCCTAACTCTGGGAGAATATCAGCAGCAAGAGAATTGGAATATTGCAGCATTAGAACGAAGAAAAGAATGCGCTGCATTAAACGATGTAATAATTTCATGCATGATGAATGTGCCATCTCCATTCCGAACAGTAGTTTTACCAGAACGAGCGCTCCCTTCTCCTCACTTGCTTCTGATCATGCGCGCTTTTTTAACGTCGTTAAAGCCTACACACGATCATTTTTCATGATGAAAAAAACGACGACCTGAAAAACGGCGTGAAAATTTAGAACATGTTCTAATTTTTCTCGTCGTTTTTTCTGCCGTTTTTCTCAACGAGAAAAACGACATAAAGCCCACAGACGATCGTTTTTCTCGGCGGAAAAAAAAATGCCGTTTTTCACGTCGAGAAAAGCGGTCGTGTGTACGCGGCATTACACTTTACACGTGGGATGTCCCAAAGCAGTGTCAAGAGGGATGGAAGCAGTATAAATGGAAAACCAAAAACTTCACTCCAAACAAGGCAGAGCTCCTTAACGGAGGAGTTACAACATTAAACAGCGGCCTGCAACACCTTGCGGCCGAAGGAAGCATCCGAAGATGCCGCCACATCAACCTCATAGAACTTAGAAGAGGTATGAACAGACGACCAGGTCGCCGTCTTACACATTTGTGCAACCGACGCTTGATGCCGGAAAACCCAGGAAGCACCAATTGCCCTGGTGGAATGCGCTGTAACCGGAAGGGGAGGCGCCTGTATAACGGTCTGTCTGATTCACCTAGAAATGGTGGCAGACGAAACCGCTTGGCCCTGCGTAGGACCAGAGACAGACACAGTGAGTCATACTTCTGAATAGAAACAGTAGCAGACAGGTACACCTGCAAGGCACGTACCACATCCAATGTGTGAAGCGCAAACCCTCTGGGATGCGATCCAAATAGGGTGACTTGCAGGACAAGGCCGCCAACTCAGACACCCATCTAACAGAAGTAATGGCCACTAAGAAGGCCACCCTCTGAGACCAGGTCAAGAGGGGAATATCTCTGATAAGGGAGGTTCCTGGAGAACCGAGAGCATCAAATTCAGATCCCAAGGAGGGAGAGGAGGTTCAACAGGAGGGAGCACATGGCGAACCCCCTGCACAAAAGGTGCTAACCAAGGAATGACCCGCTAGCGGTCGCTGAAAGAAGATGGCCAAGGCCGAAATCTGACCCCTAATGGTACTCAAAGCAAGCTTTTGAGTCACACCACGCTGCAAGAACCGCTGGATTCTGGGGACGGAATACGTCTGTGGACGCCAGTCCAGCTCTTCGCACATAGCGATGTAAGCTTCCCAGGTACGGTGATATATCTTACTGGTGGAAGACTTCCGTGCCCTTAACATGGTCCAAATGACCGATCCGAGAGGCCTTGGTCTCTCAGCACCTGGCTTTCAATAGCCATGCCGTTAAAGCCAGAGACTGTAAAACAGGATGAGAAATAAGACCTTAAGACAGAAGGTCCTCCCTCATTGGCAACCGCCAAGGAACGTCCGCGATCAGACATACCAGATCGGCGTACCAATGACGCCAAGGCCAATCCAGCGCAAAGAAGGATCACCGGAATCCCCTCTGCCACCACCCTGTGCAGCAGGCGAGGAAGCAGCTGCAGTGGAGGATAACATATCAGGTGATAATGACCCCATGGGGCCACCAACGGATCCGAGGCATCCGTCCAAGGATCCCTGGACCTGGCCACAAACCTTGACACCTTGCGATTGAGTCGAGAGGCCATCAGGTCCACATCCGGCATGCCCCACCGCCGGCACAGAATTTGAAAAACCTCCGGGTGCAAGGACCACTCTCCCTGGTCCAGCGTTTGGCGACTCAGATAGTCCGCCTGCCAATTGTCTACGCCCAAAATGTAGACAGCCGACAGAGCCGTCACGCTTCTTTTGGCCCACCTTAGGATGCGGACGACCTCTGAAGCCGCAGTTGAGCTCCGAGTCCCCCCTTGATGGTTGACATACGCCACCGCCATGGCGTCGTCCGACTGGATCCTGAGGGAGCGATCCTGTAGTCTCTCCGACCACGAGGAGAGGCACAGTCTGATTGCCCGTATTTCCAGAACATCGATCGGTAAACAGGCTTCGTCCGGTGTCCAAAGCCCTTGGGCTGACAGGACTCCCCAAACTCCACCCCAGCCCGTCAGGCTGGCGTCCATCGTAATCATCGTCCACTGGATGGGGAGGAACGACTTCCCGGACCGAAGACCCGGGGACTTCAACCACCATGCCAGGGACGCCCTGACTGGGTGACTCATCTGGATCAAAGATCCAATGACAACGGGGATTTGTCCCAAGTGGACAGGATCTGTTACTGTAATGCCCGTGTGTGTGATTGGGCATTCGGAACGGCCTCGAACGAGGCCACCATGAGTCCCAGGACTCTCATGCAAAAACGGATTGACAACCATTTTCGGGACGTCAGGACCTGCAGACTGAAATGTCAGTAACTTCTCCAGGGGTAGAAATACCTTCGCCTCCAAGGAGTCCAGGCTCAGACCGAGATACTCCGAATGATGAGTCGGGACCAGGACCGACTTCTAAATGTTCAGGAGCCACCCGAAGTCCCTGAGGGTCTGACTGACGATAGTCACACTTTCTTCTAATTCCAAGCCATTGTCTGCTCTTAGAAGATCGTCCAGATAGCCCATGATAGCAATGCCTCGCTCAGTAAGGCTAGAACCGGAGCAAGCACCTTGGTAAACACCTTTGGTGGCGAGGCTAGGCCGAAGGGAAGAGCCACAAATTCATAGTGGACTTCGCCGATCGCAAAGCAGATCAGAACATGCAAGTAGGAGTCCTTGATGTCCAAGGACGCCAGAAAATCCTTTTGATGGAGTGTAGCGATCACCGTGCGAATGGATTCCATGCAGAACTTATGTACCATCACAAAGGCATTCAGACCTTGAGGCCCAGGATTGGCCGAACCCCGTCCTTTTTTGGGACTACAGATTCGAGTAGAACCCCTGAAACCTCTCCTGTGATGAAACCGGCACAATCACTCCGGACCTGACCAATCCTGTACGCCCCCTAAGAGGGCCGCTCGATGGGCAGGAAGGAGAGTTAGATTTGAGGGAAAGAATCTGTCTGGGGGCCAGGAACGGAACTCTATCCTGTATCCTGAGGTGACCACCTCGCACACCCACCGGTCGGGGATCCGGGAGGTCCACCAAACCGTGAACCTGCAAAGATGTCCCCCCACCCCAGAGTCGGGCAGTGACAAGACTTCATGCGGCGGCAGGCTTGGGAGCTTGCTTGGCAGGCTTACGCACCCAGGGACGCTTATGTCCCCCAGCCGCCCTTTTTTCAGTCTGGGCGGGCTTACCCGTGGATTCCGACTGACGAAAAAACGTCTTCTTCTTCGCCGGAAAGGAAGGGCCCGGCCTACAGTGGGACTCCTTTTCCTTAACAGACTGAGGAAGGAAGGAGCTCTTACCCCCTGTGACATCCATAATAATGTCATCCAAGGCGGCCCCAAACAGTCTACCGCCCTTAAAGGTCAAGTCAGTCAGGAGCTTTTTGGAAGCTAGGTCGGCCAACCAGCATTTCAGTCAGATAAGGCGACGCAGCACCACAGCAGAGATAGAGGTCCCAGATATTAAAGGGGCCGCATCCAAAGTGGCATCACACACAGAGACTAAACCCTACGCAAGTTGGTGAGCAAGGGCAATGGTCTCAGGAGGGAGATTATGCTCCTGTACTGTCTGGCGCAAAATCTTTGCCCATCCTGTGAGTGTCTGAGACACAAGTGTCGCCGCCACTATAGGGCGTAGGGCAGACCCCAATAAGGCAAACATAGTTCTACTCACCACCTCTGACCTCCTGTCAGTGGGATCCTTAAATGCAGGAGTCCCTTCCATTGGTAGCCTTATTCAAACGGGCAACCGGGGGGTCGACCACTGGGGGGAGAGCCCACTTCTTAACCAGGTTCTCCTCAAAGGGGTACCTTAAGGCTAGGCGCCGCGGGACCGTCAAAGTCTTCTGAGGCTTAACGCAGACTTTCAGTTTTCCATGCGCATGCTCCTGAAGAGTGGATGAATCCACGAAATGCATAGAGCTACTATATGCCATGTTTTTATGCCCACTACATGTTTTACCTTAAGATCACCTGTACCATGTGATTTGTGAAATTTTATCAGTGTGTGGCCAATTGTTATTGCTGTATGTACATCCATTGAATTATTGGTTTCCTTGTTCTCATGATTACCTTCATGCAACTCTTCATTGATTTCCAATAAATTTAATTACCTACACCTGCCTGCTTCATTTAAAGTCCCAACCTTTGTTGTTCTTCAAATTAGATAGGGATGGAGGCAACCGACCTTACCCGGTCACTGCCTCATTTAAAGTCCCAAGTTTCCCCTTCCCCCCCAATTCCCCCATTTTCTTAACCCAGACTTGGTCAATGAACGTATCAAAAAAAGGCACATATGGAAAAACCTTTTTTGAAGAAATGGCTTTAAAAGAACCAAAGGAGACAGCTTCCACCTGAGGTTCCTCAGCCTCAATATTCAGCTTGAGAGTGTCCCTCACAGCATCAATGAGTTCACTTACAAGCACCCTGTCAGTTTTTCAGAACTGGGGTCTTCCTCACAAGGAATGTCCTGTTCAAAAAACATGAAAATCCTCAGAGCTAGGTTCCTGGAGCAGCGGTAGCTAGGCCCATATCTGAGACAGAGCACTCCCCTACAGGATAATGTGTGGGGAGGGGGCGCTTTACAGCTCCCTTGTGCTCTCACACCGCTTCCATCCTGACAAGGATGATTCCAGGACTGCCGACAACTAGTCCCTAGGGACCGCAGGTGCAGGAGCACTGCCAGTTGCCTCTGACAAGTGTGGAGAAGCAGGTGAACCAGACTCCATACCGCCACCCTCTGAGACCTTATACACTACTACAGTGAATATACAGTCCACCCACTGGCTGCGTTGAGGCTGAGGGGATACCCAGAGGACTCACCGACCCTTAAGGACCGCACAGTTCCGTTGTGTGAAAACTGCGCTGTGTGAGGAGATTGTGAGGATGTGAGGAGATTTGCGCCGCAGCAGCGCCGATAGAGGCCGAAACAAAAAAGTGAAAGCAGTGAATTGGATGTGACCTGACACACACTATAGCACAACATGGCGACCTCCATCCCTGTATTAATTTGTAGAGAAAGGAGAACTGTGGGACTTTGAGTGAGGCTACCACCATGTCAGATATTCAACAGAAACATAAAATTTACAGTACATAATTTATTGTTACATCGTAAAAAATATTGTATCAAATAAATAGGTAGTCGCATGACTTACACTAAATATGCTGCTATATAGCATGCAATACAAAAAGTAATTCAACATAATAACTGTACATAATAAGGTAAATGGGTTGAAAAACATTTTAGGGACAGATAACTTGGGGCGTCTAGGGGCACTCAACGCATTTCCTGGCATTACAGCCATTCATCAGGAGTGTTGTAGCATATTATATGCGCAGCCCCAAGGCCAGGCCCGGTGTCCACCAGGGAAGATGGGGGTGACAGGCATGATGTCTCCCCCGGGGTTGAGATGGGGGAACCCTCCAAGGATGAAAAACAGCGCCCAGAGCATGACACAGTGGTCACAGCCTGATCCAATAGGCTATGTGTGCACTAAAAGTGCATAGTGTTCCTGAAAAAAATGGGTGCTCTGGGCGCAGTTCTTCATCCTTGGAGGGTTCCCCCGTCTCAACCCCGGGGGAGACATCATGCCTGTCACCCCCATCTTCCCTGGTGGACACCGGGCCTGGCCTTGGGGCTGGGCATATAATATGCTACAACACTCCTGATGAATGGCTGTAATGCCAGGAAACGCGTTGAGTGCCCCTAGACGCCCCAAGTTATCTGTCCCTAAAATGTTTTTCAACCCATTTACCTTATTATGTACAGTTATTATGTTGAATTCCTTTTTGTATTGCATGCTATATAGCAGCATATTTAGTGTAAGTCATGCGACTACCTATTTATTTGATACAATATTTTTTACGATGTGACAATAAATTATGTACTGTAAATTTTATGTTTCTGTTGAATATCTGACATGGTGGTAGCCTCACTCAAAGTCCCACAGTTCTCCTTTCTCTACAAATTAATACAGGGATGGAGGTCGCCATGTTGTGCTATAGTGTGTGTCAGGTCACATCCAATTCACTGTTTTGACAAATATTTGGGTGGAAGACACCCGCTCCCAGTGACCTGTCACACCCAACATACTTCATGAATTCTTGTTTATTGCCCCTATACTACAACAATGTTCATTAATCTGTTATCAGATTTATTCTTTATTCCCATTAGATTCCCATGTTAATATCTTCCCATGTATTATCTTTTACCCATTAACCCTTTTAAATCGCCCCCCATCCCTTGTCCGGTTCAGCTAGGGTTTGAGGGGGGTTGGGTGTTTTCTCTGTCTCCGGGGTTGCGATGTGCAGCAGTCCGTCCCCCCCCCACACACACTTTTTGGTGGGGGCGGGGCTTGGCCTCCTGCTCATCGGCGTCATGCTTCGACGCCGCACCAGCGGTGTCAATGACGTTGTTTAAACGTCTTTTTTTCCATCCTTAGCCATGCACTAGGTGGGTGGGGACCCACTGCTAATGGCTCCTCCACAGGCAGCTGGGAATCCCCTCCCCACCTCTCTTGTGCAGTATGGCCAATCAAGCATGACGTTGACGGGGCCCCTCCCTTGGAATGGGAGTATATAGCAGCCTTGAAGCAGCCGATGGTTCATTTGCTTGATTCAATCACAAGGACAGCACACACTGAATCCACACATAGGTTACCTTCGTTGGGAGCTCAGCAATCCTTTTTTGGTATGTTTTATTTTTTACCCTTTAATTGGCTCTATTTCACATACACCCCCTCATGTAGTCCCCTTGTGGGAACACATAGATACCTGCCATGAGTTCACACACTTTTACACATTCAATTAATCTTCCCCTTTTTTGATACACATTTTTTTCAGGAACACTATGCACTTTTTGTGCACACATAGCCTATTGGATCAGGCTGTGACCACCGTGTCATGCTCTGGGCGCTGTTCTTCATCCTTGGAGGGTTCCCCCGTCTCAACCCCGGGGGAGACATCATGCCTGTCACCCCCATCTTCCCTGGTGGACACCGGGCCTGGCCTTGGGGCTGCGCATATAATATGCTACAACACTCCTGATGAATGGCTGTAATGCCAGGAAACGCGTTGAGTGCCCCTAGACGCCACAAGTTATCTGTCCCTAAAATGTTTTTCAACCCATTTACCTTATTATGTACAGTTATTATGTTGAATTCCTTTTTATATTGCATGCTATATAGCAGCATATTTAGTGTAAGTCATGCGACTACCTATTTATTTGATACAATATTTTTTACGATGTAGTAATAAATTATGTACTGTAAATTTTATGTTTCTGTTGAATATCTGACATGGTGGTAGCCTCACTCAAAGTCCCACAGTTCTCCTTTCTCTACAAAAAAGTGAAAGCGCGGCGGATTCATAACAATGGCCACTGGCCGCATGTATTACTGCGCCATTGACCCACGGCAAGATTTTTAAAATCACCACACAGCGCTAATGGCGCACACAATTAAGTCCAAACACTCACACACCAGAACACTGCTCCTTTCTCAAAGTCCACCCACTACACAGACATGAGCACCCCCCGCCAGGCCAGAGCGACCCCCAAGTACCTCAACACAGTACAGCACCAGTACAGGGTGCAGAGAGCAGCATAACAGGGGGGAGACAGGAAGAAACCCCCCATATAAAGAAACACAGCCAGCGTGTACTCACCTGTAGCAGGAGAGCCTACTTACCCGTCCCAAAGGGACCCACTGGCTTGTTTCAGACAGACCTATCACAGAGTAGTACTGAGTAGCTGTCGGCCCGGTCCACCGCGAAAGATAGACAGTACTGTTCAATCTTGAGAGGACTGCAGGAGCATAAAAGCAACCCGGCCACCCATGGAGTCATGGGGCATGTCGTGAACTGAGTCTCACGCACACAAGGTGAGGATCAGCACGCTCGATGGTCGGACAGGGAAGACTACGAGGATACCAGTGTACCCAACCTGTTGCCCAGCCGACAGTTGATTGAAGGTCTCAAAAATAAAATAATAAAATTCCCAAAAGGAATACAATCCTAAAATAAAATCTTCCAGGAGACTGGCTCCTGAGAGAGCCATGTCTTCTCCTTCTGCTAGGCATAAAAAAACTGAGGTCTGCTGACTGCAGTGGGAGGGTTATGTCCAGAAGGACCGCCCCCCTGGGCGGGGCTGTTCAGCTCTGGCTTTTTAGAATTTATGTATAACATTTCACATTCTGCCTAGGTCTTCTCCTGCAAGCAGGGACATAACCCACGTGTAAAGTGTAAGAGAGGCTGTGTCAGTCCATGGACGATAAGAGAAAATAAAAGTATAAAAAACACAAAGAAACCGAAAATAGAGGCTCCACACACACTGTCTCGGATCAGCTGGGATGTGGCGTGCGTTCCACCGCTCTGATCCAGACAGCCGGAAGTGACGTATCGAAGTGTGAGACCAATCAGCTGACGCGTTTCGTCATGTGACTACTTCTGAGGTGATCACGTATATGTCACTTTGATTTTGCTCACTTTGTTGCATTTAGCTATAAGAGTTTCAGTATTTACATGTCACACTTACAGGTCACTATAGGCCTGTGAGGCTGCTCATCAACCTCTCAACCACAGGAGACACTAGGCAACCCTTCACAGGGGGCCTATTGAAGTTTTCTTTTAAAATGGTAATCTAATTTCATTAATAATAAGTCTCACTTTAGCTTGGCTAGACGGACACCAGGGAGTTACTCACTTGGAGGGTCTCTCCTTGGGGGGGTGCATCTAGGCTTCAATTATTTAAATTAACTCTTTTGCACAGCATAGTTTTGCACAGCACTCATTCACTTTATTGGAGGCACTGTATGCCAATACTAGCGGTCGTCACGACTAATTAACTGAATTTGGATATCTGTTACGTTAAGTTTATTGGAGACACAGCACAAATTTTTCACTTGCACGACCCCAACTGATTGGCAGTGCCGCTCACCCCATCTAAACAGCTACTCATATATTAGACCCTGGGAACAGGGATCTTGAGGGGAGGCAGCAGCTTATTTACATCCTAAGCGCGGATACTTTAGTTCACTTACAAACATTATGCAAACCTTTTCCTTACTCTATCTCCATATCCATAGCTCTTTCAGGTTTGGCTTCCTGAGTTCCAGGCCAAGAGCAACCTCTTGCTCCAGTCCTGCTTTATTTTTACTGCTGGTGGTCACCAGTGGAATCTGGTCCGGAACCAACACCGCCAAGGTGGACCGGAAAACCCGGCCTGGATTCCACCTTAGTTTCCTGCATATGAACACATGCAAGGTGATACATATAGTTCAATCAATCATATCGCCTTTCATAAAGTCACATATCCCTCCCTCCATCTGCTCAAACCTCTGTGGCTGAGCAACTGTCCCAACAAAGCAATGGGCATGGGAAAGGGCATCAACATTATTCTTAAGTTTTCCAGCTCTATGCTCCACTGTGAATTTAAATGCCTGTAAAGCAACGAACCACTTTGTCACATGACTGTTTTTCTCCTTGTTATCACACATCCACTTGAGTGGGGCATGATCCATGACTAGTTCTAATTTTCTCTCCAACAGATGAGGGAATCCAAGGCTCATTTGCTAACCAAGCATTCCTTCTCCACAATTGCATTTTTCTCATGTCTATTAAGCTTTCTGCTAAGGTAGACCACTGGGTGCTCCTCCCCATCTCTGATTTGGGGCAGTACAGCACCCAGTCCCACATCAGGGGTGTCTGTCTGTACCACAAAATCCTTTGTGAAATCTGGGGTCCAAGAGCACAGGTTGTGCATAGAGAGCTTTCTTCAACATTCGAAATGTCTTCTCTGCCTCAGGATTCCACTTAATCATGACCAAGCAACTACCTTTCGTCAGATCTGTCAGTGGGGCTGCAACGGTGGCAAAATTGGATATAAAACACCTGTAGCACTGCCCCCTTGGGGGTTGCATGATAATGCATGTCCTTCTGTGCAGCCATGACCCTGTGAATTCTCCAGTCCCTCTGACACAAAGCAAGTAGTTTCAACTCTCTGATTTTACTTATTTGAGAAAAGATGTTTAAATTAAGGATTAGTCAGCCAAATTCTGGTTACAGCCAAGACTAGGTTAAAATAATGCTTGCAGCAAAAAACAGTAATGACAAATGAACGAGAACAATATACATAGTCACAACTGATACCTTGAGAAAGCCATTAATGGATATAATGTTTCTGCCTTAAAGAACCTCGGGCTGGCCTATAATATCTTTAATTCTAATGAGAGATAATGTACTATAGTTACCAGTAAACTTTCCCCTTTAAGGGCAATAAACAATAATGTCCTAAAAGCAAGGCCTTGCACTGTCTTCACCAGCAAAGTTGGAGCTCATAGAACAAATATTCCTGACTGTAGTAAAGTGATAATAAACAAGGCAAGATAGCAGATCCTGGTTTATAGCAATACTATTTGTAATCCAAGTGAGTGTCGCCTGTGCACAGTGTTCAGTGTGTGGTACTTAAAGCAGTGGGATCTGTGGGCATAAGCCCCCTCACTAATCCTGTTAGACCTCAGCAGACTCCCGGAGGGACAATCAAACGATTCTTCTTACTGCAGATGGGCAGAGATGGCAATCAGTCTGCTTAACTCAGCGAACTGGCTGGTTCCGCGCTGCTGCAGGCAGGCACCGACTGGACTCTCTGGGGCTGGAGCTGTAGGCTGTGTGCCGCATGATAGGCCGCAGTCTCCTCACACAGCGGCGGGGCGGTGCTCACGCGATGGGATTCAGGAAGCATGAGTGTGGGCCTGGTCAGCAGATCCCTTTATAGGCTCTCCCACAATTCTCCTGTGGAGCAAATGGCCTGCTGGGAGATGTAGTCCATAGTCGCTTCTGCAATTTAGAAATGTGTATCCAAAAGACTAGCTCCCACAATGCATTTCTCTGTGCTCAGAACGTGATGTCGGTGATTCGAGTCCAGCACTAGGGGGTCAAAGGAGCAAGCTGGAATAATATGAGGCAAGTCTGCAAAAATCTGATAACGGTAGTCCACTTCTGGCTACAACCTCCCCCCACTTGAAAGTCTTTGGTCCCCCGAAGACAGGATACATTCCCACTCAATATTCATCGATTAACACATTAAAGCTATGCAAATAATAAATCTGCTAACCATAATCTACAGTAGCAAAAAGCTGGGTAACAGAGGGATTTGTCAACAGTAAACTATATAAATCATCAGACAAAGCTAAATAGTTTTGTTTACAGGACAATAATAGATCAGTGGCCCATCCAGTAGTCAGAGAGTGGAACAGGGTCATCCTCTACCAAAGATTCAGTAAAAGGGTTTACGAGATAGGAAGTAGGTATGTATGGAGTGAAAGGAGAGAAAGAGGGGAGGTGATAGTTACACAAATAAAGAATATTAAGAAAATGTTAAAGAAAGAAATGGGCAGGTTTTTGATCACTAAAGGGTTCATCATGGAAATAGACACTTACACGCGCAGTAAAAATGTATGGCTAATAGGACACAAGTGGAAAATCTAATAATATGCTCATGGAACGTCCGAGATTTGGGAGACTCAGGGAAAAGGGCAGCAGTAATGTCACTGATGAGAACATATGGAGCATCAATTATATGCCTCCAGGAGACCCACCTCACAAAGAACTCTGCATCCCAATTGGGATGGAGAGAGTTTAAAAACGCAATTTCACTCGGTCCACACCTCATACTCTAGAGGAGTGGGCATATTCATTAAAATGGGTATAATGTTTAAAAGTATTCAGAGTAAGGTGGACGATTCAGGGCGCTATGTTTTTTTACACTGTAAGATAGACAAAGAATATATACTGGCCAACCTGTATATCCCACCCCCCTTTGATGCCATAGTGCTGACTTACCTGATGGAGTTTGTTCTGGAGAGACCGGGGATACCGGTGATAGTCACGGGAGACTTTAATATGGCCTTAGACTGGCGTAAGGACAGATTCCCTAGTAGGACACATCAGAATAGAACAAGAGATGTTAGATTATCAAAATTTCTAGACGAAATAGGCCTGAAAGATGTGTGGAGACTACGCAACCCCGAGACTCAGCAGTACTCCTGTTTTTCCAGAACACACTCCACGCTCTCAAGAATAGACTTAGCCTTGGGCAACGATGAGGCAATACCAATAATAAAACAAGTAAAATATATGCCAAGGAGCCTCTCGGATCACTCCCCAATATTGGTCGTGTTAGACACAGGGGAAATAATATACCAAAGGGAGGGGAAAATAAACCCACATTGGATGGAATTAATAAAAGACCCAAAAGAGATACTAGAGGAGATCAGAGAATTTATAGAAATAAATCAAGGCACCGTCTCAGAGCAAGTGGTGTGGGATACACTAAAAGCCTTTTTTAGAGGTATAATGATCCAAAAAATCTCCAGGATAAAAAAACAATCTAGAGAAAATGAGCGAATAGCTAGCGAGTTGGTCTCTAAGAATGAAGAAAAATTTATTAGGGATCCAACGGAGAACAACTCAAGAGCATGGATACAAGCACAACAGAACTATAGATTACTAATTCTAAAAAAAATAGAAAACAAACAAATTTTCCAAAAACAAGTAGCATTTGCAGAGGGAGAAAGCGCAGGCAGAATGCTGGCCCATTTAATTAAAACAAACTCGCCCTCCTCAATAGTACCAGCGATAAAGGTAAACGGGGACAGAATTACTTCTCAAAAATCTGAAATAATAGATAGTTTCCGGGACTTTTATGAGGACCTGTACAGTTCAAAGCAAGAGGAAAGAAGAGAAGAAATGGACTCCTTTTTTGGAAGGTTAACCATCCCCTCGCTATCGGAAATGGATAGAGTAGCATTAGATAAACCCATAACTTTAGAAGAAGTACAAAGTGCGGTACAAGGGATGGCAGGACAGAAATCCCCGGGACCGGACGGTCTCCCGGTGGAGACCTATCGGTACTTCGGGAAAGAGCTGCTCCCGGAGCTTACTAAGGTTCTAAATAGCTCTATAGATAAAGGAGAACTCCCCCCGTCTATGATGGACTCAACAATAATAGTTATCCATAAAGAGGGAAAGGATCCACTGGACACTTCATCATATAGACCTATTTCCTTACTTAACACGGATACAAAAATATTGTCAAGGGTCTTGGCTGCCAGACTGAGCGGGGTAGTTGACAAACTGGTGCATCCCGACCAATCGGGATTTATCCCGGGAAGGGCCACCCACACAAATATAAGAAGAGTCTATATGAATCTTCAGATACCAACAGAGGAAGACGGAAAAAAGAGCAATTGTCTCGCTAGATGCCGCCAAGGCCTTTGATAATGTAGAATGGAAATATTTGTGGAGAGCTCTGAGGGAGTATCGGGTTGGACCGATCTTTATGAAATGGATTAAATTATTATATAAAACCCCAGAAGCGAGAGTGAAAGTGAATAGCGTTCAGTCTGAGAGGTTTCGATTGCAGAGGGGAACGAGACAGGGGTGCCCGTTGTCCCCCCTTCTATTTGCCCTCGCAAACGAGCCTCTAGCAATAGCTCTCAGGTCGACCCCGGAGATAAGAGGATTTATAAGAGGGGAAATAGAGGAGAAAGTAGTATTATACGCGGACGATCTCCTCTTGCTACTGGGAGATACACAGCAGTCACTAGGAAAAGCTATGGAACAGATAGGGAACTTTGGAAGCTTTTCAGGCTTGTCTATAAACTGGGGAAAATCTATGCTGCTTCCAGTGGACCCTCTTTTGAACCCCTTACCGCAAGAGGCCACAAAAATACAAATAACTAAAATATTTGGGTGTAAATATATCCAAAGATCCTAACCATTACATTGCAGACAATTTGATTCCCCTGTTTAATAAATACAGGGGAAAAAGTAAAATTTGGAAACGCCTCCCACTTTCAGTGGCAGGCCGCTGTAATTTAATAAAAATGGTCTGGATGCCACAGCTTCTCTATGTCCTACAAAACTCCCCAGTGTGGGTATATAAAAAATGGTTTAAAAAAATAGAAAGTATATTTAGGGAGCTAATCTGGAAAGGGGGGGTAGCAAGAATAAAACTAAATACCTTACAGAGGACAAAGAGGGAGGGAGGGGTGGCACTCCCACATCCGTTTAGCTACTTTTTGGCAGCCCAGATTCAATACATGAAGGGCAGTAATATGGAAGGAGGAGAAATAAAAAAAAAATACTATTAGAGAACCCCACGCACGATACCCTAGTAGAAGCTGTGGAATCAGGCTCATTTACTATGAAAACACCCACTCTGGACCTTATGATTAGAACATGGAAAGAGGTGAAGACTGTGCTGGGATACAACGGTATTAATGAGTATACCCCTATATGGGAGAATGACAATCTGACAGAAATACAGAAGATGGGAACAGTCAATGAATGGAAAAAACAGGGCATAAGATATATCTCCCAGCTGTATCAGGATGGCACATTAAAAACTTTTCAGACATTAAAAGAACAATATAAACTCACAAATAAATCTTTCTATAAATATCTACAAATAAGGCATGCATTAGCAAAACAATATAAAGGAACAGTAATGACTTGGAGTAAGATCCCTCTCTTAAAGGAAATTATTAACACTAAAACATCTATCAATCTCTACAAAAGGGGAGCCAAAGGGGAACCCATGGTCAGACATGTAGGAAGAAATGGGAAAAAGATATGGGTAATCTATCTAATGAACAGTGGGGAAGAATCTTGGAGCTTGCTCAGACGGTCTCACTGTCTCCCTCCCAGAGGATGTCCCACCTCTTTTTGTTAAATCGAGCATATTACACGCCGTATAAACTTTTTTATTTTGGACGCAGAGAAAATGACAGCTGTCCTAGATGTGGAAGAGAAAGGGGGGACATGATACATATGTTTTGGCGATGTCCGAAGCTACATCGGTACTGGAGGGAGGTAGTGAGAACAATAGAGCAGACTTTTGAGATACACATGGAGTTGGAACCCCTACAATGCGTATTGGGCTGGTTGGAGGGTGAAGGGATAAAGGATAACATTAAGTTAGCAATAACCAGATGCCTATTTCAAGCGAGGAGGCTGATAGCGCAGAAATGGCAATCAGTCTCCCCGCCGTCTAGCAATGACTGGGAACAAAACATGAATTTAATAATATTAAAAGAAAGGACGACATATATTAGACAGGGAGCTCTAAAAAGATTTGAAAAAATTTGGAAACCTTGGCAGGAGAAAAAACATTAATTGAAGATAAGTAAAGACATCGAAGATAGGGAGGGACGAGTGGGAGGAAGGAGGGGATGAGAGTGGGGGATAAAGGACAACTAGTGGAAGGATGGGGAATGGAGTATGGAAGGAGCGATTTGAGGTCAAGAGGAAGGGAAAGTTGTGTTGGTTTTAAGACGATATTATTTATTATCTGTTTTGTATGTGAATTTGGGGAGGGAAGGGGAAGGAATGTATTGTAAAATGGAAAATGGTTTAATAAAGATATGAAGTATAAAAAAAAAAGATTCAGTAGAAGAAGCTGGCATATCTTCTGCTAGAGACTGAGAAACTCTGGTGTTATCTTCGGAAGAGGAAACCCACAACCAGTCATGGGTCAGTTCTTCCTCATCACTCACCTCCTCGTTTTCTTGTGGAGGGGCAGGTTTTGAGGCCCAACGAGTTCTAGGCCTCAAGGTAGGAAGGCAAGGTACACCAGAACAAAGAGGTGGAGATACCCGAATGGCCTTGGATATGGGCAGAAGATGGTTTTGATGCAATGTCCTTAGTGGACCAGTCTTCCCTTCTGGGCAAATTTGGTACACAGGAAGCCCTTTTGCAAACAATGTAGGGTTGAGACCATCATGGGTCGGTCAATTTGGGTTTTCCTGGCACTCCCAAATTGCATAAAAGCACCTGATCTCCTGGTTGCAAGTGTAGAACTCTTACTTTCAGATCAAAATTCCTTTTGTTTTGTTTTTTGTTCTCCGACAGTGGATGCATCCTTAGCTCTCTCATTGTCAGTTTTCAAGTTTCTTCAGTCTGTTAACATACTTTATAAAAAGCCTGAGCAGTATGATCCAGGGATGTCCCAAAGGCCAGGTCCACAGGCAAACAAGCCTCTCTCCCGAACATCAACCAATAAGGGGAGTATCCAGTGGAGACATTCACTGTGTTGCTGTAAGTGTGGACCACTGCGGCAATGTAGTCACCCCAATGCTTTTTCTTTTCTAAAGGCAGAGTGACTAGCATGTTTAGCAAGGTACAATTAAAACGTTACGGTTGTGGGTCCCCTTGGGGATGTTAGGAGGTAGTTCTGGATTTTTGAATGTTCAACAGTTCACACAACCGTTTTACTCTCAAAGTCCCGACCTTGATCCGAATGTAGACGTGGAGGCAGACCGTAGTGAATAAAAAACTTCTCTACCAAGGTTTTGGCAAATGTATTGGCTTGTTGGTCTTTGGTCAGGAAAGCTTGAGCATAGCAGGTGAAACGACCTGTCACAATCAGGACATTACTTCGCCTACTCAGGTCAGGTTCGAGACACAAGAAATCAATGCACACCAGGTCCATTGGCCCTTGACTTTGTAAATTGGGGCAGCCCTACCAGAAAAAGTATTTCTTTGGATGCATCAAACACAAGAACGGCAGTAACTTGACTTCAGTCCTCATGAATGGCCAATAAAAGCTATCCCTAACTAACCTAAGGGTCCTATCTGGCCCCAGATGCCCACGATCGTCATGAAGAGCTGTCAACACAACCAATCCGTGCTTTTCTGGGAGAAACAGTTGTTGAACACCTTCTGGTTCTTCAGATGGGCCTTTCCTGTATAGGATATCATCTTCCAACCGCATCCGCTCCCATTCTTTGTAGACTACCTTTGCATCGTCCACGGAACTCATCAACAGTATCTGAGAATCTCAATCTACCAGCGCCTTCTTAACGAGGCTTTCCAATGGATCTTCCTGCAGATCCCTTCTCAAGTGCTCCTTTGTTAACTGAGGCAACTCTTGACTATGCAATTGTGTCAGGTCACAGTAATACAGAGGCACTCCTGCAGGGGTAACTCCCACAGAATCAGCTCCTGTGGCCCCTTATGACGACACTCTACTCCTTGACACACTGCATGAACTCCTTTAGGAGTCAGATGAATCCAGTTCCTTGCACTATCTCTGGAGATGTGTGGTCTTCGAGACAGGGCATCAGCATCCCAGTTTCCTACCCCTGGCCGGTACTTCAGGCTGAACTGAAACTCAGATAGGGTGGCCAGTCATCGATGACCAGTGGCATCTAATTTAGCAGTAGACAGCAAGTAGGTTAGGGGATTATCATTTTTCTTTTGCCACAAATGTAGCCCCCAATTGATAATCTCGCAGCTTATCCACCAAGGCCCACTTGAGGGCCAGAAACTCCAACTCACATATGTGACCGGGCAAAGTTTCCCTTCTGTCTCCAGATAGAGGACTCCTAACCCATCTCGGCTAGCGTCCAAATGCAACTCATAAGGCTTGAAAGGGTCAGCATAGGCCAAAACTGGAGCTTCAGTAAGGCTCTCCTTCAAACACCTAAAAGCCTTTTCACACTTTGGAGTCCACTGGTGCTGAACAGGCTCACACGGCCTCCTGGGCCCCAACTGTCTGGGCTGCCCTGAATGCGACTTCTGTGGACCTTCATTCATTTTCCTCTGCAATAACTCATTCAGAGGCTTCACAATTTGGGCAAAGTTTTTCACAAATCTTCTGTAATAGGAGCAGAACCCTAAAAAGGATCTCAACTCTGTGACCGTCGTTGGTCGAGGCCAAGAGGTAACAGCCTCCAGCTTTCGTGGGTCTGTGGCTACTTTGTTTCCTGAGACCACGTGCCCTAGATAGGTGACTGAGGTATGGTAGAATTTACATTTTTCCAATGACAGTTTCAGCCCCGCTGCATGGAGCCCCTCTTTCTCGAGTTGTGTCTTATGCTCCTCTAACGTCTTGCCAAACACAATGGTATCATCTAAGTACACAAGCACCCTAATCAGGTTCATGTCTCACACTGTTTTCCATCAACCTCTGAAAAGGTGGCCGGAGCTCCTGCCAATCCTTGGGGCATGTGATCAAACTTGAAGAACCCCAATGGGCTAATGAATGCCATCGTCTCTCAGTCATATGATAGTATCCACTCTTCAAATCCAGTACGCTCAACCACTTTGCTCCAGACAGATATTGCAAAGCATCCTCTATGCGGGTGTGGTGTACTGATCAGGAATGGTTCTTCAGTGCAATGTTCTATAATCAATACACATCCGAATAGTTCCATTCTTCTTATGCACTACCACAATGGGGGAGGCATAGGGGCTCCTTGACTCTCTAATGACCCCAAACTTCTTCAGTTAGGCCAACTGCTCCCCAAGATCCTCAAGGTCACTCATAGGGATCCGCCGGCCTCTCTCTATGAAAGGCTTGTGGCCTCACTCATTCGGATTCGGTGCTTTTAGCACAACCTACAAAGTCATTATTGGAGAACATCTCTTCCCACCTGGCTATCTGGGTTTTAACATTTTATCTCCACCTGGGAGACAGATTTAGACTTTGAACATGAGGTCCTCTTCCTGTATCTCCTGATACCAAGTCGTCACCTTCCCTAGCACCATGCGAGGCTTCAGGCTGACTGGTGATGTTTCGTACACTGACAGGGATCCCCCCCCCCATTCTTTAGCAACCTCCTTGTAGGCACAACTTCTGGGACTAACTCTATACCAGTTTCCTTTTCCAATGGGTCAGCTTCAAGCACTACAAATGGACCTGGCTGGTCCCAAGACAGCTTGATGGTGGCCCTTAAACATGCTTTCTCTCCCGTTTGCAGGGTTATTTCTTGCATACCCAACCGCTACAATCTTCCCACTCCATCAACGGGTGCTTTTTGCTCTTCAACAACACTCTGGAAAGCCTGTCTTCAACTGAGGGTGAATCTTCTCCACTAGGGAACCCTTTACAGCCAATGGGGTGAGCAGCCTTCTCACAAGACCTGTGTTTGTTCCTATCAACAAGGAATTTCGACCTGCCCCAGGGGGCTGAGAGCAGACAACAGCCAGGGTGTCAAATGTTTCTGGCTTCCCAGCCAATAACACAGTGCCGTATAGCAAACAATGGGCTGGTCATGAAGTTGGTAAAACTTCCGGGCAAGTGGTTATTGTAAGCAATGGAGGTGAAAAATGTGAAACAATCATAATAACACACCTACAAAACCATCTGCTTTCCTCTCATGGCTCAATTTTGTATCCGACAAAAAAGGTGCTATGTGCCGCACATCACTGCCTGCAAGACCCTGTAGATATGTGAGACAACAGCTTCAGCCAAGCCACGCCCCAAACACATTTCACTCCTCCCCAAGAGCTTAATCATGGGTATTTTTGTGTCAGTTGTATCACTGGAGCTGGGATGAGCTCTGTCCTTGTCAGCACTCCCAGCAATGTACTACAGGGGAGAACCCAGCTGGAGCCTTGAGCGCACCATCATATTTGTTGTCTGGTCTCAATTTTTTGTCCATTTGAGCGCCAACGTGTTGTAGAGTATACAGGATACATTTTTAACCCAGTTTATTGTGAGCCTGTACTTCTTCCATACTGGCTAGCAATAGCTGATCCTAAATTTCCTCACTGCAAACAAAAAAAAACTGATTTCTGTTTTTGGAGCCAGATTTCAACAGGTGCAAACAAAAACAGAATCATCAACAAAAAGATGATTTGACTGGGGAGCGCCCAAAAATTACCAAAGAGCACAATCCAAGTAAGATCTACTGACTCAAAGTATCCTCTGGGAAAACAAGTTCATGACGAATAAGACTGTTTCATGGAATTCGTGGCATTGTACAGAAAGATGGAGATGTCCAAGACCAATTTAGACAATGAAAGATATCGCAAGAACAAACATCCTCCCAAACATGTAAGTGGCATGTAGGCTTAAAGGTGAAATTCAGGCAATTTATTGCACAGCCGAAATTCATAAGTTATGAACAGTTTCAGCAGCATATATTGCAGTAACTGTCATTTGTGCCCCTCTCCTCCTGAAGTGCCCAAGGCAACCACCATTTCTGCCTACACCTCAGCTTGGCCCTGTAGCTTAACCACTTGCTGACAGCCGCACGAACATTTACGTCGGCAGAATGGCACAGGCAGGCAAATGGGCGTACGTGTACGTCCCTTTAAATTTGACACTTTGCGGGCGCGCGCACCCCTGCCACGCGACCTCGATGTCTGCCGGTGTCCCGCGAACGTGTCACGAAGAAGCAAAACGGGGGGATGCATTTCCCTGTTCTGCCTTGTGACAGGACACTGATCTACGCCTCCCTGTCATTGGGAGCAGTGATCAATGTCGTGTCACAGGTAGCCCAGCCCCCACAGTTAGAATCACTCCCTAGGACACACTTAACCCCTTCCCTGCCAGTGTCATTTACACAGTAATCAGTGAATTTTTATAGCACTGATCGCTGTATAAATGACAATGGTCCCAAAATAGCGTCAAAAGTGTCCAATGTGTCCACCATAATGTCGTAGTCACGATAAAAATCGCTGGTCGCCGCCATTACTAGTAAAAAAAAAAAAAACACAACAACAAAAATGCCATAGAACTATGCCCTATTTTGTAGACGCGATAACTTTTGCGCAAACCAAACGCTCATTGCGATTATTTTTTACCAAAAATATGTAGAATACATATCGGCCTAAACTAAGGAAAACATTTTTTTTTTAATTGTCGCTTTTTTTTTGTATTGCACAAAAATTAAAAACCGCAGAGGTAATCAATACCACAAAAAAAAGCTCTATTTGTGGGGAAAAAAGGACGTTGATTTTGCTTGGGAGCCACGTCGCACAATTGTCAGTTAAAGCGACGCAGTGCCGAATCGCAAAAAGTGGCCCGGTCATTTGGCAGCCAAATCCTCCGGGGCTGAAGTAGTTAACCATGCAATGGGGCCAGGTGGGTGTCCTGACTTTTCTCTACTTTCCCTTCTTGTCTCCAGTCTATGATTAGAAAAAAAAGGCACAGCAGACAGGGGATTTTTCATTGACAGCACATCTACTGCAGTACACTTGATTGGCTCCTAGCACTGTCCTCTTGTTTCCAGTCTCAGTCCTGCTGTACAGGGACAAGGCAGAAAAAAATTTGTAGAAATCCTTCTAGTTTAGACAAAAATGTCTATAAATCCAGAGAGAGACCCCATCAGGTAGATCTTCCTGTCTCTGTGACACTCATTCTATCCTAAACAAAATAAAAAGTTTTAGGACTTTAACCACAATAGGACCAGAATTTTTTCTGACACTTTTTGTTTACATGTAACAATAATTTTTGTTTCCTAAAAAATTACTTAGAACCCCCAAACATTAAATTTTTTTTTTTTTAAAGCAGAGGCCCTAGAGAATTACATTTATTGGTGTCGCACTATTCGCACAGCAGTTTTTTTAGACGCAATTTTTTAAGAATATATACATTTCTGAATTTTAATGCAAAAAAAATACTATACATAACCCAATTTTTTTGTAAAATATAAATGATGATGTTACGCCAAGTAAATAAATACCAAAAATGTCACACTTTAAAATTGTGCACGTTCATACAGCGGCAACAAACTATGTAATTTTACTATCCATAGGCAGCGCTTTAAAAGCCTTTATAGGTTACCACTTTAGATTTAGCCTGGGTTCACACTTGTACGTGAGGGAGCTCATGTCGCATGATGTGTGAAAATCAATGTTTCCCTATGAGAGCCGTCTTAACTGGTCCGACACAAGTCGGTCCGACTTTGAAAATGCTACCTGCACTTCTTTGGTCCGACTTTGATCCTACTCCAGTCCACTGAATATCATTCAAGTCGGATCAAAGTAGGATCCTTGTCCTAACTAGAGATGAGCCGAACACCCCCCGGTTCGCACCAGAACCTGCGAACGGACCGAAAGTTCGCACAAAAATTTAGAACCCTATTAAATACAATGGAGGCGAACGTTTGAAATCAAAAGTGCTAAATATAACGGCTAATATGCAAGTTATTGTCCTAAAAATGGTTTTGGGACCCGGGTCCTGCCCCAGGGGACATGTATCAATGCAAAAAAGTTTTAAAAACAGGTGCTTTTTCGGGAGCAGTGATTTTGATGATGCATAAAGTGAAAAAAAAAAAAGTCAAATATTCCTTTAAATATCGTACATGGAGGGCGTCTAAAGTATGCCTGTGAAGTGGCACGTGTTTCCCGTGTTTAGAAATGTCATTTTGTGCAGGGACAATTCTAAAGGAAAAAAGCCATTTAAAACTGCTTGCGGCTTTAATGTAATGTCTGGTCCCGGCAATATGGATGAAAATCATTGAGAAAAATGGCATGGGTTCCCCCCACCCCCTTTGGGTCTTGTATGAATATTAACCCCTTGAGACTCGGGCCATTGACGAATGACGGCCTCAATGCGGATCTAGAAATCCAGGAGGCCGTCATTATACGGCCTTGGGTATTCTGGCCACTAGGGGGCGCGCGATGTCCGCCAGGTACCCGCGATCGGCGTGTACACAGAGCAGGGATGTGGATCTCTGTGTGTAAACACAGAGATCCACGTCCTGTCAGGGAGAGGGACCGATGCTGTGTCCCTTGTACATAGGGACACAGCTCGGTCACCTCCCCCAGTCAGTCCCCTCCCCCACACAGTAGTAATCACTCCTAGGGAATACATTTAACCCCTTCCTCGCCCCCTAGTGTTAACCCCTTCCCTGCCAGTGTATTTTTATAGCACTGGTCGCTGTAAAAATGACAATGGTCCCAAAATGGTGTCAAAAGTGTCCGATGTGTCCGCCATAATGTCGCAGTCACAATAAAAATCGCTGATCGCCGCCATTACTAGTAATTTTTTTTTATAAAAATGCAATAAAACTATGCCCTATTTTGTAGACACTATAACTTTTGCGCAAACCAATCAAACGCTTATTGCGATTTTTTTTACCAAAAATATGTAGAAGAATACGTATCGGACTAAACTGAGGGAATAAAATATTTTTTTTTTTTTAAATTGGGATATTATTATAGCAAAAACGTCGCTCTTTTTTTGTTTATAGTGCAAAAAAAAAAAACGCAGAGATGATCAAATACCACCAAAAGAAAGCTCTATTTGTGGGAAAAAAAGGACGTCAATTTTGTTTGGGAGCCACGTCGCACGACTGCGCAATTGTCATTCAAATCGTGACAGCGCTGAAAGCTGAAAATTGGCCTGGGCAGGAAGGGGGTTTAGGTGCCCAGTAAGCAAGTGGTTAAGGGGAATCCCGCAAGCAAATTTAAAAAAGGCCCTATATACTCTGAACAGCAGTATACAGGCGGTGCAAACAAGACAGGGACTGTAGGTTTGTTCTTAAGTAGAATCTGTTTATAATTTGGAACAGGTAAATTTTTTAAATGGAGCTCCAGCCAAAAAAAATCTATTTTTAAGCTTTTCGGAAAACATAGGGAAGGGTTATCACCCCTTTAAAGTGGAAGTAAACCCTCCTATCATTTTCAGCCAAGAAAGCTGCCATCTTGGCCTAAATTTAATCTTCAACTGTCATGATGCTGCACATGTGATCAGTTATGACATCAGCAATTGGATGGTTTGACAGTTTGGTTGAGAGCACAACCAATGGGAGTGTTACATTTCCAGCACGTGCCGGAAATGTAAAGTTTTTTTTAAACTGTTAAAGAGATGGGTTTACTTCCGCTTTAACATTTGTTTTGCTGTCTGTGCACCTGTTCAGAACATTTCACCTCACTTTCCGTCCCAATGACCAAAGTTTTTTGAAAATTTGGGGTTTTTATTGAAACAAGGATTGGTGATAAAGCATCAGTGGAGAGGAAACACCTTTTTCCCATATTAACTCTTACAGGAGATAATTTCCCTTCCTAGGGGTAGATTTCCTCTCACTTCCTGTTGTTTCCTTCCATTTGCAAGTAGGAGTCGTTTGTAAGTTGGATGTTTGAAAGTAGGGGCCTGCCATATATCATCTGCAGAAATTTGGCCCTTAGGTGTTGGTGTTGTCACAACACTGTAAGCCCTCACAGTTACTCTTGGTGGGTGCAGGAATGGGCCCTGCTGTGAATTATTAGATCAAGAATTGTAATTACATGCCCCTGTTGAACAGGGGCAGAAAACTTGGGCTTTTGGTGGTGGTGGTGGCACAACACTAAGTCCTCACAGTTACTCTTGGTGGGTGCAGTAATGGGCCCAGCTGTGAAATATTAGATCAAGAATTGTAATCACATGCCCCTGTTGAACAGGGGCAGAAAATTTGGGCCTTTGGTGGTGGAGGTGGTCTTGCCACAACACTGTAAGCCCTCACAGTTACTCTTGGTGGCCACAGGAATGGGCCCTGCTGTGAATTATTAGATCAAGAATTGTAATTACATGCCCCTGTTGAACAGGGGCAGAAAAATTGGGCCTTAGGCACTGGTGCCACAACACTGCAACCCCTCACAGATACTGTACTTGGAGCACAGCAATGAGCCCTGCTGCAAAGCATTGCATCAAAAATTGTAAATACACGCCCCTGTTTAACAGGGACTGAAAAATTGGTGCCCAGAACCAAAAATGTTCTTTCAAGCTATCAGCATGATTATTGAGGAGGAAGAGGATAGTCACTCAGCATCAGCATAGGCAGTCTTGAAGGAATCTGACATTTCCCAAAAAATTATTCGGTTACATCAGCATCAGGTGCTTGGTAGCTGGTGGTGATCCAAGACTGATTAATTTTTATGAAGGTCAGTCGATCGACCGAGTCGGTGGACAGGCGCACCCTGTGATCGGTTACAAAGCCTCCAGCAGCACTGAATGTGCGTTCCGAAAGAACGCTGGATGCAGGACAGGCCAGTAGCTCAATTGCATACTGTGCAAGCTCTGGCCAGTGATCCATCCTCAAGACCCAGTAACCCAGAGGATTTTCAGTGGGAAAGGTGTCCAAGTCTGATCTTGCCCCTAGGTATTCCTGCACCATGTAAACCAGACGCTGGCGATGGTTGCTGGAAGCGATCATACCTTTAGGCTGCGTACTAAAAAATTGTCTGAACGCATCGGTCAGACGGCCACCTTCTCCACCGCTCCTTCTTTGACTGACCAGAGCCCTCAGCAACACGTTGTCCAGGACCAGGAATTTGTAACCTCCCGGTCCCTGGGAACGCGTTGCACAGACCTTTCTGCAAGACCTCCCGAAGATACTTCATCCTCTGCGACGGCAAGATAAGGTCCGCAATCTTATCCTTGTAACGTGGATCAAGGAGGGTTGCCAGCCAGTAATGATCCCTCTCCTTGATCGCACGAATATGAGGAGCCTTGCGCAGGCTTTGCAGGATCAGGGAAGCCATGCAGCGTAGGTTTGCTGAGGCATTCGATGCAGAGTCCTCTGGGTCACTGAGGATGACATGATCCACAGCCACCTCCTCCCAGCCACGTACAAGTCCATGGGTGTCTTGGGACTGCAATTGATCCCTTGAAGATTGCTGCTGATGCTGAGTGTTGGGCTCCACCTCCATGCTGACACAATAATCCTCCTCCTCCTCCTCTTACGGTGTGATAGCCGGGCCAGCAGGAACACTGTCTGGATAAAGGGGGCCTTGAGAGGTAAGGAAGTCCTCCTCTTCCTGCCTCTGTTCTGCCTCAAGTGCCCTGTCCATTATTCCATGCAGGGTGTGCTCCAACAGGTGGACAAGAGGGACAGTTTTACTGATGCATGCACTGTCACTGCTCACCATCCTCGTGGCCTCCTCAAATGGTGCCAGGACAGTGCATGCATCCCTAATCATGGCCCACTGGCGTGGGGAAAAAATCCAAGCTCCCCTGACCCTGTCCTGGTGCCATATTGCAACAGATACTCATTGATGGCCCTCTGCTGCGTGTGCAGCCGCTGCAGCATGGCCAATGTAGAGTTCCACCTGGTGGGCATGTCACAGATTAGGCGGTTCTTGGGCAGGTTGTAATACTTTTGCAGGTCAGCCAGCCGAGCACTGGCATTATATGACCGGCGGAAATGCCAACAGAGTTTCTTAGCCTGCTTCAGGACCTCCTGTAAGCCCGGGTACCTGCCCAAGAACCACTGCACCACCAAGTTAAGGACGTGAGCCAAACAGGGCACATGGGTCAGTTGTCCCTGTCGGAGGGTGGAGAGGAGGTTGGTGCCATTGTCAGAAACCACCTTTCCTGGATTAAGCTGGCGTGGCGTCAACCACCTCTGAGCCTACCCCTGCAGAGCTGACAGAATTTCTGCCCCAGTGTGGCTCCTGTCCACCAAGCACACCAGCTCAAGCACCGCATGGCATCTTTTTGCCTGCGTACTTGCGTAGCCCCTTGAACGCCTACGGAGCACCGCTGATTCCGAGGACAAAGCACAGGAAGAGGCCATGGAGGAAGAAGAAGAGGAGGGGGTGGAGGAGAGAGGTGTGTCACAACCAGTAGTAGCATTTTGGAGGCGTGGCGGTGGAACAACCTCCAACACTACTGCACCTTGTCCTGCATCCTTCCCAGCTGCCAAAAGAGTGACCCAATGGGCCGTGAAAGAAAGGTAACGTCCCTGTCCATGCCTGCTGGACCATGAGTCAGCGGTAATATGCACCTTACCGCTGACCGCCCTGTCCAGGGAGGCCAAGACATTGCCTTCCACATGCCTGTAGAGAGCTGGAATCGCCTTCCGTGCAAAAAAGTGGCGTTTGGGAACCTGCCACTGAGGAACCGCACATTGCACAAACTCACGGAAGGGGGCCGAGTCTACCAACTGAAAAGGCAGCAGTTGAAGCGCTAGCAATTTAGCCAAGCTAGCATTCAACCGCTGGGCATGTGGATGACTGGGAGTGAACTTCTTTCGACGGTCCAGCAGCTGGGGCAGGGAAATTTGCCAGGTAGAGGCCATGGAGGAAGAAGAGGAGGAGGGGGTGGAGGAGAAAGGTGTGTCAGAATCACCAGTAGTAACATTTTAGAGGCGTGGTGGCGGAACAACCTCCAACACTACTGCACCTTGTCCTGCATCCTTCCCAGCTGCCAGCAGAGTTCTCCCAATGCGCCGTGAAAGATAGGTAACATCCCTGTCCATGCCTGCTGGACCATGAGTCAGCGGTAATATGCACCTTACCGCTGACCACCTTGTCCAGCGAGGCCAAGACATTGCCTTCTACATGCCGGTAGAGAGCCGGAATCGCCTTCCGTGAGAAAAAGTGGCATTTGGGAACCTGCCACTGAGGAACCGCACATTCAACAAACTCACGGAAGGGGGCAGAATCTACCAACTGAAAAGGCAGCAGTTGAAGTGCTAGCAATTTAGCCAAGCTAGCATTCAACCGCTGGGCATGTGGATGGCTGGGAGCGAACTTCTTTCGGCGGTGCAGCAGCTGGGGCAGGGAAATTTGCCTGGTACAATCGGACGTCGGTGTACCGAAAGGAGATTGCCCGCAAGTACTTGGCTGTGACTGTGACACACCTAATTCTACACACCTTTATTCCTCAGTGCAGGTTTCAGAGAGGACTGAAGGTATAGTGGGGTTCGAGATACCAGCTGATGAGGAGCAAGGAGAGGTCCGCTTTGTTCTTTGGTGTGGGTCTTTTAGGTATGCCTGCCAACGAACTGCATTGCAGGTCGACATATGTCTGGTCAAGCACGTGGTGCCCAAGCGGCTGATGTTTTGCCCACATGAGATACGCTTCAGACATATGTTGCAAATGGCAAAGGTGTGATCTGCTGCACAAGTCTGAAAAAAGGCCCACACCAAAGAACTTTTGGAATAACGCGCAGTGACAGCAGCGCCCTGCACATGCGGAGCTCTGCGGTGTGATGCAGTCGGTGTGCTGCCCTTAAGCTGGCCCCTGGAGGGCATCCTGCCTCGTTGGAGCTGTGCCTCCTCCTCTCTCCTATCAGGGACCCATGTGGAGTCAGTGACCTCATCATCCCCTCCCTCCTCATCACTGGAGCAAATCTGGCAGTATGCTGCAGCTGGGGGAACTTGACTGCCAGATAGCTGTCCTTGTTGGGCACCCCCTCTCTCTGGGGCTCACGTTTCTACCCCCTCTCTCTGGGCTCACGTAACTGCCTTCCTCTAGCTGGGTTCCATCATCGGACCCTTCAAAACGCTGGGCATCCTCCTGTAGCATGTACCCAACACTGTGGTCAAACAGTTTCGGGGACTCCTCAGGAGGACATGGTGGGGCTAGGGAAGGAGTGACTGATGCCATTGAGCCGAGGGAAGAGGCCGCTTTGGCAGCTGCTTTGCCAAAGTACCCTGAGCCTGGGTGAGAGAGGATGAGGACGGCTTGGTCATCCACTCTACCAAATTATGGGCATGTTGCGGCTCAACATGGCCAGCTGTCGAAAAGAAGAACAAGCGTGTGCCACGGCCACGTGTTCATGAGGATGCACCGTGTCCACGACCAGCACTGTTGCCTCTAGATACAGAGCCTGCTTGCCCTCCTTTATTGCCCCGTGACTCTCTGCCTCTCAGACATACTAATGGCCTGCAGTGAGATTTAGCTGCACAAAAGGTGGGATGTATGTATGTATATATATATATATATATATATATACACACACACACACACACACACACACACACACATACAGAGATATAGATTATATATATATATATATATATACACATACACACACACATACAATGCAGCTATCAGACTCCACTGCCTGCTGTGGTATTAGTATGAGAAAAGCAGCAAAGGTCTTCAGTTAGTTTTAGGTGAACACTGTGCAGAGGACACCGTACACTATCTGAAAATACTAGCAGCTCTCTGCCTGTGGTTTTATTACGAGAACACCATAAGTTTTATTCAGGTTCCTTTAAGTGAATGCTCTGCAAAGGACAGAAGTACTGCAGTACACTACATGAAATGAATGCAGCACTCTGCCTGTGGTTTTATTATGAGAACACCACTAACTGTATTCAGGTAAGCTTTAGGTGAACGCTATGCAAAGCACACAGTACACTAAGTAAAACTCTGCTGCAGCTAGCACAATCACCTGCCTGCCTGTCACAGTATAGCGAACAGCAGTAATCGATCTAGCTAAACTAAATACAGTGTATAATATATATACAACACATAGGATGCATATATATCCACTACACACTAACAGCAGCTAACTGATTCGCCTGCCTGCTCTATCTAACTCAACATAAATGACACTGTCTCTCTCTCTGTAACTCTCTCTTTCACAAACGCCAACACACTACACAAGGCCGCCTTCCAGGCGGCCTTATATAGTGTGGGGCGTGTACCTACTCCTCTGAGCCATGATTGGCCAAAGCCACCCTGGCTTTGGCCAATTACGGCTCTCCGTTATTACCGCGCTGTGATTGGCCAAAGCATGCGGGTCATAGTGCATGCTTGGCCAATCTTCAGCCAGCCATGCACTGCGATGCCGCAGTGAATTATGGGGCGTGACGCGCCACTCGAATTTGGAGCGAACTGCCCATAATGTTCGATCTTCGAACGATCGAACAGCCGATGTTCGAATCGAACATGGGTTTGACTCGAACACGAAGCTCATCCCTAGTCCTAACCATCCGACTTGTGACATCCGACATGGTGATTACAGCAGCAGTAAAAGGAATTTATGTCACTCTGTGATAGTCTGACTTGTCCTTTGACCAATCAAAACAATCCCAAAGTCGGATCAAAGTAGTATCCTGTTCATTCAAGTCGATTGGATGTAGGACTGATGTCGCAGAGCAAAGTAGGATGACAGTCATATGACTCATGTAGTATCAGCGTGAACCCAGCCTTACAGAGGTCTGGTGCTGGAATTACTGCCCATTATCTTACGTTTGCAGTGATGGGACGATTGCGGTTTGCATGTGGGACCGACGCATACGTTTGCCTTTGCGTGCAAGTACAGGGATAGGAGCACTTACATTTTTTTTTTACACTGTTGCTTTAAATATTTTTTGTTTTCTTTATCACTTATTGCTGTCACAAGGAATGTAAACAGCCTTGTGACAGCAATAGGCATATGAAAGGTACCCTTCATGGAGAGATCTGGGGGTCAATAAAAACCCTTTTTTGCACTTAAAAGCATTTAAAGCACCAAGATCTGTTTTTGAATGCTTTCAATTTTTAGAAAAGGCCATTGACGACATCCGGGAAAACCCGAAGTGATGTCCGGTCATCGCTTCCGGTTTACCATAGTGGAGAGCCGATCAAAGCCGGTTGGTAGCTCGGGTCTCCCGGTAGGACGGGAGTGCCCTAGCAAGCCGCGGAAGGCAGGCATCATCCTTGTATAACCACGTGAAGACCGATTATGTACCAGGTACGTGACTGGTCGGCAAATGGAACAAATATAAATGGCTAGCAGGTAGGTTGTTTTTTTTTTTGCGCTAAAGAGACATACTACCTGCCTGCACACAAACCGGACTAGAAAGTACTGTACATTGCATGGGAATTATGTCATCCTGGGCAGTCCATCAAGATGGCCAAAGATGCCAATCCCAGAAGAAGACCGGGAGAAGATGTCAGTGTTGGCACAGGAGCTCATAGACAGAATTACAAAGGGAGAATCAAGTACTTAAGTTCTGCTTTAATATATTGAGTGAATAAACCATTATCTCATTTGGCTGCAGAACTTTCTTTTGACAACTTTCAACAGCCTACAGGTACAAGAATGCTTGAAATATTTACAAAATAGAAGCAAGATTTGGTAGTAAATTATAGCATATTTACTTTAGTATATATTGAAGTTTCACCTTATTCTCTAGTCTAGGGGATGGCAAGTACCATAATTCAAACAATGTGCCCGCAACCCTGATGGACCCCCCCCCCCCCTCCTTGAAAGAGGGTGGGGGACCGTTTCCCTGCACTCACTGTCAGTTTGAAAACAGCTCGGTATAATAGAAGTGTCACCTTGATCTGATGCCTCAGAAGGTGAACAAAAATTACCAGTGGAAGGCAGGGAGTCAGAGCAAAGGGTACTGGGGCCCAGAACAGAGGAACCACTACCCACAATGGTGATCCTGAGCTGGCAAGTCCATCTGATAATTTTTTTCTGCCTTTATTATCTGCCTTGCTTGTGAGTTTACCACCAGCAGAGGAGTATTCACAAACTCAGCAGCAGAAATGGAGGGAAGGGAATGCCCCAGCGTGAAACAGCTGGAGGCCCCAGCAACCCAGGTATCGCAATCCCTATATCTGCAGTGTAGAGGGGCCTGGGAGATATTGCCAGGTCGAGGTCCAACACAAAAAAGAGGAAGAGGCGGGGCTGTGCAGGCAGATGCAGTAAATCCCTTGAAAACTATGCAAGGCAGGTGCAGTGAGAGCTCTGGACTACCAGTTCTATCAGGCACATTTGGAGACACACCATACAAACTGGACACACCAGTTAAAAATTATGCCAATTTAAAAAATAAAAATAACAATCAAACTGGTTTCAGCCACAAGTACCTGACAACTGGTTGGGGACTCTCCCGCACCTTCAAAAATTATTTTGAGGTTAAGGAAAATCTAGAGACTGAATGTTTTTAGAGGGCTTCCACCTTTACTTGCCATCTATGTTGTTGGAATAATAGGGGTAAACCCCTTCCTTGCTTTGCTCTTCCCCAGTGGGGGGGGGGGTCTGCAGAGGTCCTTAGGGGCCAGGCTCTACACCAGGCAGACCATGACCCTGGACTTGCCGCTACTCTACTCTTAGCACTATGTGCCAAGGGATGTGCCCACAGCAGGATACAGTGCATGTCAGTAATATTATAGGTGGGGCCCAAGACTTCCACCTAGCAGTAGCTGGTCCTCTGAGGCTCCCTTCAGAAATCAACTGATCTGAAATCTGCATAATGAGCAGCAGTGGCTTTGGTGCACCTGATGGAAGAAACATATTGGAATAGATCATCCTGAGAGAGAGAAAAATAAAACGGCCTCCATGTAAGAAGGTAAGCTTCTCTCACTAGAGAGATGAGGTCCATCATCTAAAGAAACTAGCAAATAACTGAGGCTAACTAGGAATGGGAGAGGGTTTTATAGGGGATGCCCCAAAAGCAGGTTTTCAATCTTACACTGAAGCCCTGTACACACGATAGGTTTTACCGATGAAAACAGTCCGATGGACTTTTTTCATCGGACAAACGGATCGTGTATGGGCCCCATCGGTCTTTTTTCCATCTGTGTTTAAAAATAGAACAGGTTTTAAATGTATCCAATGGTTAAAAAACCGATAGCAAATTACTATCGTCTGTGGGGAACGCCATCGGATAAAAACCCCCCGCATGCTCAGAATCAAGTCGACGCATGCTCAGAAGCATTGAACTACATTTTCTCGGCTCATCGGAGTGTTTTACGTCACCGCTTTTGGAACGGTAGTTTTTTGGACTGATGGTGTGTAGGCAAGACTGATGAAAGTCAGCTTTCATCGGTTTTCCGATGGAAAAATCCATCCGTTAAAAAACCATAGGAAATCCGATCGTGTGTACAGGGCTTGAGACTTCTTTTTATACATCACTGTAGTTAGACTTCGAACAGTTTTTGGGCCATTGAAAGGTAAAGGTGCTTTATGGATTCCTTTCTAAAGCTGTACCATCTACAATGACTTTTTTCCAGCCTGTGGACCGGCCTGACAGAGTTGGGTTGGGGAAAGGGACTTTCTCATGGTGACTTTTCTTGTCTCTTGTTTAGCCCTACACAGCCGAGATCAGTTGAGCAGGAGTGTTGGCAGGAGGCCATACAAATGCATGCTAAAAACAGTTCAATCCAGACTCACCTTCCGATTCATAAATAAAACTTGTGATTTGCTCATTCTAATCAGGTGGCACCAAGCTAACAGGCTTCTCACTTATCTCATGTATTCTTCCTCCCTGTTTCCAAAGAGTGGTGGTTAGAGATGAGCAAATTTTGAGTTTTAATTTTGACAAAATTTTGGTAAAAAAATGAAGAGATTTCAGTAAAATGCATTGGAGGGTAAATTGGCTTTAACCATTTGCAAACCAGCAACGTACCCATGCATTGCTAGACTTCAAGTGGTTATACCAGGATGGTGCTTTTTGTTTTTTTCTTTTAGAGCCGACAGCCAGCTCTCTTGTAAAAGCAATCCTAATGGCTAGCCACCAGATTGCTTTTACAAGCAGTGGGAAAGGACGTTCACCACCCCGCACGCGGCTTTATCAGGCTGTCCCATCCCACCGGGACACCTGATCGACCAGCCAGCGCTTCCGCCAGCTGATTGTAGAGACAAACAAAGACTGGATTGTCTTTGATCGCCTCTATGATATAGGAACCCGGAGGCGATGAGTTTACATCACTTCTGGTTTCTCCGGAAGTAAACAGCGCCATTTTTAAAAATTAGAAGCATTTGATCACATGCTTTTAAGGGCAGAGGAGGTATCTGGGGTCCTATAGACCCCAAATCTCTCCATAAAGAGTACCTGTCTCTCTTATGGGATTGTATTTTTATTTTTTTTGGTTGAACTGGATGGACTTGTGTCCTTTTTCAACCTAATTGTCACATGCCTATTGCTGTCACAAGGGATGTTTACATTCCTTTTGACAGCAAAAAAAGTGATAAAATAAAATTAAAGTGCCCCCGTCCAAAGGCGTACACACGTGTCTGCCCCACACGCATGCAAACAGCGATCGTCCCACACATGTGAGATATCACCACGAACCTCAGATCATGGGCAATAATTCTACCACCAGACCTCCTCTGTAAATCAAAAGTGGTACCCTGTAAAAGCTTTTAAGCTTTGCCTATGGATATTAAAATGTACTTAGTTTGTCTCTGTTCTAAGGGCAATTTTAAAGCATGACATATTTGGGATACATTTACTCAGTGAAACACCATCTTCTATATTTTACAAAAAAAACTAGGTTGTGTATTGTGTTTTTTTGCATTAAAATTTAATTTGAAAAACCACTGCACAAATACCTTGACACATAAAAAATTGCAACACCCACTAATTTATTTTCTAGGGAATAAATTGGTGTTTGGGGGTTTCAAGAAATCTTCTAACCAAAAATAATGTAAAAAAAAGTGCCAGAAAGGCCTGGAGCTTAAGTGGTAAATATTCTTTAAGAATCAAGGAAGCTCCCTTCAACTATCACGGACCCGTTCTTGAGCCAAAAATTATCACTTTAGTATTTTACTTTATTTGCACAAGAAAAAAACAGACCGATGAACAAGTTAAAACGTTTACCCAGCTCCCATCGGCCATACATATATCTGCATTCACAGGGAACCACTCTTTTGTGCTGAGAGTGCACTCACTGCACCGACACTGAGCTGTCATGCACAGCTCCTGGTCATTGTTTATGTTCTGGAGCTTTCAATCAATGACAGCTAATCGCAGCAATCACATGACCGGGAAGGCTACCTCTACCTCCTGCCATTAAGAGCCACTTAAAAAAGTGCTGGACGGCTCAGATAAGGGGTAAATACAGTACAGCTTCTCACTGTTCCTGTACTCCAGGGTTTCTCAATTAGGGTTCCTTGAGAGGTTGCTAGATGATCCTTGAGCAATTTCTTATCAGATTTGTTCCCACTGACACCATTGATCTTTTTAGCTATCTGTAAGGCAGGGGTCTCAAACTGGCAACCCTCCAGCTGTTGCGAATCTACAAGTCCCATCATGCCTCTGCCTGTGGGAGTCATGCTTGTAACTGTCAGCCTTGCAGTCCCTCACTTTTAGGGACTTTTAGTTTTGCAACAGCTGGAGGGCCACCAATTTGAGACCCTTGCTGCAAGGGGATAATTCTTCCCAATGACTACAGTTGTAAGGAGCATTCTTCCCACTGACCATCACACTAAATTATAATAATTTTTAGCAGAGGATCCCTGAGATAAAGTTATTTTAAGGGTTCCTCTGTGTAAAAAAGATTGAGAAAGGCTGCTGTACTAAATATATTACAGTAATTAGAGATGCACCGAAATTTCGGCGGCCGAAACATATCGGCCAAAAATTGTGTTTTCTGCATTTTGCCGATGAGAAAAAGGTGCCGATATTGGCACCGAAAACGCATGCGATTTCACTATGCTTATGGTGTGTTTTTCATAGGTCATGTAACTCAAAAACTGCATCAAAAACATAACACGAGTGCTTATTGATGCACTCTTGCTGCGTTTTTAATGCATTTCAACGGAGAGGTGTTTTTTTTTAACTGACCAAAAATGCAGCAAGCAGGATTTTAAACATCACAATGGAAGCGCAACGGACCAGTGTGAAGACATGCATAAAATGTAAAATGATGCATTTTTCTTGCGCTAAAAATGGCCGACAATAAATTCATATAAATTTGTGATATTATTAAAAAGTCGAATATAATTCAATTATGTATAAAAATATATATAAAGGTTTTAAAAACTCTGGATTTTTGGCCACATGCATCCTGCGGTTTCGGTACCAAAATTTCCATTCGGTGCATCTCTAACAGTAATAAAGTTAGAAGGGCAGACTATTCTAAATGAAGGAAAGAAAAAAAAACAAAAAACAAAAGCCTTCTGAATTTGATATACCTTCCCGATGTATTCTGTGGAACAGTGAATGGAAACGCATACAATATAAGAGTATAACATATACTTCCAATAGTTTTACAAGCAAAATAACAATTTAACCCTGTACACTAAAATGGACTAATTTTTTTTTGTGTTTAAATATTTAGTTAAAATGGTATAAACAATCAATAACAAGTACTGAAAAGGCAATAACAAAAATGCAAATACAAAAGAGATCCATGCAAAATACATAAACACAATTCTCTAAAATACATACGTACAATTACTAGACTGTCTGTGAAAACTAAATAAAAATAAAATAATCTTTGGACAAAGTCCATCCTCCATTTTTGCAGTACTGCCCTAAGACTTAAAATTTTTTACAAGAAAATAATAAAAATGATTAAAATCTTATGTTATTGTAATGTTATACATGAAGCATGGTTTTATGTACTGTACAGTTCGAATTTCATCAACAGTAATAAATTGTGTTATACATTGGAACGGCGGTCAACAGAAGTTTTTTGTTCTGTGCTAAAGCACACTTGTCATTAAGCAGCAGACATAAAGCCCCAAAGCAGGAGGGCACAGAAGGTAGATAATGTCCTTGTTTCTTTATAATGAAGATTTGAGAGCATTTTTGTAGTATTAAAGCTGAAGTTCTGCTAAAAAAAAATGCTCTGGTTTTAGTAAGCTAACTTGCCTGTAGTGAAATATGTGCCACATGGTGCAGGATTCTGGAGAAATTTTCACTGCAGGGATACCCTGTCCTCTTTCTGTCTCTGAACTTCTGGCGCTGAAGGGGATCATAGCTTTGGGTCTTCTGTGAAGTTGCTGTGAAAAGTGTTCTTTCACTGCATGTCACATGATCTGTGAATGGATGAGAGAATCCTGTGACTTCTCAGACTCCCATTCCATTCATTCACCAATGGTGTTACGGGCAGTGAAAGCAAGGAGAGAATCTTTCTCAATGGTGAAGAGAGGGAGCAGGTGTTTGTCGGGAACTTTTTCACAGCAGCGTCACAGAAAAACCAAACCTATTAACCCCTTGCAGCGCCAGAGGGTCAGCAGCATGAAGAGGACAGGGCAGCCCTGCACAGATTTCTACTGGATCCAGCTGCTTGCACGATATAAGATATACTTCATCACATTTGGATAGAGCAAGTGAGGGTTGTAAACCCTGTCAGATTTTTTTTTCGCCATCTGTGTCCCATTGGGGAGATTTTCCATCACTTCCTGTCCCATAGACAAACAGGAAGTGAGAGGAAATCCCTACAAATTAACCACTTGCCGACCGGCTAAAGCCGATAAACGTCGTCAGAATGGCACGGCTGCGCAAAGCAACGTACCTGTTTGTCGATTTGAATTTGCCACTGTCGTGTCACTGGTAGCCCAGCCCCCTTACATTTAGAATCACTCCCTAGGACACACTTAACCCCTTCATCGCCCCCTAGTGTTTAACCCCTTCCCTGACAGTGACATTTACACAGTAATCAGTGCATTTTTATAGCACTGATCGCTGTATAAACGACAATGGTCCCAAAATAGTGTCAAAAGTGTCCGATGTGTCCGCAGTATTATCGCAGTCATGATAAAAATCGCTGATCGCCGCCATTACTAATAAAGAAATATATATAATAAAAATGCCATAAAACTATCCCCTATTTTGTAGACGCTATAACTTTTGCGCAACCCAATCAATATACGCTTATTGCAATTTTTTTTACCAAAAATATGTAGAAGAATACATATCGGCCTAAACTGAGAAAGACATTTGTTTTTTTTTATGTTTTTTTGGGGGATATTTATTATAGCAAAAGGTATTGCTTTTTTCAAAATTGTCGCTTTTTTTGTTTAACCACTTGAGACCCGCGCTATAGACGAAAGACATCTGCAGCGCGGCTCTCAAGTGCCGGGTGGACGTCCCTGGATGTCCTGCTGTGTTACATGCCGCCGCGCGTCGCCAAGGGCACGCAGCGGCTGTGCCCACCGCGTCACGTGATGCCGATGCGCGTGCCTGGCGGCCGCGATGTCCGCCAGGTACACACGATCAGCTGTTACAGAGGCAGGACGTGGATCTCTGTGTGTAAACACAGAGATCTACGTCCTGTCAGGGAGAGAGGAGACCGATGCTGTGTCCCTTGTACATAGGGACACAGATCGGTCACCTCCCCCAGTCAGTCTCCTCCCCCACACAGTAAAACACGAATAGGGAACATATTTAACCCCTTGATCGCCCCCTAGTGTTAACCCCTTCCCTGCCAGTCACATTTATACAGTAATCAGTGCATATTTATAGCACTGTTCGCTGTATAAATGTGAATGGTCCCAAAATAGTGTCAAAAGTGTCCGATATGTTCGCCGCAATATCGCAGGCCTGACAAAAATGGCAGATCGCCGCCATTACTAGTAAAAAAAAAATCTATATATAATAAAAATGTCATAATTCTATCCCCTATTTTGTAGGCGCTATAACTTTTGCGCAAACCAATCACTATACGCGTATTGCAATTTTACCAAAAATATATAGAAGAATACGTATCGGCCTAAACTGAGAAAAAAAATAGTTTAAAAAAAAATTGGGATATTATTACAACAAAAAGTAAAAAAATATTGTGTTTAATTTTCGGTCTTTTTTTGTTTATAGCGCAAAAAATAAAAACCGCAGAGGTGATCAAATGATAAAAATATCATTTGGGTACAGTGTTGCATGACTGCGCAACTGTCATTCAAAGTACGTCAGTGCTGAAAGCTGAAAATTGCTCTGGGTACGAAGGGGGTTTAAGTGCCCAGTAAGCAAGTGGTTAAAGCACAAAAAATAAAAACCGCAGAGGTGATTAAATACCACCAAAAGAAAGCTCTATTTGTGGGGAAAAAAAGATGTACATTTTGTTTGGGTGCAATGTCGCACGACCGCGCAATTGTCAGTTAAAGCGACACCGTGCCGAATCACAAAAAGTGCTCTGGTCAGGAAGGTTGGTTACTTCTTCCGGGGCTGAAGAGGACCCTCAGGCCACCAGAAATATTGTCCCCATTGGAACATTTCCCCTTTATTACTTTTCTGGGGACAACCCAAAATTTAGAATTTTCTTTTACTTTCATTTTTTATTGGAACAGTAAAACAGGATACATAGAGGGGGAATCTCCTTAACCGGGGCACAGACAGCAATAAAAACTGACAAACATTCTAATCCCTCTGTATTTTATCCAAAATAAAAAAGTTTTGCTTTTAGTTATACTTTAAGTTAGTTAGCTCGCTAAAGCTATAGAGCATGGATATACTAAAAAAGAAGAGTAGATCAGACCTCCAGCTGTTGCAAAACTACAAGTCCCATCATGCCTCCCATCATGCCTCTGCCTCTGGGTGTCATGCTTGCTGCTGTCAGAGTCTCACTATGCCTCATGGGACTTGTAGTTTGGCAACAGCTGGAGGTCCGCTAATTGCATATCCCTGCTATAGAGGTTTATTTTTTTATTGGCTAAACTTCAGCTTCACACAAAGTAGAGCGGATCCCCCTGCTGAATCGAAGCTGAACAGGATGGATGTCAGATTTTGTTTCCCATCCGTGTGCCTATTCAGGTTGTGCCCAGCGGACCCATGACAGCTTTATGGGCGGCCAGATGTAAACAGACTCTGTGGCCCGCTTACATCAGGCTACCTCCAATCCATCACATTTAGGTCCTTAAAAATGGAAAAGGATGCAGTACTTTTCCGTTTCATTTTTCCAGACCTGGATGGAGCTTCAGATGAGGTCTGCCTGAAAAACTCACAGGTGGACCTGATGTAAAAGGGCCCTTAAGGTCTTAAAAGTGAATACTTCAGTCATACTATTGTGTGTTCATATTCAGTGCCATTGCTTTTCGTGCTTCATAAATGTCCCTAATACTTAAGGCTGAACTCAGGTCAAAATGCTAAATACGCATATAAAGTACATACATATGGGTGCTCTTTTACCTGCATTGATTTGTATTTCTGTACATCCAACCCTGGAATTAACACAACCCTGCCTGGCAGCACAGAAGACATGATTTTTCTCTACTGCAGTTCAGTAACACTTACAGGTCTTGTCTCTCCCCAGCTTGTGACTGGACAGTAAAAAGAGAAGCAGCAGACTGATCTACTCTTCTCTCTGCACTCCTCTATCAGTATGTTCCTTGTTAGCACACAAACCCCGTAGCAGAAGTGTTTGTTTCCTTGTACTGCTCTTCCCTCCCTCAGCTTGTGTTTTGCTATACAAAGACTGCAAGAGGCAGATAAGCTGAATTCAGGTACTTCCAGTGCTTGCATGTGTGTGTGTATATATATATATATATATATATATACACACAGTATACATATATATATATATATATATATATATATACACACAGTATATATATATATATATATATATCTAAAAAAGCATTTATACGTGTAGAAATAAACACAGAACTGCATTAATTTCTGTAATTTTATCTGCCTGGAGTTCAGCTTTAAAGTGATATTAAAGCCTCTGTTTTTAAGCATTTTCAACAGTTGATTTGATAAATTAGTGAGTATGCAGGTACGTTTTAATTCTTGCCTATGTTCCCGTTTAAGCTGGTGCCTAGACCCCTGCCCCAGATGTCCTGTTTTAGGGTGGCTCCATTCACTTGCACCATCCTATGGAACCACCCTTACATGCAGGGAGGGATTAAAACTGTGTCTCCATACACCGTATGCATGAACACACAGCCGTTCAAAGCCTAGGATTGTAAGGCACTCTCCTTTTTTTTACAAAAGGTAGGCTAAACTCAAAAATAGTTTTTCTGTTCTTAAGCATGTACATAATCATTGAATTGAAGGTTTGTTGTAAATCTGGGAATCAGAGCTTCCTCACTGGAGGAACCTAAAAACACTGGTGCTCAAAATCTTCTTGATATACCATATATGACCAACACTGTTGGCACTGGAGTCTTGACCTGCTGAGTAAAACTGACTCAAAGGGGGATATTTACTAAAACTGGTGCAGTTGTGCATAGTAACCAATAAGCTTTTAGCGTGTTCAATTAGGCTTCAACAATAAAACATGGGAGCTGATTGGTTACTATGCACAGCTGTACCAGATTGTGTGTACACCATTTTTAGTAAATCTCCCCCAATGCATCCTCTTGCTTTTTTTCCTTTGTCTTTCCTTCAGTTTTTTAGAATTCCACCCACCACAATTTTACCTCTAGCAATGCTGTTGAACCTGCATACAAAACAGACACTATTTTTTTTTTTAAGAAAATGGAGTTCAAACCACATTAAGGAAAAAATCTAGAAATCACTTAAAGCTGAAGTGCAGGCACAAATATTTGAATGATATTCCGCAATAGCCACAAAGGAAATTAATTCACTTTCTGTGCACCAAATGGCTTTGCAAACCCATGTATCACCTTATAGTGGTGACATTATTGCTGTGCTGCACAAAGCCTGTGCAGAGCTGTGAGAGGAACCAAACAGGACCATTAACTACAGGCTGCCTGTAGAAAACTACAGGAGGGGCAGATACCAGAATACATGAATCTCCTGTATAGTGGCAATGTTTCTCAATGGATTGCTGCACAGATCTGGAAGAAATAGACAAGTCTTAAAAACTGAAGAATACACATGCCTCTTGTATTTAGAAAATATTTGATTATCCAGAACCTCGGATTAAATATGAAATGCAGCAAAAGAGAAGGATATATCAACCTTCTTAACACTCTTCCTCATACTGTCAGCTACCTGCTGGAAGTTGCACTATAAAATTCATATATTAGTAGAGGCGACAGCTAGAAATACAGAATTGAATTCTATGTACTACCAGGCGCTTATGACCTACTAGAAAGGTAGGACACCTCAAGAGCCCTCAAAACCTGGAGCCCTGTAGTATTCATATTTGGACTTTTTCAGCCTCTCAATGTAGAGACACCCTGCATCACACTGTGGGATGTGCCAACGATGGTCGTAAACACTGATTTTACTGAAGCCAGGAGGTACATACACCAAAGGGGATCTGATGACCTATGGTCTCCCAAAGAACCTTTGCAGGAGAATTTCTAGTAGGTCATACTAAATGGCACATGGCAGTCTCCGGTATACAGCTGCGCTGATTTCTTCTGCCCTCTAGTATGAATATGTTTGGTTTTAATGTACTGACCTATACATTTCTTTAACTCTGTGTCTTAAAGTCAATATAGCTAATTTACAATATATTGCTTTATACCATACAGTCATACGAATGTGCCAATAGATTGTACTCGTGTCATTTTCACATTATGGCCTATGTACAGTGAAAGTGCGTTACTGAAACCTATTTTGTAAGGAATAATCACGAAATTTACCATTAAATGAGAGTTTGAAATACAACATCACGGGAAATGCACTTGGCGTAGCTTGTGCCCGCATTGAAATAAATCAGAAGTAGATCAGAGTTGCAGTCATAATTTATAAATAAATAGGGGTGTGGAATAAAGCCAGCTAGAAAATGGTGGGGGGGGGGGGGGTGAATAACTATGTACAACATGGCTCCTCCAGTATAGGTTGTAGTTAGCAAAATGGAGAAGCTGTGGGGTCAAAGGTTTTGAAAACATCTTTCAAGGGCTTGTCATCGTCTGCCTCAGCTTCAGTGTTAGCATCTGATACCTGGCTGACAGGTCCTGTTGACTTGGTTTGCCTTGGATCGTTGTACTGGGGCCTGATAAGTCCTGATAAGGCCTGGATTGGCAGGTTATGAACTGCTGGTGCAGTAGCTGACTGTACTGCTGGAGGTTGATTTTCTGTTTCAAGTTTCTCATCAGAGTTCTTAGGTTTGTCCTCGATATCCTCAGAGCTCTGAGCATCTTTGTCTAATGCCTGTCCTTCTGGTGAGTTCACAGGTTGCTGCACACTGTCCATTGCTTCAGGCTCAGCAGATGGCATGTTCGTATTGGCAGGCTTCTTCTGATGGTCTTCATTATCTCCTGTCTCAGTGGACAAAGGCTCTGAAGAAGTGGCTGCACTGTCACGAGGACTAAACATACTGATATTCTTCAGTATTGACCCTGGAGATCCCAATTTTCTACTTGATGGGGACAATTTAGGAGTGTATGTTGAAAGGACATCTTGAGGCGGTTTAACCAATGTTGGTGATGACCCCATAGCTGACCTGGCTGCCAAGCGGGGGTCAACTTTTTGAGGCACCAAATCTTTTATTGCTCCAGATTGGGTATCGGAGCTAGGAGACCGGTGAAATCTCGATTGAATGGTTTTCTGAAGCCGAGGATCACTCGGCTTGTTAATCGCATTTGAGTCGGCTGGCTCTGTAAGGGTACTTCTGACTGCCATATTGGCTTGTTTTGCTTTTGATTCCAGTCTTGGATCCAACCTTTCCAACCTTGGATCAGGGCCAGAATGGAGCACATCGCTCAGACTCCTTGACCTGTTAAGTCTCTGATCGGCTATAAGTGGGGGTAATGGCAAATTTATTGAAGATACAGGGTCAGGTTTAGGAGGGGGTACAGGAAGTAAATCCTCAGGTGCCCAGACAATTAGATTTGCAAAGTGAGGTTTGGCTAGTATAATGTCCATTTTAATGTGACTGAACTGTCTCAGTTTACGTCGGGGGTCCCTCAGTGTCACACCTGGTAACATTTCTAATGGAATAATAGCTGCCTTCTCTCTCAGTTCCCTCTCAGCATCCTCATCATCTTCGTCCACCACTTTCTGCTGCTTAGCAATATTCCCAGGCTGAACAGGTTGACTGACATTGGAGGTCTCATTCAGTTTCATTTTTCTGGGGTCACGAGCCACTCTTGGGTCAGCAGACACATTCTCTCCCTGATGGCCTGGACTTAGCCCCTGAGAGGGTCTTACTCGAGGATCAAATATCTGCCCTGACCCCGCCCGGTCTTTTGTTAGCCTTGGGTCATTAATTTGAATAACTGACTTTTGTTCTGTGGCGTTGGTCCGTGCCAACTTTGCTTGGTTTCTAAGTGTTTTTAGAATTGAACTCACACCGCTACCATCCTCTTCTTCACTGCTGTACCAGTTTGCAAATTCATCTAAAAATAAAAAAAAAGAATAAGAGGAAAGTGTAATAAGATTATCAGGAATGTAGTACTAGAATGTGTATATCTAATAGATTGCTCAAGAATGAAAAGTCACTACTGTATAAATTTTTGTCCCACTGTTAATATGAGGGGGAAAAAAAAAAATCGTAAAACCCCTTTTAAACGTGATTGTAAAAAAAAATAAACCGGTTTATTCTTACCTGCTCTCTCTGCAATAGAATTGCAAAGAGCTGCCCGAACCCCCTCTTCTTGGGTCCCCCGCTGGCGTTCCTGGCTTCCTCCCTCCATCAAGTGCCCCCATACAAATTGGCTTTGTATGGGGGCACTTGTGCAGGCGTGCTCCTGAGCTTCACAGTCTATTGGCGCAAACAGCAGGACACCAACCCGTCACCCTCTCCCTCATCACTGGCTTTAAATGACAGCAGCGGAAGCCAATGGCTCCCAGTGCCTCAGCAAAGCTCGAGAGACCAGGAAGTGGGGGGGAGAAGAGCTACAGATGTGCACAGCACTGGAGAGAATGAGGGCTTATTAAAAGGGGAAGGGGGTTAGGAATAAATCAAATTAAAGATGATTAGGCTTTATAACCACTTTAGTAAAGAAATATTTCACAGCTGTGGCTGCCAACGAGCAGAGAGCCTACTTTTGACCATCGGAGTGCAATTCAGCAAACCAAGCAGTCTTTTGTTAATCAAGGGAGTTTAAATACGTTACTTTTTCTACTTTTACAAAAATGGGGTTTAAAGTTAATGTTGTCATGTTTTGCAAAATCTAGCATGACCTCTGAACCCAGGGATTATGTATGCAAAAGCCTACTTCTTTCTACACCCAGTGCAACGTTGGCATCACTCGTCTTGTACCCTCTACTGTATTGTACTTTTTTTAGGGGGGGAGGGACATTAAATTGTCAAGTTAGGTGGACTACTGTACTCTAGGGGCCTGTTTCTACTCCATCTTTCTAAATTGTTGGTATTTAAAAGGTACACCATAATATTTCATGATCACACATTTACTTTACAGAGAACCTGTAATGTTCTAGGTGCAGAAACACAAAGCAGGTAGAAACTATGTACCTAATGAAAATGCATGGCCCTCTGTCTGGGCAGAGGTAATCAAACAAATACTTTGCTTACCATAGGCAGCTAACTTCACTGAGACTAGGCCCCTTTCACACTTGTGTGACTTTTCCTGTGACTTTGGACATCAGAGTCACATGAAGTTTCGTACCCTATGATTCCCAATGATAACTATTCATATCTGTGCGACTTCAAGTCGCACCGACTTCAAAGTAGTCCTTGTACTACTTTGGTCCGACTGATGCGAGTTGAGGTCTATAGACCTCAAGTTTACACAGGCATTCCCTGAAATCGGAGCAAAATAGCGCAGCTTTCATGTCGCGGCAGTGTGAAAGGGGCCTTGGCCACAAAGAAATGAAATACCATTAATTAACCGCGCTGCAATCACATAGAAGTCTTGTAGGCAGCTGCTGTTGTAAAGTGATGATCACTGTCAAGTATGAAATAGTTTCTTACTCATTGAGTTGTTGAGGGAATTAGTGATTTCATCTTAGCCACAAAGTTAGGGAAAGCCAGGTAACAAAATAATACACTATATCATGACAAAAAAGGCTTCCTGGCTAATAAATGTAACTAACATGAAAAGAACATTTTCCCGTGGGATTTTAAAGCAGCAAAAATAAATCAATGGTAGATAAAATGTAAATTTTATTGGAAAGATTGCGATGATGCATATAACATAAAAAATAGGATTTTTTACTCGCCGTAAAATCATTTTCTCTGAGTTCATGGACCGACACAGCTTCTCTATTGACATAGTGGGGTATTATCCGTTAATTAGGAGTGACTAGGCAGAAAACTTGTAAAAAGTGTTGCATCACACCTTCTACAGTACCGCCCAGGGGGCAGACCCTCTGGTATATCCCCTCACTCTGCATCTCGCAGATCAGTTCATCAAAAAGCAGTACAAACTTAAAAGGAGGGGTGGGTGCTGTGTCGGTCCATGAACTCAGAGAAAAGGATTTTACGGTGAGTAAAAAATCCTATTTACTCTTTCGTTCATGGACCGACACAGCTTCTCTATTTTCTACCAATTATGCGTGCCTATAAAGTCCATTCTTTCTACAATCTCCAGTACAGCTTCTCTATTGACATAGTGGGACGTCCCACAGCAGTGTCAGAGAAAAAAACGAGGGGTGGTAACAACATAAAAGTAAACTTCACCCCAAACACAAAAAACAGCACTCCTCCAACGGGGGAGTTGCAACTCTAAACAGCCGCCTACAAAACCTTGCGGCCGAAAGAGGCATCCGAAGATGCACCTACATCAACTTTGCAGAATTTTGTGAAAGTGTGAGCGGACGACCAAGTCGCCGCTTTACATAATTGGGAAACAGACGCTTGATGTCGGAAAGCCCAAGAGGCACCTATTGCCCTGGTCGAATGCGCCGTGACCGGAAAGGGGGGCGCTTAACCCTTTAAGGCGTAAGCCTGGATTACTATCTGTCGGATTCCCCCAGAGATGGTGGCCGACGAGACTGCTTGGCCCTTTTGGGACCAGCCACCAAAACAAACAGTGAGTCTGACTTCCGGAACCGGGAAGTAGCAGATAAGTATACTCTCAAAGCTCGGACAACGTCCAAGGAATGCAACGCCGACTCCTTAGGATTCCACGGATGAGGACACAAGGATGGAAGTACAATGCCTTCGTTGAGATGAAAAGCCCATGAAAAGCCCAAGCTACTGTAAGGGTTAATGGGGTCTCTTCAAGGCCTTTCAGAGTTGTAAATGGTACCCGCCAGGGATGCCCCCTATCCCCCCTACTTTTTGCTCTGTCATTAGAACCCCTATTAAATAAAATCCGTCAAAATCCAGACATACGGGGATTACAGGTAGGAAAGGGCCAGTCAAAAGATCAAGTCTTCTGGACAGCAGCACTCCAATAAAAAGCCTTTATTATGTAAAATCTTCAAAAATCCAAATACAGCACAGCAAGTCACAAAATTCTGGTTAGAGCTGACTAGTTTGACACTTTCTTAGTGTTTAATCATAGCCATGTCTGTGATTAAACACTAAGAAAGTGTGAAACTAGTCAGCTCTAACCAGAATTTTGTGACTTGCTGTGCTGTATTTGGATTTTTGAAGATTTTACATAATAAAGGCTTTTTATTGGAGTGCTGCTGTCCAGAAGACTTGATCTTTTGTTTTGCCTGAAATTGCATTGCCTGCACCCTTGGCTGTTGGGAGGAGATAGTCACCTGGAGGACGTCTACACCTGAGCGGTTTCTGTTTTTGTTAGGAAAGGGCCAGTATGCCCAAATTTTTGTATTTGTTTCAAGCTGTACCAATTAGAATTGACAAGGCCTACTTTCAGCAAATAAATGCACTTTTCCCTAAGTTTATATGGGCCAATAAGCGACCACGGATTAGCAGAAGTCAAATGACCCTCCCCAAGTGTTACGGGGGCTTAGCAGTCCCAGATATATCTAAATACCATCAAGCAGTTCACTTGGGGAGGGTCATAGACTGGTGCAGACATAAAGAACTTAAACTATGGATAAAAGTGGAGCATGAGATCAGTCAGATACCACTGGGTAGAGCCCCTTGGTGCTATACAAAATTACCAGACACACTTAAAAAACATCCCTTGATAGGGCCGACACTGTCTATAGGGGTTAAGACGTGTCGAAACCCTAAATACTCGCCAAGATATTCCCCACTGTACCCAATACTGGGAAACCCAAGTTTCGAGCCGGGGATGGAGAAAAGGGCATTGGAGACTTCGAGAGAAGGGATATACGCAGGTATCGCATTTTACGCAAGCAGAAATATGGCCAACAATAGCGGAATTGACAAAAGTAGGTGGCCAATTCGAAGTAGAGTATTGGCAGGCAATACAACTCCGACACTACCTGGGGACACTAGGGCCAATAAGTAACTTTAAACGGGAACTAACTAGGTTTGAAGTATATTGTGAGGAGAAGGAACCCATAAACCGAATAATATCAAAGATATATACGATGCTAACGACCCCATCAGAGAATTTTGAAATGACAGCAATTAGAAAGTGGGAGAGAGACCTTGGTAGGACTTTCACACCAGCTCAACACCAGAAGATAATATACCTTGCGTTACACTCATCAATAAGCACGAAAATGCAAGAATCAAATTATAAATTATTGACGAGGTGGTACTATACGCCTTCAAAACTAGGTAGGTTCTATCCCGATATTTCTGATAAGTGCTGGAGATGTAATAGGGAGCGGGGAACCTTGTTCCATATATATTGGACATGTCCTCGAATTAGACAATATTGGGCAGAGGTACGAAGGATTGCTCAAAGAATTGAGCCTTATTTTGTACCGGACGACCCAGGCTTTTTTCTACTGCACGAAACGCAAATACCTACACAAACCTATAAAAACTCAGTATTATGTCACCTAGTTAATGAGGCCAAGGCATGCATTGCGAGAGGCTGGAAAAGTTCCAACCCTCCTACAATTGCAGAATGGCTTAATAGGGTCAGGAAAGTGGGAACTATAGAGGAATTGGTGTTTTCGGCCCAAGACAGAAAAGAGCAACATATTAAGATCTGGGCACCCTGGAATAAATTTATGCAGACAGAAGAAGGGAAAAGACTAATGGGGATGTGAGCCCGCCCGGTCAAAGAAGTAATTAAGAGGTTGCGGTTTACTTAGAGGTGGAGAGGGGAAGTAGGGGAGAGAAATTCCTTTTTTTTTTTTTTTTTCTCCTCGTTGTTTGGGTTTGCTTTGGGAGGGAGGTAGGGGGGAATAAATAAAAAGGAAAGGGAGAATAAGTAAGGTTGTGAAAATTAAAGATATCAAAGATAACTTAGTATAGAAAGGGACTCTGTGTGCCTCTCCGGCTAAGGAGAGACATATAGAGGACATAAGGGCAGGGAACCCATTGACATGGAGGTCTCGAGGTGAGACTGATGTTTAAATAAATAAGATTGAAGTAAAGGATTGGGATGAGAAATATATTATGAATAGATATGCAATGGAAAAGGTATAAATAATGTATTGGATGTATCCCTTTTTGAAGTATAAATAAAGAATATTAAAAAAAAAAAAAGGAAAGGGCCAGTATAAGATTTCTGCTGTTAATGCGGACGACCTAATGTTCTCTATGTCACATCCACACACCTCTCTACCTAACTTAGTACGAGAAATTGAGAAATATGGCTCATTATCCAACTTAAAAATAAATAATAAATAATAAAAGTAAATCAGAAGCTATGAGTGTGGCTATGCTGCCTCAGTTACAAAACACTATCCAGTTAAATTTTGGTTTCAAATGGGGAGAGTCACTTAAGTATCTGGGTATAAATATACCTGCAAAGAAAGAAGATATTTTTAAGGTAAACTTTCCTCCGGTATATAACTTAATTCGATCACTTTTGGATAAATGGCAACATGGTCTACACTCATGGTTTGGCCGTATTAATATTATAAAAATGTCCATCCTCCCAAAAATTTTATATCTACTTCAGGCACTGCCAATTACGATTCCTAAGGCTTTCTTACACCAGGTACGTGCACTTTTTATGAAATTTATTTGGGCAGGGAAACGGCCTAGGATTGGGCGTGATCTTTTGACCTTGCCTAAGAGTTTTGGGGGGATGGCCGTACCTGATGTAACAAAATATTATCGTGCTGGTCACCTACTGAGATTAGTAGATTGGTACAGACATACTGACCTTAAGAGATGGGTAGACCTGGAACAGCAGATGAGTCCTATCCCTCTAAGTAGAGCCCCATGGTGTTTTATGCATTTGCCAATTTCTCTTAAGAAACACCCCCTAATTGGAACGACATTACGGATTACAGCAAAGATCTGTCAAGCACCTAAGTTTTCCTCAAGACAAACACCTTTATACCCTATCTTGGGAAATCCAAGTTTTACTCCAGGTATGGAAGCTGGAGCATTTCAAAATCTTATAGATAAGGGTATATACCAAGTCTCACACTTTCTTAAATCTGAATCGGGGCCAACTGTTAAAACATTGACTCAAATAGGTGGTTTATTTGAAATTAACTTTTGGCAAGCACTCCAAATTAGCCACTTCATGAGAACCTTAGGCTCCTCTATAAATTTTCGACGTCAACTAACAACTTTCGAATCATACTGTAATGAGAAAGATCCATTATTACATGGGATCTCTAAGATGTATAAATTGTTAAACAACCCCATTGAGGACTATTCGATGCCGTGTTTTAGTAAGTGGGAGAGAGATCTAAAGAGAACTTTTACCCCGATGCAACGTAAACAAATTATTTATCTGACTTTTAATTCTTCAGTAAGTAGCAAGACTCAGGAGTCTAATTATAAACTTTTGACACAGTGGTATTACACCCCCGCACGACTGAATACATTTTCAAATGAAAATTTAGACAAGTGTTGGAGATGTGGAGAATTATTTTCCTATTGCATAGGAAAGAATGCTGTAAAAAAAAAAAAAAAAAAAATTCTCGTTTTTGTTAATGACAAAATTGAATAAAAATAAAATATAAAAAAAAAAAAAAAAAAAAAAAAGCCAAAACGACTTTCGGAAGAAAGGAAGGCTGCGGCCGCAGCACCACCTTATCCTTGTGGAAGATCAAATAGGGAGCCTTGCATGATAAGGCTGCCAGCTCAGAAACTCGTCTAACTGACGTAACAGCCACCAAGAAGACCACTTTCTGAGAAAGTGTCAACAATGGAATATCCCTAATATTCTCAAACGGTGCCTTCTGAAGCACCGAGAGGACCAGGTTCAAGTCCCACGGAGGTAGCGGGGGACGGATCGGAGGAGCCACATGTCGGACCCCCTGCACAAATGTACTCATGAGAGAGGGGTCCCTGATAAAAGACCGCCAGGGCAGATATCTGTCCCTTAATCGTACTTAAGGCAAGTCTTTGGTCCACCCCACGCTGTAAAAACAGCAGGATTCTGGAGACCAAATAAGTACGCGGATGCCATTTCATTTCCTCACACATGGAGATGTAGGCCTTCCAAGTGCGGTGATAAACCTTCCTAGAGGACGGTTTCCGAGCACTTCTCATAGTAGAGATTACTGAATCTGACAGGCCCCGGTCTCTCAGTACCTGGTTCTCAATAGTCATGCCGTTAAAACCAGTGACCGTAAAGCAGGATGGAGTATGGGACCTTGCGACAGCAGGTCCTCCCGTAGTGGTAGGCACCAAGGGACGTCTGTTACTAGATGTACTAGATCTGCATACCAGGGACGCTGAGGCCAACCTGGAGCGATCAGGATCATTGGAATTCCCTCTGCCTCAACTCTGCAAAGCAGATGGGGAAGAAGCCTTAAGGGAGGGAAGGCATATATTAGCCGATACTGACCCCACAATGCCACCAACGCGTCCGTTGCGTCTGCCCATGGGTCCCTTGACCGGGCCACAAACCTCAATACCTTCCGATTGAGTCGGGAAGCCAGAAGATCTACGTCTGGCGTGCCCCATCTTTGGCAGAGGAGCTGGAACACTTCCGGGTGTAAGGACCATTCGCCCTGGTCCAGCATTTGGCGACTCAGGTAGTCCGCCTGTCAGTTCTCCACACCCGGAATGTACACGGCCATATACAGTGGAATCCTCTTCTTTCTTTTTTCTTGTTTTTCTAATATGGCTTTGGTTACAGCTGATCTCAGCCATCTAACACACACAATATTGTATATATATTTTTGACATATTTTGCCACCGGACAGGCATGTCAAAAACTAAAATAGAATTGTTCATATACAATATTTACGTGCGTGTCAAAAACCAAAATAAAAATAAAATTAAATTAGAATTTAATTTGATCAAATCAAATTTGAATTTAATTAAATAAAATAAGAAAACGATAACTTGCACATATATAAAACATATGTGTGTGTTTCGATTCGATCATTCATATGTATATATACTGCAAGTAGGGTTCGCCTTCATATTCATCCACTATATCTGCATGCCTTTTGGAGGTTAGCATAATTTATGTCTTATAGTATCAATACCAGACATATATATTGATTAACATATACATTTTAATAATCTTGTCCCTCCTCAAATAGACATGCAGAATAGCCACACAGGATGAATAAGTTTTATCTATAGTTAAATAACAATAACACATATTTTTAACATACATCTCAACTACATTAACTCATTGTGGTTTTATGTTTAGTATCTAGTTGTATTAATTCTAGCATTTGGAACATACAGTGCCTTGCGAAAGTATTCGGCCCCCTTGAACTTTTCATCCTTTTGCCACATTTCAGGCTTCAAACATAAAGATATAAAATTTTCATTTTTTGTGAAGAATCACCAACAAGTGGGACACAATTGTGAAGTGGAACGAAATCTATTGGATATTTTAAACTTTTTAAGCAAATAAAAAACTGAAAAGTGGTGCGTGCAAAATTATTCGGCCCCTTTACTTTCAGTGCAGCAAACTCACTCCAGAAGTTCAGCGAGGATCTCTTAATGATCCAATGTTGTCCTAAATGACTGATGGTGAAAAATAGAATCCACCTGTGTGTAATCAAGTCTCTGTATAAATGCACCTGCTCTGTGATAGTCTCAGGGTTCTGTTGAAAGCGCAGAGAGCATCATGAAGACCAAGGAACACACCAGGCAGGTCCGTAATACTGTTGTGGAGAAGTTTAAAGCCGGATTTGGATACAAAAAGATTTCCCAAGCTTTAAACATCCCAAGGAGCACTGTGCAAGCGACCATTTTGAAATGGAAGGAGTATCAGACCACTGCAAATCTACCAAGACCTGGCTGTCCCTCTAAACTTTCAGCTCAGACAAGGAGAAGACTGATCAGAGATGCAGCCAAGAGGCCCATGATCACTCTGGATGAACTGCAGAGAACTACAGCTGAGGTGGGAGAGTCTGTCCACAGGACAACAATCAGTCGTACACTGCACAAATCTGGCCTTTATGGAAGAGTGCCAAGAAGAAAGCCATTTCTCAAAGATATCCATAAAAAGTCTTGTCTAAAGTTTGCCACAAGCCACCTGGGAGACACACCAAACATGTGGAAGAAGGTGCTCTGGTCCGATGAAACCAAAATCGAACTTTTTGGCCACAATGCAAAACGATATGTTTGGCGTAAAAGCAACACAGCTCATCACCCTCAACACACCATCCCCACTGTCAAACATGGTGGTGGCAGCATCATGGTTTGGGCCTGCTTTTCTTCAGCAGGGACAGGGAAGATGGTTAAAATTGAGGGGAAGATGGATGCAGCCAAATACAGGACCATTCTGGATGAAAACCTGTTGGAGTCTGCAAAAGACCTGAGACTGGGACGGAGATTTATCTTCCAACAAGACAATGATCCCAAACATACAGCAAAATCTACAAAGGAATGGTTCACAAATAAACGTATCCTGGTGTTAGAATGGCCAAGTCAAAGTCCAGACCTGAATCCAATCGAGAATCTGTGGAAAGAGCTGAAAACTGCTGTTCACAAACGCTCTCCATCCAACCTCACTGAGCTCGAGCTGTTTTGCAAGGAAGAATGGGCAAGAATTTCAGTCTCTCGATGTGCAAAACTGATAGAGACATACCCCAAGCGACTTGCAGCTGTAATCGCAGCAAAAGGTGGCTCTACAAAGTATTAACACAAGGGGGCCGAATTATTTTGCACGCCCCACTTTTCATTTTTTTCTTAGTTAAAAAAGTTTCAAATATCCAATAGATTTCGTTCCACTTCACAATTGTGTCCCACTTGTTGGTGATTCTTCACAAAAAATTAAAATTTTATATCTTTATGTTTGAAGCCTGAAATGTGGCAAAAGGATGAAAAGTTCAAGGGGGCCGAATACTTTCGCAAGGCACTGTATAGGTTTCTGTACACAAAAAGAATCATTATTATTATTATTGTTTTCATCTTTTTCATTATTTATGATTTAAGATATTTATATTCATATTTATATCTATTCTATTCATTTTCATGAATTCAATGCCAATATCAAGATTTATGTACAACTCACTCCTTTTTCGGTTCCGACCAGCTTCCACTTTTTTTTTCCAACTTACACTATTCATGCACTTTGGGGTTTTTGTTGTGTTTTGTTTTGTTTCGTTTTTGTTCTTTACTTCACTATAGCATCCTTATTTCAGATGCACTATACACGTGTCATATAGTCTTGTTCACGCTATAGATAAAACAATTGTTTAAAGCACTTGTTCTGCGTTAAGCAGTCACACATATATTTAATATTCTTTTCGATATGGAGTTTTCACTCCTTTCCACTTAGTTTTTATACACCTTTATGCACTCTACATATATATGTAAGATCTTACGTGCCAATCCTTATTAATGGTTTTGGCATTTAACAGGTGCTTCACAAACACGGAGTGTAATAGATCCAAATTAGTGCTTAATATTCTACCACTGTGTTCAACAGCTCTCATTGGTTGAGAGGTTTCTCAGATCACCTTTATATACACAGTTCTGGTCACTTACACTTTAGCTATGAGTAAGCATCATACCCTGATGTTAAACGCATTAGCCGTTACCCTGCATGTCCCTTCACTTTTGATTGCTTTTGGATGGATTTTGTTTATTTATTTCTTTTTGGATTTTTTGGCATTTTAATTTTCTTCATTAATAAAGCGTTTAACCAGAGTGCGGCAGTCCAGACAACTTCTTCTCCATATGCCACTGGTGTGGCGTTGTCTGACTGGATCCTGACTGGACGCCCTTGCAGCCTTGGAGACCATCTGAAAAGGCACAGCCTGATCGCCCGGATTTCCAGGACATTGATCGGCAGGCGGGATTCCTCTGGGGTCCAGCAACCTTGCGTCGACTGAACACCCCATACTCCCCCCCCCCCCAACCTGTAAGGCTGGTGTCCATCGTGATCACTATCCAGTAAAACAGGAAGTAGTGACTTCCCGGGCAGAAGAGCCGGTGATGTCAGCCACAATACCAGGGATCTCCTGACTAGGTGGCTTACCCGGATATGATAATCCAGAGATGATGGACATCTGTTCCATCTGGACAGAACTTCTTTCTGTAACACCCGAGTGTGATATTGAGCAAATAGGACCGCCTTGAAGGAGGCTACCATGAAGCCTAACACTCGCATGCAAAAACAGAGTGACGAGCAACTCTTGGATGTCAGCTGCCACACTGCAGTCCGAAGGGTCTGCAACTTTTCCACAGGGAGGAATACCTTTGCTTCTGAGGAATCCAGAATCAACCCCAGGTACACTAGGTGTTGAGTTGGCACCAAAACTGACTTTTGCATATTTAGTATTCAACCACAGTCTCGAAGAGTCTGACAAGTAATGGACACGCTTACCTCTAATTCTGAACTTGAAGGGGCCTTCAGAAGAAGGTCGTCCAAGTAGCCCATGATAGCGATACCCCGCTGTCTTAGAAGTGCCAGAATCGGCGCAAGCACCTTGGTGAACGTCCTGGGTGCCGAAGCCAGGCCAAACGGGAGAGCCCCAAACTGATAGTGGTTCTTCCCGATTGCGAATCGCAGAAACCTCTGGTGTCTGGAGTATATGAGAACATGCAGGTATGCATCCTTGATCTCCAAAAAGGCCATACAGTCCCTTGGATGGAGAGCAGTGACTACAGATAAAACCGACTCCATCTGAAATCTTTGTACCTTCTCAAAGCAATTGAGGGCCCTGAGATCCAAGATCGGACGAACCCCATCTTTCTTTGGCACAATGAACAGATTCGGGTAAAAGCCCTGACCCCGTTTCCTGCCTCGGAACTGGAATGACCACCCCGCGTTCCAGCAGACCCTGGACCGCCCCGTACAGGGCCTCCCGATGGGTCGGTTGTAGCTGGAGGTTGGAGGGAACGAATCTGAGACATGAGAGTAATTCTATCTTGTAGCCTGAGGAGATTACTTCGCGAACCCACCTGTCAGAGATTAGAGCTGTCCACTGAGACGCAAATTTGTGAAGACGTCTCCCCACCCGAAAGCTGGGTGGGGGGCGGACCTTCATGCGGAAGCAGATTTGTCCGCAGGCTTATTGGGTTTGCGGGGCCAAGGACGCTTTTGCTCTTGGGCAGGCGCCTTGTCGCCCTGGGGTCTTTTCCGTCGCCCTGGGCGGACGAAAAAAACACTTGCGTGCAGTAAAGGAGGGCCCTTGCCCTTGGCGTGGTCCCATACCCCTCTTAGTTTGAGGAAGCAAAGTGCTCTTACCTCCTGTGGCATCCTTGATGATGTCATCCAGAGAAGCCCCAAAAAGTCTGTCGCCCTTAAAGGGCAGATCCAACAGGGCCTTCTTGGAGGCCTGGTCCGCAGACCAGCCATACCTCCCAACTTGGTGAAGTCCCACTGCGGGACATTGTTGATCTCCCCTCAAAAGCTTTCTCCCGAACGAAAGTTGTTGAGCGGGGGGGGGGGGGGGTTTGGGTGGCGCAGGGCATCGAATTTTTTCGAATTTTCCGACCATAGAACGAAAGTAGCTGACGGAGGGGCGGGGGGAAAGGACATTTTACTGCTGTGATGGATGTGCGGGAAAAACAGCTCTCGTGGGTATGCGGGAAGAAGGGCCCTGTGCGGGAGAAACCCGCAGAACCCGTGCCTGTTGGGAGGTATGGACCAGCCTTTTAGCCAGATCAGGTGGCGTATTGCCACAACATAAACCAAAGCTTTTGACAGCAGGGGAATAGTATCCATGTCTGACTCGCAGACAAACTTAAGGTCCTGGACCAACTGGTCGGCCAAAGTTATTTCATTAGGAGGAGCATCTCGCTCCTTTAACCCCTGGAGTAACAATTTTGCCCATTCAGTAAGTGTCTGAGACACTAAGGCCCCCGGCCAATGCTGGTTGCACCGCTGAGCCTACCACAGAGCATGTGTAGCGAGCGAGTGCTTCAGCTTTCTTATCCACAGGGTCCTTGAAAACAGGAGCCCCTTCTACTGGGATTGTGGTAGCTCAGTTAAGTCTGGACACCGGAGGGTCCACTATAGGGGGAGAGGTTAATTTCTTTAGAAAACTCTCCTCAAAGGGGTACCGTACCGCAAAATTCTTTGGGGATGTAAAAACCCTTAATAAGTTTTCCCACTCCTTGTATAAGAGCTTATCAAAATAAGACACACAAGGAAATACCCTAGCAGTGCGGGCAGGTTTACGGAAACCGAAGGGGACCGGAGTCTCTGCTGCCTCTGCAGCATTTTCCAATTTTAGCGTATATCCCGCACTGCAGTAATAAGGTCAGATACCAAAGCCTTTTTGCGTACTGACCTGAACTTGGAGTCATCCTCACTGTCCGAACGGTCACGGTCTGCAGTCTCTGATGCATCAGAATCCGGGTCATGAGCAATAGCTGGACCTGGTTCTGCAACAGAAATAGCCACAGAAGATTGCGGGGGACAGGGGCGTTTACTACCCCCCGTATTCCCGTGTGCTGCTTCCACCCGGGCAGCAAAAGCCTCTAGGATTGCCGACATAGCGCCCATAGATACATCAGGGGCACCAGCTGCAAAATCAGGTGTTTCAGGGGAAAAAACATCTGGCTCAGACGCCATGCTGACCACGCGCTGACACCCACAGGGCTCCAGGCAAGATATCAATAGGCCACCCTGCTAGCTGATCAGAGATGCTGGGTCTCCCAGAGGACTCACCACCCTTGGATCGGTACCGCTATGCTGCTGTGTGCTGCGCATGTGATGCTATCCTACCGCTGCTGTGTCAGTGTGATAGTTTATCAGCGTTTCCTGTGTGAATTTTCGCGCCAGTGTAATGCACCCTAGAGGCTGGAGACTATTGCAAAATGGCCGCCAAACGGCTGTATGAACGATGTGGGCTCTAAGAAAATGGCCGCCGAGCCGAATATAGAGGCAAAGCCGGCCGCGGACCCCAAAAAGATGTCCGCCGGGCGGCGGTCTATAGCTACAGCGTGTATCCTCGGAAACATGGCGCAAAACTACAAGAAAATGGTCGCCAGACAGTCACTAGAGGCCAAAACACTACCCCCCTCCCCTGCTTTCTTGCCCGCTATTTGGATACTCCCGAAGTGTGTGACCCCTTGTGAGTCGGACGAGCTGTGGATCAGATCCACCATAGAGCTGTGGAGCAGATTCCACTCATTGGGAACCCTGGGAGTGCATACGCAATTATGCTTTTAATACGAAAGTCTCCGGTTATACCATTCAATTCGATAAAGAGGGCAAATATGCAATTTTCCATTAACGATCGATTTAGCAATCTGTTTCCCCTGTACGTCTCTTAATAAATTAATACATTTGAAAAAAATTGTCTATCCAATTACCCTTTATGACAGAAGACGCAGGAAAATAGGATTTTTATAACAGCTTACCTGTAAAATCCTTTTCTTGGAGTACATCACGGGACACAGAGCGACATAGTCATTACTAATGGGTTATATAGATACCGTCAGGTGCTGGCACTGGCAACTTCCAAAACCGGAAGTACCCTCCCCTATATAAGCCCCTCCCATCCGGGAGCACCTCAGTTTTGTAGCAAAGCAATAAGTGTCCCCAAAGAGGGGCGGGAGCTCTGTGTCCCGTGATGTACTCCAAGAAAAGGATTTTACAGGTAAGCTGTTATAAAAATCATATTTTCTTTCTCGTACATCACGGGACACAGAGCGACATAGTCATTACTAATGGGATGTCCTAAAGCAATGCCAAATGAGGGGGGGGATACACCATATATAAGCTGAGCGCTATCAGACATGAGGATCTTTTGCGGCCTGCAACACACTGCGCCCAAAGGCGACATCCTCCTGACTTCTAACGTCCACCTGGTAGAACCTAGTAAACGTGTGTACTGAAGACCATGTTGCGGCCTTACAGATTTGAGCCAGGGAGGCCTGGTGATGCACTGCCCATGAAGTTCCAACTGCTCTCGTGGAGTGCACTCTAACTTTGAACGGAGGCGGTCTCCTTCTCAAGCCATAAGCTTGCATAATGACCTGTCGAATCCACTTGGCTAAAGTAGATTTTGACGCTGCCTGACCCTTTCTGGGGCCTTCCGGCAGTATAAACAAAGTATCCGTTCTGCGAATCTGAGCAGTGGCTTTTAGATAAGCTTTAACTGCTCTTACTACCTCCAAAGAATGAAATAACTTTTCCTCTACCGAAGTAGGTTTGGGGAAAAAAGAAGGAAGAACCACATCTTGGTTCAAATGAAACCTCGATACCACCTTAGGAAGAAAGGCTGGATGAGGACGTAACACTACTTTGTCCTTATGGATAACCAGATATGGCTCTTTACAGGACATAGCTGCTAATTCCGACACTCTTTTAGCCGAACAAATGGCTACTAGAAAAATCAATTTCCTGGTGAGAAGCACCAAGGAAATATGCTGTAATGGTTCAAATGGTTGTTTCTGTAAAACCGACAGAACCAAGTTTAGATCCCATGGACATATGGGAATATTAACCGGAGGACTAATACGCATCACTCCTTGTATAAAGGCTTTGACTAGTGAATGCGAAGCCAAGGGCCTTTGAAAAAATATTGACAAGGCCGAAATCTGACCCTTGATAGTACTCAAGGCAAGCTTCCTATCTACAGCCCATTGTAGGAAGTCCAGAATCCTTCCTATTACGTATTTACGTGGATGCCATTTCTTGGCCTCACACCAGGCGATGTACGCCTTCCAGATTCTATAGTAGATCTGCCTGGATACCGGCTTCCTGGCATTGATCATGGTAGATACCACAGCATTAGAGAGCCCTCTCTTTTTTAGAATGTGGGCTTCAATAGCCAGGCCGTCAAACATAGGGCTGGTAAGGAAGGGTGGTATATCGGTCCTTGCGAAAGCAGGTCCGGACGACGTGGGAGAGTCCAAGGACTCCCCACTGAAATTTTACAATCTCCGCGTACCACGCTCTTCGGGGCCACGCTGGAGCCACCGGAATCACTGGTTTCTTTTCTACCCTGATTCTGCGGAGTAATCGAGGTAACCATTGTGGCGGTGTGAATGCATATATCAGCTTGAACTGATCCCAAGGGAACACTAGGGCATCCGAGCCGCAAGCTAGGGGATCCCTTGTCCGAGAGACAAACCTGTCCCCCTTTGTGTTGAATCTGGATGCTAGAAGATCTACATCCGATGTTCCCCACCGCTGACATATTGTCCAGAAAACCTCGGGGTGAAGGGACCCTTCCTCTGGGCCTAATTGCTGGCGACTTATAAAGTCCGCCTTCCAATTCTCCACTCCTGGAATGAATACCGCAGATATGGCTGGGACATATTTTTCTGCCCATTTCAGGATGTAATTTACTTCCCTCTGGGCTGCACGACTCCTGGTGCCCCCCTGATGATTGATATATGCCACTGCTGTGGCATTGTCTGATTGAAATCTGACAGGGGACCCTTGGAGTTTGGATGTCCATGCTACTAGGGCATACCGGGCTGCTCGTATCTCTAAGAGATTGATGGGCAGGGCCTTTTCTGCATCCGACCATCTGCCCTGGAGAGACTATTGCTCCAGTACTGCTCCCCAGCCTATAAGGCTGGCATCTGTAGTGACCACCTTCCAAGAAATCGGACTGAAGGATCCTTGGAGCAATAGTTGTTCTAGTGCCAACAGGAGGGACTCTCTCTTCCGGGGATCCCTTGGCACGTTTGACCTCAAAAATGGGAAGGAGGAGAGTCTTTTAACTCCAAACTGTATCCCCAACCTACTGCGGAGAGCACCTATCTGTCTTGATCGTGTCCCGCCAGGTCTCTTGCGAACAACTGGAGTCCTCCCCCCACCCGACTGAGTGGGGGCTTCAATGAATTTAACTTTGGGGGAGGTTTTGTACCTCCCCTGACCCAGGGTTTCTCATTACCCTGCTACTGTCCCTGTTTTTTACCCCCGGGATTTGACCGAGGAGGCCGTCGGAACTGTTACACAGCCGATGGCCCAGGGACTGGAGAAGCAGGCCTCTCAAAGAGGGACCTCTAACTCTGTTTTTAAACGGCAAGAGCGTATTTTTACCGCTGGAAATTTTCTGGATATATTTGTCCAGGTTTTCCCTGAATAAGCGTTCACCATGAAACGGGACGCTAACCAGCCATTTTTTACAGGGAGCTTCAGCAGACCAGTTTTTGAGCCATAGGAGCCTGCGCATATGTACTATAGACAGCGTAAGGCGGGAGGCCTGATGGACTGAATCCTCTATGGCGTCAACCGCAAAGCCTAAGGCTCTAGGTAGATCAGCTAGGGCAAAGCCTGCTGATCTGTCAAGTCCCTCAAGACCTGTTTCAACTGATCCTTCACTGCTTAGCAGACCCCAATAGCTGCTACTGCTGGTTGTATCACCAAGCAGATTTTCATAAGGACTCCAATCTTTTATCTATTGGGTTCTTGAACATTTGGACATTATCCACTGGACATGTCAGTGATTTATACATACAAGAGATGGCCATTTTTTTTTTTTTTTTTTTTTGATGAACTTATCCTCCATGGGATAGACCACCGGAAATCTCTTGGGGGAATAAATATTTTCTCAGGACGTTCCCAATCCTGGTAAATGAGCCCTTTCAGTAAAGGGTGAAGTGGAAAAGAACAAACAGTCTGGGGGCTTCCAGCGACCCCAACGAGGATACAGTAGTGGTTGATGGTTCCGCAAGGTGCATTTTTAAATGCTGATCGGACCATGTTAGTCAGAGACTGAACCCATAATCTTTCAGCTTGAGATGCTGAGAAAAGGTTCCCCCACTGTTGATTCCTCTATAACAGAATCAACCTCATCCTGATCCCCTTCAGGCAGGTCGATCCCTGTATGGGACTGTTGCTCTGCTAACAGGCACTCTGAAGGAGGAGACGGAGATCGGGCGTGCTTTCCCTGACAGGGAGGCAGCCTCTCTAATCCTCCCAGAGCTGAGGAAAAAACCTCCTCTGTTATATACACAGGAGCAGGTGAACTGAGGACAGCCACAGTACCAAGTACCCCTGCGGGGTCTCTACGGTCACTTACCTCTGAACTTCAGGGGAGACTGGTGCAGCAGAAGTATGCCCAAGATCCTCCGAGCCCGATGAGACCCCCTTCGCTTCCTGGAAGATTCAGTTCCGGAGCTTCTGGACGGCATATTCCTAAGCCTAAAGCTGAGGTATTCCAGCCGTAATACACCACTTTTACTGAGAATAGTCTAGCACAATTGCTGCTATATCACAGTTGGTGTCTACTAATGTGCCTTTCTAGGGGATGCCTGTATCAACCGCTTGCTGTACGCCTTTAAATGTTGCCAGCTCTGTCTCTGTACTTCATAGCCAGCTCACTACAATATTGTGGTTTTTTTAAACTGCTGGGACGCCCGCACATGCGCAGAAGCGCTGCGGCGCGCACAGAGAGTCATCCCCCAGGCTCCGCCCCTTTTCCCGGCTCACCTCTATATATAGAGGCGCGTGCACGCGCACGCGCGCGGCCACGTGCGCCTTCGGCGCTAATTTCAAAATATGGTAACAAGGGACAGGAGCCAGGGCCCCTCTTTGCCGCAGGCCGGGGGATGGACGAGCACTGCAACATGGCAGAGGAAGCAGTTTCCTATAAGAGAACTCACCATCTGCCTGGACTTTGCTCTGCTGAGAAGAAGCTAGTCCACATGACAAGAAAACATTCCACAGCGGGCTCTAGTGGACAAACACAGGTACCGCAGTCTAATATATTAAATATATATAAAAAAAAAAAATTTTTTTTTTTTTTTTTTTTTTTTTTCTTGACCACCATTAAAAATTATTACATTTTTTTAGTAGTTACAGGCATGCACAGAATTTTGCGGGAATACCATTAGGTAACAGACAGAAAGACAAATTAGGCTTGGGGGTCCCCCAATAGAACCAAGTTCCTGGGGGCCCCCACTTACCTGTTCCCCGCCGCAGGACTTTGTTTGGTCCACAAAAGCCCAAACTTCACCTATCACGGCAGGCATTGTAATCAAACCTTCAGGGACCGGGTTCCCAAGGATTCCACTCCCCTGGACCTGTATAGCACCCTGCACAGAAAACATCTTGGTCGTGGGTATGACCAGAGCTCTGGATCCCAGGGTCCAGCTCTCCTAAGAGAAGCATTACAGGCAAAACCTTGCTCTTCTCTGCAAGGCCCGGGTACCGACCGTTTAGCTATGAAGCTTTTTTGGTCGGATCCGGAATAGCTTACTGAGGCCCAAAAGAACCTGTACGCAAGCTCAGTGAAAAACACATGTTTCTTCTTGGCCAACACCTTAGACACTGGCAAAAAACTGAGGTGCTCCCGGATGGGAGGGGCTTATATAGGGGAGGGTACTTCCGGTTTTGGAAGTTGCCAGTGCCAGCACCTGACGGTATCTATATAACCTATTAGTAATGACTATGTCGCTCTGTGTCCCGTGATGTACGAGAAAGAAACATGATTAATTCGTATATACCGTATTTTTCGGACTATAAGACGCACCTGACCATAAGACGCACCTAGGTTTTAGAGGAGGAAAAACAAGAAAAAAAATTCTGAACCAAATGGTGTACTAAAATATTTTCCAGTGACCATGAAATGCAGAGTGACAATTGCCATAGGAAATGCAGAGTGACTATTACCATAGAAATGCAGAGTTACCATTGCCATAGAAATGCAGAGTTACCATTGCCATAGAAATGCAGAGTTACCATTGCCATAGAAATGCAGAGTCACCATTACCATAGAAATGCAGAGTTACCATGCCATACACAGCCACCTCCCCCCCCTGCATGTTACACAGCCACCCCCTCCCCTCTCTGCCCCTTTCTACCTTACTCACGCACAGCGGCACAGGGAGAGACACACCAATGCTGAACAGAGGGCGGGAACTGCTGGAGTTAGCTTTTCGTATTAACAATGCTAATGATTGGTTGCTAGGACCACCTAGCAACCAATCACCTGCTAGTTGACGCCAGGATTTCTTCTATTCAGTGCAGCGCTGGCCCACTGTCTCTCTCTCACTCCCCTGCTGTACAGGAGAGAGAGACAGTGTTTTCTACTGTGTTATTCTGGCGGCGAGTCACCCGGGTGGCGGTACAGTCCGCACCCGGCCCAGGCACCCCGCACATCCTGTCACAGCCATCGCCTGCCCTCTGCCCGCCTGACCATTGCCTGCAACCGCTTTACTTACGGGGAGGAGGGGGGGCGCCGGCCTGACACCCCCCAGTAAGTAGCACCCACGGAGGGTTTGGAAGTCTGTCTCCTGCCTCTCTTCTGGTGGTGACGGCAAGAGGCAATGCGAACGGTGGCGGGGGGGGGGTTCCAGCGGCAGCGGGGCCTGTCGTATATTCGCACTATAAGACGCAGGGACATTTTCCCCCATGTTTCTGGGGGGAAAAAGTGCGTCTTATAGTCCGAAAAATACGGTATATTCTTTTTATCTTTTGATGTCCTATAGAACAAATTTAATCCCCTTGAGGAAGACCTAGAGAGGTCGAAATGCATCGGGGTCTCTTCTACAGTACATCGTAATGCATTGAATTTGTATGGTTACACCATCCTAAATGTACACCATATGAATGTGAATTGTAGTATCTCTGTGTTCCATTATTGGTTTTTTAATTACCGGAGCTCATAAGATTCATGAATTTATCTTTTTATGTTATATGCGTCATCGCAATCTTTCCAATAAAATTTACATTTTATCTACCATTGATTTATTTTTGCTGCTTTAAAATCCCACGGGAAATAGTTATTTTCATGTTCCAATATTCAAACCGGGATGTGCAGCCCTCTCTCACCCCTATATGTGTCAATCCATGTTAGAATAAATGTAACTGTGGGCATCGTGCTGTGCCTGATTTAGGGCTTTATTTTTTAAACATTTAAAATAGAGTACAGATTTACTTTAGGGAATGTCGTCTTCTTATGTGACATACTGTAATTGCTGTATGTGGCATTTCAGGAGATTAAGCTGTCTGAGCCTATACAATGAACTGTGTACATACCTTCGTCTCTGCTCACTGATCTTTGTGGGGGAGGGGGCTGGCTGGTTTCTGCACCATCTAGGTTTTTGCCAATTCTTGAGAACAAAACTTTACACACAGCTGAAAATAAATATGTAACAAACAATTAACAACTTAGCAGGCAATAAAGTATTCAGACAAACATGAAAGATTTCCTGTCCAAACCCCTTTAGGATACAAAATGTAAAATAAACATTACTAATTAAGCGTTTCCCAAACCAAAGTATAGGCTTGTTTCTGTATATTAAAACACCAATACAACACATGCAAGTTCCAAAAGCCAGTTTAACCTAATATGGTGCAATTACAAATAAAGACTCCTTGTTTAATATAAATTAAATAAATATGAATGGGATTTCAGCCATTTTGTACAATGTGCTGGCTAACTAGAGGTTGAGTCCAAAGAGATGCATGCCACCTTATGGATTTATCTCTTTAAATTTACAATTTGTATTTTCAACTAAGCATTGGGAACATAGTTATTGCTATACTTCTGGCACTCCGACGTTGGACCTGCTGGTTTTAACTCTTTTATATCAGACATTTTTATGGCAGTAGTTAAATCCACAAGGTGGCATTTATCTTGCTGGACGTAAAAAGGAGCTCCAGTCTCCCCCAATTTTTTTTTAAGTCAGCAGCTACAAATACTGTAGCTCCAGATAAATAAGTGTGTATGTAGGGTGCTCTGAATAACAGGACTGGGCAGACGGTTGTCTGTAGTGGAAGTAGATACAGTTCAGGCAACGTGAGGTCTTCATACACTAGGGCAGCACTCAATGAGGGAAGCGAACAAATACCGTAGCAGCTGACTTTTAATATAAAGACACTTACCTGTCCAGGGGTCCAGCGCTGCCCTCACCCGAGCCCACTCTTCACTGGGCTTCAGGTCCCTAGCAATGGCATCTTAACTAAGGGAATCTGGCTGTGAAGTCTTGTGGCTTCACACTACGCTTTGTGAATGATCCTGCAGTCTTCTGGGACCCATGATGTGGGGGGGGGGGAAGGATGAACTTCCGCTCTGATTCCTATCAAAACCAGGTGTTCACTCCCCTCCCCCCCCACTCCCCCCCAAAAAAATTAAATGGCAAATGGTAAAGAGGAGGGGGGGGGGCACCTTTTGGGTGAAGTTCCACTTTAACTAATACTATATCATCACATTTTAGTGGCTAAACTCCTGTAGTTCAGCTTCAAGAATAGTGAATACTTGAAGGGGCAACATGGGTAACCTACAGTAAAATTCACAGATTTGTGATTGCCATTTTTAGGGTATTATTAGTCTGTGAAGTTCTACATTGTTAAAAGCTTTATTGGAAGAGAAATATACTTTTATAATTATAACAGAATAGCATTCTTCGATATACAGTAGCGTATATTTCAAAATATTGTAAGTAGGTGGCACTTCGGGTGGAATCTGGAAATTTAGCTCCTGTTCTTGGCAAAACCATAGATAAAAAATAAGATTTTTGTACCCACCGTAAAATCTGTTTCTCTCACGTCCATGGACTGACACAGCCTCTTAATATTTGATAAGTGGGTTTATGTCCCTGCTAGCAGGAGAGAACTAGGCAGAATGTTAAATGTTACAACATGCATTCTAAAAACCAGAGCTGGACAGCCCCGCCCAGGGGGCGGTCCCTCTGGACATAACCCTCTTACCTGCAGCCAGCAGCCCTCAGTTCGTAACAGAGCAGTACAAACCTTAGAAGGAAAGCAGGGTGCTGTGTCAGTCCATGGACGTCAAAGAAACAGATTTTACGGTGAGTACAAAAATCTTATTTTCTCTTACCGTCCATGGACTGACACAGCCTCTTAATATTTGACAAGTGGAACGTCCCAAAGCAGTGTCAAAAAAGAGGGGTGGGAGCAGAATGAAAGGAAAAACCAAACTTCACTCCAAACAAGCAGAGCTCCTCAACGGAGGAGTTGCAACTTTAAACAGCGGCCTGCAACACCTTGCAGCCGAAGGAAGCATCAGAAGATGTTGCCACTTCAACCTTGTAAAATTTAGAAAAGGTATGTGCGGACGACCAGGTCGCCGCCTTGCACACTTGTGCAACCGACGCTTGATGTCGGAAAGCCCAGGAAGCAACAATTGCCCTGGTGGAATGCGCCATAACCGGAAAGGGAGGCGTCCGCCCCTTAAGGGCATAGGCCTGTATGCCGCTGTTGTGGACCAGACACAGACACAAACAGCGAGTCAGACTTCCGAATGGGAGCAGTAACAGACAGGTACACCCGCAAGGCATGAACCACGTCTAGCGCGTGAAGCGCAAACTCTCTGGGATGCGATGGATGAGGACACAAGGACGGAAGAACAATGTCCTCATTAAGGTGAAAGGCCGAGACCACCTTCGGAAGAAAAGAAGGTCGCGGACGCAACAAGGCCTTATCTTTATGGACGACCAAGTAAGGCGGCTTGCAAGACAATGCTGCCAACTCAGACACCCGTCTGACAGAAGTAATGGCTACCAGAAAGCCACCTTCTGAGACAAAGTCAAGAGAAGGATATCTTTGATGTTCTCAAAGGGAGGTTCTTGAATAACCGAGAGCACCAAATTCAGATCCCAAGGAGGGAGAGGCGGTTTGACAGGAGGGACCACATGACGAACCCCCTGAACAAAGGTGCTAATCAAGGAATGGCCCGCTAGCGGTCATTGAAAGAAGACAGCCAGGGCCGAAATCTGACCCTTGATGGTACTTAAAGCCAGCTTTTGGGTCACACCACGCTGCAAGAACAGCAGAATCCTGGGAATGGAATACGTCCGTGGACGCCAATCTAGCTCCTCGCACATAGCGATGCAAGCCTTCCAGGTACGGTGATAGATCTTCCTGGAGGAAGATTTCCGTGCCCTCAACATGGTCAAGATGACCGAATCTGAGAGACCTCGGTCCCTCAGCACCTGGCTTTCAATAGCCATTCCGTTAAAGCCAAGGACTATAAAGCAGGATGAAGTATGGGACCTTGAGACAGAAGGTCCTCCCGCAGAGGCAGTCGCCAGGGAACGTCCACGACTAGACGCACAAGATCGGCGTACCAATGATCAGATGATCCAACGACAACGGGGACTTGTCCCAAGAGGACAGGATCCCCCTCTGTAAGGCACGAGGGTGAGATTGAGCATACGGAACTGCCTCGAAGGAGGCCACCATGAGTCCCAGGACCCTCATGCAGAAACGGATTGACGACCATTTTCGGGACATCAGGACCCGTACCGCCGATTGAAGAGTCTGTAACTTCTCCAAGGGAAGGAATACTTTCGCCTCTGAGGAGTCCAGGATCAAACCAAGATACTCCAGACGCTGAGTCGGAACCAGGCCAGACTTCTGAGTGTTCAGGGGCCACCCGAAGTCCCGGAGGGTCTGACTGACTATCGTCACATTTTCTTCTAATTCTGAGCAAGTGTCTGCTCTCAGAAGAAGATCGTCCAGATAGCCCACGATAGCAATGCCTCGCTGTCTCAGCAAAGCCAGAATCAGGGCAAGCACCTTGGTGAAAACCCGCGGTGCTGGCGCTAAGCCGAAGGGAAGGCCACAAATTGATAGTGGACTTCGCTGATCGCAAAGCGCAGAAACTTCTGGTGACCTGCGCATATTGGGACATGTAAGTAGGCGTCCTTGATGTCCAAGGACGCCAAGAAAGTCCCCAGGATGGAGCGCAGCAATCAGTGTGTGAATGGATTCCATGCGGAATTTTTGAACCTTCACAAAGGCATTTAAGGCCTTGACGTCCAGGATCGGACGGACTCTGTCCTTCTTTGGGACCACAAACAGATTTGAATAAAACCCCTGAAACCTCTCCTGTGATGGTACCGGCACAATTACTCCGTACCTGAGCAAGTCCTGCACTGCCCCGAAGAGGGCCGCCCGACACGCTGGAAGGAGAGGGAGATTTGAGGGAAAGAATCTGTCTGGAGGCCAGGAACGGAACTCTATCCTGTACCCCGAGGTGACCACCTTGCATACCCACTGGTCGGAGATCAGGGAGGTCCACCGATCCGAGAATCTGCAAAGTCGTCCCCCCCATCCCAGAGGGCGGGGGCAAGACTTCATGCGGTGGCGGACTTGGGAGCTGGCTTGGTCGGCTTATGCACCCAGGGACGCTTCTGTCCACCAGCCGCACTTTTGTCAGCCTGGGAGGGCTTACCCGAGGATTATGACTGACGAAAAAGGAGGGGCCCGGCTTACAGCGGAGTTCCTTACCCTTAGTAGCCTGAGGAAGAAGGGTGCTCTTACCCTCAGTGACATCCTTAATAATGTCATCCAGGGCAGCACCAAACAGCCTACCGGCCCTTAATGGGCAAATCAGTCAGGAGCTTCTTAGAAGCCAGGTCAGAAGACCAACACTTCAACCAGATAAGACGACGCAACACCACTGCGCACACTGAGACCCTAGATATTAAGGGTGTAGCGTCCAAAGTGGCATCGCACACTTACACTGCGTCAGTTGGTGGGCTAGTGCAATGGTTTCTGGAGGAAGATGCTCCTGCACGGTCTGGTGCAAAATCTTTGCCCATTCCGTGAGTGTCTGAGACACTAGGGTCGCCGCTACAATAGGACGGTAATGGAATCTATACCACTGATGATGGGTCTGCCCGGGGGGTTAATCAATTTTTGGATCTTAATATTTCAATAGAGGACAATAGGATTGTCACATACACCTTTTTTAAACCGCCGGACAGGAACGGTTACATACCACTGGATTTGTGTCATCATAGTTCCTGGCTATCGGCGGTTCCAAAGGGCCAGTTTTTGCGCTTAAAGCGCAACTGTACCGATTTGTAGCAATATCATAAGGAAGCACAAATCCTTAGATCGAGATTCATAGTTAAGGGTTATGATATTGCTAAACTGGATTCGATCATTGTAGAGGTTGGTCACAGAGACAGACAGACTCTTCTGTGTGACAGACCCCCGGAGGTGGAAAACAGGGAGGATTTTGGCCTAGCCTTTCTGACCACATATTCAAGCCAACACTGGGCGATCAAAAGGATCATTAAAAAACATTGGTCCGTGTTAAAGAATGACCGAGTGTTGGGGCCTTTGTTGTCTAACAGTCCAAGAGTGCTCTTTAGGGGTGCTTCCAACCTCAGACATTCAATAGCACCAAATGTACCTGATCCCCCAACCCATCCGACTTTCTTTGGGGATCTGAAGGGACTCTATCCCTGTAGGAGATGCAAAGTTTGTAAGGTCAATGCTCTCCAGGGTAGAAGAACTACTGATTTCATTTCATCTGGAACAGGTATCACATATCCCATTAGGTCCCTTATAACCTGCAATACTAAAATGTGTGGTATACCTTCTGCGGTGCCCTTGCAGGTTGGAATATGTGGGACGGACCATTAGGAAACTCAATATAAGATTGGGGGAACATATTACCAATATAAAAAATGGTTTTGACAAACATAATGTGTCAAAACATTATGACCTTGTACACACTCGGGACCCAAAAGGTACTATCTTTATTGGTTTGGAAAAATATGTGCCCCACTGGAGAGGTGGAAATGGTAAAAGAAGCCTATCCAGATCTGAAACCAGCTGGATACATAAATTAGGTTGTCATACACTGGGAGACCTTAATGTGGAATGGGACATAAATTGCTTAATTAATAATGGGTGATTTAATGTTTTGATGTCCCTCCCAATAATCTTTATCCATTTTCATTTTTTTACCTTCTATGTATTTTCGATCTGGGCTTTAGTTCTATGGATAACATTTCTGAATTTAGATCAATTAGTATATGTAATAGAAAGTTTTTTATTAATTTATGGTGATTATATATATATATATATATATATATATATATATATATATATATATATATATATATATGTAATGTATATTAATTTGTTTTATTGGGATTTCACAAATCTCTTTCGATTGTAAACAGTTACATCATGACCCACAAGATGGCGCTATGTGGAATAGATTTAAATAGGTGCAATATCCGGAGGTTCCACCGGGTGTCAGGATGTCACTGTTGTCTATGTTTAGACCTCTGCATTGAGAAGTCAATGCACAGGTCTACCTTATCCGCTCCGTCTGTCAATCTGTGACCTTAGCGGGCCCTTTGGCTATAAATAGCGTGTGCGCGCTTGCGTGGGCGTGCCCCTGATGAAGTCAGATTTGACGAAACGACGTAGGGCGACACATGCACGTATTGCGCACGCGCGAACGGTCGTTTTTGATTGATAGAACACAGAGCTTTTGTATTCCTTGCAAGGAGTTTATCAGTATTTTATTATCTCAGGACTTGGTCCTTTGAGGTTCTGTATCGCACATCTTTGTGTAAATAAACCTTTTTTTATGGATGAACGCTACACTATGGGAAGTTTTTCTTTCTCTTTTGGATTTTATCCTATTCACTGAGGAACATCCACTCTGATCTGCCAAGAGTGTGTCTACTCAACGTCTCTGCAGACTCTCCCACCGTGGATGAAGCGTTCCTGCTGAATCATTCTGCTTTCCACTGAGTAAACATTACTCTACTGAGCCTGTTTTGACCCCCCTGAGAAGGGCGGTCGCAGGCTGGCTGGTAAGCCTTCACTCTTCACCTTGGTGGCGGGATCTTTTACCAAGTGTTGGAGCATTATCCCCATGATTTTCATCGGATACCTGCACTCTGTAGAACTCTTTATCATCTTTGAATAGAGGAGAATATATTTTTTTTATATATATTTTTTATGTATATTTTTTTCACAGACACATATGAACTTTAAATTGTTTATTTGTAGTATTCACTCATGTTTTTGATACTTTTTCTTGCTTATTAATTCACTGTATAGCTATACACAGTTTTGCTTATCCAGCGCTACACCTTTTTGTATATTTATAGGAGATACTACTTAACCGTCCTAGAAGGACCCACTGTGTTCTTGACAGACCTATCACAGTTCGGTACTGAGTAGCTATCGGCCCAGTCCACCGTGAAAGATACAGCAGGACTGTTCGATCTTATGCAGACCGCGGAGCATAAAAAGCCCACCGGCCACCCCTGGAGTCATGGGGCATGTCGTGAACTGAGTCGCACGCCGAGGCGAGGATCAACACGCTCGATGGTCAGACAGGGAAGACTACGAGGATATCCAATGTACCCAACCTGTTGGCCAGCCGACAGTTGATAGAAGATCTCAAAAATAAAATAACAAAATTCCAAAAGGAATAAAAAATTCTTTAGGACGGGTGTGGCCTGACAGTGAATGGAGTAGGACGTGTGTGAGCCAAACTCCGGCCATTAATCCTGGTATTCATTACTCCTGCTGTCCCAGGACTTCCAGATTGATCTCAGTTAGAGAGGAGGAGATCGGGCACTTACCTCGCCATGTCGCCGCCGAAAATACAGAGTGCGGCACTTGCTAAATTGAATCAATACCGCCGGCAAGACAAGGAAGGTGAGGGGGAAGATGGCGACGCCACGAGTGCTGACCAGGCCGCGCCGGGAGGGGACACAGAAAAACTCCTTGAGGCTACTACATTCTGCCGTACCTCCCTCACTACCCAAATTGAGGAGGTTAAAGTTTATATATCGCTCATGCGGCAGGACTTTCAAAAGCTCCGGGAACGGGTCACATCCACTGAAACACGCATTAGTGACGTGAAGGACGCCATCCCCCCGTTACAGGCGAGCTCCGACAGCATGCAGCAGCAGATCTCCCAGCTCATTGGCAAACAGGATGAAATGGAGAATAGACTGAGGAGATGTAATCTCCGCTTTATTGGTTTGCCTGAGGGAGCGGAGGGGAGGGATCCGACCACCTTCCTAGAATAACTCCTGGTCTCCACGTATGGACGAGAGGCCTTCTCCCCGACCCTGGCTGTAGAGAGAGCTCATCGCATGCCGGCCAGAGCTCCGCCGCAGGGGGCTCCCCCACGCACATTTATTGCCAAGCTTCTGAATTTTAAAGACCGAGATGCGGCTTTACGGATGTCCAGAGAGAAAGGGAACATTGAGCTTGGGAACTCCAGGGTTGCTATTTTCCGTATTTCTCCGCAGATGTGCAGCGTCGTCGCCAGGGCTTTGCTGAGGCAAAGCAACGGCTCCGGATCAAGCACCTCAAATACTCTATGCTCTTCCCGGCGCGTCTCCGGGTGGAGAGAGACGGCCGGGTATTCTTCTTTGAGTATCCGAGAGAAGTTACTGCCTGGCTGGAGCGTCCTCATCCCTCTAGCAGAGCAGCTGAAAGATAGATCTCGCTCACATGCTCACTTGGCTAGCCTCCTGTCTTCACCACGACATCCAGATTGACCGAGGGACCGGTATATTTATTTCTGGGGGGCACGGACTCCCTTATATCCTTCTATAAACTACCCCTGGTGCCTGGTTCCCAGCTTCCAGAAAGCCTTGATCCCTCCAAAGGATCCCCCTGATCCTTAGTGTGTCCCCCCCCCTTTTTTTTTATTACTCCTTTTTCTTAGACTCCTGTTGCCCGGATCTCTGAGACTCTATTTTTCTGTTGAATCATCCATGCATTCCTTTGGGACACTATTTACGGAGCACACCCCGTCCTGTCTTCTACCTACCTTGTGCAGCGATTTTTCGCCCACCCGAGCAGCCAGGAACTTTGTTGCGCTCACTGGGCCCTGGATCAACTGTGCCCGCATGTTCCTCATGCTGCATCTCTGGTTAACGGTGCGGCTGGGGCAGGTAATGAGGGACCCCCCCTCCTTTTTTTCTTTTGGGCTACGATTATCTTGGACACCTTCACAAGTACGGTTATTGTTATCCTGCGGCCTAATGACAAGTCCCACTTTTGTGCCGCTTTCCTGGTTGCTAACTTATGTTTAGTTTTGGGTCATACACGCATCAGTTGGGGAGGGTGCAGGGTGGGGTGGGGGGAGGGGTTGGTTGTAGTTCATTTTTCGAAAAACAATGCAGGTTACTATCGAGAGACTATTCCATCCAAGGTATACAATGAGTACATGTTTATGCTACATAGTCTGATGTATGTGTGTTTGAACTGTAGTCATTCTGGTGCACCACATATCTCCCTCCCTGTTCGATGGCCACACTAAAACTACTCACCTGGAATGTCCGGGGTTTGGGAGATAAGGTAAAGAGGTCTGCGGTGTTTGCATTTTTGAAAAAACAGAGGGCTGATGTGGTGGTTTTGGTTGAGACGCACGTAAATGGCCATCTCCAGATGGCGCTTAGGCGACCGTGGATAGGGTGGGCGTATCATTCAACCTACTCTACCCAGGCTCGCGGGGTCTCGGTTCTTATCGCTAAGTTGGTGCACTTTGAGCTAAGCGTTGTGGTGTCCGACCCACATTGTCGATATGTGTTCATATCCGCAAAGATATATGGTGAACCGTTTCTTTTACTAGCATTTTATGTACCCCTTCCATTTAATTCTGTTATTGTCACTGAGGGTCTGGCGTTCATGGCTCGTCATCCCTCGACCCAAGCGGTCTGGCTGGGGGATTTCAATGCCACTCTAAACCCCAGCCTTGATAGGCCCCAGCCAACACCGCCCTGCGGCCCGGTCCCGACGCGGTCTCGGTTCTGCAGGCTTATTTCAACATTTAACCTCATTGATACCTGGCGACACAAATTTCCCCTCTCTAGGGCCTACTCCCGCTTCTCGGCCTCCCACAATACGATGTCACGTATTGATTATATACTAATCACTAACGCCCTCACCCCACGACTGCTTGAAGCGGAGTATTCTCCTAGACTGCTCTCTGATCACAGTCCCTACTGGATCACTCTTTCCATTCCGATTGATAGGCCCAGACCCACATGGCGGTTGAATCCGTTCTGGTTGTCCCTATTGCCAGAGGATGACGAGCTCATGCATGATTGGACTGCCTTTTTTACAGACAACGTTGATTCTGCCTCCCCAGCTGTAGTTTGGGAGTCCTTTAAGATACATGCCCGCATGGCCCTGACCTCCCGTATTAATAGATTAAAGGCGGACTCTGCTGTTGCCTTGGAAAGGGCTCTGGGAACCCTATCAAGCGCTGAACAGACCTATCTGGCTGATCCTACTCCCGCGAATGCAGATCTGCTGAAACTGCATGCTAGGGTGGTTGACCAGATACAATATGAAGCAGCCAAAAGCAAGCTGTTCTTTACAAAACAAAAGTTCTTTGAACATGGAGAAAAGGCAGGCAAACTTCTTGCTTATCCAGTACAGTGAGGACAGGCCCCCGACTGTTATCTCTCTTACAGACCCTAATGGTGGCACAATTACAGAACCACAGGCGGTGACTGACAGATTTAGAGACTTCTTCTCCCACTTATATACATCCCAGGAGGCCAGACCTAATGACCAGCTGACGAACCAACTTGCAGGAATTGATTTTCCAACATTAACTGACGCTCAGGTTGCCGTCCTTGAGGCACCCCTTATGTCCGATGAAGTGTCTGCAGCTCTTGGCAGCTTTCACAAGTCTAAGGCCCCAGGTTCGGATGGCCTGCCTATTGAATTTCATGTGCAATATAGTGAAATATTATCCCCCAAACTGTTAGCGCATTACAATAATCTTTTCGACACTTTTACCTTGCCTCCCTCTATCAGAGAGGCGACCATTGTCCTCATACCCAAGCCAGGTAAAGACCCGGGCCTGCCGGAATAGTACAGGCCCATATCGCTCTTGCAGGTTGATATAAAGATCCTTGCTAAAATATTGGCGCTTCGCCTAAATCAAGTAATTTTGAGTCTGATACATGCTGGCCAGGCAGGTTTTATGCCAGGACGCAATACATCATTTAACCATAGAAGACTCTATATCAACCTGCAAGCGGTTCATGCGGATGTTGGGTCACGGGTGGTGGTTGCCCTGGACACAGCCAAGGCATTCGACTCTGTCGAATGGCGATACCTATGGGAATGCCTCAGGAGTTTTGGTTTCGGCCCGAACTTCATTAAGTGGGTACAGCTGTTATACCAGGCTCCGAGGGGTAGGGTTGTTGCTAATGGTTGGACTTCCCGACCCTTTGACCTTACCAGGGGTACCAGGCAGGGCTGTCCCCTGGCCCCTTTATTATACGCCCTAGCGGCCGAACCTCTTGCCATATCCATTAGGGACAACCCCATGATTCATGGTCTCCGAGTGGGAACATTGGTGGAAAAAATCAGCCTCTATGCTGATGACACGTTGTTGTACTTGGCAGACTCTGATATCTCCCTGCAAACGGCGCTACAAACCATTGAAAACTTTGGATCATTTTCCGGTCTCAAAATCAATTGGGATAAATCCCAGATTCTGCCAATTGACAGCTTCCCCTCCCCCAGGCTCCGGGAGCATCTTCCTTTACAGAGGGTTAGCTCTATTACATATCTGGGAGTCTTAGTATCTAGGTCTCCGGCCGATTACATCTCTGTAAATGTCGAGCCCCTTTTTACACTGATCAAGTCCAAGACTCAGATATGGGCCAGACTACCATTAGGAGTTTTGGGTCGAGTCAATATCATAAAAATGATTTTGCTCCCCAAAATTTTGTACACGCTTTGGCACGCACCTATATACATACCCCTAAAATACTTCAAAATTATAGATACTTTATTGAGATCATTTGTATGGGGCAACAACAGGCACAAATTGGCTTGGACTGCACTCAAGAATCCCACTGATTTGGGAGGGACAGCCTTTCCCGATTTTAATTTATATTATTTAGCGTCCCAGTTGTCCCAACTTTATCATATCGATAAAACTGATAGATTGAGATTCCTGACTCTCCTATGCCCCCGATGGGCTCAATGTACCGCAGATCCCTTGACGGCAGTGGCAGTGGGGCGGGGAGGCATTGACTCTGAAGGTCACCGTGGGTCACGGTTTTATCACTATAGACGGGTTTGGGACATAGCGATTAGGCTGCTTAATGATTACACTCCCCTCTGGCACAACAAGTCTTTACCTGAATTTCGTTTGCTCCCGGACACTGAGTTATGGAGTGGGAGAGGAGCATACTATCTACACCACATACTATCTGACGGGTCCCTTAGAGCATTCTCTGAGCTTCAGAACCACTACATGCTTCCTGAGTCTATGCATTTTAGATTTCTTCAGCTACACCATGCGGCGCGTTCCCAGTTCTCTTCAGCAGTCCCGCAACCAGCATCTAATGCCCTTATTGCGGTGATCAAGGGATCAGACCCTCGCCGGTTGATCTCTGATTTCTACAATATGCTGCTCACTCCATCGGCCACCAAGCTGGCGTATAAACTAAAACCGAAGTGGGAGGGGGATTTGGGGCCGCTGGAGGACGAGGAGTGGGGTGAGGCGTTGGATGCTTGCAAAATTGTTTCCCCCAAACTATCTGACAGGCTATCACAACTGTTTGTCTTGCAACAGATGTATCTTACTCCCCTTAGAATCGCTCGTTTTAAGACGGACACCCCCACGGTCTGCCCGATGTGCACGCGAGAGCCGGGCACGTTCTTCCACCTGCTCTGGTCCTGTCCTACGCTCCAGGTGTTGTGGAAACAGGTTGTGGACTTCCTCCATGATGACATGGGCTCTCCTCTGTCTCTAGACCCTAAACAGTGCTTATTGGGCATCTTCCCGGATGCTGAGCTTGACAAGTCCACCAAAACATTTTTACATGAGACACTCTTATCAGTTCGGAAGATCATAGCCCGTCATTGGATGAGGCCCACACCCCCCGGCGCCTCTGAGTGGAAAGCAGACATAAATGTTACCCTTCCGTACAAAAAATTCATATATATAAACCGGGATGCCCTGATAAATATAATAAAATATGGGATAGATGGCTTAACTCCTCTGACACCTGCACGGGGAGCCCCTGAGGATTGTAGTCGATGATGTGTCCGTAGGGCCACTCCTATTCAGTGATTTTGTGGGGTTTGCGGGATTCGATGGGTCGGTCCCTCCTCACCTAGTGATGCCTTTTGTGTTACGCATGTGGCTATATCTACATCAGACTGTAGTTTGTCGATGCATATATATACTGTTTTGAGTGGATTTCTCTGATAACTGAATTGTCTTGTACCCTGTGATATTATGTTTCATATGAACAATGTTCAATAAAAACCATTTAATACAAAAAAAAAATTCTTTAGGAGACTGGCTCCGAAGTGAGCCACGTCCTCTCCTTCTGCTAGGCAGAAAAAAAACTGAGGGCTGCTTGCTGCAGGTAGGAGGGTTATGTCCGGAGGGACTGCCCCCTGGACGGGGCTGTTCAGCTCTGGTTTTTAGAATATATGCTGTAACATTTAACATTCTGCCTAGTTCTCTCCTGTGAGCGGGGACATACACCCACTTGTCAAATATTAAGAGGCTGTGTCAGTCCATGGACAGTAAGAGAAAGAAGGGATTCTAAAGCAGAGGATACATTTAAAAATCAAAAAAGCTGTTCCACTTTTAGCAAAGTAGATCTGAATGTCAAAACAAGTTAGAAGAAACTTTCATATAAGAAAAGATACAAATGTAACTCACATTCTGATAGGTTTGTAGACTGCACATGGTGAACAGCCTGCTGGGAGTAGTAGTTATCATAGTATCCAGGAGCATTCTGGGAGTGCTGATAGCTGTTTTGCGGTTGCATGTGTGTTTTCTCTTCTACAGTTTGGAGAAAAGGAATACCATTGCCATCCCTCTGGTGGTTTTGGCCGTGGCCTTGTGCTGTAGACTGGTTGAATGGTATGTTCATTCCCTGGTTGCCATACATTGGCATGGATTGTGGTGGTGATATCATAGGTCCTGGTTCTGGGAGGGGCTCCGAGTTGTACATTGATGGGTGGTTTCCAACAAATGGCATGTATGGCTGGTTGTAATATTTCCCTCTACAGTAAAAGTAAAACACAGTTTAGTCATGTGTCTCTAAATATGTAACACTACTGTCATGTGACCACTGCAAACCTTAGTATTCAGATTCAAGATGCATTTCTGCAAAAGGAGAATATGAGGCATAAAGATAAAAATTCCTGTACACCATGCATAATCTAAAATTATGGGTTCTTCACCAATTAGTGCTTCATGCTAATTCATGAAAAGCCTTATTATACCTTCAGTTTAAATCAGCTAAAAACATTCAAAGGTGTATTGGTATGCAAGGGGTTTAATGTATTACAGTTCACGTTTCTTTCAGAGGCAGCCACAGCCTGAGAACAAAAGCCTGTCCCCCTGTCAGCAGTGCCAAGTAGGACACCTGTTTTCTATGTGAAAGCAGTGTTCTCTATGAGAAAGTCTGATGTCCCCCTCTGCAATCTACAATGCTCCTTATCCCTAGTGATTACAGAGCTAAAGCTAGATTGGGTATGTGTGCAATCTCTGCAATAAGACCATTGCTTCCCCACAAAAAGCAAGGGTCCAAACTCTGCACCAAACTGGCAGGGGACAGGCTTTTCTACTCCAGCTGTGATGGATATAAACACAAACTATAAGACTTTGTACACCTTTTGTTTTGATGATATATATATATATTTTTTACAGGAGCCTGCAAAGTAATGCACCCCCGATCAGTGGATTGCAGATGCACGGTTGGGCTCTTGCAAACACTTCCTCCAGCTCTCTGCTCATACCTCTCTAGGCCTGCAGTTGCAGAGCTGGAGGAAGAGTCAATGGACTGAGTGCGCTGATTACCGCACTCGTAATCCATTGAGAACTACAAGTCCATCTGCCACGGTGTCAGACAGGACTTGTAATTCATTAATTCACAAGATCTCTGTGAATAAATGAATAACATGGCAGCGAGGGTGAAGACTCGCACAGCCATGCAAGAAACACAAAAAAGTGACGGTGGTTGTGGAGGAGGACACCCCTTGCATGCTATCATGGGCAGGCATTTGCACCATGTTACATTACCCTAAATATTGGTGTAACATGGTGCAAAAGGTGAACTTAGCCCTTAAACTGAAAGTTCAACTGGGCTTTTAACAATATATTACACCAGCATTTTATCCACGCCACAGACTTGCATGCTTCTTTAACTCTGTTTCAGCGTCTTTGCCACAGACATATGTAGACTGCTCCTCTCCCTAAATTCAATCTAAGACCTCTTCACGCTTTCTATAGATGTAATGACACAGACGATGAACCAGCAAAGAATCACAGACTGTCAGCTAAGGGTGGACAAATTAAAGTTTACAAAACCACGTAGTTACATAGTATCTGAGGTTGAAAAAAGACACAAGTCCAATCTGTGTGTGTGATTATATGTCATTATTACATTGTATATCCCTTTATGTTGTGGTCGTTGTGGACCACGATGTCCAGCTCTAACTTTAGGTCTAACTTTATAGCTGTATTCACATCTATGCCTTGTATTGCGTTGAAAATAGGATTTTTATAACAGCTTACCTGTAAAATCCTTTTCTTGGAGTACATCACGGGACACAGAGCGGCATAGTCATTACTATGTGGGTTATATAGTTTACCTTCAGGTGCTGGCACTGGCAACTTCCAAACCGGAAGTACCCTCCCCTATATAAGCCCCTCCCATCCGGGAGCACCTCAATTTTGTAGCAAAGCAATAAGTGTCCCCAAAAGAGGGGTGGGAGCTCTGTGTCCCGTGATGTACTCCAAGAAAAGGATTTTACAGGTAAGCTGTTATAAAAATCCTATTTTCTTTCTCGTACATCACGGGACACAGAGCGGCATAGTCATTACTATGTGGGACGTCCCAAAGCAATGCCCAATGAGGGGGGGATACACCATACATAAGCTGGGCGCTATCAGACATGAGGATCTTTTGCGGCCTGCAACACACTGCGCCCAAAGGCGACATCCTCCTGACTTCTAACGTCCACCTGGTAGAACTTAGTAAACGTGTGTACTGAAGACCATGTTGCGGCCTTACAAATTTGAGCCAGGGAGGCCTGGTGATGCACTGCCCATGAAGTTCCAACTGCTCTCGTGGAGTGCGCCCTAACTTTGAACGGAGGCGGTCTCCTTCTCAAGCCATAGGCTTGCATTATGACCTGTCGAACCCACTTGGCTAAAGTAGATTTTGACGCTGCCTGACCCTTTCTGGGGCCTTCCGGCAGAATAAACAAAGTATCCGTTCTGCGAATCTGAGCAGTGGCTTTTAGATAAGCTTTAACTGCTCTTACTACATCCAAAGAATGTAATAACCTTTCCTCTACCGAACTAGGTTTGGGGAAAAAAGAAGGAAGAACCACATCTTGGTTCAAATGAAACCTCGATACCACCTTAGGAAGAAAAGCTGGATGAGGACGTAACACTACTCTGTCCTTATGGATAACCAGATATGGCTCTTTACAGGACATAGCTGCTAATTCCGACACTCTTTTAGCTGAACAAATGGCTACTAGAAAAATCAATTTCCTGGTGAGAAGAACCAAGGAAATGTGCTGTAATGGTTCAAATGGTTGTTTCTGTAGAACCGACAGAACCAGGTTTAAGTCCCATGGACATATGGGAATATTAACCGGAGGGCTAATACGCATCACTCCTTGTATAAAAGCTTTGACTAGTGAATGCGAAGCCAAGGGCCTTTGAAAAAATATTGACAAGGCCGAAATCTGACCCTTGATAGTACTCAAGGCAAGCTTCCTATCTACAGCCCATTGTAGGAAGTCCAGAATCCTACCTATTACGTACTTACGTGGATGCCATTTCTTGGCCTCACACCACGCGATGTACGCCTTCCAGATTCTATAGTAAATCTGCCTGGATACCGGCTTCCTGGCATTGATCATGGTAGATACCACAGGATTAGAGAGACCTCTCTTTTTTAGAATGTGGGCTTCAATAGCCAGGCCGTCAAACCTAGGGCTAGTAAGGAAGGATGGTATATCGGTCCTTGCGAAAGCAGGTCCGGACGATGTGGGAGGGTCCAAGGACTTCCCACAGACATTTTTACAATCTCCGCGTACCATGCTCTTCGGGGCCACCGAAATCACTGGTTTCTTTTCTACCCTGATTCTACGGAGTAATCGAGGTAACAATTGTGGCGGTGGGAATGCATATATCAGCTTGAACTGATCCCAAGGGAACACTAGAGCATCCGAGCCGCAAGCTAGGGGATCCCTTGTCCGAGAGACAAATCTGTCCACCTTTGCGTTGAATCTGGATGCTAGCAGATCTACATCCGGTGTTCCCCACCGCTGACATATTGTCCGGAAAACCTCGGGGTGAAGGGACCATTCCCCTGGGCATAATTGTTGGCGACTTAGAAAGTCCGCCTTCCAATTCTCCACTCCTGGAATGAATACCGCGGATATGGCTGGGACATATCTTTCTGCCCATTTCAGGATGCAATTCACTTCCCTCTGGGCTGCACGACTCCTGGTGCCACCCTGATGATTGATATATGCCACTGCCGTGGCATTGTCTGATTGAATTCTGACAGTGGACCCTTGGAGTCTGGATGTCCATGCTACTAGGGCATACCGGGCTGCTCGTATCTCTAAGAGATTGATGGGCAGGGCCTTCTCTGCATCCGACCATCTGCCCTGGAGAGACCATTGCTCCAGTACTGCCCCCCAGCCTATAAGGCTGGCATCTGTAGTGACCACCTTCCAAGAAATCGGACTGAAGGATTTCCCTTTTTCCAGATTCTGGGGAACCAACCACCAACGGAGGCTCTTGCGAACGGAAGGGGACAAGGACATTGGTAAGTCTAGGGCCTGAACTTTTTTGTTCCAGGCTGACAGTATAGCCCTTTGCAAATTCCTTGAATGGAATTGACCGTAGGGTACTGCTTCGAATGATGCCACCATTTTTCCCAGCAGCCTCATGCACAGGCGTATGGACGGCTGTCTTTTTGTACCCACTAGGTGGATCAAATCTCTCAAAGACGACACCTTTTCTTGAGGCAAGAAAATTTTTCTCTGGTCTGAATCCAGCCTTAGCCCCAAGTATTCCAGACTTTTGACTGGTTTTAGGGCGGACTTGTCTCGGTTGATAATCCAACTGTGAGATTCCAGATACTTGATTGTCTCGTGAACAACCACTTCTAGTTTTTCCACTGAGTGGTCTATCAGCAACAGGTCGTCTAGATATGCCATTATCGTTACACCTCGTGTTCTTAGATTGGCCAATAATGGGGCCAGAATTTTTGTGAACACTCGTGGTGCTGTGGCCAGACCGAAGGGTAAGGCTCTGAACTGAAAATGGCGCCCTTCTACTGCAAAGCGTAGAAATTTTTGGTGGACTGGAAAGATGGGAATGTGCAAATAAGCATCTTTGAGGTCGATCGAGGCTAGCCATTCCTCCCCTTGTAGGGCAGTGGCCACCGATCGGATCGACTCCATCCTGAAAGTTCTGATATGTAGGAATTTGTTTAGCCCTTTTAGATTTAATATGGGCCTCACGTCCCCGTTTGGTTTCGGGACTGTAAAGAGGTTTGAGTAAAACCCAAACCCGCATTCTTCCAGGGGAACCTCCATAATTACTCCTTGGAGCAATAGTTGTTCTAGTGCCAACAGGAGGGATCCTCTCTTTCGGGGATCCCTTGGCACGTTTGACCTCATAAAATGGGAAGGAGGAGAGTCTTTTAACTCCAATTTGTATCCCAGATTTACTGCGGAGAGCACCCATCTGTCTCTGATCGTGTCCCGCCAGGTCTCTGCGAACAACTGGAGTCTTCCCCCCACCCGATTGAGTGGGGGCAACCCTTCATGAATTTGACTTGGGGGGAGGTTTTGTACCTCTCCTGACCCAGGGTTTCTTGTTACCCTGAGATTGTCCCTGATATTTACCCCCAGGATTTGACCGAGGAGGCCGTCGGAACTGCTTCACAGCAGATGTCCCAGGGACTGGAGAGGCAGGCCTCTTAAAAGAGGGACCTCTAACTTTGTTTTTAACCGACAAGAGTGTACTTTTACCGCTGGAAATTTTCTGGATATATTTGTCCAGGTCTTCCCCGAATAAGCGTTCACCATGAAATGGGAAGCTAACCAGCAATTTTTTACAGGGAGCTTCAGCAGCCCAGTTTTTGAGCCATAGAAGCCTGCGCATATGTACTACAGACAGCGTAAGGCGGGAGGCCTGATGGATTGAATCCTTTATGGCGTCAACCGCAAAGCATAAGGCTCTAGGTAGATCAGCTAGGGCAAGGGCCTGCTGATCTGGCAAGTCCCTTAAGACCTGTTTCAACTGATCCTTCACTGCTTGGCAGACCCCAATAGCTGCCACTGCTGGTTGTGTCACCAAGCCTGCTGTAGAGAAAGCAGATTTTAATAAGGACTCCAATTTTTTATCTATTGGGTCCTTGAACATTTGGACATTATCTACTGGACATGTCAGTGATTTATTCACACAAGAGATGGCTGCGTCCACTGTAGGGACCCTCCATTTTTTGATGAACTTATCCTCCATGGGATAGACCACCGGAAATCTCTTGGGAGGAGTAAATATTTTATCAGGATGTTCCCAATCCTGGTAAATGAGCCCTTCCAGTAAAGGATGGATTGGAAAGGAACAAACAGTCTGGGGAGCTTTTAGCGACCCCAACGAGGAGACAGAAGTGGATGATGGCTCCGCAAGGGGCATTTTAAATGCTGATCGGACCATGTTAGTCAGGGACTGAACCCATAATCTTTCAGCATGTGATGCTGAGAATGGCTCTTCCACTGTTGATTCCTCTACAACAGAATCAACCTCATCCTGATCCCCTTCAGGTAGGTCGATCCCTGTATGGGACTGTTGCTCTGCTAACAGGTACTCTGAGGGAGGAGACGGAGATCGGGCACGCTTTCCCTCTGACAGGGAAGCAGCGATCAATGTTGTCAATCTCTCTTCCAGTCCTCCCAGAGCTGAGGAAAAAACCTCCTCTGTTATATACACAGGAGCAGGTGAACTGAGGACAGCCACAGTACCAGGTACTCCTGAGGGTGCTCTAGGGTCACTAACCTCTGATTTTTCAGGGGAGATTGGTGCAGCCAAAGCATGCCCAAGATCCTCAGAGCCCGATGGAGACCCCCTTTGCTTCCTGGGATTCTTAGTCCCGGAGACTTTAGACGGCATATTCCTAAGCCCAAAGCTGAGGTATTCCAGCCGTAATACACCACTTACTGACAATAGTCTAGCACAATTGCTGCTATATAAACAGTTGGTGTCTACTAATGTGCCTTTCTATGGGGATGCCTGCATCAACCGCCTGCTGTATGCCTTTCTAAATGTTGCCCGCTCTGTTTCTGCATTCCCTAACCAGCTGACAACACCTAATTGTGCTTTTTATCATGCTGGGACGCCCGCACATGCGCAGAAGCGCTGCGGCGCACACAGAGCGTCATCCACCAAGCTCCGCCCCTTTTCCCAGCTCACCTCTATAAATAGAGGCGCGTGCTCGCGCACGGGCACGTGCGCCTTCGGCGCTCTTTTTGAAAAGGAACTAGGGACAGATGCCAGGTCCCTGTTTGCCACATGGCCGCGGGATGGACGAGCATTGCAACATGGCAGAGGAAACAGTTTCCCATCCAGAGAACTCACCATCTGCCTGGATTTTGACTTGGAAAGAAAAAATCCACATGACAAGAAAACAGCGTTCCACAGCGGCCTCTAGTGGTTTAACACAGGTACCGCGGTTTAACCATTTTTTTTTTTTTCTTGACCACTCTTAAAATTATTACATTTTTTAGTAGTTACAGGCATGCACAGATATTTAGCGGGAATACCGTTAGGTAACAGGCAGAAAGACATATTAGGCTTGGGGGTCCCCCAATAGAACCAAGTTCCTGAGGGGCCCCCACTTACCTTTTCCCCGCCGCAGGACTCTGTTTGGTCCACAGAAGCCCAAACTTCACCTCTCACGGCAGGCATTGTAATTAAACCTTCAGGGACCGAGTTCCCAAGGATTCCACTCCCCTGGACCTGTATAGCACCCTGCACAAAAAACATCTTGGTCGTGGGTATGACCAGAGCTCTGGATCCCAGGGTCCAGCCCTCCTAAGAGAAGCATTACAGGCAAAACCTTGCTCTTCTCTGCAAGGCCCAGGTACCGACCGTTTAGCTATGAAGCTTTTTTGGTCGGATCCGGAATAGCTTACTGAGGCCCAAAAGAACCTGTACGCAAGCTCAGTGAAAAGACACATGTTACTTCTTGGCCAACACCTTAGACACTGGCAAAAAACTGAGGTGCTCCCGGATGGGAGGGGCTTATATAGGGGAGGGTACTTCCGGTTTGGAAGTTGCCAGTGCCAGCACCTGAAGGTAAACTATATAACCCACATAGTAATGACTATGCCGCTCTGTGTCCCGTGATTTACGAGAAAGAAACACACATTTTACTGTGCGTTATTGCAAGGTAAGCTAATGTGCAACGTGTGTGTTGTCATTCATTCTGAAGGGCAACTCAATGCACACATACAGTAAAAAGAAATGCACCCACCACACAGCACATCATAATGTCACAATGCCCAGATGTGAATGTACACGAGTACATTCATACAAAATGTGAATGTACATTGCATCTCTGTGCATTGCCTTGCAATGACAGATTGTCTTTTTGCGTCAGATCGTTGCGACGGGTGGCGTGAATGCAGCATTTGCAAAAGCAGATAAATAAGTGCATACATGCGCATGAAAGATTAAACAGGTGTTACGGGTGCAGGTGTAAGCCCTTTTATACATGCCTACTGACTGTAATTCGGTACAGCGGCTTTTCATTTTCAGTTCCTGGTCATGTGATTGTAGCATCCTTCAGTCAAAAAGCTGACAACAGTACCAACAGCGTTACATGCGACTCAGGACATTGTGGGTCTGACTTTAGAAACAAGTACACTTTTTATTTTTGATGTGTACGACATCTATCAAGACATGTCAGACCCCTACCTTACACTCCTTTCCATTCTACCCATCAAGAAGGGCTTACTCCGATTCCTTTAAATAGCTTCTAGATCAGTCATCCCCAGACACTGGAAAACTGCTACACCACCTTCCACATGTGAATTGGTAGATGACATGCAGTTTCCGAAAACAATGGAGGAGCTGACTGCGCATCTATGCGGCAGGGACACATTTTCTGACGTTTGGGATCGCCATGATTCCAGGAACAGCTATCCCACAAATAAAACTGAATGAAACAGATTCATTTTGGCATCAGGGGACCGTTATGTGGACCAATTCTACCACCCCCTCTCCCCTTTTTCCCTCGAAACCCCCTTTCAGATCTCCACGCCCTTCTTTCCATCTTTCCCTATTCTTCCCCCTTTCACTTTCTAATACGATCTTCTTCTATTTCTCTCTGACCAACCAGCAAAACACAAGTGTAAACTTTATTGTGAATTTATATGGTTGCCTGGGACTATTCATAACTCTAAAGCCTCGTTCACACCATGGTGCAGAGATGTCCGTTTTTCCACACGCGTTCTGCAAGGCACAAAAAAAAACAACAATGGTTCTCTATGTGCCCTGTTTACACCACAACACTGGTATCACGTGCAGACTATTACTGCGCAGGAATCTGCAACATGCATGCAGTTTTCTGCATGGGGAAAAAAAACTGACACAACGTCAACATAGGTGTGAACAGGGCACATAACTGACCCGCATAAAAACGCACTAAAATCTTATGTAAACCCATGTCTCTGAAAGGGAAATCTGTGCAGATTTCTCATCAGTTCCCATTAGTTTTTATGCACATATGGTGTGAACAAGCCCTTCTACTGTACTTGATTCTAATATTTGTTAGGGATCTTTAGGTATTTGGTTTCTGTTCAGCCTAAGTTTATGCCAACTAAACATGTAGGAATACCTAATAATGTAACTTCCTACTAATCAACTTAAAGCAGAACTTTCTTTTTGCTGGAGGCTGCCATTTTGCTGAAGCCCAGAGCCCCTGACCAGCAGTAAATCTTTAAGTGGAACTAAACCCATCAATTTAACAGTTTAAAAAAAACTGTTACATCCCTGGAATGCTGGTAATGATAACCGTCACATTTTCTGTCCTCGACCAAACTGTCAAACCATCAAATGGCTGGTGTCATAACTGATCACATGTGCAGCACCATGGAAGTTGCAGATCAAACACAAGCAGCTTCCTTGGCTGTAAAGAATAGGAGGGTTTAATTCTTCTTTAAGCCTGTCAGCAGATTGGTCTCTACAAACTCAGCAGTGCCTAAAAATGGAGAGCAACTAACTATACAGGCCCTGCTCTTGAGTCTTTATTCCTATTATCACCTCTTGACCCAGCTGGAGTCAGGGAGTTTTTGCCCATGCCCATTATGGTCCAACATTGGTACTCATAAATAAAGTTCGGCATGAAATATGAAGGAGCTTCTGAGTATTCATCGTTACAGGGAAATAAAAACTACGAAGTGCTCCATTACTTGGAAGGGTTTGAACGCTGGCACCCTCAGGGTATCCAATATATTGCCCAGCTTTAATCTCAAAAAGTTTTGCGGTCTATTAAAAACTTGCAGGAGTCTTACCAACTGCCCATCGTAACTTCTTTAAGTATCTACAATTGCGGCATGCACTACAGACCCAGTCTAAACGTGCCAAAATAGTTATAAGACCAGATGTCACTTTTAGACTCGCTTGCAGCAGTTACTGAGAAAAGGGGCCTAATCTCCTCTTTACTCAACTAATGGTAAAATATCAAGATACCTCTGGTAGTCTGGGAAGGAGAGGGCGGGAGAAAGACCTGGGCGATTTTTCAGATGATGTATGGCAAACTATCTTAGAGAGAGTGCCCTCTGTATCCTTATCTGTACAATGTCTGTCCCAAATGTTTATTATACATAGGACCCCGGTAAAATTATTTAGGTGGGATACCCCAGAGCGCCCATGATGCCAACAATCTCCAGCAGATTTACTTCATATGCTGTTGAAGTGCCTCAAATTGATTAGATATTGGTGTGCTTTGGTGAACACAATTAATGGTGTTTTTCATACTCACATTGACCTGGACCCTAAGATCTGCTTATTGGGTTACCTAGATGAGGAGATTTTCCCACCTGAGATAAGAACGGCAATTAACAGATTACTGTTTCCAGCGTGTAAAATCATTGCTCCAGGTTAATGATACCCTCCTGAAGGAATGGATTTACAGAAACAGAGGCACACGGAATACATTTTATAAACTGTGGGAATCATGGCTAGTGGTACCGGGCCTGGCTTCATTTTCACTGGTATCCTTTAGACTATTACAGTGTGGTTAACCTTGTGATGGAGATAAAAAAGTATACCATTTATACGATAGTGGGAACCTGATGGTCTCTAAATGGTTAGAGATATGCTTGCGCATATTGATATGGTTGCATATAATGTTCAAGTTACAAAAGGGTGGACAGTCACACGTGTGTGCATGCAGGGAATGTCCTAGTTCATATATTTAGTATTACCAATGTTTCCACACCTTGTTATTTTATAAAATTGGTAGAGATATTATCTGACTAATGCTAATCTGAGACTTCACATACTGTCTTTATGTTTTGTCTAATCGCTTGTCTGCCAAAAACACAGCTACTACATGGTTGGAAGTCTACATGTATAATGTAATTGCATGTGAATATCATGACGGTGTTCTTTTTACCGTTCTTTAGGGACGTTTTTTTTTACCTTCATGTTTTCTTTACTATTTGTTTTGTTTTATAAATAAAAACTTCAATGAAAAATTATTGAAAAAAAATGGAGAGCAACTGAGCATGTGCAGAGCAATGAGAGAAGTGTATTACTGGATTTTTAAACAATATAGGCACTTATTTTTAATGCTATACCTGCAAAAGGGGCCTGCTTGGAGTGATCTATCAGGTCTTACATTTTTGACTAAAGTTCTACTTTAACAACACTAATATTTTTACTACATGTTAAAAAATAAATCTACAGGAAGTGTGATGTGATATTATAGGGCACTCTGTGCTTAGCACTAATGGCCATCTAAAGGCAGCATATATACCAGAAGCACAAGGTCATCCTCGGCCTAGTAGTTGATAGAAGCAACTGAGCTGGTGTCACCCCTGGGGACAGAGCCTATGTGGAATGCTTAAATCAAGGTAGACAATGTACAGACAGCATAGGGTAAGCTGATGATACCAACCCATGTCGTGGCATCTCTTCTTCTTCCTCCTCCTCCTCCTCCTCCTCCTCAAGTTGCAGCTGTTTTTCCTCTTCTGCATTTAATACCTACAGCCAGAACACAGTTTTGTGTAATACATTTTTAAGAAAGATGTCATTAGATGGCCCCATATAGCAAACAACACATCTGAACTGTTTCTATTAAAAAAAATAAAAAAATATGTACAGTAATGTGGGTAAGAGCCACAATTTAATTTATTATTTTATTTTTCTTGGAATAATGCAGGCCATACATGGTCGAATTTTGAACTAATTTTCTTTTCAAAATCAGAAAGTTAGTTTTTTTTTGTGATCCGATGATGCCACCATTGAATTTTCGAAATTCGGCCGACCAAGCCTTCATGATGCTACAGAAAATTTTCGTTGCCGGGAATATTCTTTTCTCTCCGGGAATTTTCTTTTCTTGCACATGCGCATTTTTTTTCTATTACATTTCTCGCACGATTCTCCCATCATTGATTAGAAAATCGTTTGTTTTTCCAAAAATTTCCAACATGTCCGATTCCTCAAATTTGATTGCCGCACAAAAAACGGTGCGAAATTCGTACGAAAATTCTTTGATACGATTTTCGAAATTCGAACCGTATACTGCCGGCATTACTCTGTTACTTACATCATTATTTTATATTATTCCTCAATTTTATATTTCTTCTATTGGGCCTACGTCCTGTTCCCATGCCGTCTTGGCCTTTTGAAAAACTGCTACCGTATCCCGAAGTCTGATAGTACAGTACAGGTGCGAAATAAGCTTGGAGGGGTCACTCCCCAAAACAATACCCAGCACCGGTGGGGGTTCCGTCTCTACATCCAGAGATGGCAGTTGGGTTCTCAGTGCATGACGGAGTTGCAGGTATTTAAAGGCTAAGTGCTGTGGGAGCGAAAATTCCTCTCTAAGTGCCTGAAACTGTTTGAACCCAGGGTTTGATAGGACTTGGTATAAGTATATTATGCCATACCTAGCCCAGACCACCGAGTCGGGAATCTCCGCCAGTTCCGGCATATGGCTGTTAAGCCACAATGGGGTATGAGAATAAAACTTCCCAACATTTTGTTTTTTAAGGGATATTTCCCACATCCGCTGGTGATGTAGTAACATCCCTGCGTTGTGCCTCAATGCCTGCTTATTCGGTTGTTTCCCGCGGAGGATGGCCTGTAGGGGTGTGTGCGTCGGGTGCCGGGTTTATCACAAACTAAAGACCTATAACGCTGGAGTTCCGAGGTATTGAAGTGGTATAGGTGAGAGAGCTGTGAGGCCAAATAGTATTCATGAAGGTCTGGGAGGGAAGCACCGCCCATGTCCGTCGGGTTCTTTAAAATGTGCCAAGCTAGTTTGTGTCTGCCAGTCCCCCAAACAAATGAATTCAGAATAGCTTCCATGTGTTTAAATATTTTTAAGGCATGCCATACTATATACAGAAGTTTGGGCAATATAATAATTTTTACAATATTTATGGGCCCATCACTCCTAAAGGTAATCTAGCCCACGTCTGTGTTTTGAGCTTGATCATGTCAAATAGCGGTGCCACATTCAAGGGCGTGTAGTCTGTCAGACTCCTGGTAACCTCAACTCCCAGGTATCTAATCCTGGATACTGTGGAGAGTGGCAGTGAGGGGGTCACCTCAGGGGGGGGAAATACATCTATGGGGAGAATTTGGGACTTGTCCCAATTAATGTGCAGGCCCGAATAACCACCCATTTGCTCAATGATTCGCAATGCTGTTTGCAGTGACGGTCCCGGATCCGCTAGATATAGGATAGTGTCATCCGCGTACAGGCCTATCTTATCTACGGAGTGACCTTGACGCAAACCCTGAATATCAGGGTGTGCTCTGATGGCGATAGTCAGTGGCTCAGCAGCCAAGGCATATTGCAACGGGGAGAGGGGACACCCCTGACGAGTACCCCTCTCCAGAGGAAACTGCTACGACAGCCAGCCATTGACCAAAATCCGCGCCTTGGGAGTTTGATATAGGATCTGCACCCATTTTATGTAATGTGGTCCAAAGCCATAATTATGTAGACATTCCCACAGGTAGGGCCATTCCACTGAGTTAAAGGCTTTGGCCGTAACAAGCGCCCCCACCACCCTGGTTCCTGAGTTATCATGTCGCGCCTGGATATTCATGTACAGTCGTCTAATGTTCATGGCTGTGTTCTTCCCTGGCATGAACCCTGTTTGGTCCATGTGAATTAGTGACAATATGGCAGCATTTAACCGAGATGCTAGTATTTTAGCCAGGATTTTAATATCAACCTGCAGAAGAGAAATAGGCTGATAAGATTCAGGGTAGTGGGGGGTCCTTACCAGGTTTGGGTAGTACTATTATTTGGGCTTCCTGCATAGACTCAGGGAGCACATTCGTATCAAAGATAGACTGATACAGGGCCTTTAGTTTGGGGACTAGTATATCGGAGTAGGTAGCATAAAATTCCAAAGGGAGTCCATCTAGTCCTGGTGCTTTAGATTTAGCTAACTGAGCAATCGCCTCAGCAATATCATGAGCCGTAATTGGCACGTCTAGCAGCTTAACCTGCTCTCGGCTAAGCAGAGGAAACTGAATGGTGGCCAAATAGGACTGCAGTTCCCTAATCGTGTATGTACCCTGGGAATTATAAAGGGTACTGTAGAATTGCTGAAATTTATCTGCAACCTGGTTTGGGTCTGTAATCCTATGTCCATCAGGGTCACTAAGTGAGACCACCACCGGAGGCTTATCATCCAAATGAGCCAAATAGGCCAGCAGTCTCCCCGCTCTCTCCCCCTGCTCATATACTCTCTGCCTGCTGAGGAATACCCGCTGTGTAGCTTTCTCAGTGAGCATTTGCGTAACCATACGGGACTGGAGTTTGACTATGTTAAGGTTTTCAGGGGTCGGGCTAGCATTGTATGTGGCTTCTAGGTCTTGAAGTTTGTCAGAAGTTAATTGGAGTATGGCGGTAGAATCACGTTTACGCCTACTTATTCTGGTGGATAATATCCTGCGAGCATGCGCTTTAAAGTCATCCCAGTGTGAGTTGAGAGTAGAGGACCCTTGCATTCTATCAAAAAAGAAGAGCAGTTCCCTAGCTATGGAATCATGGTCCGTGAGGACCGACAACCAATGGGGATTAAGTCTTCAATTTTATATTTCTGTTTGTAGCAGCAGTTCCTTTTGTATATCAGCCATTATTATTATTTTATGCTTCATGCAAGACACTTTTAGAAAGTGCATATGCAGATATATACATTAACCAATGATATGACAAATTAAATGTTTATTCCTGCACTCTACACCATGGCCCGATAAATTTTCAGTTACTGAAACATTTTGGTGTATAGGATGAATAAACAAACTCACTTGAAATGATTCCTTAAAGTGTATGTAAAGGCAAACCTTTTTTGTATACAATGTAGAAGGGTTAGAACCTATCATGTTTTATTTCTGTCTGTGTGATTTTCACCCTCAAAAAATTGGATTTTTTGTACTCACCGTAAAATCCTATTCTCTGAGTTCATGGACCGACACAGCTTCCAATTGACAAAGTGGGTATTATCCTTTATTTAGGAGTGACTAGGCAGAAAAAAACTTGTAAAAAGTGTTGCATCACACCTTCTACAGTACCGCCCAGGGGGCGGACCCCTCGGGTATATCCCCTCACGCTGCATCTCGCAGATCAGATTGTCAAAAAGCAGTACAAAAACTTAAAAAGGAGGGGTGGGTGCGGTGTCTGGTCATGAACTCAGAGAAAAGGATTTTACGGTGAGTACAAAAAATCCTATTTACTCTTTCGTTCATGGACCGACACAGCTTCCAATTGACAAGTGGGACGTCCCAAAGCAGTGTCAAAACGAGGGGTGGTAACAGCATAAAGTAAACTTCACCCCAAACACAAAACAGCACTCTTCCAACGGGGGAGTTGCAACTCTAAACAGCCGCCTGCAAAACTTTGCGGCCGAAAGAGGCACCTACAAACTAGAATTTTGTGAAAGTGTGAGCAGACGACCAAGTCGCCGCTTTACATAACTGGGAAACAGACGCTTGATGTCGGAAAGCCCAAGAGGCACTTATTGCCCTGGTTGAATGCGCCGTGACAGGAAAGGGGGGCACTTGACCCTTTAAGGCGTAGGCCTGGATTACTATCTGTCGGATCCATCTAGAGATGGTGGCCGATGAGACTGCTAGGCCCTTCTTGGGACCAGCCACCGAAACAAACATTGAGTCTGACTTCTGGAATCGGGAAGTAGCAGATAGCTACTCTCAAAGCTCGGACAACGTCCAAGGAATGCAACGCCGACTCCTTAGGATTCGACGGATGAGGACACAAGGATGGAAGTAATATGTCCTCGTTGAGATGAAAAGCCAAAACGACTTTCGGAAGAAAGGAAGGCTGCGGCCGCAGCACCACCTTATCCTTGTGGAAGATCAGATAGGGAGCCTTGCAGGACAAGGCTTCTAGGTCAGAAACTCATCTAACTGACGTTACAGCCACCAAAAAATAGGATTTTTTGTACTCACCGTAAAATCCATTTCTCTGACGTCCATGGACTGACACAGCTGGATACTGTAAACTTGTGGGTATATGTCCCTGCTCGCAGGAGAAGATCTAGGCAGAATGTTAGATGTTAGAAACATTCTAGAAAAAACCCTCCGGACATTACCCTCCCACCTGCAGTCAGCAGACCTCAGTTCGTAACAAAGCAGAACAAACCTTAAAAGGAAGGGTGGGTGCTGTGTCAGTCCATGGACGTCAGAGAAATGGATTTTACGGTGAGTACAAAAATCCTATTTTCTCTTATCGTCCATGGACTGACACAGCTGGATACTGTAAACGTGTGGGACGTCCCAAAGCAGTATCAGAAGGGTGGGAGCAGTAGTAAAGCAACAACCAAAACTTCACTCCAAACAAACAAGCAGAGCTCCTGAACGGAGGAGTTGCAACATTAAACAGCGGCCTGCAATGCCTGTCAGCCGAAGGGAGCATCCGAAGATGCAGCAACATCAACCTTATAAAATCTTGAAAAGGTATGAACGGACGACCAAGTCGTCGCCTTGCACACTTGTGCAACCGACGCTTGATGTCGGAAAGCCCAGGAAGCACCAATTGCCTTGGTGGAATGCGCCGCAACCGGAGACTGAGGCGCCTGCCCTTAAGGGCATAGGCCTGTATGACGGTCTGCCTGATCCACCTAGAGACGTGGCAGACGACACCGTTCGGCCCAGTTTTGGACCAGACACAGATTTCCGAATGGAAACAGTAGCAGACAGGTACACTCGTGAGGCTTGTACCCATCTTAAATGTATGAAGCGCAAACTCTCAGGGATGCGATGGGTGAGGACACAAGGACGGAAGAACAATGTCCTTCTTAAGGTGAAGGGCGGAGACCATTCTTAGAAAAGAAGGACGGTCGTGGGCACAACACCGCCATAACCTTATGGAGGACCAAGTAAGGCGACTTGCCGGACAAGGCCGCCAACTCAGACACCCGTCTAACCGAAGCAATGGCCACTAAGAAGGCCAACTTCCGGGACAAGGTCAAGAGAGGAATCTCGCTGATATTCTCAAAGGGATGTTCTTGGAGAACCAAGATGCATCAAATTCAGATCCCAAGTAGGGAGAGGAGGCTTGACAGGGGGGATCACATTGCGAACCCCCTGCACAAAAGGTGCTAATCAAGGAATGGCCCGGTAGCGGTCGTTGAAAAAGACAGCCCGGGCCGAAATCCGACCCTCAAAAAAAAGGTATGCAAGGCCAGCTTTTGGGTCACACCACGCTGTAAGAACAGCAAAATCCTGGGAACGGAATACATCCGAGGATGCCACTCAAGTTTCTCGCATATCGATGTAAGCCTTCCAGCTACGGTGAGATATCTTTCTGGAGGAAGATTCCCGTGTCAACAACATAGAAGAGATGACCGAATACGAGAGAACTCGGTCCTTCAGCACCTGTCTTTAAACAGCCATGCCATTAAAGCCAAGGACTGTAAAGCAGGATGAAGTATGGGATCATGAGACAGAAGGTCCACCCCAATAGGTGGTCGCCAGGAACGTCTGCGACTAGCCAAAGTAGATCGGCGTACCAATGTCGCCGTTCCAGAGAACTGGAATGGCCTCAGCCCCTACTCTGCGAAGCAGGCGAGGCAACAACAGTAGCGGAGGGTAAGCATATATCAGGCGATACTGCCCCCACGGGCTTCCAACGCGTCTGACACGTCCGCCCAGAGGTCCCTGGACCTGACCACGATCTTGCCACCTGCGAGTGAGTCGAGAGGCCATAAGGTCCACTTCCGGTGCCCCACCTCCGGTAAAGGAGGTGGAAACACCTCCGGATGCAAGGACCCTTCCCCTGCAATGCACACGGCCGACAGGACCGTCTTGCAGCGAGATGTATGAAAATCCGAAAGAGACTCCGCAATGTATCGGAGAAGGGAGGCCCTGGTGTACAGGGTGCCTCAACTGTTGGCCAATAAACTCGGTCAGAGGACTAGTACCTCAGCCTCCACAGGTGGCGCAAACCTACCCCGGGCACAGAGACCCTAAAGGCTAAAGCAGTTGCAGTGCACCTGCTAGACGACTGATGGATGAAACAGTGGCTTTTGCCCAGTCATTGAGCTACAAAAAACGCCAGAGACGCAGCTACTAACGGGCATAACGCTAATCTCAGCCTGGCGAACACAGTCCAAGCCAGCGCTTCTAATCACCACTGAAAGCAGGTGGAAAGTGATACCCCTGAAACCAGGGATCCTTGTTACAATGCTCCATCCAGCAGCTACCCATGGATAAGTGCCGATTGTACAAACACATAGTTTATACTATGTATTGCGCAAATAGAGTGTGGAAGGAAACCCACCCAGCCACAAAGAGCATAATACCACCACATATGGCGTATGTAGTTTAGTATGCGTGGATAAACCTATTAAACACGTACATACTGTGCCAGCGACGAAGGCGCGCACATCTTCGGGGCTTGGACGTAAACCAGCCACGCAGATTGTGTACACAACCGTGTAGGTATGTTAGCCTGCGAATAAACAAATTGCACATGTTTATACTGTGCATAGTGCTGAGAATGCGCACACCATTGGAACGCAGGGGAGAAACCTGAGCACCCGGATGAAACCCATGCAGACTGCATACGCATACCGTGTAGGTATTATGTGTGTGCTAAACATTTTGCACAAGCCCATTAGTGCATAGCACCGAAGGCGCGTACACTGTTGGCGCGTGGGAGGAACCGAAGTACCCCACGCATACTCAGAGAATGCAATACCTACAACTACTGTGAATGTATTTAGTGTAGTGTATAAACACAATGTGTATGTTTACACCGTGTATTGCACCAAAGACATGCATGTCATGTAGCGTGGGCGGAAACCCACGCAGACTGCACAGACATACCAGGTAGGTATGTTAGTATGTGGATATCCAATCGCACAAATTTAGACTGTGCATAGCGCCGAAGCGCCCATACCAATGGAGTGTGGGAGGGAACCGGAGTACCCGGAGGAAAACCACACACAGACTGCCTACACATACCGTGTAGGTATTATAGCATGCGTGATAAACATTGAACATGTTTAACTGTGCAGAAGGCCAAAGGCGCACATACCGTCAGCGCGTTGGAGGAAACTGGAACACCCGGAAGAACTCCACACAGACAGCACACAGATACCGTGTAGGAATGATAGCATGTGAATCAACATATTGCACATGTTTATGCTGTGCATTTCCATTGGAGCGTAGGGTGAAACCGGAGTACCCGGAGGAACCCCACGCAAACAGTATACCCATACTGTAAACATGTATAGTATGTGCAACAAACATATTAAACATGTCTATACTGTGCAGAGAGCCGAAGCGCACATACCATGAGAGCACGGGAGGACACCGGAGCCCCCGCCGACCCAGAGAGTATAATACATACATATACTGTGAATGTATCTGGAATCGTGCATAAACATATTTTGTACGTTTATATCATGCATGGCACTGAAACACAGCATTGGAACGTGGGGGAACACTCACGCAGACACAGAGACCAATAACACATACATACACTGTGAATGTATGCAGTGTAGAGGTACAGGATGAGTTTAAATTATGGCGCACAGGCGCATCATCTTCTCTGTATCATTCCAACCTGCTTGACTGTGCTGCCGAAGCAGCATGCAGGTAACAGGTAACCTCGGATCCTCAGACCGTGTGTCTGTCAGAGCTCAAGCGTTCCCCAGGAAATGGCGGGAAATGTTGCCTCAGGATATCACACAGAAGGCTCACAGGGACTAGAGACATAAATGAATAAAGTCCCCCCCCCCCCACCATGTATCATCCATGCTGCTCTGAGGCAGCGTGTGTGGAAAACAGTGAGAAGCTGTGTAAAAGAAAAATAGGATTTTTATAACAGCTTACCTGTAAAATCCTTTTCTTGGAGTACACCACGGGACACAGAGCTAGTCATTACATAATGGGTTAAGGGTCACCAGCGGTGATTGGACACTGGCACAACCAATGGAAGACAGTTCCCCTCCATATAACCCCTCCCATCAGGTAAGTACCTCAGTTTTGTAGCAAAGCAGTAAGGTTCCCATAAGAAGGGGGGGACCTCTGTGTCCCGTGGTGTACTCCAAGAAAAGGATTTTACAGGTAAGCTGTTATAAAAATCCTATTTTCTTTATCGTACACCACGGGACACAGAGCTAGTCATTACATAATGGGACGTCCCAGAGCAATGCTCATATGAAGGGGGGGAGACACAGATCAAAACAGGCCGCTTGCGGACCAGAAGCCCTATACTGCTGCCTGCAGCACACTTCGCCCAAAGGCGGAATCCTCATGTCCTTTCACATCTATTTGATAGAATTTGGAAAATGTATGGACTGAAGACCAAGTTGCAGCTTTACAGATCTGAGCCATCGAAGCCTGGTGGTGCACTGCCCATGAAGCACTTATCGCCCTGGTAGAGTGCGCCTTAACAGGAAAAGGAGGAGTCCTGTTCTTTAAACCATAAGCTTGAACAATTACTTGTCTAATCCACCTGGAAATGGTGGATTTTGATACCGCTTGGCCCTTCTTGGGCCCATCTGGTAAAATAAACAAAACATCTGTTTTACGTATCTGAGCGGTTGCTTGCAGATACACCCTTACCGCTCTCACTAGATCTAGAGAGTGTAATAATTTTTCCCCCGCCGTCCGCGGGTTTGGAAAAAAGGAAGGCAGAACAATGTCTTGATTCAAGTGAAAAGCCGACACCACCTTAGGTAGAAGAGCCGGATGGGGTCGTAGTACGATTTTGTCCTTGTGACAAATTAGATAAGGCTCTTTACAAGAAAGAGCTGCTAGCTCTGATACTCTCCTAGCAGAAGCTATAGCAATCAGAAAGGCCAACTTCCTACTCAATATAATTAAAGGAATATGGCGAATAGGTTCAAAAGGTTGCTTTTGCAACACTGACAATACCAAATTCAAATCCCATGGACACAAGGGAGTCCTAACTGGAGGATTTATCCTCAGTACCCCCTTAATGAATGTCTGAACTAGGGAGTGAGATGCCAATGGTCTCTGAAAGAAGACTGATAGAGCCGATATTTGCCCTTTGATGGTGCTAAGGGCTAAATTCATATCCACTCCTAACTGGCAAAAAGCAAGAATCCTACTTATTTCATATTTCTGAGGATTCCAACATCTGGATTCACACCAGGAAACGTATGCTCTCCAGACTCTCTGATAGATGAGTCTGGAGGCTGGCTTTCTAGCATTAATGAGCGTAGAAAGAGCCGGACCAGAGACCCCTCTCTTTTTCAAAATGTGGGTCTCAGCAGCCAGGCCGTCAACTTTAGCCTTTGTAAGGAAGGGTGGAATACTGGACCCTGTGACAGCAGGTCGTGTCGAAGTGGAAACTTCCAGGGCCTTCCGATCGCCATTTTTACAATCTCGGCGTACCAAGGCCTCCTGGGCCAGTTTGGGGCCACTAGGATTACTGGTATTCCCTCCTCCTTGATCCTGCGAAGCAGTCTTTGTAGAAGAGGGATCGGAGGGAATGCATAGATCAGTGAGAACTGATTCCATGGAGTTATTAGAGCGTCTGTATTATTAGAGCGTCTGTCCCGTAGGCTAGAGGATCTCTCGTTCTGGACACAAAGTTGTCCAATTTCTTGTTGAACCTGGCAGCTAGCAGGTCTACATCTGGGTTTCCCCATCTCAGACATATGGCCTGAAAGATCTCGGGGTGAAGAGACCACTCTCCTGGTAGCAGCTGCTGACGACTCAGGTAGTCTGCTTGCCAATTTTCTATCCCTGGAATGAAGATTGCAGAAAGGCAAGGTACATGCTCTTCTGCCCATGCCAGGATCCGGTTCACCTCTCTTTGGGCTGCCCAACTGCGGGTGCCTCCTTGGTGATTGATGTAAGCTACTGCAGTAGCATTGTCGGATTGAACCCGAACTGGGTAGCCCTGTAACCTGTATGTCCAGGTTTTGAGGGCTAGATATACCGCCCGGATCTCTAGCACATTGATGGGCAGGATCCCCTGAGTCTTGGCCCAGGTTCCCTGGGTAGAAGCCTCCTCGAATACTGCACCCCAGCCCGATAGGCTGGCATCCCTAGATACCACCTTCCAGGCCACTGGGAGGAAGGACTTTCCCTTCCGTAAATTCCTGGCTTCTAGCCACCAATCGAAGCTGTGGCGTACTTGTGAGGACAGGCGCATGGGTATATCCAGAGCTTGGCTCTTCCTGTTCCAGGAAGCTAAAATATTGCCTTGAAGTAGTCTCGAATGAAACTGGGCGTAAGGGACCGCCTCGAAGGAGGCTACCATCTTTCCCAATAGTCTCATGCAAAGGCGAATAGACGGCCTCTTGTTTGCTTTGACCTTGTGGATCAGGTCTTTCAGAGACTGTATCTTCGGTTCTGGCAGGTATACCCCGTTTTGGGCTGTATCTATGATCATGCCCAGGTACACTATCCTTCTTTGGGCCTGGAGAGAGGATTTTTGTAAATTTATAATCCATCCTAAATGCTCCAGGTATCCTACTGTAGTGTGTACAGCGTGACCCAATCCCTCCTTTGACTGATCTATTACTAGTAGATCGTCCAGATAGGCTGTTACCGCAATGCCCCGTGTTCTTAGGTTTGCTAACAGAGGAGCTAGCACCTTTGTGAATACTATGGGCGCGGTGGCTACACCAAACGGCAGAGCCACAAATTGAAAGTGGCGATCTTCTACCGCAAACCTTAGGAATCTTTGGTGAGCGGGGAGGATGGGTATGTGTAAATGTGCGTCCTTGATATCTATGGGCGCCATGAATTTTCCGCCCTTTAAAGTGGCGGCCACGGATCGGATTGTTTCCATTCGAAAATGGCGATCGTTCAGGAACCGATTTAGGGATTTTAGATCCAGGATGGGTCTGACATCTCCATTTGGCTTTGGAATCACAAAGAGGTTTGAGTAAAAACCTGCACCTCGCTCTTTTTGGGGTACGTCTGTAACTACCCCTTGAGCCATTAAGTGATTCAAACCTTTGAAGAAGGATTCTCTTTTTTGTGGATCCTTGGAGAGTCTTGAACCTCGGAATTGAGAAGGTGGGATCTCCCGAAATTCCAGTTTGTACCCTGAGGATATTGTGGATACTACCCAATTGTCCTGGATTTCTGACCCCCAAGTCGCTCAGAACTGATAAAGCCTTCCTCCCACTCGGCCGAGCGGGGGCGCCCCTTCACTGAGAGGCTTTGGGGGCTTGCTTATTAGCTCTTGCACCCCACGGCTTCTTGTTCTTCTGAGCTTGCCCCTTGGCTTTTGTGGGCGGCTAAAACAGGCCGCCGCCACTGGTTGGAGTCAGATTTCCCGGGAGCTGGGGAGAGAGAGCGTTTAAAACAAGATCTCTTGTTTTTCTTTCTCTCAGGTAAAAGTCGTTTTACCACTTGATATCTTCTGTATATATTTTTCTAAATCTTCCCCAAATAGGCGTTCGCCATGGTACGGGAACTTGCCAACAGCTTTTTGCATGGGGTTTCCGCTGACCAATGCTTAAGCCAAAGTACTCTGCGCATCTGTACCAGCTGGAGTGTAAGGCGTGATGCCTGTATGATAGAATCTCTCATGGCATCCACTGTGAAGCATAAGGCTTTAGGCAAATTTTCCCAATTTCTAGCCTGCTCTGAAGGCAGTTCCTTCAGCCCCTGCTTTACCTGTTGGCTGATGACCTGACACATACCGACTGCTGCTACTGCAGGTTGGGTAATTGAGCCGGCCAAAAGGAAGGAGGATTTCAAGTTCCTCTCAGAAGGATCTTTTAAACCCTTGTACATTATCCACCGGACATGTCAGGTTTTTATTTACACAAGAAATAGCCGCAACTACCGCAGGCAGGCTCCATTTCTTTAAAAAAAATTCCCCCATAGGATAAAGAATGTTAAACCTTTTTGGAGGTGAGAAACGCTTATCTGGATGTTGCCAGTTTGCGTATATTAGATCCTCTAGTAACTGATGAACCGGGAAGGAGCATGCACCTTGCAGGGATCTTAATGACCCTAGGGAGGAGACAGGTAATTCCGTTACCTCCGCAGAGGTTAACTTAAATGCACTGCTATAGCATTGTACCTGTGACCTTAAAATCTGGCTCCTCATCCTCTGCTGATGTAGCCTCCTCCTCCTCATCCTCCTCCCTCAGGTACTTCTGAAGGGAGGTCCAATACTGGAAGAGACCTGCTTCGCTTATTGTCCTTTTTAGAGGACTTAGCGATTAAGGTAGCAATTTTTTCCTCCAGATTATTTAGGGCAGCTGATAAAGTGTCCTCAGTGACATATACAGGCCCAGGCTTCACTGGGGAAGCCGCCATACCTGACAGAGGTAATGGCTCATCCTGTACAGGTGCATTTGGCAACACAGGAGAGGAAGGTACCGAGTCAGCACAGCTAGAGCCTCCTCTCAGGCGGTGGTGCTTTCTTATCTCTTTTTGTCCGTATTACTTCCCCTGGAAGGCTTACTGTTTAGACAAAATACAAGGTACCTAAATGCATATACTACCGTGTTCAGTTTAGCAAATACATTAAGTATGCAACTTTTAACACATAACTATGCATAACATGGATGTCTTCTAGGAAGTACCCAATCCAACCACATGGAGTCTTACGTCCCTGTATAGCTGCTGTGTTTCTCTGCCAGGAACAAGAGAACTAACGAGCTTGCTTGCTGCTGCAGTGCTTCTCACACTGACAGTCTTTTAAATTTGGCGCCGTTTCTGTGCCTGCGCGCGCCACGTGCCCGCGCACGCCTTCGCCCCCCCCTCCGATAAAGCGCGCTCCCGCGCGCGCGGCCCTTAGCGCTATGGCGGTGGCCATAGTGAGAGAGGACTCTCATCAGCCCTTGTTCCCACTTACCTGCATCTGCAGGTGTCTGGTCGGCCACCGAAAGGAGGATCGGGGTGCCCCAGCAAGCTCAGCAGCGGAGGTGACGAGCAGTGTACTTCGCCGAAGCCGACACTGAACAGAGTGAGGTGAGTATATTCAGCTCTTTACTCCCCCCAGTGGTGGAAAAAAAGAAGACATCCATTTTTTGAAAAAGGTCCCAACCTAGTTATGGACCTTCTAATCTCACCTTATCCACGCCGCAGGTTTTTCTGCTGAAAGATTTCAGACAGATACCAAACTTCACCCTTCACGGTGGGCTATGTGTGCCAACCTTCAGGGATATGGGTTCCTATTTAAAGGATACCTCTCCCCTGGGCCTTGTACAAGACTCTTACCAGGACTTTATAGCGAAATAGCGAAAGTGCTGGATCTTAGAGCCCAGTCCTCCGAAGAGAGACATTACAGGCGACGCCTCATGGATGAGGCCCGGATCCCATCCAGATTCAGCTCATTTGTAGGCGTCTTGGATGGATCCGAAAGCATAGCTCTTTTACCCCCAGAGGGTCTCTTTGGTAGAGCTTTCCTTTAGCACCTCCTAACGCGTCCAACACCTTTCGACACTGGCGAAAAAACTGAGGTACTTCCCTGATGGGAGGGGTTATATGGAGGGGAACTGTCTTCCATTGGTTGTGCCAGTGTCCAATCACCGCTGGTGACCCTTAACCCATTATGTAATGACTAGCTCTGTGTCCCGTGGTGTACGATAAAGAAAACTTGTCACAGCAATTCCAGCTTGAGAGTGTTCCTCACATCATCAATGAGATCACTTACAAGCGCCCTGTCATTCACTGACACAGAACTGGAGTCTTCCTCACAAGGGAATGTCCTGTTCATAAATATTAAATATTCAGAGCTAGGGTCTTGAGCCCAATAGCTAGGCCCATATCTGACTCAGAGCACTCCTTCACTAAAGATTTTTGTGGGGGGAGGGGGTTTATAGCTCCTTTTGCTCGCACACCGCTTCCATTCTGACAAGGAATGATTCCAGGACTGCTGACAACTGGTCCATAAGGACCGCAGGTGCAGGAAACATATGAACAGGTTTAACTGTGCAGCACTGCCAGTTGCCCGAGGCAAGTGTGGAGAGCAGGTGTATCAGACTCCATAACGCCACCCTCTGAGACCTTATACACTATACAGTGAATATACAGTCCACCCACTGGCTACGCTGAGGCTGAGGAGGGGATACCCGAAGGACCCACCAAGCCTTAAGGACCGCTCAGTCTAGAATCGAAAATAAATGCGCGGCGGCCACAAGAAAATGGGCGCCGGCCGCAGCTACAACTGCGCCATTGAACGCCAAGTTGGCCGCCGAGCGCAAAATTCAAAGCTCCCGCTAATGCGCGCGCTAACGGCGCACGCAATAATCACCTCACACACCAGAAAAAACTGCAGACATGAGTGCCCAGTCAGGCCAGAGTGACCCCCAAGCACCCCACAGCACAGCACCAGTACAGGGTGCAGAGAGCAGCATAACAGGGGGGAGACAGGGGGGAGACAGGGAGAACCCCCCACACACAGAAACACAGCCAGTATGTATTCACCTTGCAGCAGGAGAGACTACTTACCCGTCCCTAGAGGGACCCACTGGCTTGTTTCAGACAGACGTATCACAGAGTCGTACTGCGTAGCTGTCGGCCCGGTCAACCGCGAAAGATACAGTAGATACTGTTCAATCTTGAGAGGACCGTGGGAGCATGAAAGCAACCCGGCCACCCCTGGAGCCATAGGGTATGTCGTGAACTGCGTCTCACGCACACAAGGCGAGGATCAGCACGCTCGATGGTCGGACAGGGAAGACTACGAGGATACTAGTGTACCCAACCTGTTGCCCAGCCGACAGTTGATTGAAGGTCTCAAAAATAAAATAATACAATTCCCAAAGGAATAAAATTTAAAAGTAAAATCTTCCAGGAGACTGGCTCCTGAGAGAGCCACGTCTTCTTCTGCTAGGCAGAAAAAAACTGAGGTCTGCTGACCGCAGGTGGGAGGGTAATGTCTGGAGGGACCGCCCCCCTGGGCGGGGCTGTTCAGCTCTGGTTTGTTCTAGAATGTTTCTAACGTCTAACATTCTGCCTAGATCTTCTCCTGCAAGCAGGGACATATACCCACACGTTTACAGTATCCAGCTGTGTCAGTCCATGGACGATAAGAGAAAGACCACTTTCTGAGAAAGTGTCAACAAGGGAATATCCCTAATATTCTCAAACTATGCCTTCTTACTTAGGGCAAGCCTTTGTTCCCCCCAATGCTGTAAAAACAGCAGGATTCTGGAAACCAAATAAGTAAGCGGATGCCACTTCATTTCCTCACACATGGAAATGTAGGCCTTCCAAGTGCGATAATAAACATTCCTAGAGGATGGCTTCCAAGCACTTCTCATAGTAGAGATTACTGAATCTGAAAGGCCCCTGTCTCTCAGCACCTGGTTCTCAATAGCCCTGCCATTAAAGCCAGAGACTGTAAAGCAGGATGGAGTATGGGACCTTGCGATAGCAGGTCCTTCCGTAGAGGTGGACGCCACGTACTAGGTCGGCGTACCAAGGACGCTGAGACCAATCTGGAGCGATCAGAATCCTTGGAATTCTCGCTGCCTCTGTTCTGCAAAGCAGATGGGGAAGGAGCCTCCTGGGAGGGAAGGCCTAGATTAGCCAATACTGACCCCATGATGTTACCAACGCGTCCGTTGCGTCTGCCCCTGGGTCCTTTGACCGGGCCACAAACCTCAATACCTCCCGATTGAGTCGGGACGCCAAAAGATTTATGTGTGGCGTGCCCCTTCTTTAGCAGAGGAGCTGGAACCCCTCCGGGTGTAAGAACCCTTCTCCCTGGTCCAGCATTTGGCGACTCGCCTGTCAATACTTCACCCCCGGAATGTGCACGGCCCCGATGCTGCAGCTGAGCTTCTTGTTCCTCCCTGATGATTGACCTCTGCCACCGCTGTGGCGTTGTCTGACTGGATCCTGACTGGACGTCCTTACAGCCTCTGAAACCATCTGAAGAGGCGCCGTCTGATCGTCCGGAGTTCCAGGACCTTGATCGGCAGGCGGGCTCCTGTGAGGCTGGCGTCCGTCGTGATCACAATCCAATGAACAGGAAGGAATGACCTCCCGGCCAAGAGAGCCGGTGATGTCAGCCACCCTATCAGGGATCTCCTGACTAGGTGGCTTACCCCCGGATTAGATAATCCAGAGATGATGGGCATTCTGTTCCATCTGGACAGAACCTGATTCTGTAACACTCGAGTGTGATCTTGAGCATATGGGACCGTCTCGAAGGAGGCTACCTCTGAGGAATCCAGAATTAACCCCAGATACACTAGGCGTTGAGTTGGCACCAATACTGACCTTTGCGTGTTTTATACCCAACCACAGTCTTGGAGAGTCTGATAGGTTATGGACACGCTTACCTCTAATTCTGAGCTTGAAGGGGCCCTCAGAAGGTCGTCCTAGTAGCCTATGATAGCGATGCCCCTCTGTCTTAGAAGGGGCAGACACGGGTCGAGCTCTGGAACTGGCTTGTAACCTGAGGAGATCACTTCGCAAACCCACTGGTTAGAGATTAGAGATGTCCACCGAGTTGCAAATTTGCGAAGACTTCCCCCCCCCACCCGAAAACTGGGTGGGGGCGGACCTTCATGTGGATGCAGATTTGTCCGCAGGCTTGTTGGGCTTGCGGGACCAAGAACGTCTTTGTCCTTGCGCAGGCGTTTTGTCGGCCAGGGGTCTTTTTTCTGTCGCCCTAGGCTTGCGTGCAGTAAAAGAGGGCCCTTGGCGTGGTCCCTTACCCTTTATGGTTTGAGGAAGCAACGTGCTTTTACCTCCTGTGGCATCCTTGATGATGTCATCTAGAGAGGCTCCAAAAAGTCTGTCGCCCTTAAAGAGCAGATCCAACAGAGCGTTCTTGGAAGCCTGGTCCGCAGACCAGCCCTTTAGCCAGATGAGGCGGCATATAGCTACCGCATAAACCGAAGCTTTGGACAGCAAGGGGATAGTGTCCTTGTCTGACTCGCAGACAAACTTAAGGCCTTGTACCAACTGGTCGGCCAACGTTATCTCATTAGGAGGAGCATCTCGCTCCTTTAACCCCTGGAGCAGCAATTTTTCCCACTCAGTAAGTGTCTGAGACACTAAGGCCCCGCCAATGCCGGGCGCACAGTTGAGCCTACCACTGTGTATAGGTAGCGAGTGAGTGCTTCAGCTTTTTTATCCACAGGGTCCTTGAAAACAGGAGCCCCTTCCACTGGAATTGTGGTAGCTTTATTAAGTCTGGACACTGAAGGGTCCACTATTGGGGGAGAGGTCCATTTCTTCAGAAAACTCTCCTCAAAGGGGTACCGTACCGCAAGATTCCTTGGAGGCGTAAAAACACTTGATGGGTTCTCCCACTCCTTGTATAAGAGCTTATCAAAATAAGACACAAAAGGAAACACCTTAGTAGTGCGGGTAGGTTTATGGAACCCAAAGGCGATCGGAGTCTCTGCTGCATTCTCCAATTTTAGCGTATCCCGCACTGCAGTAATAAGGTCAGATACCAAAGCCCTTTCGCGTACTGACCTGGACTGGTTGTCATTCTCACTGTCCACTTGGTCCCGGTCTGCAGTCACTGATGCATCAGAATCCGGGTCCTGAGCCATAGCTGGGCCTGGTTCTGCATCAGAATAATCCCTGGAAGATTGCCGGGGACGGGAGCGTTTACTACCCCCCTTGTTCCCGTGTGCTGCTTCCACCCTGGCAGCAAAAGCCTCTAGGATTGCCGACATAGCGTCCATAGGAACCTCAGGGGCACTAGCCACCAAATCAGGTGTTTTAGGGGGAAAAAACATCTGCTTCAGACGCCATGCTGACCCACGCGCTGACACCCACAGGGCTCCAGGCAAGGTATCAATAGGCCACCATCCTAGCTGATACAGAGATGCAGGGTCTCCCAGAGGACTCACCACCCTTGAAACGGTACTGCTATGCTGCCGTGTGCTGCGCCTGTGATGCTATCCCACCGCTGTGTCTGTGTCAGTCTGATTCTTATCAGCGTCTCCTGTGAAAATTTGCGCCAGAGAATGCACCCTAGAGGCCGGAGACTACTGCAAAATGGCCGCCAAGCGGCTGTATATAACAATGTGGGCTCTAAGAAAATGGCCGCCGAGCGAGAATATAGAGGCAAAAACGGCCGTGGACCACAACAAAATGGCCGCCGAGCGGCAGTACATACATACAGACGAGAATCCTAAGAAACATGGCATCCGAACAGTCGGTAGAGGCCAAAGCGGGCGTGGACTACAAGGAAATGGCCGCTGGGCGGCGATTTAACCCCTTCCCTACCCAGCCATAGTCAAATGACGTCCACAGATGGGATCTCCCTTCCTGGGTGGACGTCATATGACGTCCTGGCTTTGTAGGGGGATATCTGAATGATGCCTGCAGCTAGAGGCATCATTCAGATATCCTTTTGAAGTGCCGGCGATTCTGTGCACCATAAGAGCGATCATAGCAGTGGTTCCGCCGCTTGATCGTTCTAATAGGCGGTGGGAGGGGACATCCCCCCCTCCCGCCGCCATCCGGTGCTTCTCCGGGCTCTCCCGTGTGATCGGGGACCCGGAGCGAATCTTCCGGCGCCGTTGGTGGGTCACGTGACGAGCATAGAGATGACTCTCTATGATCGTCGGAGGCCCGGGCGCGATGTGATGACGTCACGCCCAGGTCCTCAAATGTAAACAAAGCCGCCATTGCGGCTAGTAAATATGAGATCAGTGAAAAATGTTTCACTGATCTCATACTTTCCAGCCTGGAGGAGAGATGTGGGGTCTTATTGACCCTGCATCTCTCAATAAAGAGGACCTGTCACACACATTCCGATTACAAGGGATGTTTACATTCCTTGTAATAGGAATAAAAGTGATAAAAAAAAAAAAAAAAGTAAAATAATTGTAAAAAAAAAAAAAAAAAGTCAAAGAAAAAAATAATAATAAAAAAAAATTAAAACGCCCCTGTCCCCGGTAGCTCGCGATCAGAAGCGAATGCACACGCAAGTCGCCCACATATGTAAACGCCGTTCAAGCCACATGTGAGAGGTATCGCCACGTGCGTTAGAGCGCGTGCAACAATTCTAGCACTAGACCGCCTCTGTAATTCTAACCTGGTAACCTGTAAAAAAAATAAAGCGTCGCCTATGGAGATTTTTAAGTACCGAAGTTTGGCGCCATTCCACGAGTGTGCGCAATTTTAAAGCGTGACATGTTAGGTATCTATTTACTCGGCGTAACATCATCTTTCAGATTTTCCCCAAAAATTGGGCTAACTTTACTGTTTTGTTATTTTTTAATTCATGAAACCATTTTTTTTTTTTTTAAAAAGGCGTTTGAAAAATGATTGCGCAAATATCGTGCAAGAAAAAAAGTTGCAATGACCGTCATTTTATTCCCTAGGGTGTCTGCTAAAAAAACATATATAATGTTTGGGGGTTCTGAGTAATTTTCTAGCAAAAGAATGATGATTTGTACATGTAGGAGAGAAGTGCCAGAATAGGCCCGGTATTGAAGTGGTACAAAAAGCCCTGTATTGAAGTGGTTAAAGCTATTGGCGCGAAACTACAAGAAAATGGCCGCCGGACATTCACTAGAGGCCGAAACAGGCATGGACCATCGCAAAATGGCCGCCTACAGCATAGAGGGAGAAGCAAGCACACACACACACACACACACACACACACACACACACACACACACACACACACACACACACAAGCAAAATGACATTCTTTTTAAATGACAAACACAGCGCAGCCCCGCTCCAGATGGAGCCCCCGCATGGTGACCAGCAACCTTAGCTCAGAGCCCAGGGAGGAGGGAAGGCAGGGAGAGAGGAAGAAAAGGGGTCATACCACTTACTTGATCTCTCCGGGAATGTCCAACCAATGTCACCCTGCCGAAGCGGGGGAGCTACTTACCCTTCCTGCGTGTCTCATGCTGGAAGACATTCCGGACAGATCATCATCCGCGCACAGAGGTGACTGTCGGCCAGGCATGCTGTGATTGGACCCTAGGGGATGATCATATGCATGCTCTGGAGCGCTAGCTCACCGGACAGGCTGCTGCGACTCGGCCGTAAGGTCAGCCGAAGCTGAGCGGTCCGATGCAGGCCCTGGAGCATAGGCTCACCAGCCACCCGTAGAGCGACGGGTATGTCGTGGAAAACCCAGCGCGTAGCTAGGGTCGGCACACGCTCGATGGCCAAAACTGGGGGGACTAAAAGGATCGAGGACCCAGCCTGTCACCCAGTCGGCAGTTGATCGAAGATCGCAGGAACCAAAAAAGCTAATTGTAAAAAAAAAAAAAATGTTTTTTTTCCCTGGACCAATGGGCCCGAAGGGAGGGTGAGGGGATATACCCGGTGGGGTCCGCCCCCTGGGCAGTACTGCAGAAGGTGTGATGCAACACTTTTTACAAGTTTTTTTCTGCCTAGTCACTCCTAAATAAAGGATAATACCCACTTGTCAATTGGAAGCTGTGTCGGTCCATGAACGAAAGAGTAATCTCGGTTTACTTACTGATTAGTATCTGGGAAAGGAAGTGAAAAGCAATCTCTCCAAGGGACACATATAGCAAGGAAAACAAAAAAAATTACAGGTCTTCAGCACTATCCAAAACAATGTTAAAGCGGTAGTGGACCGTAGAAAAAAGTAAAAATAAAAAAAATCCCCTTCAAGGCAATGGCACAAGTTCAAAAGTGGAGTTTACTATCGATTTAACAAAAAAGTTTTGGCTTTTTACACACTTGAATTTGAGTTGTTGCTCAATACTTTCGCAAAACAGAAAGTAATTACCTCCTGTTTGATCATTTTCTCAAGCTGTTGGTGTGGGTGGGCAATCAGCATTTATGTAAATGGACCGAATCCTCATGTCAGCTGACACTGCCGAACAATTCTAGGGGAAGCTAATGTTTGGCAAGGTTCGGTTTATACAGATACAAAGCCGCAAAAGCAAGAGGTCCACCAAGAGGGAGTACGACAGAGCTGCATATGCCCCACCCCCAAAAAAAAAACTGTTTAACATGCAAGCTCTATAGCAGCACACAATGTGCGAGTGCTTTGCAGCTTCTCAGTAATGGTTTAATGTGTAGCTTACTTACCTTGTTCAGTAACTCTCTGGTGTCATCATTAAGAGGCTCATGGGAAAATTTGCAGTTGTCTCCTTGGTAGCACTTTGCTCCAGTATGGTAAAATTTGCAAGGAAATTCATGTACGAGGCAGAAAAGTTAAGTAAAATACATTTGGGAACAAGTCTGTCAATTTACAGGGTAATTTTGGCAGCATACCTATCATCTTTCAGATCATTTCCAGCCACTGCAGCATATGGATTAAAGGGTAATTTCACTCTTTAGGTTAATAAAAATTGTTTAGATTACCATATTGATTACTAAACTGTATTTGGTAATGTTCTACACATGGGCCGAAAATTGGATGAAAAAGGTCAGTTCATCAGGAACCAGCCAACTTTCGGCCCATGTGTACAGCCCTCTGTCTGACAGAAGCTGGTCAGGCGACTAGCTTATGTCGAACGCTATAGTCAGCGGGGATCAGTGTGTTCTGGCAGGTGGGGCTGCCCCCCTGTCAGAACACAATAGCACAGCAGGTGAGATCGCCACATTAACATTGCTTGTTTTAGTACAGTGATCTGTCAGATGTTTTTCCATTTAGCCTGCTGGGTTGAAAAAAAAAAAAAACCTTCTCGTGTGTACCCAACTTTATCCAAGCACAACTTGTACTTAGGGTATATGCACCAGTTATTAACTCTTATATGCTTCAACTGTACCTGATATTTCCATACCCTTGCCACTCTTCTCTGTCCCCTTGGCAATCTGGATTCCATGCAGGTGAAGGCATTGCAAAAGCACAAAGAACAAATTTAGGTCTGTTTTTTTCAAGCTGACCGCTGACCCCTCCCCCAAACACAAATGGCTTTAAAGACAAACACCAAGAGGCACGGGTGAGGTTACCATGCTTCCTAGTAGAGACTTACTGTATAAGATTGAATTCCCTCAAGGATGCACTCCAGTCATTACAAGAGATTGAAGACCCTTGCCGGGAAGCACAGTGACATCCCCCTTTTCCTCTTGAAAAGTTGGAGGCCTAGGAAAGTATTTTCTTTTAATTTGGGCAATTTGTTTTAAAAATGGCTTAATAAAAGGCATTCGTGTTGGGGGAGCAGGAGTCTGGCAAAAAAGCACACCTTCTGTCGGCCATGGAAGGTCCCATTTGAAGTATCAGTGTAGAAATGATATGGTTAATAATTATGACCAGGCCATTTCTTGCAATACAGCACTGCGTTGCTTTAACTGACAATTGCGCGGTCATGCAGCGCTGTACCAAAATAAAATTGATGTCCCTTTCTTCCCCACAAATACAGCTTTCTTTTGGTGGTATTTGATCAGCTCTTTGTTCAGATCAGTATTTGCTCACATACATAGGGCTCTCTTCAATAATTACCGGAGCCGATTGGCGGGTGTCAGTGACCAATCAGCAGACGGCTGATTGGTTTGTGCTGCAGCAAATCGCAGTACAGCTAGGGCGTATGGGGGAACACGTGCGCGCCCCCTACCCCAGTGCGCGGATCACGCACTAGTTACGTTATCCTGCGCAGAGCTGTTGCCCTGCAGAAATATATGTAGGGTTGGTAGTCTGCAAGCGGTTAAAAGTATCCCCATTCTTTTTAAATTCACCCACTGTATCAGAAAAACCCACACGGTGGCACTGAAGGGTTTCAATCTTCTGTAACCTCTACTGAGTATAAGTTTGGCACTCGTTTCATTTAGGTTTACATAACCTTGGCACACGTCCACTGGGTGCAGCACTAACAAAACTTTGCTAACAGTAGGAGCCTATATATGAGAGTTTTATCAGTGAACTCTGAAAATGTCTCCTTTAATAAATACCAGTGCAGTACTTATGGCACACAAATATAACAATATAACATATAATAATGTAACAAAAATAAGCAAATAAATAAAATGTATTAGGTTGTGCTTTGAAAGGATATCATGCATATAGATGCAGTTCTCTCCTCTGGTGCAATATCCTTGTATATAAAACTTACAAATTTCTTTCTTCTTTTCTATCTCTGCATCATGATCAAACTTACAATTCTCCCCCTAAAAGAAAAACAAAGCCTTAAAATATGATCAAAGTTAGGAAGACACAGTACTTCTCCATTTACCTGCCACTAGTGTGTATGACCACCTCAGATACCAGTCTCTCAAAAGAGTGCACAATAAACAGTCAGACCATCTTACATACTCTGCATAAGTATGATCAGAACATTTCTAAATTTCTTTAGTCCATTAAAAACAGTCCAGCAAAAAAAAAATTAATGAAACAAAAATAACCGCAAATCAAATCAATGTGCTGCGCTAAAAAGCTTTATCCGATGAAAAAAACAAAACCTAGTCTTAGTGTTTGCAAACAATGTTATAAAATTAATTTAAAAAAATATATAAATGTATGCAAATATTGAGAAAATTAATAATCATGCATTAAATTTATACATGCATTAAAGTGATATCCTAACCACAATTCATGCAACATCTGTGTAATCACACAAAGTGTACATCATATATAACAGTGCAGCCCATGTGTTAAATCCAATGATGTGATCAATATATTGCCTTCCACCAAAAGCCATATGCTGCTTGTAGTGCTCCAATGGTCTTAATAGTACAACCACTCTTGTGCTCCCCTTGCGGGTATGCTCTCACCTTGCTGCGTGTGACCCTACACTTAAGTTTGGCCAAACAAAGCTTTTTAGCCTCTCCCGGGCTAGAATAATGATAACTGCGACTCTTTAATCCTCCTTCCTTTAGCGCTACTTCACTCCGTATTAATCTTCTCAAATGGCATATCCAATGGAAACATTTTAGAGGTGCTTCCAGGGCAGCACTTTATACACGCTAAAAATTTCAAATATATTTGATAAGTCCGTGACACCGCACTAGCCGCATGGGTCTCTCATTCCACATAAGATTCCAGGAGCCATATCATTCAATTACCCCTCTCCCACGCGTATTTTGCATTTATGATTTTTGAGGATTTTATTTTGAGGTCATTATTGTTGTAAATATTTATATTATTTTTGATTGTATGTTTTATATGATATTTGAGGCCAATATTGCTGTAAATATCTGATATATTCTGGGTCCCCACGGCCAAATACATCTCAGAGCTATGTATATAATTAGTGGGTAAATCAAGTATGTCCAGTATAGCGTTAAAGGGTGTTGAGACTTTTTCCTTGTAGTTCTGTGTATCCATATTGAAGCTGTGGTGTCACCCAGTTTGATTCACTGAATAGAGCAATTTGACTCCAGTAAAATGGCTGTGGTCCATAGAGTAAATATAGTGTGTTTGGCGTTCAGTCCAATAAAAATTCCTCTGAGGAAGCCACATGACCCTGTGTCATAACGTGTAGGGGAGAAGCAATAGGATGGTATCGCGCCTGGAACCTGATGTGGAATGAGAGACCAATGCTGCTAGTGCGGTGTCAGACTTTTCAAATATATTTGACATTTTTAGCATGTATAGAGTGGTGCGCTGGAAGTACCTCTAAAATGTGAGCACTTTACCTTATACTTTTAAAAAAGATGGATCGTTTTTAAGATATAAGCACTATTGGCGTTTTTCCTTTGCAGATGTCATTTGAGATTAATGAGATTGATGTGGAGTGAAGCAGCGCTAAAGGGAGAAGCATTAACCACTTAACGACCGCCCACCGCCGATTTACGTCGGCAGAATGGCACGGACAGGCAGAATCACGTAGATCTACGTGATCGCCTTTGTGCAGTTGGGGGGTCCATCCGGACCCCCCTTCACTGCAGTGAGCGGCCGTTAAGTGTTCGGGAGCGATCAGGCATGAGGGGGCGGCCGCTCGATTCCGCCCCCCCCCTCGCGATCGCTCCCGGCCAATGAAAATGCTTCCTCCGCCATGTGATGTAAACAAGGCTGGAGGAAGTGATGTCATCTCCCTCGCCGCGGTCTTTCCGTTCCCGGCGCTGAGCAGAGAAGAAGCAGGTTAGTGCACCAACAGTCCACTGACACGTAGGTACACATAGGCACACAAATCACCCCCCAGTCACCCCCAGATCACCCCCCAGGTCACCCCAAAGCCCCCAATCACAGTGTCACTGATTGCAGTGATCATTTATTTTACTGATCACTGCATTTAGTGTCATCTGTGATTGTAAAAAGTTGCAGGGCAGTTAGGATTAGGCCCCTTTAGGTCCAGGGTAGCCCCCTAACCCCCCCTAATAAAGGTTTAACCCCTTGATCACCCCCCAGGTAACCCTTTCACCCCCTAACTTCAGCGCCACTAAGCGATTGTTTTTCCGATCGCTGTATTCGTGTCGCTGGTGTTTTAGATAGGCAGTTATTTTTTTTTAGGTTCGCCGCAGGTTTTTATTAGTGTCAGGTACCCCCATATATTATTTTAACCCCCTGATTGCCCCTAGAGTTAACCCTTTCACCAGTGATCGCCGTATAAGCGTCACTGGTGTCACTGGTTAGCCAGTAAGTTATTTAGTTATTTAGGTTACCCGTCAGGTTTTTATATAGTGTCAGGTACCCCCATATTTAACCTAATAAAGGTTTTAACCCCCTGATTGCCCCTAGTTAACCCTTTCACCAGTGATCACCATATAAAGGTTACCGGTGACGCTGGTTGATTAGTTTGCTTTTTATAGCATCAGGGCACCCGCCGTATATAACCCAATAAAGGTTTAACCCCCCTGATCGCCCGGCGGGTGAGATCAATTAGGTTTTAGCGCCAGAGAGGGTCTGCGTCGCCCCAGGCAGTGTTAGGTTAGTGACAGTAACGCTAACACCCACGCGCAAAGCATACACCCCCCTTAGTGGTATAGTATCTGATCAGATCTGATCAGATCTATACTAGCATCCCCAGCGGTTTAGGGTTCCCAAAAACGCAGTGTTAGCGGGATCAGCCCAGATACCTGCTAGCGCCTGCGTTTAGCCCCTCCGCCCAGCCCAGGCCAGCCCAGCCCACCCAAGTGCAGTATCGATCGATCACTGTCACTTACCAAACACAACACACATAACTGCAGCGTTCGCAGTGCTTGGTTTTTGGGGCCCTGTACGCGGCTAGGCTCCCAAAAAGTCCCACACATGTGGTATCCCCGTACTCAGGAAAAGCAGCAGAATGTATTTTGGGGTGCAATTCCACATATAACCATGGCATGTGTGAGCAATATATCATTTAGTGACAACTTTTTGTACATTTTTTTTTTTCTTTTTGTCATTATTCAATCATTTGGGACAAAAAAAAAAAATATTCAATGGGGTCAACATGCCTCTCAGCAAATAGCTTGGGGTGTCTACTTTCCAAAATGGGGTCATTTGGGGGGGGGGGGGGGTTTGTGCTATCTTGGCATTTTATGGCCTTCAAAACTGTGATAGGTAGTGAGGAGTGAAATCAAAAATTTATGCCCTTAGAAACCTTGAAGGCGGTGCTTGGTTTTTGGGGTCCCGTACGCGGCTAGGCTCCCAAAAAGTCCCACACATGTGGTATCCCCGTACTCAGGAGAAGCAGCAGAATGTATTTTGGGGTGTAATTCCACATATAACCATGGCATGTGTGAGCAATATATCATTTAGTGACAACTTTGTGCAAAAAAAAAAAAGTTTGTCATATTCCCGCAACTTGTGGCAAAATATAAAATATTCCATGGACTGAACATGCCTCTCAGTAAATAGCTTGGGGTGTCTACTTTCCAAAATGGGGTCATTTGGGGGGGTTTTGTGCTATTTTGGCATTTTATGGCCTTCGAAACTGTGATAGGTAGTGAGGAGTGAAATCAAAAATTTGCGCCCTTAGAAATCCTGAAGGCGGTGCTTGGTTTCCGGGGTCCCGTACGTGGCTAGGCTCCTAAAAAGTCCCACACATGTGGTATCCCCGTACTCAGGAGAAGCAGCAGAATGTATTTTGGGGTGCAATTCCACATATAACCATGGCATGTGTGAGCAATATATCATTTAGTGACAACTTTTTGTAATTTTTTTTTTTTTTTGTCATTATTCAATCACTTGGGACAAAAAAAAAAAATATTCAATGGGCTCAACATGCCTCTCAGCAATTTCCTTGGGGTGTCTACTTTCCAAAATGGGGTCATTTGGGGGGGTTTTGTACTGCCCTGCCATTTTAGCACCTCAAGAAATGAGATAGGCAGTCATAAATTTAAAGCTGTGTAAATTCCAGAAAATGTACCCTAGTTTGTAGATGCTATAACTTTTGCGCAAACCAATAAATATACGCTTATTGACATTTTTTTTACTAAAGACATGTGGCTGAATACATTTTGGCCTAAATGTATGACTAAAATTGAGTTTATTCGATTTTTCTTATAACAAAAAGTAGAAAATATCTTTTTCTTTCAAAATTTTCGTTCTTTTTCCATTTATATCGCAAAAAATAAAAATCGCAGAGGCAATCAAATACCATTAAAAGAAAGCTCTATTTGTGGGAAGAAAAGGACGCAAATTTCATTTGGGTACAACATTGCATGTCCGCACAATTTACAGTTAAAGCAGCGCAGTGCCGAATCCCAAAAACAGGCTTGGTCCTAATGGTCCGAAATGGTCCGGGGCTTAAGTGGTTAAAGAGCCAGTGTTATTATTCTAGCCCGGGAGAGGTTAAAAAGCTTTGTGGACCAAACTTAAGTGTGGGATCACACGTAGCAAGGTAAAAGCATACACACGGGGGGGGGGGGAGCACTAGTGTGGTGATACACTAATAAAGGAGTTGTAAAGGCAGAAGGTTCTATGCATTAAGATAAAAAACCTTCTGTGTGTAGCAGCACCCCCCACTTACCTAGCTGAGCTCCTTCTCTCTCCAGCGATGTCCATAATCCCCTCAGCCATCCAGTACACTCCTCCTGAATGGCTGAGACAGAGCAGCGGCGCTATTGGCTCCCGGGGCTGTCAATCAAAGTCAGTCAGCCAATCGGGGGGAGAGAGGGGGCAGGCCAGGTCGGGGCTCCGTGTCTGAATGGATACACAGAGCTCCAAGTCAGCTTGGGTGACCCCTGTAGCAAGCTGCTGGCTGAGGGGAACTCAAAGGAGGGAGGGACTAGGAGCAGCAAAGAGGGACCCGAGAAAAAGAGGATCTGGGCTGCTCTGTGCAAAACCAACTGCACCGGAGGTAAGCATAACATGTTTGTTATTAAAAAAAAAACAAAAAACACACAAGCCTTTACAATCACTTTAAGGCCATTGGAGTGCTACAAGCAGCATATGGATTTTGGTGAATGGCAATATATTGATCACCATCATTGGATTTAACACATGGACTGCACTGTTATATATGATGTACACTTTGTGTGATTACACGGATGTTGCATGAATTGTTGTTAGGATATCACTTTAATGTATGTGTAAATTTACATTCACATTTGGAGGCGGTCAGTGCGGGGATAGTGCAATAGTAACATGTTACACCATAAATATGGGTGTAACATGTTACGAAAGATGAACTTTACTGCTGATTTATTGTCAAAAAATTGCATAGAAGTTTATAAGCATTGCTTATAGAACCTGACTGATTGCCAAGTGTCGCATGCGTACCTTTTTTTTTTAAAATAATGCCTATTTACCTTAACACATCGCCGTTCCAGGAAATATTTGCAGATCTGTTTTCCATTGCGTTCCACTGTGTGCTGATTAATGAACTCCTGACTCATGGTCACCCATTTCTTAGGTTTATGATCCTGCTAGAGAAAGAGTACATCACAATGAATTTTCAGTTAACTGATAAAGTACCATCGGAGTGACACAATCAATTTGGTTAAAAAACAAAATGCACATTTTCTATTTTCTCACAGAGAGGGTTGTATGCTATTTATTTATTTATGGTGTACACTTTATTCAGTGTATAACATATAGAGGAAATATTTAAAGCGGTTCTCCCCTTATAAGAATTATATATGGGGCAAGAGAAATGTGCACATGTATGGTAGTCTCCCTAATGATAGCGTTCCAAACCTTGCTGCAGGGAGGCTGTTTTATCCGCTGATGGAAATGATGCTTCCTGAAGTTGGGCTGGCTGGTAAAGCCTATGCAACCTGAAAATCAGATACAAGGTGGCCTGCTCCCACAACATCACAGCACATCACATTCTCTGGCAAGAACTGAACATTGGTCTTATCAGTTTAATTAGTTGACTTGTGGTCTACTCCCCTCTGCCTCCACACAACACTAGCAAATGTGTTAGTTTTGGTTGTCAAACAATTAAACCAAAGGACCAAACTCATGCATACCTTGATCTGACTTCGCTAAAAAGGATGCTAGGCCATCGAGCAGCAGAATGCTTACTGGCCAGCCTGATTTAAACAAAAACCTGTCACCCAGTTTAATGATTTAACAAGGCTACAGACGAATTACCTAAATTACACAATTTTAACTAGAAAAAACTGTTTACCATAATGCAAAATAGCCTGCATTTGCTTTTTATTTGATCGTTTTTTATCCTACTTACCTTTTTGCAGAACCCGCATATTAGGCATTATCAAATGAATCAGGTGATACATGGATATGAGTGCCTTTCAAAAAAATAGTTCTCACCAAGCAACAATATATTCAAAAATATTCAAAGCTTCCGATTTATCTGGGCCTTACCTCCTGATAGCCATCTTGATAATAGGATCCTTTGTGTCCCCCTCGGCCTCGACCTCTATCCTTACGCATCATCATCTTCTTATGAGGACCACCCCCCCGACTATAGTAATAACCTTTTTGTTGCTGCTCCCCTACAAAATAATAAACAGCATTTGTAAATACACAAGTGTGAACCAATTTTAAAAGTTTTATATAACTTATATTGATGCAAAAACCATTTAGTGTATGAGAACCTAGCTAAAAAATGTTATTGACTACCAACACATTTTTCAATTGAGTCCTTCAATATAAGAAAATTCATGTGCATATACCTTTTAAACTTTTTTTCCGACTAAATACAGTCTTTTCGTGCCATAAAATCCCTAGAAAACCCCTACTTTATTAACGTCCGGCTTCTCTGCTCACCCCTCATAAAGATGGCAGATTTTTGGGTGATATTGTTGCATGGTGGTGGCAGAGCTCATCTGTCACTCTTGTGTAGTGAGCTCGTCTGTTGCGAGTTTGTTATGTATGACTTGTGTGGCATGAGTGAAATCATCCAAAAAATTTACTTCTCCAAATCAACAAACAGGAAATAAGAATTTCTATAATAAAGGCGGTGCCTTCACAACACCAATCCTGATGGTCTCGCCACACTATTTAAAAAAAGGGATTTTTATAACAGCTTACCTGTAAAATCCTTTTCTTGGAGTACATCACGGGACACAGAGCGACTTAGTCATTACTAATGGGTTATATAGATTACCTTCAGGTGCTGGCACTGGCCACTTCCAAACCGGAAGTACCCTCCCCTATATAAGCCCCTCCCATCCGGGAGCACCTCAGTTTTGTAGCAAAGCAATAAGTGTCCCAAAAAGAGGGGTGGGAGCTCTGTGTCCCGTGATGTACTCCAAGAAAAGGATTTTACAGGTAAGCTGTTATAAAAATCCCTTTTTCTTTTTCGTACATCACGGGACACAGAGCGACTTAGTCATTACTAATGGGACGTCCCAAAGCAATGCCCAATGAGGGGAGGGATACACTATACATAAGCTGGGCGCCATCAGGCATGAGGCTCTTTTGCGGCCTGCAACACACTGCGCCCAAAGGCGTCATCCTCCTGACTTCTGACGTCTACCTGGTAGAATCTAGTAAACGTGTGTACTAAGGACCATGTTGTGGCCTTACAGACTTGAGCCAGGGAGGCCTGGTGATGCACTGCCCATGAAGTTCCAACTGCTCTTGTGGAGTGCGCCCTAACTTTGAACGGAGGCGGTCTCCTTCTCAAGCCATAGGCTTGCATTATGACCTGTCGAATCCACTTGGCTAAAGTAGATTTTTGATGCTGCCTGACCCTTTCTGGGGCCTTCCGGCAGAACAAACAAAGTATCCGTTCTACGAATCTGAGCAGTGGCTTTAAGATAAGCTTTAACTGCTCTTACTACATCCAAAGAATGCAATAACTTTTTCCTCTACCGAACTAGGTTTGGGGAAAAAAGGAAGGAAGAACCACATCTTGGTTCAAATGGAACCTCGATACCACCTTAGGAAGAAGGCTGGATGAGGACGTAATACTACTCTGTCCTTATGGACAACCAAATATGGCTCCTTACAGGACAAGGCGGCTAATTCCGATACTCTTTTAGCCGAACAAATGGCTACTAAGAAAATCAATTTCCTGGTGAAAAGAACCAAGGAAATGTGCCGCAATGGTTCAAATGGTTGATTCTGTAGAACTGACAGAACCAGGTTTAAGTCCCATGGACATATGGGAATACTAACCGGAGGGCTAATACGCATCACTCCTTGTATGAAAGCTTTGACTAATGAATGCAAAGCCAAGGGCCTTTGAAAAAATATTGACAAGGCCGTCTGACCCTTGATAGTACTCAAGGCAAGCTTCCTATGTACAGCCCACTGTAGGAAGTCCAGAATCCTACCTATTACGTACTTACGTGGATGCCATTTCTTGGCCTCACACCACGTGATGTACGCCTTCTAGATCCTATAATAGATCTGCCTGGATACCGGCTTCCTGGCATTGATCATGGTAGATACCACAGGATTAGAGAGCCCTCTCTTTTTTAGAATGTGGGCTTCAATAGCCAGGCCGTCAAACCTAGGGCTGGTAAGGAAGGGTGGTATATCGGTCCTTGCGAAAGCAGGTCCGGACGATGTGGGAGGGTCCAAGGACTTCCCACTGACATTTTTACAATCTCCGCGTACCATGCCCTTCGGGGCCACGTTGGAGCCACCAGAATCACTGGTTTCTTTTCTACCCTGATTCTGCGGATTAATCGCGGTGGGAATGCATATATCAGCTTGAACTGATCCCAAGGGAACACTAGGGCATCCGAACCGCAAGCTAGGGGATCCTTTGTGCGAGACACAAATCTGTCCACCTTTGCGTTGAATCTGGATGCTAGCAGATCTACATCCGGTGTTCCCCACCGCTGGCATATTGCCTGGAAAACCTCGGGGTGAAGAGACCATTCCCCCGGGCATAATTGCTGGCGACTTAAAAAGTCCGCTCTCCAATTTTCCACTCCTGGGATGAAAACCGCGGATATGGCTGTGACATACCTTTCTGCCCATTCCAGGATGCAATTCGCTTCCCTCTGGGCTGCACGACTCCTGGTGCCACCCTGGTGATTGATATATGCCACTGCTGTGGCATTGTCTGATTGAATTCTGACAGGTGACCCTTGGAGTTTGGATGTCCATGCTACTAGGGCATACCGGGCTGCTCGTATCTCTAAGAGATTGATGGGCAGGGCCTTCTCTGCTTCTGACCACTTGCCCTGGAGAGACCATTGCTCCAGTACTGCCCCCCAGCCTATGAGGCTGGCATCTGTAGTGACCACCTTCCAAGAAACCGGACTGAAGGGTTTCCCTTTTTCCAGATTCTGGGGCACCAACCACCAATGGATGCTCTTGCGAACGGAAGGGGACAGGGACATTGGTAAGTCTAAAGCCTGAACTTTTTTGTTCCAGGCTGACAGTATGGCCCTCTGCAAGTTCCTTGAATGGAATTGACCGTAGGGTACTGCTTCGAATGAAGCCACCATTTTTCCCAGCAGCCTTATACACAGGCGTATGGATGGTTTTCTTTTTTGTACCCACTAAGTGGGTCAAATCTTTCAAAGACGACACCTTCTCTGGAGGTAAGAAAATCTTTCTCTGATTTGAATCCAGTCTTAGCCCCCAAGTATTCCAGACTTTTGACTGGTTTTAGGGCTGACTTGTCTCGGTTGATAATGCAACCGTGAGATTCCAGATACTTGATTATCTTGTGAACGACCACTTCTATTTTTTTTTTTTTCACTGAGTGGTCTATCAGCAACAAGTCGTCTAGATATGCCATTATCGTTACACCTTGTGTTCCTAGTTTGGCCAATCGTAGGGCCAGAATTTTTGTGAACACTCGTGGTGCTGTGGCCAGACCGAAAGGTAAGGCTCTGAACTGAAAATGGCGCCCTTCTACTGCAAAGCGTAGAAATTTCTGGTGGGCCGGACAGATGGGAATATGCAAATAAGCATCCCTTATGTCGATCGAGGCTAACCATTCCTGCCCTTGTAGGGCGGTGGCCACCGATCGGATCGACTCCATCCGAAAAAGTCCTGATATGTAGGAACTTGTTTAGCCCTTTTATATTCAATATGGGCCTCATGTCCCCATTTGGTTTGGGGACTGTGACAAGGTTCGAGTAAAACCCGAACCCACTTTCTTCCAAGGGAACCTTCATGATTACCCTTGGAGCAATAGTTGCTCTAGTGCCAGAAGGAGGGATCCACTCTTCTGGGGATCGCTTGGCACGTTTGACCTTATAAAATGGGCAGGAGGAATGTCTTTTAACTCCAGCCTGTATCCCAGACTTACTGCGGAGATCACCCATCTGTCTCTGATGGTGTCCCGCCAGGTCTCTGTGAACAACTGAAGTCTTCCCCTCACCCGATTGAGTGGGGGCAACCCTTCATGACTTGAGGGGAGGTTTTGTACCTCTCTTGACCCAGGGTTTCTTGTTACCCTGTGATTGTCCCTGATTTCTGCCCCCTGGATTTGACCGCGGAGGCCGTCGGAACTGTTTCACAGCCGATGTGCCAGGGACTGGAGAAGTAGGCCTCTTAAAAGAAGGACTTCTACCCTTGTTCTTAACCGGCAAGAGTGTACTTTTACCGGCAGAAGTTTTCTGGATATATTTGTCCAGATCATCTCCAGATAAGCGTTCTCCATGAAATGGGAAGCTAACCAGCAATTTCTTACAGGGAGCTTCAGCAGACCAGTTTTTGAGCCATAGAAGTCTACGCATATGTCTACAGACAGCGTAAAGCGGGATGCCTGTTGGATTGTATCCTTTATGGCGTCCACCGCAACACAAGGCTCTAGGTAGGTCAGCTAGGGCAAGAGCCTGCTGATCTGGTAAGTCCCTTAAGACTTGTTTCAACTGATCTTTCATTGCTTGGCAGACTCCAATCGCTGCTACTGCAGGTTGTGTCACCATGCTTGCTGTAGAGAAAGCAGATTTTAGTAAAGACTCCAATTTTTTATCTATTGGGTCTTTGAACATTGGAACATTATCTACTGGACATGTCAGTGATTTGTTCACAGAAGAGACGGCTGCGTCCACTGTAGGGACCCTCCATTTTTTTTTATTTTTTTTTTATGAACTTATCCTCCATGGGATAGATCACCGGAAATCTTTTGGGGGGAGCAAATATTTTATCAGGATGCTCCCAATCCTGGTAAATAAGCCCTTCTAATAAAGGGTGGATTGGGAAGGAACAGACAGCCTGGGGAGCTTTTAGCGACCCCAGCGAGGAAACCGTAGTGGATGGTGGTTCCGCTAGAGGCATTTTAAATGCTGATCGGACCATGTTAGTCAGAGACTGAACCCATAATCTTTCAGCCTGAGATGCTGAGAAAGGTTCTTCCACTGTTGATTCCTCCATAACTGAATCAACCTCATCCTGATCCCCTTCAGGTAGGTCGATCCCTGTGTGGGGCTGTTCCTCCACTAACAGGCACTCTGAAGGAGGAGACGGAGATCGGACGCGCTTTCCCTGAGACAGGGAAGCAGCGATCAATGCTGTTAATCTCTCTTCCAATCCTCCCAGAGTTGAGGATAAAACCTCCTCTGTTATATATACAGGAGCAGGTGGACTGGGGACAGCCGCAGCACCAGGCACTCCTGCGGGGTTTCTACGGCTACTGACCTCTGAATTCTCAGGGGAGATTGGTGCAGCAGAAGCATGCCCAATATCCTCAGAGCCCGATGGAGACCCCTTTGGCTTCCTGGAAGACTTATTTCCGGAGCGTCTGGACGACATATCCTTTAAGCACAAAGCTGAGGTATTCCCGTCGTCATACACCAATTTTTGCTGGTAATAGTCTAACACAGTTGCTGCTATATACCAGCTGGTGTCCACTAAAGTGCCTTTCTATGGGGATGCCTGCATCAACCGCCTCTGTGTGCCACTGTTTGTTGCTAGCTCTGTTTGCACCCAGCTGACACTTGTACTGTGTCTTTATACAAGCTGGGACGCCTGCACATGCGCAGAAGCGCCGCGGCACGCATCGAGCGTCATCCACCCGCCCCGCCCCTTTTTTTTCATAGGAGGCGCGTGCACGCGCCCGCGCGCGCCCGTGCGCCATTGGCGCCCTTTTCGAAACCAAACAGGGACTAGGAGCCAGGGCCCTTTTTGCCGGAGGGCCTGTGCGGTGGATGAGCGCAGCAACAGGGCAGAGGAAGTGGATTCCCACAGAGAAACTTACCAACTGCCTGGATCTTTTGACTCGAGAAAAAACCAAAGATCCACATGACAAGAAAAATGGACCACAGCGGCCTCTAGTGGTTTAACACAGGTACCGCGGTCCTCTTTTTTTTTTTTTTTTCTTGACTACTATTAAAATTTTACATTCTCAGTAGTTACAGGCATACACAGATATTAGCGGGAATACCGTTAGGTAACAGACAGAAAGACAAATTAGGTTTGGGGGTCCCCCAATAGAACCAAGTTCCTGGGGGCCCCCACTTACCTGATCCCCGCCGCAGGACTCTGTTTGGCCCACAGAAGCCCAAACTTCACCTATCACGGCAGGCATTGTAATTAAACCTTCAGGGACCGGGTTCCCAAGGATTCCACTCCCCTGGACCTGTATAGCACCCTGCACAGACAACATCTTGGTCGTGGGTATGACCAGAGCTCTGGATCCCAGGGTCCAGCCCTCCTAAGAGAGGCATTGCAGGCAAAACCTTGCTCTTCTGCTGCAAGGCCCGGGTACCGACCGTTTAGCTATGAAGCTTTTTTGGTGGGATCCGGAACAGCTTACTAAGGCCCAAAAGAACCTGTACGCAAGCCCAGTGAAAACACATGTTACTCTTTGGCCAACACCTTAGACACTGGCAAAAAACTGAGGTGCTCCCGGATGGGAGGGGCTTATATAGGGGAGGGTACTTCCGGTTTGGAAGTGGCCAGTGCCAGCACCTGAAGGTAATCTATATAACCCATTAGTAATGACTAAGTCGCTCTGTGTCCCGTGATGTACGAAAAAGAAATATACTTTTGCACCTTTCCTAAGAAACAAATGATGGATATCCAGTAGGTGACATTGATGTATGTGGAGAAAAGTAGGATTTTTATAACAGCTTACCTGTAAAATCCTTTTCTTGGAGTACACCACGGGACACAGAGCCAGTCATTACATAATGGGTTAAGGGTCACCAGCGGTGATTGGACACTGGCACAACCAATAGAAGACAGTTCCCCTCCATATAACCCCTCCCATCAGGGGAGTACCTCAGTTTTTGTAGTAAAGCAGTAAGGTTCCCATAAGAAGGGGGGGACCTCTGTGTCCCGTGGTGTACTCCAAGAAAAGGATTTTACAGGTAAGCTGTTATAAAAATCCTACTTTCTTTATCGTACACCACGGGACACAGAGCCAGTCATTACATAATGGGACGTCCCAGAGCAATGCTCAATATGAAGGGGGGGAGACACAGATCAAACCGGCCGCTTGCGGACCAGAAGCCCTATACTGCTGCCTGCAGCACACTTCGCCCAAAGGCGGAATCCTCATGTCCTTTCACATCTATTTGATAGAATTTGGAAAATGTGTGGACTGAAGACCAAGTTGCAGCTTTACAGATCTGAGCCATCGAAGCCTGGTGATGCACTGCCCATGAAGCACTTATCGCCCTGGTAGAGTGCGCCTTAACAGGAAAAGGAGGAGTCCTGTTCTTTAAACCATAAGCTTGAACAATTACCTGTCTAATCCACCTGGAAATGGTGGATTTTGATACCGCTTGGCCCTTCTTGGGACCATCTGGCAAAATAAACAAAACATCTGTTTTACGTATCTGAGCGGTTGCTTGCAGATACACCTTTACCGCTCTCACTAGATCTAGAGAGTGTAATAACTTTTCCCCCGCCGTCCGCGGGTTTGGGAAAAAAAGAAGGCAGAACAATGTCTTGATTCAAGTGAAAAGCCGACACCACCTTAGGTAGAAAGGCCGGATGGGGTCGTAGTACAATTTTGTCCTTGTGACAAATTAGATAAGGCTCTTTACAAGAAAGAGCTGCTAGTTCTGATACTCTCCTAGCAGAAGCAATCGCAATCAAAAAGGCCAATTTCCTACTTAATATAATTAAAGGAATATGGCGAATAGGTTCAAAAGGTTGCTTTTGCAACACTGACAATACCAAATTCAAATCCCATGGACACAAGGGAGACCTGACTGGAGGATTTATCCTCAGTACCCCCTGAATGAAGGCCCGAACTAGGGAATGAGATGCCAATGGTCTCTGAAAGAAGACTGATAGAGCCGATATTTGACCCTTGATGGTACTAAGGGCTAATTTCATATCCACTCCTAACTGGCAAAAGGCAAGAATCCTGCTTATTTCATATTTCTGAGGACTCCATCTTCTGGATTCACACCAGGAAACGTATGCTTTCCAGACTCTATGATAGATGAGTCTGGAGGCTGGCTTTCTAGCATTAATGAGCGTAGAAAGAGCCGGACCAGAGGCCCCTCTCTTTTTCAAAATGTGGGTTTCAGCAGCCAGGCCGTCAAATTTAGCCTTTGTAAGGAAGGGTGGAATACTGGACCATGTGACAGCAGGTCGTGTCGAAGTGGAAGCTTCCAGGGCCTTCCTATCGCCATTTTTACGATCTCGGCGTACCAAGGCCTCCTGGGCCAATTTGGGGCCACTAGGATTACTGGTATTCCCTCCGCCTTGATCCTGCGAAGCAGTCTTTGTAGAAGAGGGATCGGAGGGAATGCATAGATCAGTGAGAACCGATTCCATGGAGTTATTAGAGCATCTGTCCCGTAGGCTAGAGGATCTCTAGTTCTGGACACAAAGTTGTCCAATTTCTTGTTGAACCTGGAAGCTAGCAGGTCTACATCTGGGTTTCCCCATCTCAGACACATGGCCTGAAAGATCTCGGGGTGGAGAGACCACTCTCCTGGTAGCAGCTGCTGACGACTCAGGTAGTCCGCTTGCCAGTTTTCTATCCCCGGAATGAAGATTGCAGAAAGGCAAGGTACATGCTCTTCTGCCCATGCAAAAATCCGGTTCACCTCTCTTTGGGCCGCCCGACTGCGAGTGCCTCCTTGGTGATTGATGTAAGCTACTGCAGTAGCATTGTCGGATTGAACCCGAACTGGGTATCCCTGTAACCTGTCTGTCCAGGTTTTGAGGGCTAGATATACTGCCCGGATCTCCAGTATATTAATGGGCAGGATCCCTTGAGTCTTGGCCCAGGTTCCCTGGGTAGAAGCCTCTTCGAATACTGCACCCCAGCCTGATAGGCTGGCATCCGTAGATACCACCTTCCAGGACACTGGGAGGAAGCACTTTCCCTTCCATAAATTCTTGGCTTCTAGCCACCACTTGAAGCTTTGGCGTACTTGTGAGGACAGGCGCATGGGTATATCCAGAGCTTGGCTCTTCCTGTTCCAGGAGGCTAAAATATTGCATTGAAGCCGTCTCGAATGAAACTGGGCGTAAGGGACCGCCTCGAAGGAGGCTACCATCTTCCCCAATAGCCTCATGCAAAGGCGAATAGACGGCCTCTTGTTTTCTTTGACCTTGCGGATCAGGTCTTTCAGAGACTGTATCTTTGGCTCTGGCAGGTATACCCTGTTTTGGGCTGTATCTATGATCATGCCCAGGTACACTATCCTTCTTCGGGCCTGGAGAGAGGATTTTTGAAAGTTTATAATCCATCCTAAATGCTCCAGGTATCCTACTGTAGTGTGCACCGCGTGATCCAATCCCTCCTTTGACTGATCTATTACCAGTAGATCGTCTAGATAGGCTGTTACCGAAATGCCCTGTGTTCTCAGGTTTGCTAACAGAGGAGCTAGCACCTTTGTGAATACTCTGGGCGCGGTGGCTACACCAAATGGCAGGGCCACAAATTGAAAGTGGCGATGTTCTACCACAAACCTTAGGAATCTTTGGTGAGCGGGGAGGATGGGTATGTGTAAATATGCGTCCTTGATATCTATGGACGCCATGAATTCTCCGCCCTTTAAAGTGGCGACCACGGATCGGATCGTTTCCATTCGAAAATGGCTAACGTTCAGAAACCGATTTAGGGATTTTAGATCCAGGATGGGTCTGACATCTCCATTTGGCTTTGGAATCACAAAAAGATTTGAGTTAAAACCTGAACCTTGCTCTTCTTGGGGTACCTCTGTAACCACCCCTTGAGCCATTAAGTGATTCAAACCTTTGAAGAAGGATCCTCTTTTTTGTGGATCCTTGGAGACTCTTGAACCTCGGAATTGAGAAGATGGGATCTCTCGAAATTCCAGTTTGTACCCTGAGGATATTGTGGATACCACCCATTTGTCCTGGGTTTCTGTCCGCCAAGTCGCTGAGAACTGACGAAGCCTTCCCCCCACTCGGCCGAGCGGGGGCGCCCCTTCACTGAGAGGTTTTGGGGGCTTGCTTATTAGCTCTTGCACCCCACGGCTTCTTGTTCTTCTGAGCCTGTCCCTTGGCTTTTGTGGGCGGCTGAAAAGGCCGTCGCCACTGTCTGGAGTCAAATTTCCCGGGAGCTGGGGAGAGAGAGCGTTTAAAACGAGGCCTCTTGTTTTTCTTTCTCTCAGGTAAAAGTGTCGTTTTACCACTTGATATCTTCTGTATATATTTTTCTAAATCTTCCCCAAATAGGCGTTCGCCATGGAACGGGAAACTTGCCAACAGCTTTTTGCATGGGGCTTCCGCTGACCAATGCTTAAGCCAAAGTACCCTGCGCATATGTACCAGCTGAAGTGTAAGGCGTGATGCCTGTATGATAGAATCTCTCATGGCATCCACTGTGAAGCATAAGGCTTTAGGCAAATTCTCCCAATTTTTAGCCTGCTCTGAAGGCAACTCCTTCAGCCCCTGCTTTACCTGTTGGCTGATGACCTGACACATATCGACCGCTGCTACCGCAGGTTGGGTAATTGAGCCGGCCAAAAGGAAGGAGGACTTCAGTAGGGATTCCAACTTCTTCTCAGAAGGATCTTTAAACACTTGTACATTGTCCACCATCGGACATGTCAGGTTCTTATTTACACAAGAAATAGCCGCATCTACCGAAGGCAGGCTCCATTTCTTTAAAAAAAATTCCTCCATAGGATAAAGAATGTTAAACTTTTTTGGAGGTGAGAAACGCTTATCTGGATGTTGCCAGTCTGCGTACATTAATAACGGATGAACCGGGAAGGAGCATGCACCTTGCAGGGATCTTAATGACCCTAGGGAGGAGACAGGTGATTCCGTTACCTCCGAAGAGGGTAACTTAAATGCAGATCGCACTGTTCCTGCATAGCATTGTACCTGTGACTTCAAAATCTGGGATACCGAGAAAGGCTCATCCGATATCCCTGATCCGTCTGACTCCTCATCCTCTGCTGATGTAGCCTCCTCCTCATCCTCCTCCTCCTCAGGTACTTCTGAAGGGAGGTCCAACACTGGAGGAGATCTGCTTCGCTTATTGTCCTTTTTAGAGGACTTAGCGATCAAGGTAGCAATTTTCTCCTCCAGATTATTTAGGGCTGCTGACAAAGTGTCCTCAGTGACATATGCAGGCCCAGGCTTCACTGGGGAAGCCGCCATACCCGACAGAGGTAATGGCTCATCCTGCACAGGTGAATTTGGCAACACAGGAGAGGAAGGTACCGAGTCAGCACAGCTAGAGCCTCCTGTCTCAGGCAGCGGTGCTTTTTTATCTCTTTTTGTCTGCATTACTTCCCCTGGAAGGCTTACTGTTTAGACAAATACAAGGTACCTAAATGCATACACAACCGTGCTTAGTTTAGCAATTTACATTAAGTATGCAACTTTTAACACACAGCTATGCAAAACATGGATGTCTTCTAGGAAGTACCCAGTCCAACCACATGGAGTCTTACGTCCCTGTATAGCTGCTGTGTTTCTCTGCCAGGACAAGAGAACAAACGAGCTTGCTTGATGCTGCAGTGCTCTGCACACTGACAGACTTTTAAATTTGGCGCCGTTTCCCGTGCCTGTGCGCGCCTACGTGCCCGCGCACGCCTTCGCCCCCCCCTCCGATAAAGCGCGCTCCCGCGCGCGGCTCTTTAGCGCTATGGCGGTGGCCACAGTGAGAGTGGCTCTCCCCAACCCTTCCCACTTACCTGCATCTGCAGGTGTCTGGTCGGCCACCGAAAGGAGGAGCGGGGTGCCCAAGCAAGCTCAGCAGCGGAGGGACGAGCAGTGTACTTCGCCGAAGCCGACACTGCACAGAGTGAGGTGAGATTTACATTCAGCTCTTTACTCCCCCAGTGGTGGAAAAAGAGAAGACATCCACTTTTTTTTTTTTTTTTGGAAAGGTCCTTAACCTAGTTTTGGAGCCTCTAATCTTACCTTATCCTCGCCGCAGGTTTTTTCTGCTGAAAATTTTCAGACAGATACCAAACTTCACCCCTCACGGCGGGCTATGTGTGCCAACCTTCAGGGATATGGGTTCCTATTTGAAGGATACCTCTCCCCTGGGCCTTGTACAAGACTCTTACCAGGACTTTTAGCGAAATAGCGAAAGTGCTGGATCTTAGAGCCCAGTCCTCCGAAGAGAGATATTACAGGCGATGCCTCATGGGTGAGGCCCGGATCCCATCCAGTTTTGGCTTAACTTGTAGGCGTCTTGGATGGGTCCGAAAGCATAGCTCTTTTACCCCCAGAGGGTCTCTTTGGCAGAGCTTTCCTTTAGCACCTCCTAACGCGTCCAACACCTTTCGACACTGGCGAAAAAACTGAGGTACTCCCCTGATGGGAGGGGTTATATGGAGGGGAACTGTCTTCTATTGGTTGTGCCAGTGTCCAATCACCGCTGGTGACCCTTAACCCATTATGTAATGACTGGCTCTGTGTCCCGTGGTGTACGATAAAGAAAGTGGGGATAGCAACAGGTGGTCTCCTTGCAAAATGTTCTGCATATTGGCCTCTTATTCTTCTCCTGAGAATTTTAAATATATGGAGTCTACCTCTGACAAGTAACAACAGCTGGTCCTGAAGTATCATAGATGTCTATTGTACTCCCCTGGGTCCTCTTACATAAGCATGCACTTTATCTTTAAGTGTTACTAAACCCAGGACCCTGCATTCACTATATCTGGCCTCTTCACGGTACACAGAACATGGAAATGCAATAACTTTAGTAAATATAAACTGCTAAATACATTTTTTCATCAGCAGTTAGAGCAGTCTTGTGACTTCTATCAGTGTCCAGCCAAGCACTGGTTAAAGCTTATAGGAGGAGTTTTCTGACTGTCCTATGAGACTGCAAGACTCTAGACTAGACACCCTGTCTGGACAGTGCTGATTGGCCCTGTGCTGATCACATGCACTCTTCCAATTAAACAAAAAACCTCTCTAGCAATGAACACCAAACTGAGCATGTGCAGCCTGACTCCATAGAGTCTGTGTTATCAGGAAATTATCAGGGGACAATGAAAGGAGGGGAGGAAGGGGGAGAAGACTGGTTCAAACAGTGAGTATAACAAGCATGCTTTACTGCATACACAGACTGATTTTACTGTTGTGGGTTTAGTAACACTTTAATGATATATATGGGTTCATTCAGGAAAATTAACTGTTTCAGCTTCATATTTTGGGGTCTTTCATATAAATAGCATTGCACAAAGGGGGTGGGGGTTGAGAGGGTTTACAATTTTATTTAACTTTAGATTTAGTTAAGCAAGACTGTAGGACCCGATAGGTCAAATATTGCTTATTTTGTTCTCTTTTGGTTTTTGGTCTTCTATATAAAAACATAAAAAAAAAAAAAAAAAAACTGTGTCTGATATATATACACACATATACATACACACACACTGTATATTTATATTAACAGCTGGTCAGACACTGGTCTGGTCAGTGAAAATCTGTTGTGCTGGTGGTACGAACTTTAACCACTTAACGACCGCCCACCGCCGATTTACGTCGGCAGAATGGCACGGACAGGCAGAATCACGTAGATCTACGTGATCGCCTTTGTGCAGTTGGGGGGTCCATCCGGAACCCCCATCACTGCAGTGAGCGGCCGTTAAGTGTTCGGGAGCGATCAGGCATGAGGGGGCGGCCGCTCGATTCCGCCCCCCCCTCGCGATCGCTCCCGGCCAATGAAAATGCTTCCTCCGCCATGTGATGTAAACAAGGCTGGAGGAAGTGATGTCATCTCCCTCGCCGCGGTCTTTTCGTTCCCGGCGCCGAGCAGAGAAGAAGCAGGTTAGTGCACCAACAGTCCACTGACACGTAGGTACACATAGGCACACAAATCACCCCCCAGTCACCCCCAGATCACCCCCCAGGTCACCCCAAAGCCCCCAATCACAGTGTCACTGATTGCAGTGATCATTTATTTTACTGATCACTGCATTTAGTGTCATCTGTGATTGTAAAAAGTTGCAGGGCAGTTAGGATTAGGCCCCTTTAGGTCCAGGGTAGCCCCCTAACCCCCCCCATATAAAGGTTTAACCCCTTGATCACCCCCCAGGTAACCCTTTCACCCCCTAACTTCAGCGTCACTAAGCGATTGTTTTTCCGATCGCTGTATTCGTGTCGCTGGTGTTTTAGATAGGCAGTTATTTTTTTTTAGGTTCGCCGCAGGTTTTTATTAGTGTCAGGTACCCCCATATATTATTTTAACCCCCTGATTGCCCCTAGAGTTAACCCTTTCACCAGTGATCGCCGTATAAGCGTCACTGGTGTCACTGGTTAGCCAGTAAGTTATTTAGTTATTTAGGTTACCCGTCAGGTTTTTATATAGTGTCAGGTACCCCCATATTTAACCTAATAATAGGATTTTTATAACAGCTTACCTGTAAAATCCTTTTCTTGGAGTACATCACGGGACACAGAGCGACATAGTCATTACTAATGGGTTATATAGATACCGTCAGGTGCTGGCACTGGCAACTTCCAAAACCGGAAGTACCCTCCCCTATATAAGCCCCTCCCATCCGGGAGCACCTCAGTTTTGTAGCAAAGCAATAAGTGTCCCCAAAGAGGGGCGGGAGCTCTGTGTCCCGTGATGTACTCCAAGAAAAGGATTTTACAGGTAAGCTGTTATAAAAATCCTATTTTCTTTCTCGTACATCACGGGACACAGAGCGACATAGTCATTACTAATGGGATGTCCTAAAGCAATGCCAAATGAGGGGGGGGATACACCATATATAAGCTGAGCGCTATCAGACATGAGGATCTTTTGCGGCCTGCAACACACTGCGCCCAAAGGCGACATCCTCCTGACTTCTAACGTCCACCTGGTAGAACCTAGTAAACGTGTGAACTGAAGACCATGTTGCGGCCTTACAGATCTGAGCCAGGGAGGCCTGGTGATGCACTGCCCATGAAGTTCCAACTGCTCTCGTGGAGTGCGCTCTAACTTTGAACGGAGGCGGTCTCCTTCTCAAGCCATAAGCTTGCATAATGACCTGTCGAATCCACTTGGCTAAAGTAGATTTTGACGCTGCCTGACCCTTTCTGGGGCCTTCCGGCAGAATAAACAAAGTATCCGTTCTGCGAATCTGAGCAGTGGCTTTTAGATAAGCTTTAACTGCTCTTACTACATGCAAAGAATGCAATAACTTTTCCTCTACCGAAGTAGGTTTGGGGGAAAAAAGAAGGAAGAACCACATCTTGGTTCAAATGAAACCTCGATACCACCTTAGGAAGAAAGGCTGGATGAGGACGTAACACTACTCTGTCCTTATGGATAACCAGATATGGCTCCTTACAGGACATAGCTGCTAATTCCGATACTCTTCTAGCCGAACAAATGGCTACTAGAAAAATCTATTTCCTGGTGAGAAGCACCAAGGAAATATGCTGTAATGGTTCAAATGGTTGTTTCTGTAGAACCGACAGAACCAAGTTTAGATCCCATGGACATATGGGAATATTAACCGGAGGACTAATACGCATCACTCCTTGTATAAAGGCTTTGACTAGTGAATGCGAAGCCAAGGGCCTTTGAAAAAATATTGACAAGGCCGAAATCTGACCCTTGATAGTACTCAAGGCAAGCTTCCTATCTACAGCCCACTGTAGGAAGTCCAGAATCCTACCTATTACGTACTTATGTGGATGCCATTTCTTGGCCTCACACCACGCGATGTACGCCTTCCAGATTCTATAGATCTGCCTGGATACCGGCTTCCTGGCATTGATCATGGTAGATACCACAGCATTAGAGAGCCCTCTCTTTTTTAGAATGTGGGCTTCAATAGCCAGGCCGTCAAACCTAGGGCTGGTAAGGAAGGGTGGTATATCGGTCCTTGCGAAAGCAGGTCCAAGGACTCCCCACTGAAATTTTACAATCTCCGCGTACCACGCTCTTCGGGGCCACGCTGGAGCCACCGGAATCACTGGTTTCTTTTCTACCCTGATTCTGCGGAGTAATCGAGGTAACCATTGTGGCGGTGTGAATGCATATATCAGCTTGAACTGATCCCAAGGGAACACTAGGGCATCCGAGCCGCAAACTAGGGGATCCCTTGTCCGAGAGACAAACCTGTCCCCCTCTGCGTTGAATCTGGATGCTAGAAGATCTACATCCGATGTTCCCCACCGCTGACATATTGTCCAGAAAACCTCGGGGTGAAGGGACCCTTCCTCTGGGCCTAATTGCTGGCGACTTAGAAAGTCCGCCTTCCAATTCTCCACTCCTGGAATGAATACCGCAGATATGGCTGGGACATATTTTTCTGCCCATTTCAGGATGTAATTTACTTCCCTCTGGGCTGCACGACTCCTGGTGCCCCCCTGATGATTGATATATGCCACTGCTGTGGCATTGTCTGATTGAATTCTGACAGGGGACCCTTGGAGTTTGGATGTCCATGCTACTAGGGCATACCGGGCTGCTCGTATCTCTAAGAGTTTGATGGGCAGGGCCTTTTCTGCATCCGACCATCTGCCCTGGAGAGACTATTGCTCCAGTACTGCTCCCCAGCCTATAAGGCTGGCATCTGTAGTGACCACCTTCCAAGAAATCGGACTGAAGGATTTCCTTTTTTCCAGATTCTGGGGAACCAACCACCAACGGAGGCTCTTGCGAACGGAAGGGGACAAGGACATTGTAAGTCTAGGACCTGAACTTTTTTGTTCCAGGCTGACAGTATGGCCCCTTGCAAATTCCTTGAATGGAATTGACCGTAGGGTACTGCTTCGAATGATGCCACCATTTTTCCCAGCAGCCTCATATACAGGCGTATGGACGGCTGTCTTTTTTGTACCCACTAAGTGGATCAAATCTTTCAAAGACAACACCTTTCCTCGAGGCAAGAATATTTTTCTCTGGCCTGAATCCAACCTTAGCCCCAAGTATTCCAGACTTTTGACTGGTTTTTAGGGCTGACTTGTCTCGGTTGATAATCCAACCGTGAGATTCCAGATACTTGATTGTCTTGTGAACGACCACGTCTAGTTTTTTCACTGAGTGGTCTATCAGCAACAAGTCATCCAGATATGCCATTATCATTACACCTTGTGTTCTTAGATTGGCCAATAAAGGGCCAGAATTTTTGTAAACACTCGTGGTGCTGTGGCCAAACCGAAGGGTAAGGCTCTGAACTGAAAATGGCGCCCTTCTACTGCGAAGCGTAGAAATTTTTGGTGGACTGGAAAGATGGGAATGTGCAAATAAGCATCTTTGATGTAGATCGCGGCTAACCAATCCTCCCCTTGTAGGGCAGTGGCCACCGATCGGATCGACTCCATCGGAAAGTCCTGATATACAGGAATTTGTATAGCCCTTTTAGAATTAATATGGGCCTCCCGTCCGCGTTTGCTTCGGGACTGTAAAGAGGTTTGAGTAAAACCCGAACCCTCATTCTTCCAGGGGAACCTCCATAATTACTCCTTGGAGCAATAGTTGTTCTAGTGCCAACAGGAGGGACTCTCTCTTCCAGGGATCCCTTGGCACGTTTGACCTCAAAAATGGGAAGGAGGAGAGTCTTTTAACTCCAAACTGTATCCCAAACCTACTGCGGCGAGCACCTATCTGTCTTGATCGTGTCCCGCCAGGTCTCTTGCGAACAACTGGAGTCCTCCCCCCACCCGACTGAGTGGGGGTTCAATGAATTTAACCGGCAAGAGCGTATTTTTACCGCTGGAAATTTTCTGGATATATTTGTCCAGGTTTTCCCTGAATAAGCGTTCACCATGAAATGGGACGCTAACCAGCCATTCTTTACAGGGAGCTTCAGCAGACCAGTTTTTGAGCCATAGGAGCCTACGCATATGTACTATAGACAGCGTAAGGCGGGAGGCCTGATGGACTGAATCCTCTATGGCGTCAACCGCAAAGCCTAAGGCTCTAGGTAGATCAGCTAGGGCAAAGCCTGCTGATCTGTCAAGTCCCTCAAGACCTGTTTCAACTGATCCTTCACTGCTTAGCAGACCCCAATAGCTGCTACTGCTGGTTGTATCACCAAGCAGATTTTCATAAGGACTCCAATCTTTTATCTATTGGGTTCTTGAACATTTGGACATTATCCACTGGACATGTCAGTGATTTATACATACAAGAGATGGCTGCGTCCACTGTAGGGACCTTCCATTTTTTTTTTTTGATGAACTTATCCTCCATGGGATAGACCACCGGAAATCTCTTGGGGGAATAAATATTTTCTCAGGACGTTCCCAATCCTGGTAAATGAGCCCTTTCAGTAAAGGGTGAAGTGGAAAAGAACAAACAGTCTGGGGGCTTCTAGCGACCCCAACGAGGATACAGTAGTGGTTGATGGTTCCGCAAGGTGCATTTTTAAATGCTGATCGGACCATGTTAGTCAGAGACTGAACCCATAATCTTTCAGCTTGAGATGCTGAGAAAAGGTTCCCCCACTGTTGATTCCTCTATAACAGAATCAACCTCATCCTGATCCCCTTCAGGCAGGTCGATCCCTGTATGGGACTGTTGCTCTGCTAACAGGCACTCTGAAGGAGGAGACGGAGATCGGGCGTGCTTTCCCTGACAGGGAGGCAGCGATAAATGTTGACAATCTCTCTCTAATCCTCCCAGAGCGGAGGAAAAAACCTCCTCTGTTACATACACAGGAGCAGGTGACTGAGGACAGCCACAGTACCAAGTACCCCTGCGGGGTCTCTACGGTCACTTACCTCTGAACTTCAGGGGAGACTGGTGCAGCAGAAGTATGCCCAAGATCCTCAGAGCCCGATGAGACCCCCTTCGCTTCCTGGAAGATTCAGTTCCGGAGCTTCTGGACGGCATATTCCTAAGCCTAAAGCTGAGGTATTCCAGCCGTAATACACCACTTTTACTGAGAATAGTCTAGCACAATTGCTGCTATATCACAGTTGGTGTCTACTAATGTGCCTTTCTAGGGGATGCCTGTATCAACCGCTTGCTGTATGCCCTTTTTTTAAATGTTGCCAGCTCTGTCTCTGTACTTCATAGCCAGCTCACCACACAAAACTGTGGTTTTTACATGCTGGGACGCCCGCACATGCGCAGAAGCGCTGCGGCGCACACAGAGCGTCATCCCCCAGGCTCCGCCCCCTTTCCTGGCTCACCTCTATATATAGAGGCGCGTGCACGCGCACGCGCGCGGCCACGTGCGCCTTCGGCGCTAATTTTGAAAAATGGAGACTAGGGACAAGAGCCAGGGCCCCTCTTTGCCGCAGGCCGGGGGATGGACGAGCATTGCAACATGGCAGAGGAAGCAGTTTCCCATAAGAGAACTCACCATCTGCCTGGACTTGCTCTGCTGAGAAGAAACTAGTCCACATGACAAGAAAACATTCCACAGCGGCCTCTAGTGGACAAACACAGGTACCGCAGTCTAATATCTTAAATATATATAAAAAAATATTTTTTTTTTTTTTTTTTTTTTTTCTTGACCACCATTAAAAATTATTACATTTTTTTTTTTTAGTAGTTACAGGCATGCACAGAATTTTGCGGGAATACCATTAGGTAACAGACAGAAAGACAAATTAGGCTTGGGGGTCCCCCAATAGAACCAAGTTCCTGGGGGCCCCCACTTACCTGTTCCCCGCCGCAGGACTTTGTTTGGTCCACAAAAGCCCAAACTTCACCTATCACGGCAGGCATTGTAATCAAACCTTCAGGGACCGGGTTCCCAAGGATTCCACTCCCCTGGACCTGTATAGCACCCTGCACAGAAAACATCTTGGTCGTGGGTATGACCAGAGCTCTGGATCCCAGGGTCCAGCTCTCCTAAGAGAAGCATTACAGGCAAAACCTTGCTCTTCTCTGCAAGGCCCGGGTACCGACCGTTTAGCTATGAAGCTTTTTTGGTCGGATCCGGAATAGCTTACTGAGGCCCAAAAGAACCTGTACGCAAGCTCAGTGAAAAACACATGTTTCTTCTTGGCCAACACCTTAGACACTGGCAAAAAACTGAGGTGCTCCCGGATGGGAGGGGCTTATATAGGGGAGGGTACTTCCGGTTTTGGAAGTTGCCAGTGCCAGCACCTGACGGTATCTATATAACCCATTAGTAATGACTATGTCGCTCTGTGTCCCGTGATGTACGAGAAAGAAAAAGGTTTTAACCCCCTGATTGCCCCTAGTTAACCCTTTCACCAGTGATCACCATATAAAGGTTACCGGTGACGCTGGTTGATTAGTTTGCTTTTTATAGCATCAGGGCACCCGCCGTATATAACCCAATAAAGGTTTAACCCCCCTGATCGCCCGGCGGGTGAGATCAATTAGGTTTTAGCGCCAGAGAGGGTCTGCGTCGCCCCAGGCAGTGTTAGGTTAGTGACAGTAACGCTAACACCCACGCGCAAAGCATACACCCCCCTTAGTGGTATAGTATCTGATCAGATCTATACTAGCATCCCCAGCGGTTTAGGGTTCCCAAAAACGCAGTGTTAGCGGGATCAGCCCAGATACCTGCTAGCGCCTGCGTTTAGCCCCTCCGCCCAGCCCAGCCCACCCAAGTGCAGTATCGATCGATCACTGTCACTTACCAAACACAACACACATAACTGCAGCGTTCGCAGTGCTTGGTTTTTGGGGCCCTGTACGCGGCTAGGCTCCCAAAAAGTCGCACACATGTGGTATCCCCGTACTCAGGAAAAGCAGCAGAATGTATTTTGGGGTGCAATTCCACATATAACCATGGCATGTGTGAGCAATATATCATTTAGTGACAACTTTTTGTACATTTTTTTTTTTGTCATTATTCAATCATTTGGGACAAAAAAAAAAAATATTCAATGGGGTCAACATGCCTCTCAGCAAATAGCTTGGGGTGTCTACTTTCCAAAATGGGGTCATTTGGGGGAGGTTTGTGCCATCTTGGCATTTTATGGCCTTCAAAACTGTGATAGGTAGTGAGGAGTGAAATCAAAAATTTATGCCCTTAGAAACCTTGAAGGCGGTGCTTGGTTTTTGGGGTCCCGTACGCGGCTAGGCTCCCAAAAAGTCTCACACATGTGGTATCCCCGTACTCAGGAGAAGCAGCAGAATGTATTTTGGGGTGTAATTTCACATATGCCCATGGCATGTGTGAGCAATATATCATTTAGTGACAACTTTGTGCAAAAAAAAAAAAGTTTGTCATATTCCCGCAACTTGTGGCAAAATATAAAATATTCCATGGACTGAACATGCCTCTCAGTAAATAGCTTGGGGTGTCTACTTTCCAAAATGGGGTCATTTGGGGGGGTTTTGTGCTATTTTGGCATTTTATGGCCTTCGAAACTGTGATAGGTAGTGAGGAGTGAAATCAAAAATTTGCGCCCTTAGAAATCCTGAAGGCGGTGCTTGGTTTCCGGGGTCCCGTACGTGGCTAGGCTCCTAAAAAGTCCCACACATGTGGTATCCCCGTACTCAGGAGAAGCAGCAGAATGTATTTTGGGGTGCAATTCCACATATAACCATGGCATGTGTGAGCAATATATCATTTAGTGACAACTTTTTGTAATTTTTTTTTTTTTTTTGTCATTATTCAATCACTTGGGACAAAAAAAAAAAATATTCAATGGGCTCAACATGCCTCTCAGCAATTTCCTTGGGGTGTCTACTTTCCAAAATGGGGTCATTTGGGGGGGTTTTGTACTGCCCTGCCATTTTAGCACCTCAAGAAATGAGATAGGCAGTCATAAATTTAAAGCTGTGTAAATTTCAGAAAATGTACCCTAGTTTGTAAACGCTATAACTTTTGCGCAAACCAATAAATATACACTTATTGACATTTTTTTTTACTAAAGACATGTGGCTGAATACATTTTGGCCTAAATGTATGACTAAAATTGAGTTTATTCGATTTTTCTTATAACAAAAAGTAGAAAATATCATTTTTTTTCAAAATTTTCGGTCTTTTTCTGTTTATATCGCAAAAAATAAAAATCGCAGAGGCAATCAAATACCATTAAAAGAAAGCTCTATTTGTGGGAAGAAAAGGACGCAAATTTCATTTGGGTACAACATTGCATGTCCGCACAATTTACAGTTAAAGCAGCGCAGTGCCGAATCCCAAAAACAGGCCTGGTCCTAATGGCCCGAAATGGTCCGGGGCTTAAGTGGTTAAGAAGAATCTAAAATTCACAAGAAGGATAATAAATTGCTACAAAACACTCTGATCTAGTATCTGGAGCTGGAAGCCTCAAAATGCACTAGTTGTTTATAGAGGATAGTGATATCAGGAAAGCTTGTTTTGTAAAGGAGCTGAATAAAAAGATGCTTTACAGCTCAGGTATCCAACATCTATCATCTGCCACTTGATAAGCTGTACTATTCAATAGGAACACTGCATGCAAAGCACACACTACAGTGTAATGACAGTAAGCAATCAGATAGAACATAATGGAAGGGCAGTATCACTCACAGCTGTGAGTGTGCAGCCACCAAGAATTCTAATGAACCCCCAGGCCATATAAGGATTATCCTCTTTAGATGGAGACGACAATAGAAAATGAGTCAGTTATAAAAGACTAGAATGTGAAGTGAAATGTCAATGAGCTGATAACAGAAAAGTAACCAGTTCCTGTTTGTGAATTTATTTAGTATAATTTGAAAATGTTTACCTAGTTCTCCCCCTTTCATAGCCATCTTTTTATAAGGGGGTTCTCCCATGTTCGGACTTTCCTTTGCTTGCCTGTAGTGTTTCAGCTGTTCTGCATAGTCGTCGTCATCTTCTTCGTTGTAGTTGCCATCACTGTAATTACTGTAGTCATCATAACTGGGGGTATTTTTCTTGTGGGGTCCTATGTAACTCCCAGGTCCATGGCCGCGCTGTAAGACAGTTGACACTACCAATGTTATTAAATCGGTGTTTCTTCCAATTAAAATACCCAACATATTAAGGTTAGAACCTTTGTCAGGTTTTAAATGAGGAAATTATTTGTTATTGCAGCCTGCACCTCTGTAGGGTAGGATTTCTCTTTGCTTCCTGTTCTGCCTGAAACCCAACAAATAGACTGGAAGGAGTATATTCCAAATGAGGACAAAGGCAGCAATAAAAAGCTGAGATTTCAACTCTTCCAAACTCTATATGGACAAGGGAAACCATAATGGAGTTTTGTCAATTTTACTCTGCCTTTTAGTCTAGACATGATCTTCATTTTATTAATAAAAACTTTCTGGTTTTAATATGTTGTGTTCTTTGGGGTGCCAAGAAAATCCAAAATAAATATTTTGCACAAATCTCTTTTGCTTTGACATGTTCTTTAAACATAAACCTTACCTGCGAATAATGGGAATCATAGTCTCTGTACATGGGAGGTTTGTGGGGCCTCTCTGAATGTTCATCTGAATCATAGCTGTAATCTGAACTGTTGTCACTATGCTGCAACACAAACATAAAAATCAAAGACCATAATGCAATAGTGGCAACATAGCTGAGAAAGAGTAAACAACATTTTATCAATACAAACTATTTTGCATCAACTTCGGTACCTCAGTTTAGATCTGTCTACTCATAACAATAAAAAAACTACCCTATATGAAATCTAAGAAGTAAATAAAACAGTTTTCAGGTATGAAATTGAAATACCAGCATCCACTTCCCACCATTGGGCCTGTATATCAGGTTATACTAATGAGCAAAGTTAGACCACTTCCTGGTATTGTCAAAGCTTGCCTGCCTTTTCCTGATGGCTGCTGAGGTAGCCGATGATAGTGATGGGCCAGTAGAAATAAGTAGAGGGTGGGAGAGAACAGGCAATCTTTATCACAACCAGAAAGTGTAAAAAACTGTTCTAATTCAGATGGGTGCTGGCACCCGACCTGTGTGCACATGGTCTGCATTCAGGTTCATGCACCCACTCCAGGATACATATTAGATTTTGACATACAGCTGTGTCCATGCAGCCACTGTGTCTGCATCCACTTTCACAGGCTGCCTGAACACAGCTCTGGGCACATGCAGATGTAAAAAAATAAGATTTTTGTACTCACCGTTTCTCTGACGTCCATGGACTGACACAGCCTCTTAATATTTGACAAGTGGGTTTATGTCCCTGCTAGCAGGAGAGAACTAGGCAGAATGTTAGATGTTACAACATACATTCTAAAAACCAGAGCTTAACAGCCCCGCCCAGGGGGCGGTCCCTCCGGACATAGCCCTCCTACCTGCAGCCAGCAGCCCTCAGTTTGTAACAAAGCAGTACAAACCTTAGAAGGAAGGGAGGGTGCTGTGTCAGTCCATGGACTTCAGAGAAACAGATTTCACGGTGAGTACAAAAATTGTATTTTCTCTTACCGTCCATGGACTGACACAGCCTCTTAATATTTGACAAGTGGGACGTCCCAAAGTAGTGTCAAAAAAGAGGGGTGGGAGCAGAATGAAAGGAAAAAACAAACTTCACTCCAAACAAGCAGAGCTCCTGAACGGAGGAGTTGCAACTTTAAACAGCGGCCTGCAACACCTTGCAGGCCGAAGGAAGCATCAGAAGATGCAGCCACATCAACCTTGTAAAATTTAGAAAAGGTATGTGCGGAGGACCAGGTCGCCGCCTTGCACACTTGTGCAACCGACGCTTGATGTCGGAAAGCCCAGGAAGCACCAATTGCTCTGGTGGAATGCGCCACAAACGGAAAGAAAGGGAGGCGTCCGCCCCTTAAGGGCATATGCCTGTATGACGGTCTGCCTGATCCATATCCTTATCTTTATGGACGACCAAGTAAGGCGGCTTGCAAGACAATGCCACCAACTCAGACACCCGTCTGACAGAAGTAATGGCTACCAGGAAAGCCACCTTCTGAGACAAAGTCAAGAGAGGGATATCTCTGATGTTTTCAAAGAGAGGTTCTTGAAGAACCAAGAGCACCAAAATCAGATCCCAAGAAGGGAGAGGTGGTTTGACAGGAGGGACCACATGGCGAACCCTCTGAACAAAGGTGCTAATCAAGGAATGGCCCGCTAGCGGTCGTTGAAAGAAGACAGCCAGGGCCGAAATCTGAGCCTTGATGGTACTTAAAGCCAGCTTTTGGGTCACACCACGCTGCAAGAACAGCAGAATCCTGGGAACGAAATACGTCCGTGAATGCCAATCTAGCTCCTCGCACATAGCGATTGTAAGCCTTCCAGGTACAGTGATAGATCTTCCTGGAGGAAGATTTCCGTGCCCTCAACATGGTCGAGATGACCGAATCTGAGAGACTTCGGTCCCTCAGCACTTGGCTTTCAATAGCCATGCCGTTAAAGCCAATGACTGTAAAGAAGGATGAAGTATGGGACCTTGAGACAGAAGGTCCTCCCACAGAGGCAGTCGCCAGGGAACGTCCGCGACTGGACGCACAAGATCGGCGTACCAATGACGCCGTGGCCAATGACGGCTCAGATAGTCGGTCTGCCAGTTGTCTATTCCTGGAATATAAACGGCCGACAGAGCCGGCACGCTTCTTTCCGCCCACCGTAGGATGTGAGCGACCTCGGATGCCGCAGCTGAGCTCCGAGTTCCCCCCTGATGATTGACATAAGCCACTGCTGTAGCGTTGTCCGACTGGATCTTGACCGAGCGGCCCAGAAGCCTCTCCGACCATGAGGAGAGGCACAGTCTGATTGCCCGGAGTTCCAGGTCATTGATCGGTAGACGGTATTCGGCCGCGGTCCAAAGCCCTTGAGCTGAGAGGACTCCCCAAACTCCACCCCAGCCCGTAAGGCTGGCGTTCATCGTGATCACCGCCCACTGGATAGGAAGGAACGACTTCCCAGACCGAAGGGCCGGGGATCTCAACCACCACGGCAGGGACGCCCTGACCGGGTGACTCACCTGGATCAGATGATCCAACGACAACAGGGACTTGTCCCAAGAGGACAGGATCCCCCTCTGTAAGGCACGAGTGTGAGAATGAGCATACGGAACTGCCTCGGAGGCCACCATGAGTCCCAGGACCCTCATGCAGAAACGGATTGACAACCATTTTCGGGAGTCCAGGATCAAACCGAGATACTCCAGACGCTGAGTCGGGACCAGGACCGACTTCTGAGTGTTCAGGAGCCACCCGATTCCCGGAGGGTCTGACTGACTATCGTCACATTTTCTTCTAATTCTGAGCCAGTGTCTGCTCTCAGAAGAAGATCGTCAAGATAGCCCACGATAGCAATGCCTCGCTGTCTCAGCAAAGCCAGAATCGGGGCAAGCACCTTGGTGAAAACGACGCGGCGCTGACGCTAAGCCGAAGGGAAGGGCCACAATCTGATAGTGGACTTCGCCGATCGCAAAGCGCAGAAACTTCTGGTGACCTGCGCAGATTGGGACATGTAAGTAGGCGTCCTTGATGTCCAAGGACGCCAGAAATTCCCCAGGATGGAGTGCAGCAATCACTGTGCGAATGGATTCCATGCGGAATTTTTGAACCTTCACAAAGGTATTTAAGGCCTTGAGGCCCAGGATTGGACGGACTCCGTCCTTCTTTGGGACCACAAACAGATTCGAATAAAACCCCTGAAACCTCTCCTGTGACGGTACCATTACTCCGTACCTGAGCAAGTCCTGCACTGCCCCCAAGAGGGCCGCCCAACGCGCTGGAAGGAGAGGGAAATTTGAGGGAAAGAATCTGTCTGGAGGCCAGGAACGGAACTCCATCCTGTACCCCGGGGTGACCACCTCGCATACCCACTGGTCGGAGATCCGGGAGGTCCACCGATCCGAGAACCTGCAAAGTCGTCGTCCCCCACCCAAGGGCGTGGGCAAGACTTCATGCGGTGGCAGACTTGGGAGCCGGCTTGGTCGGCTTACGCACCCAGGGACGCTTCTGTCCACCAGCCGCACTTTTGTCAGCCTGGGAGGGCTTACCCGTGGATTCTGACTGACGAAAAAACCTCTTCTGAGCTGGAAAGGAGGGGCCCGGCTTATGGCGGGGTTCCTTACCCTTAGTAGCCTGAGGAAGAAGGGTGCTCTTAGCCCCCCGTGACATCCTTAATAATGTCATCCAGGGCAGCACCAAACAGCCTACCGCCCTTAAAGGGCAAATCAGTCAGGAGCTTCTTAGAAGCCAGGTCAGCAGACCAGCACTTCAACCAGATAAGACGACGCAACACCACTGCGCACACTGAGACCCTAGATATCAAGGGTGTAGCGTCCAAAGTGGCATCGCACACTTACACTAGACCCTGCGTCAGTGGGTGGGCTAGTGCAATGGTTTCTGGAGGAAGATTATGCTCCTGCACGGTCTGGTGCAAAATCTTCGCCCATTCCGTGAGTGTCTGAGACACTAGGGTCGCCGCTACAATAGGACGTAAGGTGGATCCTAGCAAGGCGAACATGGCTCTGCTCACCACTTCCGACCTCCTGTCAGTGGGGTCCTTAAAGGCAGGAGTCCCCTCCATCGGGAGAGTTGTGGCTTTATTCAAACGGTCGACCACCGGAGGAGAGGCACATTTTTTAATCAGGGCCTCCTCAAAAGGGTACCTAGTAGACAGACACCGCGGAAGCGCAAAAGTCTTTTGCGGCTTTTCCCAAACCTGATCTATGAACCTGTCAAAGAAAGGCATGTAAGGAAAAACTTTTTTAGAAAGCTTAGCTTTAAAAAGAACCAAAGGAGACAGCATCCGTAGGTTCCTCAGCCGCAGCATCCAGCTTGAGAGTGTCCCTCACAGCATCAATGAGTTCACTTACAAGCACCCTGTCCTTTGCTGACTCAGAGCAGGAGTCTTCCTTACAAGGAATGTCCTGTTCAAAAATATCAAAAAATTCAGAGCTAGGGTCCTAAGCTGTAGCTAGGCCCATATCTGAATAAGAGCACTCCCCTACTGGAGATTGTGTGGGGAGAGGGCGCTTAATAGCTCCCGTGCGCTCACACACCGCTTCCATCCTGACCAGAAATGTTTCCAGGACTGCCGACAACCGGTCCATAGGGACCGCAGGTGCTGAAGCACTGCCTGTTGCCTCTGACAAGAATGGGGAGGCAGGTGAACCAGACTCCATAACTCGCCACTCTCAGACTTTTGTCAATAAAATGCAAAAAAAGTCCACCCTCTGGCTGTGCTGGCTGTGGGGGGTTACCCAGGGGACTCACCGACCCAGTGGGGACCGCTCAGTTCCGCTGCCTGTGTTGCGCTGTACAGCGCGAATGAGCAGTGAGGAGAATGTGAGGAGAACCGCGGCGTTCCAGCAGCGATAAACGCCAAACAGTAGAAAAAACGTGCGCGGCTCCAAGAAAATGCCCGCCGCAATTGTAACTGCGCCATAGCGAACCACGGCAAGATGGCCGTCATGCGCGCCAGTGTAAAACACAGAGTGACTCAGAAAAACATGGTGCCAAACGGCCCACAGGCCCAATAACATTCCCCAGCACCATGCAGATAACCATGAGCCTCCCCCCGGGACAGTCTGACCCCCAGGCAACCCCAGACAGCACAGCGCCAGAACCAGGTGACAGAGAGCAACAAACAACAAGGGGGAGACAGGGAAATTCCCCCATACAGAGGAACACACAGCATGTACTCACCTGTGGAGGCAGGAGATACTACTTACCCGTCCTAGAAGGACGCACTGGTGTGTTCCTGACAGACCTATCACAGTTCGGTACTGAGTAGCTGTCGGCCCGGTCCACCGCAAAAGATACAGCAGGGCTGTTCAATCTTATGCGGACCATAAAAAGCCCACCGGCCACCCCTGGAGTCATGGGGCATGTCGTGAACTGAGTCGCACGCCGGGGCGAGGATCAGCACGCTCGATGGTCGGACAGGGAAGACTACGAGGATATCCAATGTACCCAACCTGTTGCCCAGCCGATAGAAGATCTCAAAAATAAAATAACAAAATTCCAAAAAGGAATAAAAAATTCTTCAGGAGACTGGCTCCGAAGCGTGCCACGTCCTCTCCTTCTGCTAGGCAGAAAAAAACTGAGGGCTGCTGGCTGCAGGTAGGAGGGATATGTCCGGAGGGACCGCCCCCTGGGCGGGGCTGTTCAGCACTGTTTTTTAGAATGTATGTTGTAACATCTAACATTCTGCCTAGTTCTCTCCTGCGAGCAGGAACATAATCCCACTTGTTAAATATTAAGAGGCTGTGTCAGTCCATGGACGGTAAGAGAAATATGGCTCATGCATGAAGGGCGGGTGACAGCACCCAACTGAATGAGCCCTTAGAATGCCCTAGTATGGGTGAGTAACCAGATGGATGTGTAGGGTGCTGCATACAAGTTACTATATATTTTACATAACTGAGTGTATTAGCATAGCTTCCTGTCACCCTTTCATTTTTATTAAGTACACTAAACCCCAGGGCATGGTCACCTTATGCTTCTCTCTACGCCTGCGTTTCTTCTTCTCCCTCTTGCGTTTTCTTGACTTCTTGTGTGACTTCTCACTTGGGGGCTTCTCTTCTTCTTCCTTGGGCTCTTCCTTTACTTCTTCTGGCTCAGGCTCCTCTTCAAATCCACCATCCTCTATTTCACCATCCTCCAGCTCTCCCTCCTTTCTGTAGGAAGAAAAAAAAAATCATATTAGGAGAAAGCCTATCAAGACAAATATTTTTTGGTGACGACAGATTCATTATTTTTTATTTTTTTGTGATGAGATATTTCAAATATCACAAATTCCAAAAATAAGGGATGAATCCCCTCATGTTAGGATGGTATGACCCATGCAAATGTGGTTTAGTGGAGCTTTTTTTTTTTTTGATCCATTTAGCCCATCTTTAAGACCCCTTTCACACTGAGGCGTTTTTCAGGCGCGTTTGGGCTAAAAATAGCACCTGTAAAACAGCCCCCCTGCAGTCCCGAGGGCTTTCACACTTAGGCCCCTTTCACACTGGGGCAAGAGCGGCAGTGGCGGTAAAGCGCCGCTATTTTTAGCCGCGCTTTACCGATAATTTTGCAGCGGTATTCAGTCGCTAGCGGCGCTTTACTGCCAATGCCGCCCCATGCCCCAGTCTAAATAACTTGTCCAGTTATACCAATGGCTCCCGCTGCTGCCTCTGTCCAGTGAGGAGAGAGAAGACAGAGCCGCTGATCTCAGGCACATTGCTGGATCGAGATCGGGCTCAGGTAAGCATAGGGGGACGCTGGGTGGGGGGGGGGTTGGAGAAGCTTGCAGAAGTTTTTTTCACCAGAATGCATCCAAGTAAAAAAAAAAAATTCACCTTTAGAGCCACTTGTTTATAATGTAGCTGTCGGCAAACAAGAAGGGAGAACACAGAACATGACAGGGAAGAGCCAAGTTGTTCTGTGAGCTGATTGTTTCTTCCCATCTTGCAAATATAGGAGAATAATGACTAGGGCCGAAACAACTAATCGATTCTGAAATTGATTACTATTTTCATAATCGATTATTCGGCCAGTAACATAATGGAGTTAAAAAAACTAAAATTAGCTCTTTATGGTACAAAAAGAGCAAATAATCGCTACTGTAAATATTACTTTCACTGTTCCCTGTTAGAGCTGCATGATTCTGGATAAAATGAGAATCACAATTTTTTTGCTTAGAAGATAAGATAGGTATTTTACTATACGAACGCCTTATATTGCCGTTTTTATCCTTGTTTTATGTAAGTGCACATCTTTGGTTTCAATAAAACTGTGCTTTACTGTGTTACACTATTGAGTGTTCTTGCTTTCTGGGTACACGGTTGGAAAAACCCCCCTCGAGTGTTTGGAGTGCATCCAGTCCCCATATCCCACCTGATCGATGGAGTGTGGCTGATACCTGCATATCACCTTACAGGCTGGTTTTTAGCTTGCCTCTGGTAAGCTGCAAATTTATGTGGTGGCGGATCACTATTGTTTTTGTGGTGTTCATTGCAATTTCCTTTGCTGGCACTTCCAAGAGTGCGATTCATCTCATCCTTGGATTCTTCTATGGACTTTCACTTTTCCTTTAGAGACTTTATTTACATATAATTGAGAATATATTAAAAAAAATTGCACTTATTCACATGGTATAAGGATCGCATGATTATTGAATATTTGTGTTTATATACACATTTATAATTTAGCACAGCTTTCTTATTTTTATTTCTGTCTAACACGTAGTATCTTACGTTGAAGCTGCTGCTGACCATTATTGATTGTTTTATTGCATTATTTATTTGTTAGCGTGGTATCACTGTTTTTATTCTCTCTGACATAAAATATTGCAGCAATTGCCTTTTTATTCCCTAGGGTCTCTGCTAAAATATATATAATGTTTGGGGGTTCCAAGTAATTTTCTAGCAAAAAATATTGATTTTAACTTAAGAAACAAGTGTCAGAAAAAGATTTAGACTTTAGGTGGTTAAAGGAGTAGTAAAGTTACATGTTTTTTCACCTTAATGCATCCTATGCATTAAGGTGAAAAAACATTCGACAATACCGCCCCCCCCCCCCCCGAGCCCCCGTTTTTCTTACCTGGCCCCTCGAAAGTCCCATGCTCGTCCCCGTCATCCTCTTCGTTTTTCTGCCTGGCCGCCGATTGGCTACACTGGATAGATTGAAAGCAGCGCAGCCATTGGCTGGCGCTGCTGTCAATCACATCCAATGACGCGGCACGCCGGGGGGCGGGGCCGAGTGATACAGTCGGCGGCTATGGCCGCCGCTGTATCACGGGAGCGCGCCCGCAATCACTCCACACCATGCGAGCTCACTCGCATTAAGGTGTGGAGTCCTTGCGGGGAGGAGCCAAGACAGCCGCCGAGGGACCCCAGAAGACCAGGATCGGGGCCACTGTGTGCAAAACGAGCTGCACAGTGGAGGTAAGTATAACATGTTTGTTATTTTTAAGCAAAAAAAAAAAAAAGCTTTAGTGCTCCTTTAAACTTCCTGCATTTACACACAGAAGTTTGATCTAAGAAGGAAGCATTAGTTACAATGTTTCATGTTGTTAACGTGGCAGACTGCCCGGATTTTTTTCTTTACACACACACACACAGAAGTTTATACCTTTGATCTAAGAACTAAGCATTAGTTACAATGTTTCCTGTTAAAAACTTGGCAGACTGCATATTTTCTTTTGACAGCTGATCAGTCTCTCCCCTTGTTATATGAAAGAATCTGCATTGGAGATCGTCAGGGGGGTTGAATCGAGATCACGTTTTTTTAACGATTTACAGTACAGCTCTATTCCACAGTAAAAAAAATGAAACCCTTACAGTAGCAATTATTTTCTCTTTTTGTACTATAAAGCAGGGCTTGACAAATTTGCTTGGAATCTAGAAGCCAGGTAAAAAAGTTAGGAGCCAGGTTATTTTTTTTTTAACAACCGATGCGTGCAGAAGCGAACGCATACGCGAGTAGCGCCCGCATATGAAAGCGGTGTTCAAACCACACATGTGAGGTATCGCTGATCGGTAGAGCGAGAGCAATAATTCTAGCCCTAGACATCCTCTGTAACTCAAAAAATGCAACATGTAGAATTTTTTAAATGTCGCCTATGGAGATTTTAAAGGGTAAAAGTTTGTCCCAATTCCACGAGCGGACGCAATTTTGAAGCGTGACATGTTGGGTATCAATTTACTCGGCGTAACATTATCTTTCACAATATAAAAAAAAATTTGGCTAACTTTACTGATGTCTTATTTTTTAATTAAAAAAAGTGTGCTTGCAAGACCGCTGCGCAAATACGGTGCGATAGAAAGTATTTGCAAAGACCGCCATTTTATTCTCTAGGGTGTTAGAATAAAAAATATATATAATGTTTTGGGGTTATCTTCTAAGTAAAGGGAAGGAGATGGGCGGGCAGTGAAACAGGCAAGCATTGCTGGTTGTCTTGTCATACCAATGGCTACCACAAGGCGGCGCCAGATTACAGAATGAATCATAGGCCTGCAAAAGGCCGCAAAGCCGCGGCCTCAATTACCGGCCAGCGCGGCCCGACGAGTTTGCGCGATCGCAGGGGGGGGGGCGCACAGAGACACAGGAAACCTCAGCTGTGCTGCGTCAGGCGCCAGGTTGCTAATTCTAGTCGCATTTGCGACCTGGCGCCCGGGTTTCGTCGAACCCTGCTATAAAAGGGCTAATTTTTATTTTATTTTTAAACCCATTATGTTACCAAACGTCTTAGGCCTGGTTCACACCTATCACCTATGCTTTTTTTGGGTGCTTTTTGCAGAAACACACTACAATTCATTTAACATGGTTTCCTTTGGGACATGTTCACATCTATGCTTTTTTCAGCCGCTGCGTATTTGGAAAGGGTCAAGGACTTTTTTCAAAGCAAATCTGTGCATTTTTGGTTCAATATACTTTAATGGAAAAGCTGCAGAAAAGCATGCAGTGTGTTTTTGCAGCAATTTGTGTCTTTTAACCACTTGCCGACCGCCGCACAAGGATTTACGTCGACAGAATGGCACGGCTGCGCAAATGGGCGTATATGTACGTCCCCTTTAATTTGCCGGCAGAGGGGTCGCGAGCTCCGTGATCGTGCCCGCGGGACCCGCAGACACGATGTCCGCCGGTGTCCCGCGAACGGGTCACAGAGCTGAAGAACGGGGAGATATTAGTGTAAACACATCGCCCCGTTCTTCCTAGTGACATGTCACTGATCGTCTGTTCCGTCATCGGGAACAGCAATCAGTGAGGTGTCACGGCAAGGCACGCCTCCTTACAGTTAGAATCACTCCCTAAATCACAATTAACCCCTTCAGCGCCCCCTACAGGTTAACCCTTTCACTGCCAGTGTCATTTTTACAGTAAGCAGTGCATTTTTATATCACTGATCGCTGCAAAAATGACAATGGTCCCAAAATGGTGTCAAAAGTGTCCGATGTGTCCGCCATAATGTCGCAGTCATGATAAAAATCGCTGATCGCCGCCATTACTAGTAAAAACAAATTATTAATAAAAATGCCATAAAACAATCCCCTATTTTGTAGATGCTGTAACTTTTGCGCAAACCAATCAATAAACGCTTATTGCGATTTTTTTTACCAAAAATATGTAGAATACGTATCGGCCTAAACTGAGGAAAAAATATGTTTTTTTATATATTTTTTGGGAAAATTTATTATTAGGAAAAAGTAAAACATATTGCATTTTTTTCAAAATTGTCGCTCTATTTTTGTTTATAGCGCAAAAAATAAACGCAGAGGTGATCAAATACCACCAAAAGAAAGATCTATTTGTGGGAAAAAAAGGACGTAAATTTTGTTTGGGAGCCATGTCGTACGACCGCGCAATTGTCAGTTAAAGCGACGCAGTGCCGAATTGCAAAAAGTGTTCTGGTCTTTGGCCAGCCAAATGGTCCGGGGCTGAAGTGGTTAATCTACCCAACAACAAATTGGCCCAAAAAAAAAAACTGCAAATCGCAGCAAAATCACATGCGCAAAGATCAAAACACACAGTAAAAAGCACTGCAAAAACTGATCAAAAGCAAACTGCGTAGGTGTGACCCGAGCCTTATGCTGGCCACACGGATCAATTTTCAGACGAGAATATTTATACCAAAAAATCTTTGTACATTCGCTGAATTCGCTGTTATTCTCAGAGTGGATTCGAGATTTTGCTCCCTAACCATATAGTTGGTTATTTATATTTACCACTGCATAGTGATATTTAAGAGTAAACTGCTTTTTTTTTTAAACTTTACATATTAACTAAATTATTCGCCACGCTTTTTTTTAAGGTTATTAAACGATTAATCGAAACAATAATCGGCCAACTAATCAAGTATGAAAATAATCGCTAGTTGCAGCCCTAATAATGACATACAATGAGGGAGGTGTGGAAAATCTAGGATCTCTGGGCTATGCAGCCAGAAGAGCTGAAACCAAGAGGTCAGAGAATCTCACGTCCTAAACAGGTACTATTTTTAACCACTTAAGCCCCGGACCATTATGCAGCTTAATGACCAGAGGTGTTTTCAGAATTTTGCACTGCGCTGCTTTAACTGGAAATTGTGCGGACATGCAATGTTGTACCCAAACGAAATTTGCGTCCTTTTCTTCCCACAAATAGAGCTTTCTTTTAATGGTATTTGATTGCCTCTGCAGTTTTTATTTTTTTGCGATATAAACGGAAAAAGACTGAAAATTTTGAAAAAAAATGATATTTTCTACTTTTTGTTCTAAGAAAAATCAAATAAAGTCAATTTTAGTCATACATTTAGGCCAAAATGTATTCAGCCACATGTCTTTAGTAAAAAAAAAATGTCAATAAACGTATATTTATTGGTTTGCGCAAAAGTTATAGCGTTTACAAACTAGGGTACATTTTCTGAAATTTACACAGCTTTAAATTTATGGCTGCCTATCTAATTTCTTGAGGTGCTAAAATGGCAGGGAAGTACAACCCCCCCAAATGACCCCATTTTGGAAAGTAGACACCCCAAGGAAATTGCTGAGAGGCCTGTTGAGCCCATTGAATATTTTTTTGTCCCAAGTGATTGAATAATGACAAAAAATAAATAAAAAATTACAAAAAGTTGTCACTAAATGATATATTGCTCACACATGCCATGGTTATATGTGGAATTGCACCCCAAAATACATTCTGCTGCTTCTCCTGAGTACGGGGATACCACATGTGTGGGACTTTTTAGGAGCCTAGCCACGTACGGGACCCCGGAAACCAAGCACCGCCTTCAGGATTTCTAAGGGCGCAAATTTTTGATTTCACTCCTCACTACCTATCACAGTTTCGAAGGCCATAAAATGCCAAAATAGCACAAAACCCCCCCAAATTACCCCATTTTGGAAAGTAGACACCCCAAGCTATTTGCTGAGAGGCATGGTGAGTATTTTACAGCTCTCATTGGTTTTTGAAAATGAAGAAAGAAAATAATTTTTTTTTTTTTTCAATTTTCAAAACTTTGTGACAAAAAGCGAGATCTGCAAAATACTCACAATACCTCTCAGCAAATAGCTTGGGGTGTCTACTTTCCAAAATGGGGTCATTTGGGGGGGGGGGGGGTTTGTATCATCTGGGCATTCCATGGCCTCCGAAAACATTTTGTTTTTGCAAGAAAATTATGTTGAACCCCCAAACATTATATATTATTTTAAAGCAAAGGCCCTACAGATTAAAATGGTGGGTGTTGCATTTTTTTTTTCCACACAGTATTTGCGCAGCGATTTTTCAAATGCATTTTTTGGGGAAAAAATACACTTTTTTTAATTTGAATGCACTAAAACACACTATATTGCCCAAATGTTTGATGAAATAAAAAAGATGATCTTAGGCCGAGTACATAGATACCAAACACGACATGCTTTAAAATTTCGCACAAACGCGCAGTGGCGACAAACTACATACATTTTTAAAAGCCTTTACAGGTTACGCCGTTAGATTTACAGAGGAAGTCTACTGCTAAAATTACTGCCCTCGATCTGACCTTCGCGGTGATACCTCACAGGCATGGTGCAATTGCTGTTTACATATGACGCCAGACCGACGCTTGCGTTCGCCATTGCGCAAGAGCAGGGCAGGACAGGGGTGCTTTTTTTTTTTATTATTAATTTTGCTTTTTTATTTTATTTTTAAACTGTTCTTTCCATATTTATTTATTTTTTTATCATTTTTATTGTAATCTCAGGGAATGTAAATATCCCCTATGATAGCAATAGGTAGTGACAGGTACTCTTATTTGGAAAAAACTGGGGTCTTCTAGACCCTAGATTTTTCCTCTGCCCTCAAAGCATCTGACCACACCAAGATCGGTGTGATAAAATGCTTTCCCAATTTCCCAATGGCGCTTTTTATATCCGGGGGGGGGGACATTCCCTCCCACTGCTTGTAAAAGCAGTCCAGAGGCTAATTAGCCACTAGGATTGCTTTTACATGAAAGCCGGCCGCTGGCTGAAAAGAATGATACCAAGATGATACCTAAACCTGCAGGCATCATTCTGGTATAACCAAAGTCCAGCAACATACCAGTACGTTGCTGGTCCTTGTTGGACATGTATTGTAATCTTTTTTTTCATGCAGCCTGTTGGCTGAACGAAAAAAAAGAGATTGATCGGTGGGTATGCCCATCATTAGAATACCTCCCTTCATTCACCCACTTCTAATGATGGGCATACATGCACCATTTATATATGCCGAAGCATGGGGGCATCCTCCCGCAAAAGTTATGCCGCACACACATGGTCAGACTTTTCCACGGGCAGGCCTCCGTCGGAATTTTGATCGTATGTACGCGGCATTAGGAGTAAAATCGCTCCTCCACCCCTGCTGCCCCAATGCTTCGGCATATATGCTCTTTTTTTTTTTAACTGTGGTGGTGAAATCACCTCCTACAGCACTGGAGTCGCAGGGATCAGGCCTGTCTCTGCGAACGCTGCAGTTATGTGTGTTCTTGTTTTGTAAGTGACAGTGATTGATCGATACTGCACTTGGGTGGCCTGGGCTGGACAGAGGGGCAAAACGCAGGTGCTAGCAGGTATCTGGGCTGATCCCGCTAACACTGCGTTTTTGGGAACCCTAAACTGCTGGGGACGCTAGTATAGATCTGATCAGATCAGATATTGATCTGTTCAGATACTATACCACTAAGGGGGGTGTATGCTTCACGCGTGGGTGTTGGCGTTACTGGCACTAACCTGACGCTGCCTGGGGTGTGACGCAGACCCTCTCTGACGCTAAAACCTAATTGATATCACCCGCCGGGCGATCAGGGGGTTAAACCTTTATTGGGTTATATACGGCAGGTGCCCTGACACTATAAAAAGCAAACTGACTAACCAGCGTCACCCGTAACACTTACATGGTGATCACTGGTGAAAGGGTTAACTAGGGGCAATCAGGGGGTTAAACCTTTATTAGGTAATATATGGGGGTACCTGACGCTATAAAAACCTGACGGGGAACCTAAATAACAAAATAACTAACTGGCTAATCAGTGTCACCAGTAACACTTATATGGTGATCACTGGTGAAAGGGTTAACTAGGGGAAATTAGGGGGTTAAAACCTTTATTAGGTAATATATGGGGGTACCTGACGCTATAAAAACCTGCGGCAAACCTAAAAAAAATAACTGGCTACCTATCGGCATCACAGACACTAAGACAGCGATCAGAAAAACGATCGCTTAGTGACACTGGCAAAAGGGGGTGAAAGGGTTACCTGGGGGGGGCGATCAAGGGGTTAAACCTTTATTAGGTAATATATGGGGAAACCCGACGCTACCAAAACCTGCGGCGAACCTAAAAAAAAAATAACTGGCTACCTATCGACATCACCGACACTAAGACAGCGATCAGAAAAACGATCGCTTAGTGACAGCGGTGCTAGGGGGTGAAAGGGTTACCTGGGGGGCGATCAAGGGGTTAAACCTTTATTGGGGGGGTTAGGGGGCTACACTGGACCTAAACCTGACACTTTTACAGTCACAAATGTCACTGATTGCAGTGATCAGTAAATAAATGGTCACTGCAATCAGTGACACTATGACTGGGGGCTGATCTGTGTTTGGTGTCAGTGTGCTGTTATGTGCACTAACCTGTGTGTCTTCTCTCATGCGGCGCTCGGTATATGTGGGAGCTGCATGAGAGATGACATCACTTCCTCCTGCCTGTGTAAACATTACACAGGCAGAAGAAGCTTTTCATTCGCCGGGAGCGATCGCGAGGGGGTGGCCAGAATCGAATGGCGGCCCCCTCATCACGGATCGCTCCCGAAGCGATCCCGGCCGCTCACTATACCGGAGGGGGGGTCCGATTGGACCCCCCACCCATACGAAGGCAGGCACGTACAGGTACGTGATTGTGCCTGTCGGTGCCATTCTGCCGACGTATATTTACAGTGGGCGGTCGTTAAGTGGTTAACTTGCACCTTACGCCTCGGTTCACATTGATGCAGTGCGAATTGGGTGCAAATTTAAAGCTGTACACGGTGCAAATTTGTTACATCACAATGCCAATCCTGCTTAGCATGTGGGGTTTCCATGTGAATTTAGTGCACATTTGTGAGGGGAGTGGTCACATCTGCAATTTTATTTTCTATAAAATCTAGGCAAAAAATTTGCAGTGATGTGAACACTGGACTGCGGTTTCAATCCGGTCCCATAGAAGTCTATGGAGCTGAAATTCGTACCGCACTAAACTAGCACAGGACCCTTTTTTTTAAACCGGATCAAATTCACACCGCATATATATGTTAACAGCCTTCATTGGAAATAATACTTTACATGACATGCGAATCTATGCTTTTTGGGTTGCATCTGATCCCCATAGATTTTGCAGAAGTGTGAATCGGGGCTTAGAGTGTGCAATAAAACAAAATAAAAAAGGTTCTCTTCTGAACATATCTGGTTTAAATTAACTGCTTCCCGCCGGGAGGGCGTACATAGACATCCTCCCATTTCAGTGGTTATACCGGCACCTAAAAGGTATCAACCCGGTATTTAAATTTTCAGCCCGCGATTCCCTGCACCGTAAGAATCATAGCGGCAGTTCAGCCGATTGATTGTTCTTACAGGTGGCGGGGGGGTGCGCTTCTACCGGCTCGCCGATCGCACGGGCGAGCTGGTGGAAGCACACCCCCCTCCCACTTCCTGTAAGAACAATCAAGCGGCTGAACTGCGGAACCTGTGCCAGCGGAAGTTCACCATAGAGAATACCAGTGACCAGATGGTCTCCGGCAGTCTCTATGACTCGGAGATCCGGGCACGTTACGACGTCATGTCCGGCCTGGCAGTTACCATGTACTCGGCTGGAAAGCCAAGATCGTTCTGTTTTTGTTTTTATCTCAGGCTTTCCAGCCTGGAGTAGTAATGTGGTGTCTAATTGACCCAAAACCTCTCTATTCCTATTAGAGGTCGGCCGATATATCGGCCGATTTTTGGCTCTTTTAAATTAATCGGCATCGGCCGATAGTGCTGAAAAAAAAAAGCCGATTTAAAAAACTTCAGCGCAACTTGCAAATAACTTCTTTCATAGAAGTCAATGCAAGTTCCCTGAAGTTTCCCGTGGAGATGATGCGTCTCTAAGCAGCCTGCCAAGTGAGAGAAAAGAGTTACAATGTTTCTTCTTATCAATGAACTGAACTCTGTGTGTAGAAGTTCTCAGTTTAACCATTTAAAGACAAAATCTTTTCTGACACTTGTAGCTTACAAGTAAAAATCCTGTATTTTCTTCTAGAAAATCACTTGGAACCCCCAAACATTATATATATATTTTTTTTAGCAGAGACCCTAGGGAATAAAATGGCGGTTGTTGCAATATTTCATGTCATACGGTATTTGCGCAGTGGTCTTTCAAACGCAATTTTTGGGGAAAAAATACACTTTAATGAATTTTAAATAAAACTAAACAGTAAAGTTAGGCCCCATGCACATAAGACGCTGTTATTTGCTGTTAAACGTGCGTTCAGAGGCAGTTGGACGCTTTTTTAACTGCCCCTGAACCCATTCAATGTTATCCTATGTGTCCATGCACACACTCTCGTTTTTTGGCGTTTACAAGCAGTTGCGTTTAACCTCGTTTTTCCAGAAGCAAAAAAATGGGTTCAAACGCAAACGTTTTCCACGTTTCAGACGCGAAACGCCGTTAAACGGCGTTCAGCCGCGTTTGCGTTTATAAGCGTTTTTAAAGGTGACCTATTTTTTTACATTAGAAATCTCAAAAATGATGGCAAATGATGAAAAACCATTAAAAATATATAAAAAAAACTAATTGCTTGCATTGCACTGTAGACAATCCACAACTTGTGGCAGGTAACGTGGCAAGTGGACAATCCACAACTTGTGGCAGGTGACGTGGCAAGTGGACAATCCACAACTTGTGGCAGGTGATGTTGCCAGGTGACGTGGCAGGTGGAAATCCACAAATTGTGGCAGGTGACGTGGCCAGGTGACGTGGCAAGTGGACAATCCACAACTTGTGGCAAGTAACGTGGCCAGGTGACGTGGCAGGTGGACAATCCACAAATTGTGTCAGGGGACGTGGCCAGGTGACGTGGCAAGTGGACAATCTACAACTTGTGGCAGGTGGAAATCCACAAATTGTGGTAGGTGACGTGGCCAGGTGACGTGGCAAGTGGACAATCCACAACTTATGGCAGGTAACGTGGCCAGGTGACGTGGCAGGTGGACAATCCACAAATTGTGACAGGTGACGTGGCAAGTGGACAATCTACAACTTGTGGCAGGTGATGTGGCAGGTGACGTGGCAGATGGACAATCCACAAATTGTGGCAGGTGACGTGGCCAGGTGAAATGGCCAGGTGACGTGGCAGGTGACGTGGCAGGTGGACAATCCACAAATTGTGGCAGGTGACTGGGCCAGGTGACGTGGCAAGTGGACAATCCACAACTTATGGCAGGTAACGTGGCCAGGTGACGTGGCAGGTGGACAATCCACAAATTGTGACAGGTGACGTGGCAAGTGGACAATCTACAACTTGTGGCAGGTGATGTGGCAGGTGACGTGGCAGATGGACAATCCACAAATTGTGGCAGGTGACGTGGCCAGGTGAAATGGCCAGGTGACGTGGCAGGTGACGTGGCAGGTGGACAATCCACAAATTGTGGCAGGTGACTGGGCCAGGTGACGTGACAAGTGGACAATCCACAGCTTGTGGCAAGTGATGTGGCAAGTGATACGCTAAATACAACTACACTTCTGCTCTCTCAGCTGCTGGTCTCCCAAAATGGCTGAAATGGTTAAATAATACTGTTTTTTGAGCTTAGGGGGATCTTATGTTTCTTAACTAAACGCCTATAGACGCAAACGCGGTAAAAGCCGCTAAAATCGCGGCAAAACGGGCGTTTTTAAACGCCGGTTTTAGCCTTTAAAAAAGTGTGTTTAGCAGAGTTTGCACCGGCGTCTCGTGTGCATGGGGCCTTAGCCGTTTTTTTTTTTCATCTAAAAATTTTGATTACCTGTTTTTTTGCCTGCTTCCTGATTCCCTTACCGAATTTGGCGGCGGCAGCACCCGAGAGCCGAGGGAGAGATCGGCTTCGTGTGCCGAAATCGCGGGTGCCCAGGACAGGTAAGTGTCCATATAATTAAAAGTCAGCAGCTGCAGTATTTGTAGCTGCTGACTTTTGATATTTATTTTTTTTCAACGGAACTCTGCTTTTACACTGGAGCGGGTAGGCGTTGACGGTAAAACGCCACTAGTTTTAGCGGCGCTTTACCATAATTTTAGCGGCGCTATTCGGCTGCTAGCGGGGCGCTTATAACCCAGCTAGCGGCCGATGAAGAGGTTAAATGCACCCGTGTAGCACCGCTGCAGAAGCGCTTTGCAGGCGCTTCGGCAGCAGTGCCCATTCATTTCAATGGGCAGGAGTGGTGGAGGAGCGGTATACACCGCTCCAAAGATGCTGCTTGCAGGACTTTTTTTAACGTCCTGCCAGCGCACCGCCTCAGTGTGAGACTGCAGGGGAGCTGTTTTGCAGCCACTTTTACAGGTTATATTTTTAGCCCAAAAGTGCCTGAAAAACACCCCAGTGTGAAAGGGGTCCAACTGTTAGATTTTATGAGATGAAGGGAAAAAAATCGGCCTAACATATCGGCCCAAAAAAAATCGGCATCATATATATCGGTCGACCTCTAATTCCTATTACAAGGGATGTTTAAAATCATTGTAATAGGAATAAAAGTGATCTAAAAAAATATTTGAATTAAAGGGAAAATTTAAAATAAATAGATAAATTTTTTAAGTGCCCCTGTCCCCGCATGCTTGCACGCAGAAGCGCCCACATATATAAATGGCGTTCAAATCAAAAACATGTGAGGTATCGCCGCAAAACGTTCAATCAAGGGCAATAATTCTATCCCAATACCTCCTCTAACTCCAAACATGTAACCTATAAAAACAAAATTCAAGCGTTGCCTATGGAGAATTTTAAGTACTGAAGTTTGGCGCCATTCCACCAGTGTGCACAATTTTAAAGCAGGACATGTTAGGTATCTATTTACTCGCTGTAACATCAACTTTCACATTATACTAAAAAATTGGGCTAACTTTACTGTTTTGTTTAATTCATGAAATTTTTTCCAAAAAAATATTAAACATTTGAAAAATTGCTGCGCAAATACCATGTGACATAAAAACCCTAGGGTCTCTGCTAAAAATATATATATATATATATAAATAATGTTTGTGAGTCCTGAGTAATTTTCTAGCAAAAAAATATAATTTTTACATGTAGGAGCGGAGTGCCAGAATTGGCCCGGATGGCAAGTGGTTAAAGTACTTAAAAAGGGGGTAGCCACCATTTCACCAACCACTAGGGGTGCAACGGATCAAAAAACTCACGGATCAGATCATTTTCGGATCAAGAAAAAAAAAACCACAAATCTTGTTACCCCCACCGGAGTTTTAGATTTCATAGTTATTTTCAACTCAAAAACTGAGCTTATATGCTTAAATGCAGTATTCGTAAATCCAACGGACTCTTTACATGTTACATGTTACATGTTACATTTTAAAAGCAGCAGCAAACCTGCTGACCTTACATGGTTGTTAATGTGACAGAACACCTCTGATTTTCACATTTAACTAAATGTTAAGGCCTCATGCCCACGGGCGTTTTTTCAGCCGCGTTTTTGAGCGTTTTTTACAGCTTAAAAACGCCTGTCCATGTTAGTCTATAGCTTCATGCCCACCTAGGCGTTTTTGAGCTGTAAAGAGCATAGGCGTTTGTAAGCTGTAAAAAAAACCCAGGGCCAGTGCGTTCCTCAGCGTCAGAATTAGGCAGAAAAAAACGCGAGCGTCAAAAAACGCGCAAAAACGCGCAAAAACGCGCACTAACGCGCACTAACGCGCGGTCGCGTTTTTAGCTCCGACGTTTTTTTTTTTTTTTTTTTTTCAAAAAAAAAAAAAATATTTACAATAACATGGACAGGCGTTTTTAAGCTGCAAAAAACGCAGCTGTAAAAACGCCAGTGGGCATGAGGCCTAAATGTGAAAATCAGAGGTGTTCTGTCACATTAGCAAGCATGCAAGGTCAGCAGGTTTGCTGCTGCTTTTAAAATTTAACATGTAAACAGTCTGTTGGATTTCCAAATAATGTATTTAAGCATATAAACTCTATTTTGTGTTAAAAATAACTGTGAAATTTAAAACTCCGTTGGGTGTAACAAGATGTCCGCTTGGCCACTTCTTACTATCATTACTGTGCAGGAGTGTGAGTGGAGCAAGATGGCGGTGACGAAACGTCATTACAGTGGCGCCGCCGGGTGTACCAAGATGGCCGCCGCTCCGGAGCTAGGCCGAAGCCGCGGCCTTTCCTATGGTCGAGGCTACGGAGCGCTCCGCGGATCGCGTCGTGATCCGATCCGAACAGGGTGACCCGTTCGGATCACCGATCACCACCGATCACCACCGATCCGTTGCACCACTACCAACCACCATTAACAGGTTGTGAAATGTGAAAGATGAGGCAATTGGTGGTCTATATACTGGTGATCATGATAATATTGACAACATTAGTAATCAGGAGGGCAAGAGGCCACCTTTCAAGGTCTATTCACACGGGCATATGCGTATTTTCTGACCAAGCGCTGTTTCTTGCTGGTAGAAGATTCTGAAGAAAACACGCATCCAAAGTACTCACGTTTAGATGCGTACATTGTTAAGATATGTACAATTCTTCTTTCATTCAAATGAATGGCTACATATTTACATGCATACGCGTTTAGGCGTGTTCATGAGTAAAATCTACAGATCTGTGCATCCCTGGACACCGAGATTTTATGCTTTTTATTCCGTACAGCTAACCGCAGTACACATTTTCACAGGTAGGTACAGTCGTGTGTATGGGCTTGTTGATTACAATAGTGATACATTTAGATGCATGCAAAACTATGCACAGTGCATATCTAAGTGCATCATTTTTTTTCTGCCCATGTGAATGTGCCCTTATGGTACACAAGCGTGCATTTATCCATCAAGTCTGGTTTGGAAAAGTTCTCTTGAGTACACACACACAACACAAGTGCTCGGGGATATACTGTTTTCCAGCTTATCAATACTTGAATGGAAAGCATTGATGCAACATTTTCTTGCACATGGGTTTACAGCAGTGAAAAAAAAATGAATTCATATCACCTATATAACATTCAGCAGTGAAATGTATTGTTCACCACATTACAATTCAATTTCCTTACATCTGAAAAACGAATATCGTGTCAGTCAGTAAACCTACCCCTATTCTTAACCTATACCCTCAACCAATTTCTAAATCTCATTATTAAACCTCAATCTTACCTCTATTCATAACTGTTTACCTGAACCTAACACTTAAAGCGATAGTAAAGTTTGGGGGAAAAAAAATAGTTAAATTCATGGTTTGGTTCCACATGAGCTGTGTGATCAGGTCCACCTGTCAGTTTCTCAAGTGGACCTGATCGGAGCCTCCATTCACCCCTATGCGGCAGCGGATGTCAGCGGTGACATGTCCACTGACACCAGCTGCTATCTGATCCGCCAAATCCAGACGGATGGTGGTCCTATTTTTCATCCATCTGGTGGATCTGATCTGATGAAAAAATGGACAGGCGATCCGTTTTCATTCGATCTCCCCATAGATGACAGCGGGACTCTGACAGGTCCGTCTCAGCACAGTGAGCAGAGACTGACATGTTATCCGATTGCTCAGCGGGAATCAATGAGCGATCCCTACCGAGAAAGCGGAGTCCGTACAATGGATCCGCCCTGTGTAAAAGGGGCCTAAAGCAGAACCATTGATTTAGCAGTTCCAAAAAGCAGTTACAGTCCTGGCATGCCGGGAATACTGTCACATTGCTTGTGCTCATAACCAAACTGTCAAACCATCCAATGGCTGGTGTCAACCGATCACATGTGCAGCACTATGGCAGTTGCAGATCAAACAGATGCTAAGAGAGCAGCTTCCTTGGCTGAAAAAGGATAGGGGGGTTTAATTTCACTTTAGAACCCTTTCACGCTGGGGTGGTTTGCAGGCGCTATTGCGCTAAAAATAGCGCCTGCAAACTGACCTGAAACAGCCGTTGCTGTGTCTCCAGTGTGAAAGCCCAGAGGGCTATCACACTGGAGCGGTGCGCTAGCAGGACGTTAAAAAAAGTCCTGCTAGCAGCATCTTTGGAGCGGTGAAGGAGCATCATTGGGGCACCGCGGCTATACCGCCGGCAAACCGCCTCTGCAGAGGCGCTTTGCGGTGGTTTTTAACCCTTTCTCGGCCGCTAGCGGGGGGTAAAACCGCACAGCTAGCGGCCGAATAGCGCCGCAAATCCGACGGTAAAGTGCTGCTAAAAATAGCGGAGCTTTACCGCCGACGCACCTCCTGCCCCAGTGTGAAAGGGGCCTTAAAGTAATACTAAAGTCTTATTTTATTTTTTAAAGACAAATAACAAACATGTCATACTTACCTGCTCTGTGCAGTGGATTTGCACAGAGCAGCCCCGATTCTCCTCTTCTCGGGTCCCTCACCAGCGCTCCTAGCCCCTCCCTCCTGCCAAATGCCTCCACAGCAAGCAGCTTGCTATGGGGGAACCAAGCCGAGCTGCTGCTTGGGGTGTCCATTCAGACATGGAGCCACAGTTCAGCCCCACCCCCCACTGGCTCACCGACTTTAATTGACAGCAGCAGGAGCCAATGGTGCCCCGTTGCTGTCTCAGCCAATGAGGAGGGAGAGTCCTGGGCAGCCAAGACTCTTGTGCAACATCGCTGGATCGAGATGGGCTCAGGTAAGTATTAGGGGGGCTGCTGCACACATAAAGGTTATTTAACTTAAAGAGGTTGTAAACCCTTCTGTTTTTTCACCTTAATGCATCCTATGCAATAAGTTGAAAAAACTACTGTCAGTCACCAGCCCCCCCATTTTACTTACCTGAGCACTGGAATGTCCCACGGCGAGGACGAGCGGTCTCTCTGCCTGGGGTTGTCGGCTCTTGATTGGATAGATTGGCTGCTGTCAATCAAATCCAATGATGCGGGTGTCGGGGGTGGGGCCAGGTGCTGCATTCCGCAGCCATGGACACCAAATGCTGGACTCGGGAGCGTGCCCGCAAGGTTATCTGATGTCGGGAGGAGCCGCAAGAGCCGCTGGGGGACCCCAGAAGACGGCGTTCGGGGCCACTCTGTGCAAAACTAACTGCACAGTGGAGGTAAGTATGACATGTTTGTTATTTTTAAAAAATAATACCCAAACTTTTAGCATCACTTTAATGCACAATAAAAAAAAAATAAGATTTTTGTACTCACCGTAAAATCTGTTTCTCTGACGTCCATGGACTGACACAGCTTCTTAATATTTGACAAGTGGGTTATGTCCCTGCTTGCAGGAGAGAACTAGGCAGAATGTTATAACATACATTCTAAAGACCAGAGCTGAACAGCCCCGCCCAGGGGGCGGTCCCTCCGGACATAACCCGCCCACCTGCAGCCAGCAGCCCTCAGTTCGTAACAAAGCAGTACAAACCTTAAAGGAAGGGTGAGTGCTGTGTCAGTCCAATGACGTCAGAGAAACTGATTTTACGGTGAGTACAAAAATCGTATTTTCTCTTACCGTCCATGGACTGACACAGCCTCTTAATATTTAAGTGGGATGTCCCAAAGCAGTGTCAAAAAAGAGGGGTGGGAGCAAAGAGAAAGGAAAAACCAAACTTCACTCCAAAACAAGCAGAGCTCCTCAACAGAGGAGTTGCAACTTAAACAGCGGCCTGCAACACCTTGCGGCTGAAGGAAGCATTAGAAGATGCAGCCACATCAACCTTGTAAAACGTAGAAAAGGCATGTGCGGACGACCAGGTCGCCGCCTTGCACACTTGTGCAACCGACGCTTGATGTCAAAAAGCCCAGGAAGCACCAATTGCTCTGGTGGAATGCGCCGTAACCGGAAAGGGAGGCGCCCGCCCCTTAAGGGCATAGGCCTGTATGACGGTCTGCCTGATCCACCTAGAAATAGTGGCAGGGGAAACCGCTTGGCCCTGTTGTGGGCCTGACACAGCCACAAACAGCGAGTCAGACTTCCGAATGGGAGCAGTAACAGACAGGTACAGTAGGTGCCGCCGATATTGTGTCAATCTCGCCTCTTCTAGCGGCGAGATTGACACCCTACGAGCCCCGTCGTGAGAGCCAGCGCCGAGCTGTCTCGTCATCGGGATAGGAAAAATTTTGTTTTTCCTTTCGCAATGAGCGACACACATTCATACAGTTCCGCGTCTCCTTCTCGCTATTGCAGCGAGCGAGAGATGTCGCCACCCTGTCGCCGAGATGTCAGCAACCTGTTGCCGAGAACTCCGCGATGGGATCGCGATGGATATACAATGTCGGCGGCACCTACTGTACACCCACAAGGCACGTACCACGTCTAGCGAGTGAAGCGCAAACTCTCTGGGATGCGACGGATGAGGACACAAGGACAGAAGAACAATGTCCTCAATAAGGTGAAAGGCCGAGACCATCTTCGGAAGAAAAGAAGGTCGCGGACGCAACACAGCCTTATCCTTATGGGTGACCAAGTAAGGCGGCTTGCAAGACAATGCCGCCAACTCAGACACCCGTCTGACAGCAATGAGGATCACCGGAATGCCCTCGGCCTCCACCCTGCAAAGCAGGCGAGGCAGCAACTGCAGTGGAGGGTAAGCATATTAACAGGCGATACCGACCACACGGGGCCACCAACGCGTCTGAGGCGTCTGCTCAGGGGTCCCTGGACCTGGCCACAAAATCTCGACACCTTGCGATTGAGTCGAGAGGCCAAGAGGTCCACGTCCGGCGTGCCCCACCGCTGGCAAAGGAGTTGAAACACCTCCGGATAAAAGGACTATTCCGCCTGGTCTAACGTCCGCCGGCTCAGATAGTCGGCCTGCCAGTTGTCTATTCCTGGAATATAAACGGCCGATAGAGCCGGCACACTTCTTTCCGCCCATCTTAGGATGTAAATGATCTCGGATACCGCCGCTGAGCTCTGAATTCCCCTCTGATGGTTGACATACGCCACCGCTGTGGCGTTGTCCGACTGGACCCTGACCGAGTGGCCTTGTAGCCTCTCCGACCACGAGGAGAGGCACAGTCGGATCGCTCGGAGGTCTAAGACATTGATCGGAAGACGGGATTCGGCCGGGGTCCACAGCCCTTGAACTGAGAGGACTCCCCAGATCCCACCCCAGCCCGTAAGGCTGGCATTCATCGAGATCACCGTCCACTGGATAGGAAAGAACGACTTCCCGGACCGAAGAGCCGGGGATCTCAACCACCACGTCAGGGACGCCCTGACCGGGTGACTCACCTGGATCTGATGATCCAATGACAACGGGGACTTGTCCCAAGCGGACAGGATCCCCCTCTGTAAGGCAAGAGTGTGAGATTGGGCATACGGAACTGCCTCGAAAGAGGCCTCCATGAGCTCTAGGACTCTCATGCAGAAACGGATTGATGACTATTTTCGGGACATCAGTAGCCGAACCGCCGATTGAAGAGTCTGCAACTTCTCCAAGGGTAGGAAGACTTTCGCCTCCAAGGAGTCCAGGATCAACCCCAGATACCAATGCTGGGTCAGGACCAGGACTGACTTCTGAGTGTTCAGAAGCCACCCGAAGGCCCAGAGGGTCTGACTGACTATTGTCACAATTTCTTCTAATTCTGAGCCAGTGTTTGCTCTCAGAAGAAGATCATCCAGATAGCCCACGATAGCAATGCCTCGCTGTCTCGGCAAAGCCAGAATCGGGGCAAGCACCTTGGTGAAAACCCGCGGTGCCGACGCTAAACCGAAGGGAAGTGCCACAATTGATAGAGGACTTCGCCCATCGCAAAGCGCAGAAACTTCTGGTGACTTGCGCAGATTGGAACATGCAAGTAAACGTCCTTGATGTCCAATGATGCCAGAAAGTCTGTATACTGTGCAGGCGACGAAGGCGCGCACACCATTGGGGCGTGGGAGGAACCCGAAGAACCGGAGGAAACCTACGCAGACCGCATACACAAACCGTGTAGGTATGTTAGTATGCGAATAAACAAATTGCACCTCTTTATGCTGTGCATAGCGCCGAAAGCACGCACACCATTGGAGTGTGGGAGGAAACCAGAGAGCCCAGAGGAACCCCACGCAGACTGCATACACATACCGTATAGGTATGATAGCATGTGTGATAAACATTTTGAACATGTTTACGTTGTGCATAGCGCCGAAAGCACGCACAGCGTTGGAGTGTGGGAGGAAACCCACACAGACCCAGAGAGTAAAATACATACATATACTGTGAATGTATTTAGCGTCGTGTATAAACATATTGAGTATGTTTACACTGTGTATGGCACCGAAGGCACGCACATCATTGGAGCGTGGGAACAAACCGGAGGACCCGGAGGAAACCCACGCAGACTGCATACACATACCGTGGAGGTATGGTAGTATGTGAATAAACATATTACACATGGTTATGCTGTGCATAGCGCCGAAAGCGCGCATACCATTGGAGTGTGGGAGGAAACCGGAATACCCGGAGGAAACCCACGCAGACCGCATACACATACCGTGTAGGTATTATAGTATGTGTGATAAACATATTGATCATACTGTGCATAGCGCCAAAGGCGCACACACCGTTGGAGCGTGGGAGGAAATCTGAGCACCCGGAGGAACCCACGTAGCCTCAGAGAGTAGAATACATACATATACTGTGAATGTATTTAGAGACGTGTATAAACATATTGTGTATGTTATACTGTCATGGGAACGTGGAAAGAAACCCACGCAGACACAGAGAGCAATAACACAGACATACACTGTGTGTTAAAGCGGAGGTTCCGCGGTCCATACCTTTTTTTTTTCTATGCATTCTATGCTACAACGTATGCATTTTAATTACTCACTTCTCCCGCGCTTCACTTCATCCCCTGTCCGTTTTGCGAATAAAAAACACTTTATAAATCTTTTCCTGTATTTCCCATTTTGCTTGTGGGCATCTTGAAGCCCACAAGCATATTCTTCCGGGTAGCGATGAATGCTTGTCTCCCGGCATTCATTGCTGGATCTCGCGCATGCGCAGTGTTGACGGCGAGCAGCGCCGTCAACACTACCTGCGTGCCCTTATTTAAAATGGCGGAATTAGATCCGCCCTCGTCACGTGACCGGGTAGACGAGTCACGTGACGATTAAATTATCGTGATATTTGAAAGGAAGGCGGTACTATATTACTCCTGGGAAGTAGGACAATTTGCTCCCAGGAGACATTGCAGGATAATAGCCCAGCAAAGGACACGCCTACTCCCGCGGGAGGAAATCCCGGAAGTAGGAATAAAGAAATAAGAATAAAGAAAACTGCAGAGAAAAAAAAAAAAAAAGGTTAGTCTTCTGTTTATATTCATGCTAAGAGGGACTGCTGAGAGTAAACTTAAAAATTTGGGTGAACCTCCGCTTTAAGTATAATTGGGTAAACTATGGCGCCGAGGGCGCTCATCTCTGTATCGTTCCAACCTGCGTATATGTGCTGCCGAAGCCAGCTGCAGGTAAAAAAAAACTACCTCTGACACCGCAGACCATGGTCCTGTCAGAGTCAGAGCGTTCCCCAGGAAATGGTGGGAAACCACAGGTGCAGAGACTCTGGTGTTGCCACAGAGATATTACACAGAAAGCTCCCAGGGACTAGACAAATAAATGAACAAGGTCCCCCTACCATGCCCGAGGGGGGGGGGGGGCACCGTGTACCACTGTATCATCCATGCAGCTCTAGAAGCAGAGTGTGAGGAAGCTGTGAGGAGAATCGTGCTGCGCCCTGCAGGAGCCAGCACTAAGCCAATGGTCAAAGGGTAGTGGGCAGAGATCGGCATACCTTTTAAAAATATGTTATAGCACCGACATGCCTAAAATTGACAATTTACGAGGAACGGGATATGGGAATTTAAAGGTGCTAATATAACAGTGGATACGACAAGATATTTATAAAAAAATTGAAAATTTGTTGATCACATCAAATAAAAAACGAATATACACATATCACTGACCGTTACAGGTATACATCAACTACCTAATATGTAACAGAAAAGAATGGTATATAGTTGACAATGACTTCCATTTGTGTTAAACAGTTTTGCCTGTAAGGCTTCATCAGGACTGGATGTTGAGGAATGTTTTAATGAATCATTGAAATCGAAATTTCCCACTTTAGATGTAAAGAAGAAAAAACATACATTAGCATTGATTTTAAAACATGTCAATATGAAGAGAAGTAGGTCTTGGCAAAGCATACATAAGGGTTCTCCAAACAAGGAAGGAAAAAAAAAAAAAGGGAGAGAACAGGAAAAAAAACGAAAAAAGGGGCAGAAAAAGAAGAAAAAGGAGTCAGTGGAATGAACCACTGTTCCTGAGCCACTCCATACCTCAGGATGATATAGAGGATACTAGAGTCAGCACCCTCCATGTGCGCATGCACATATGTTGCTCCGCTTCGCTCAGGAAATGTCAAAGGTTCCCGTTAATGGGGGAAAGGTGTATAGAAGTCTTGATCATGAATTCATAAATTGCCTGAAACATATATTAAATTGTTCATTTACCAAAAAGGGATTGTATTTATATGTAAAGTGAAGCATTAAGAAAGTTAGTGCAAATCCATGGGCATCCTGCCCTAGGAAAAGGAATGGACTCACCTTCCTCGATTCATATAATGAAAACCAGAAGAGGGAGCTCCACGGGACCCAGGATCGGAAAGGTAACCGATCTTCACGCACAGGCGGTAGCCTACTGTGTCTAAGAATGTATAACATAGAGATACAGCCCTTAAGTATAACAATATGAGTGGGACAGGGTAACGCAATATAATTATAAGCATAGCCTCACCCAAGGGTGTGTTCTGTTAAGGATCTTAAAACTGACCCCTCCTGGGGCTAATAAAGGCTTCCTGCCTCAGAGCAGGGCTTTAGTTGACAAAGTCCGAACGCCCACCACAGTGGACAACAAAGGATTATAATTCCTCCTATGAATGAACAAACATCCCAACGGGCCCCATAAATGAGTGAACTTATATGTAGTATAGGTTTAAAGTAATCTGAAGGCAGTAAATACCTGTAATGCGAATCCCGGTAGAGCGTGGGCTCCCTGTGTGATCCCATCATGGCTTCACCAAGTGGGATTTATATACTTCCCCCAAAAGAGCGCCAAAACGTGGCGTGTGACGTCACGTCCCGCTGGCGCTCCACGGACGCAAAAAGGGGAGGAGCCTAAATCGCGGACTTGGACATGGGAAACAGGAAGTGATATCACTTCCTGTGTTGATGTCATCAGCATAGGAAAGCCTTTCCTTGCTGACACCACAGTGCTGGCTCTCATGGCCTCCAGCTCTAGCGGATAAAGGATGTTAGGACATGCTGCTTGCCACATGATGCCGTGATCAAAAGGTCCCTCTGTGTGGGCAGACACCGATCCCTGCCCGGATGCTGGCTGGGTCGGTGGGCACCCTTGGGCGTCCATGCAGGAACCTCAAGACCCCCAAGCGTGTAATGCGCGGTGCAATGTCCCTCACTATCAATGAGTTCACTACCAAGCGTCCCGTCATTTACTGACCCAGGAATCTTCCTCAGAAGGAATTTTCTGGTCCAAAAATATACAAAAAAATTCAGAGCTAGGGTCCTGAGCTCCAGCTAGGCCCATATATGAAACAGAGCACTCCCCTACTAAAAATAGTGTGGGGAGAGGACGCTTTATAGCTCCCGTTCGCTCGCACACCGCTTCCATCCTGACAAGAAATTAGTCCAGGACTGCCGACAACTGATCCATAGGGACTGCAGGTGCATCAGCCCTGCCTGTTGAGACATGAATGGGGAAGCAGGTGAACCAGACTCCATAACTCGCCACTTCTCTGAGACTTTTGTACAAAGTCCACCCGCTGGCTGTGCTGGCTGTGGGAGGTTACCCAGGGGACTCACCGACCCAGTGGGGACAGGGTCGGTTCCGCTGCCTGTACTGCGCTGTACAGCGCGAATGAGTAGCAAGGAGAATGTGAGGAGAAAGCGATAGAGGCCAAACAGTAGGAAAAACGCGCGCGGCTCCAAGAAAATGGCCGCCGCAACTGTAACTGCGCCATAACGAACCACGGCAAGAATGCCGCCATGCGCGCCAGTGAAAAAACACAGAGTGACAGAAAAACATGGCGCCGAACGGTGCACAGGCCCAAAAAAACACATTCCCCAATGCAGGTACTCATGAGCCTCCCCCCCGGGAAAGAGTGACCCCCCAGGCACCCCCAGACAGCACAGCGCCAGCAAGGTGACAGAGCGTAACAAACAAAAGGGGGAGACAGGGAAAATCCCCCACACATAGGAACACACAGCATGTACTCACCTGCTGAGGCAGGAGATACTACTACGAAAAGAGACAGCAGGCACTGTTCAATCTTAGCGGACCGCGGAGCATAAAAGCCCACCGGCCACCCCTGGAGTCATGGGGCATGTCATGAACTGAGCCGCACGCCGGAGCGAGGATTCCGCACGCTCGATGGTCGGACTGGGAAGATGACGAGGATATCCAATGTACCCAACCTGTTGCCCAGTCAACAGTTGATGGAAGATCAAAAAATAAAATAACAAAATTCCAAAAAGGAATAAAAAATTCTTCAGGAGACTGGCTCCGAAGCGAGCCACGTCCTCTCCTTCTGCTAGGCAGAAAAAAAACCTGAAGGCTGCTGGCTGCAAGTGGCTGGGTTATGTCTGGAGGGACCGCCCCCTGGGCGGGGCTGTTCAGCTCTGGTCTTTAGAATGTATGTTATAACATTCTGCCTAGTTCTCTCCTGCAAGCAGGGACATAAACCCACTTGTCAAATATTAAGAGGCTGTGTCAGTCCATGGGCGGTAAGAGAAATAGGATTTTTTTTGTACTCACCGTAAAATCCTTTTCTCTGTCGTCCATGGAAGGACACAGTTTCTTATTCTTGACCATTGGGTTATGTTCCTGTTCTATAGGAAAGGACTAGACAGAACATTACTTTAACAGAGTTGAACAGCCCCGCCCAGGGGGCGGTCCCTCTGGACATAACCCTCCACCCTGCAGTCAGCAGCTCAGTTCGTAAAAAGCAGTACAAACCAAAAAAGGAGGGGTGGGTGCTGCGTCTGTCCATGGACGACAGAGAAAATAATTTTACGGTGAGTACAAAAAATCCTATTTTCCCCATTTTCGTCCATGGACGGACACAGCTCCTTATTCTTAACCATTGGGACGTCCCAAAGCAGTGTCAAAAAAACGAAGGGTGGGCACAGCAATCAAAAAAACAGTTTCACCCCAAACAAGCAGAGCTCCTCAACGGAGGAGATGCAACCTCAAACAGCTGCCTGCAAAACTTTGCGGCCGAAGCTAGCATCCGAAGATGCACTCACATCAACCTTGTAAAACTTTGAGAAAGTGTGAACGGACGACCAGGTCGCCGCCTTACACACTTGAGATACAGACGCTTGATGTCGGAAGGCCCAAGAGGCACCAATAGTCCTGGTCGAATGCGCCGTGACAGGAAAGGGAGGCGCCCGCCCCTTAAGGGCATAGGCCTGGATTACGGTCTGCCAGATCCACCGAGAAACAAAGGCCAACGAAGCCGCCAGGCACTTCTGCAGACCAAACACTGACACAAACAGTGAGTCAGACCTCCGGAACGGAGCCGTAGCAGACAGGTACACCCGCAAGGCACGTAACACATCTAAAGAATGTAGCGCAACCTCCTTGGAATGCGATGGCCAAGGACACAAGGATGGAAGTACAATGTCCTCATTCAGGTAAAAGGCCAAAACCACCTTCGGAAGAAAAGAAGGCTGCGGGCGTAGCACTGCTTTGTCCTTATGGAGGACCAAATATGGGGACTTGCAAGACAAGGCCGCCAATTCAGAAGCTCTCCTGATGGATGTGATGGCTACCAGGAAGGCCACCTTCTGAGAGAGCGTCAAAAGAGGAATTTCCCTGATGTTCTCAAAAGGAGGTTTCTGAAGCGCCGAGAGCACCAGATTTAAATCCCACGGAGGTAGTGGTGGTCGCACCGGAGGAGCCACATGTCGGACCCCTTGCACAAACGTACTTACCAGTAAATGAGCCGCCAGGGGTCGCTGAAAGAAAACAGCTAAGGCTGAAATCTGCCCCTTAATGGTGCTTAAGGCAAGTTTCTGATCTACTCCGCGCTGTAAAAACAGCAGGATCCTGGAAACAGAGTAAGCCCGTGGTTGCCATTCCATCTTCTCACACATAGAGATGTAGGCTCTCCACGTGCGATGGTAGATCTTCCTAGAAAAAGATTTCCGTGCCCTCAACATGGTTGAAATGACCAAATCTTTCAATAGCCATGCCGTTAAAGCCTGCGACTGTAAAGCAGGATGTAGAATGGGACCTTGCGATAGAAGGTCCCCCCTTATTGGCAGTTGCCAGGGCACATCCGCCACCAGGCGCACGAGATTGGCGTACCGAAGGATGCCTTGGCCTATCTGGGACGATTAGAATGACCGGAATTCCCTCAGACTCTACTCTGTGGAGTAGACAAGGAAGCAACTTCAGTGGGGGAAAGGCATATAGCAGCCGATAGTGACCACACGGAGCCACCAACGCATCTGATGCGTCTGCCCAGGGATCTCTAGACCTGGCCAAGAACCTCGACACTTTGCGATTGAGTCGAGAGGCCAGGAGATCCATGTCTGGCGTGCCCCATCTCCAGCAAAGGAGTTGAAAAGCCTCAGAATGTAACGACCATTCCCCGTGGTCCAGCATCTGGTGACTCAGATAGTCCGCCTGGCAGTTTTCCACGCCCGGAATGTAAACTGCCGATAGGGCCGGCACGTTCCTTTCCGGCCACCGTAGGATGTGAGCAACCACCGACACTGCAGCCGAGCTTCTTGTTCCTCCTTGATGGTTGACGTATGCCACAGCCGTGGCGTTGTCTGACTGGATCCTGACTGGAAGCCCTCTTAGTCTCTGAGACCACTTGGAGAGACATAGCCTGATCGCCCGGAGTTCCAGAACATTGATCGGCAGTTGGGATTCGGTCAGAGTCCAGCGACCCTGGGCCGCCTGAACCCCCCAGACTCCCCCCCCAACCGGTCAGGCTGGCGGCCGTCGTGATCACAGTTCAATGAAAGGGGAGGAACGACTTCCCGGACCGAAGAGCCGGGGATCTCAGCCACCAACTCAGAGAGGATCTGACAAGTTGACTTATCTGAATCTGACGATCCAAAGACAACGGAGATTTGTTACATTTGGAGAGAATCTCCTTCTGCAAGACCCGAGTGTGGAATTGGGCATATGGTTTTGCTTCGAAAGAAGCTACCATGGGGCCCAGAACTCGCATGCAAAAACAGAGAGACGACCATTTGCAGGATGTCAACAACCTCACCGCAGTCTGGAGTGTCTGCAACTTCTCCAAGGGAAGAAAGACTATGGCCTCCGAGGAGTCCAGAATCAACCCCAGGTACTCTAGGCGCTGGGTCGGTACTAACACCGACTTCTGGAGGTTCAGTATCCAACCAAACTCCCGGAGGGTCTGACTGGCTATAGACACGTCGTCCTCTAATTCTGAGCTTGAAGCAGCTCTCAGAAGAAGGTCGTCCAAGTAGCCTACGATACCAATGCCGCGCTGTCTCAGCAAAGCTAGAATCCGGGCGAGCACCTTGGTGAAAACTCTTGGTGCCGATGATAGGCCAAAGGGAAGGGCCACAAATTGATAGTGGTCTTCGCCGATCGCAAAGCGCAGGAACCTCTGATGCCTGACGCAGATGGGGACATGTAAGTATGCGTCCTTGATATCCAAGGATGCTAGGAACTCCACCGGATGGAGCACAGCAATCACCGAACGACTCGATTCCATCCGGAATTTTTTAATCTTTATAAAGGCATTGAGGGCTTTGAGGTCCAAGATTGGATGGACTCCGTCCTTCTTTGGGACCACAAACAGATTCGAGTAGAATCCCTGAAACCTGTCCTGTGGTGGTACGGGTATGATCACCCCGCACCTCAACAAGTCTTGCACTGCCCCCTGGAGGGCAGCCAACGAGCCGGAAGGAGAGGCAGATTTGAGGGAAAAAATCTGTTTGGTGGACAAGAAAGGAACTCCATCTTGTACCCCGAGGTGACCAGAGAGCAGGGAGGTCCACCAAGCTGCAAACCCGCAAAGCCGTCCCCCCACCCTGGAGTCGAGCGGGGGCAAAACTTCATGCTTGTTGGGCTTGCGCACCCAGGGACGCTTCTGTCCCCCAGCTGGACCTTTGTCCGCTTGGGAGGGTCTGCACGCAGGTTCTGACTGACAAAAATACTGCTTCTGTGTGGGAAATGAGGGCCCCGGCTTACGGCACGGCTCTTTCCCTTTAGCGGACTGAGGGAGAAGTGTGCTCTTACCTCCAGTGACATCCTTAATGATGTCGTCCAGTGAGGCACCAAAAAGCCTCCCACCTTTGAAAGGCAAATCTGACAGTTTTCTTAGAAGCTTGGTCAGCGGACCAGCATTTCAGCCATATTAGGCGGCGCAATACCATCGCAGATGCGGAGGCCCTGGAGATCAAAGGGGCTGCATCCAGGGTTGCATCACAGACGTACACAAGTCCCTGTACCAACTGTTCGCCCAGTGACACGCATTCTGGAGGGAGCTGATGCTCCTCCACAGTCTGGTGCAATATTTTTGCCCATTCAGTAAGTGTCTGGGACACCAAGGTAGCAGCCAATATAGGCCGCAAGCCGACCCCAGCATGGTGAACATGGAGCGGCTTACTGTTTCGGACCTCCTATCAGTAGGGCCCTTAAAAGCAGGGGTCCCCTCCACTGGGATAGTGGTTACTTTATTTAACCGAGCGTTCAACGACCGGAGGAGAAGCCCTTTTTTCAAAAGGCTCTCTTCAAATGGGTAACGGAGCGCCATGCGCTGAGGGACCGCAAAGGGCCTCTGCGGCTGTTCCCATTCCTTATCTATGAACTTGTCAAAGAAATCAACATAAAGAAAAACCTTAACAGAGCGGGTCGGTTTGTGTGACCCAAAAAGGGACAGACCCTGCTGTGGAAGTCCCAGCTGTATCTTCCAACTTGAGAGAGTGTCCCTCACAGCATTGATAAGCGCACTCTTGAGCGGACCAGGACGAGGGGTCCTCCTCAAAGGGAAGGTCCTGGTCCGCCTCTTCTGACATACCAGAACCGGGGTCCTGAGCCGCAGCCAGGCCAGAGTCTGAGTCAGAACATTCCCCAGGCGATGGCGGGGGCGCTTAGTACCCCCTTTACGCTCGCACGCTGCTTCCACCCTGGCAGCAAATGACTCCAGGACTGCCGACAAAGTGTCCATAGAAACCGCAGGTGCACCGGTTGCTGCCTCTGGAATGTTTGGGGAAAAACCACCAGCTTCTGACTCCATATTTGCCCACTGACAGCCCCAAGACACCTGACACCAAAATTTTGTCCACCCTCCTTGCTGCACTGACTGGGGGGTTACACAGGGGACGCACCGCCTAGCAAGAGACTGTCCAGCGCCGCTGCCCGCTTTCCATTCACACACAGCGTGTGACTGAGGAACTCTGAGGTGAATGGTGCTGTTCGTGCTGTTCAGGAAGCCAGCCAGCACTAGAGGCCAAAACCCGTTCCAAAATTGCCACCAGGTGCCTCAGAAAAAAAAAGTGTGTAGACCACAAAAAAATGGCCGCCCGCAATGCAGACCTGTATCATAGCGCGCTCACGGCAAAATAGCCGCAAATGGGAAACGCAATGCAATACACAGGCCCCAGAAAAAAGGCGCAGACGCTTCAAAAAAATAGGATTTTTATAACAGCTTACCTGTAAAATCCTTTTCTTGGAGTACACCACGGGACACAGAGCTAGTCATTACATAATGGGTTAAGGGTCACCAGCGGTGATTGGACACTGGCACAACCAATGGAAGACAGTTCCCCTCCATATAACCCCTCCCATCAGGGAAGTACCTCAGTTTTGTAGCAAAGCAGTAAGGTTCCCATAAGAAGGGGGGGACCTCTGTGTCCCGTGGTGTACTCCAAGAAAAGGATTTTACAGGTAAGCTGTTATAAAAATCCTATTTTCTTTATCGTACACCACGGGACACAGAGCTAGTCATTACATAATGGGACGTCCCAGAGCAATGCTCAATATGAAGGGGGGGAGACACAGATCAAACCGACCGCTTGCGGACCAGAAGCCCTATACTGCTGCCTGCAGCACACTTCGCCCGAAGGCGGAATCCTCATGTCCTTTCACATCTATTTGATAGAATTTGGAAAATGTATGGACTGAGGACCAAGTTGCAGCCTTACAGATCTGAGCCATCGAAGCCTGGTGGTGCACTGCCCATGAAGCACTTATCGCCCTGGTAGAGTGCGCCTTAACAGGAAAAGGAGGAGTCCTGTTCTTTAAACCATAAGCTTGAACAATTACTTGTCTAATCCACCTGGAAATGGTGGATTTTGATACCGCTTGGCCCTTCTTGGGACCATCTGGTAAAATAAACAAAACATCTGTTTTACGTATCTGAGCGGTTGCTTGCAGATACACCCTTACCGCTCTCACTAGATCTAGAGAGTGTAATAATTTTTCCCCCGCCGTCCGCGGGTTTGGAAAAAAGGAAGGCAGAACAATGTCTTGATTCAAGTGAAAAGCCGACACCACCTTAGGCAGAAAAGCCGGATGGGGTCGTAGTACGATCTTGTCCTTGTGACAAATTAGATAAGGCTCTTTACAAGAAAGAGCTGCTAGCTCTGATACTCTCCTAGCAGAAGCTATAGCAATCAGAAAGGCCAATTTCCTACTTAATATAATTAAAGGAATATGGCGAATAGGTTCAAAAGGTTGCTTTTGCAACACTGACAATACCAAATTCAAATCCCATGGACACAAGGGAGACCTGACTGGAGGATTTATCCTCAGTACCCCCTGAATGAATGTCCGAACTAGGGAGTGAGATGCCAATGGTCTCTGAAAGAAGACTGATAGAGCCGATATTTGCCCTTTGATGGTGCTAAGGGCTAATTTCATATCCACTCCTAACTGGCAAAAAGCAAGAATCCTGCTTATTTCATATTTCTGAGGATTCCAACTTCTGGATTCACACCAGGAAACGTATGCTCTCCAGACTCTCTGATAGATGAGTCTGGAGGCTGGCTTTCTAGCATTAATGAGCGTAGAAAGAGCCGGACCAGAGACCCCTCTCTTTTTAAAAATGTGGGTCTCAGCAGCCAGGCCGTCAACTTTAGCCTTTGTAAGGAAGGGTGGAATACTGGACCCTGTGACAGCAGGTCGTGTCGGAGTGGAAACTTCCAGGGCCTTCCTATCGCCGTTTTTACAATCTCGGCATACCAAGGCCTCCTGGGCCAGTTTGGGGCCACTAGGATTACTGGTATTCCCTCCTCCTTGATCCTGCGAAGCAGTCTTTGTAGAAGAGGGATCGGAGGGAATGCCTAGATCAGTGAGAACTGATTCCATGGAGTTATTAGAGCGTCTGTATTATTAGAGCGTCTGTCCCGTAGGCTAGAGGATCCCTCGTTCTGGACACAAAGTTGTCCAATTTCTTGTTGAACCTGGCAGCTAGCAGGTCTACATCTGGGTTTCCCCATCTCAGACATATGGCCTGAAAGATCTCGGGGTGAAGAGACCACTCCCTGGTAGCAGCTGCTGACGACTCAGGTAGTCTGCTTGCCAATTTTCCATCCCTGGAATGAAGATTGCAGAAAGGCAAGGTACATGCTCTTCTGCCCATGCCAGGATCCGGTTCACCTCTCTTTGGGCTGCCCGACTGCGGGTGCCTCCTTGGTGATTGATGTAAGCTACTGCAGTAGCATTGTCGGATTGAACCCGAACTGGGTAGCCCTGTAACCTGTATGTCCAGGTTTTGAGGGCTAGATATACCGCCCGGATCTCTAGCACATTGATGGGCAGGATCCCCTGAGTCTTGGCCCAGGTCCCTGGGTAGAAGCCTCCTCGAATACTGCACCCCAGTCCGATAGGCTGGTATTCCTAGATACCACCTTCCAGGCCACTGGGAGGAAGGACTTTCCCTTCCGTAAATTCCTGGCTTCTAGCCACCAATCGAAGTTGTGGCGTACTTGTGAGGACAGGCGCATGGGTATATCCAGAGCTTGGCTCTTCCTGTTCCAGGAAGCTAAAATATTGCCTTGAAGTAGTCTCGAATGAAACTGGGCGTAAGGGACCGCCTCGAAGGAGGCTACCATCTTTCCCAATAGTCTCATGCAAAGGCGAATAGACGGCCTCTTGTTTGCTTTGACCTTGTGGATCAGGTCTTTCAGAGACTGTATCTTCGGTTCTGGCAGGTATACCTCGTTTTGGGCTGTATCTATGATCATGCCCAGGTACCCTATCCTTCTTTGGGCCTGGAGAGAGGATTTTTGTAAATTTATAATCCATCCTAAATGCTCCAGGTATCCTACTGTAGTGTGTACAGCGTGACCCAATCCGTCCTTTGACTGATCTATTACTAGTAGATCGTCCAGATAGGCTGTTACCGCAATGCCCCGTGTTCTTAGGTTACTAACAGAGGAGCTAGCACCTTTGTGAATACTATGGGCGCGGTGGCTACACCAAACGGCAGAGCCACAAATTGAAAGTGGCGATCTTCTACCGCAAACCTTAGGAATCTTTGGTGAGCGGGGAGGATGGGTATGTGTAAATGTGCGTCCTTGATATCTATGGACGCCATGAATTTTCCGCCCTTTAAAGTGGCGGCCACGGATCGGATCGTTTCCATTCGAAAATGGCGATCGTTCAGGAACCGATTTAGGGATTTTAGATCCAGGATGGGTCTGACATCTCCATTTGGCTTTGGAATCACAAAGAGGTTTGAGTAAAAACCTGAACCTCGCTCTTTTTGGGGTACGTCTGTAACTACCCCTTGAGCCATTAAGTGATTCAAACCTTTGAAGAAGGATTCTCTTTTTTGTGGATCCTTGGAGAGTCTTGAACCTCGGAATTGAGAAGATGGGATCTCTCGAAATTCCAGTTTGTACCCTGAGGATATTGTGGATACTACCCAATTGTCCTGGATTTCTGACCACCAAGTTGCTCAGAACTGACAAAGCCTTCCTCCCACTCGGCCGAGCGGGGGCGCCCCTTCACTGAGAGGCTTTGGGGGCTTGCTTATTAGCTCTTGCACCCCACGGCTTCTTGTTCTTCTGAGCTTGCCCCTTGGCTTTTGTGGGCGGCTAAAACAGGCCGCCGCCACTGGTTGGAGTCAGATTTCCCGGGAGCTGGGGAGAGAGCGTTTAAAAACAAGATCTCTTGTTTTTCTTTCTCTCAGGTAAAAGTCATTTTACCACTTGATCTTCTGTATATATTTTTCTAAATCTTCCCCAAATAGGCGTTCGCCATGGAACGGGAACTTGCCAACAGCTTTTTGCATGGGGTCTCCGCTGACCAATGCTTAAGCCAAAGTACTCTGCGCATCTGTACCAGCTGGAGTGTAAGGCGTGATGCCTGTATGATAGAATCTCTCATGGCATCCACTGTGAAGCATAAGGCTTTTAGGCAAATTTTTCCCAATTTCTAGCCTGCTCTGAAGGCAGTTCCTTCAGCCCCTGCTTTACCTGTTGGCTGATGACCTGACCCATACCGACTGCTGCTACTGCAGGTTGGGTAATTGAGCCGGCCAAAAGGAAGGAGGATTTCAACTTCCTCTCAGAAGGATCTTTTAAACCCTTGTACATTATCCACCGGACATGTCAGGTTTTTATTTACACAAGAAATAGCCGCAACTACCGCAGGCAGGCTCCATTTCTTAAAAAAAAAATTTTTTCCCCCATAGGATAAAGAATGTTAAACCTTTTTGGAGGTGAGAAACGCTTATCTGGATGTTGCCAGTTTGCGTATATTAGATCCTCTAGTAACGGATGAACCGGGAAGGAGCATGCACCTTGCAGGGATCTTAATGACCCTAGGGAGGAGACAGGTAATTCCGTTACCTCCGCAGAGGTTAACTTAAATGCACTGCTATAGCATTGTACCTGTGACCTTAAAATCTGGCTCCTCATCCTCTGCTGATGTAGCCTCCTCCTCCTCATCCTCCTCCCTCAGGTACTTCTGAAGGGAGGTCCAATACTGGAAGAGACCTGCTTCGCTTATTGTTCCTTTTTAGAGGACTTAGCGATTAAGGTAGCAATTTTTTCCTCCAGATTATTTAGGGCAGCTGATAAAGTGTCCTCAGTGACATATACAGGCCCAGGCTTCACTGGGGAAGCCGCCATACCTGACAGAGGTAATGGCTCATCCTGAACAGGTGCATTTAGCAACCCAGGAGAGAAAGGTACCGAGTCAGCACAGTTAGAGCCTCCTGTCTCAGGCGGTGGTGCTTTCTTATCTCTTTTTGTCCGTATTACTTCCCCTGGAAGGCTTACCGTTTAGACAAAATACAAGGTACCTAAATGCATATACTACCGTGTTCAGTTTAGCAAATACATTAAGTATGCAACTTTTAACACATAACTATGCATAACATGGATGTCTTCTAGGAAGTACCCAATCCAACCACATGGAGTCTTACGTCCCTGTATAGCTGCTGTGTTTCTCTGCCAGGAATAAGAGAACTAACGAGCTTGCTTGCTGCTGCAGTGCTTCTCACACTGACAGTCTTTTAAAATTGGCGCCGTTTCTGTGCCTGCGCGCGCCACGTGCCCGCGCACGCCTTCGCCCCCCCCCCCCCCTCCGATAAAGCGCGCTCCCGCGCGCAGCGCGCGGCCCTTAGCGCTATGGCGGTGGCCATAGTGAGAGAGGACTCTCATCAGCCCTTGTTCCCACTTACCTGCATCTGCAGGTGTCTGGTCGGCCACCGAAAGGAGGATCGGGGTGCCCCAGCAAGCTCAGCAGCGGAGGTGACGAGCAGTGTACTTCGCCGAAGCCGACACTGAACAGAGTGAGGTGAGTATATTCAGCTCTTTACTCCCCCCAGTGGTGGAAAAAAAGAAGACATCCACTTTTTGAAAAAGGTCCCAACCTAGTTATGGACCTTCTATTTCACCTTATCCACGCCGCAGGTTTTTCTGCTGAAAGATTTCAGACAGATACCAAACTTCACCCTTCACGGTGGGCTATGTGTGCCAACCTTCAGGGATATGGGTTCCTATTTAAAGGATACCTCTCCCCTGGGCCTTGTACAAGACTCTTACCAGGACTTTATAGCGAAATAGCGAAAGTGCTGGATCTTAGAGCCCAGTCCTCCGAAGAGAGACATTACAGGCGACGCCTCATGGATGAGGCCCGGATCCCATCCAGATTCAGCTCATTTGTAGGCGTCTTGGATGGATCCGAAAGCATAGCTCTTTTACCCCCAGAGGGTCTCTTTGGTAGAGCTTTCCTTTAGCACCTCCTAACGCGTCCAACACCTTTCGACACTGGCGAAAAAACTGAGGTACTTCCCTGATGGGAGGGGTTATATGGAGGGGAACTGTCTTCCATTGGTTGTGCCAGTGTCCAATCACCGCTGGTGACCCTTAACCCATTATGTAATGACTAGCTCTGTGTCCCGTGGTGTACGATAAAGAAATGGCGCCCAGCAAGCGAGGTGGACGAGAAGGCCGCAGCGGAGGCTTCCAGGAATTTAACTACCCCCCCACAGAGAGCGGGCCTAGACACACCCACAGCCCCCCGCCGGGACCTGGAGCCCCCCTAAAAGGTATACCCCGGTCGCAGCGAGCCCCGCAAGGGGAGGAGGAAAAAGGGTGACAGGGAGAGAGGGGAGGGCAGGAGAACCCCCTAATGAACCCCTTAGGAATGCCCAGCTAAGCAGGAGGAACTGTACTTACCCATCCTTGCGAGGACCTGCTGGTGCGTTCCTGACAGACCTACAACCGAGCAGTACGGAGTAGCTGTCGGCCCGGTCAACTGTGACAGACAGCAAGCAGCCCGGTCATATGTGGACCCTGGAGCAAAGCACCCCATGGCTCCAGGGGTGGCCGGTGAATGTCGTAGCCGACCCCGCACATAGCTAAGGCCTGCTCACGCTCGATGGCCGAACTGGGGAGACTACAAGGATCTATAATATCCAGCCTGTCACCCAGCCGGCAGTTGATAGAAGATTTCTTAAAAGAAAATCATAAAATACAAAAATAAAATAAAAATTTATTTGGAACCTGGGCCCAAAAGGGAGCCAGGTCCTTTTCCTCTACTAGGCAGAAAAAACTGAGCTGCTGACTGCAGGGTGGAGGGTTATGTCCGGAGGGACCGCCCCCTGGGCGGGGCTGTTCAACTCTGTTAAAGTAACATGTGTTTGAATATCTAACATGTTCTGCCTAGTCTTCTCCTATAGAACAGGAACATAACCCAATGGTCAAGAATAAGGAGCTGTGTCCATCCATGGACAAAAGAGAAAAACCTTCTGCCTTTAGAACCACTTTAAGTGATCGGTTTACATAAACAGTTATGAATAGAGATAAAGCAAAACCTCAACACAACCAGAAACACCCATCAGCTACAAAGCACATCTAGAATACCAATACCAACTATAATACTATGGTAATTATATGTTCATTTTGACGTCGACACAAAAAGTACTTTCCAGAATACTTTGTCACAGTAAAACTAATTGTCAAAAATACACGGACATCAAACATTTCTTTCACGGAAGGCAAAATCTGGTGCCAACATGCAAAGCACCAAGTTTCAAATTTTAATTAAACAACCAATGAAATCTCTCCATATCCCCTCACATTTTATCATTAATTTACACAATTTAAAAAACACTTGTTTTCTGTCTTTGCTGCAACAGAAAATGGCAGAGAACGTATGCTTCAAAAGCCAAGCCTATCTACCAACTAAGAATCGCATTGTTCACTTTTTTTTTAACCAACTTTTTTGAAATGTCACATAGTGACATTTCGTTAAGTGTGAGCCAGTGGTCTGCTTTGCACAACGCTGCATTGAATAAAGTACTGCCTGCCGTACCTCTTTTTTCACCACAAACTGATGGTGTGAACCGGGCACATAGGAGACAAGGCATTATGCCTTAAATAAAGCAGCCTTTCTTAACCAGAGATTCCAAGATTGTTTCTGAAAATAATGTTGTCATATATAGCAGGAGGTGTTAAAAAGTTATCTGCTCTGGGTGTTAGATGCTCTAGATACACAACATTCTTTATTCTCTTCCATTCTACGACTTAAAGAGGACCTTCAGCCTCAGCCCAGCTTACTTCAGTATACCCAGCTTACTGGGAGGCGATTTCTGCACAATTCGGATACTCAGCCAGCCACCGGATCCAGCGTTGTACTGTTGACATCTTACTTCCGAAGTCATTTAGAGTCCCGCCGGCTCTTCCAGGTTCAGTTGGCAGGGCCTCGCAAAAAAAAACTGCCCTATTTGCTATAGAGCAGAGGAGAATGATGTAAGCTAGTCCTTTTGTGGCAGGGCCAAAATGCAGTGTTTTCTTTTTTGGGATTAAGTTCATTTTCATGGCAAAGAGGGACTTTGCAATTAATTGCAATTAATCTGATCACTCTTCATAACATTCTGGAGTATATGCAAGTTGCCATGAAAAAAACTGAAACATAAGACTTTGTGAAAATTTATATTTGTTTCATTCTCAAAACATTTTGGCCAGGGCTGTAAATTAACTAGCTCCGGCTCATCACTGCTGGGCTAGGGTTGATAGTGTGGACTATGAACAATGCCTGCACATTGGGGTTGATTTCCTAAAGGAGAACAGACTGTAGCAATGTGACTGTTCACTGAGCTTGGTTAAAAAAAAAAAAAAGGTCCCCAGTAGTGTCCATAAAATCAGATTTGGAAGGGTCTCAGTGTCTGTCAATCACCAAAATAATTTCCTGCTAGTTTCACTAGTCAGGTAACAGAAACAGGTAAATAACAAGAGGCTGCAGATAGGTGCTGGAGCCTCGTGGAGGGCAGCCAATAGTGCAGGAGGAAGGAAAAATAAAAGTTCTTAGCTAACAAGCACTAAAACCATTCCTTGGCATCTCTACTGTTGCTCTAGTTCTTTATACTCTGATTCACACACCCCTTTCGAAAACATTACCCATCAACTATTTGTTTATAAACATTTGCATAAAAATACAGTTCAAGGCTTTATTCACACAGACAAGGACTTGCATGCATTTATAGGACATTTCTAAATGCATATAATGATTTTAAATGGTCAAAATCACACCGTGATGTATGTTAAAGTGGTTGTAAACCTCTGATTGCCACTTTTACCTATAGGTAAGCCTAGAATAAGTCTTTCCTTTAGGTAGTGGAAATATCTCCTAAACATGCGCCATTCAGGCGATATCTACCTTGAACTGCGCCGATGATGTCATTGGCGGATACGCTGTAAAGAAATGGAACTTCCTTGCGTTTCTTCACTCGCAAGTGCCGTAACCGACGCCTGCCGCGCTCATGCGTGGGAGTGGCGTCAGGCGGCTCCGGACAGTCACAGAGCTGGTAAGAAGAAAGGTGAAGATGGATGCGGCCACCAGCGGGGACATTGTGGGGTTCATTTTCAGATAAGTGCCACATAATGGGCTAGTATGCGATGCATACTAGCCCATTATGCTTTTACTTTGCAGGGGAACAAAGAGGAAGTAAAACCCATCAGGGTTTACTTCCTCTTTAAAGTGGTTGTAAACCCTTACAGACCACTTTCAACAACAGGTAAGCCTAGATTAAGGCTTAGCTGTAGGTACTGGAAATATCTCCTAAACCTACACGGTTTAGGAGATATTTACAATTCCCCGTACGGTGATGTCTAACGCGCATGCGCCGGGGAGCCAGCGAGGAAATCAGGGACATGGCAGGCTTCGGTTTTGGGTAAGTGACACATAATGGGCTACTATGCAATGCATTATGCTTTACCTTTGCAGGGAAACAAAGAGGAAGTAAAACCCATCAGTGTTTACTTCCTCTTTAAGGAGCATTCCGTTAACCTGCATTTAGAAAAAACAGACATCTGTGTGTCCAGGGGCAGATTATATGCTGTGAACACATCAATACACATGTGCATTTAGGCCTCATTCACATAGGCACTGAGGCCTGTACACCATGAACATTTGTTTATGTGGTTGGAGCTGGTAGGTGGTGCGTGCAGGCAGTCCATGTTAGTCTACACTGGCCCTCGAGCTATTGCAGAAGTACACGTCCCATGAGGCATTACAGACACAGCCCCTTGTCCTAATTTAACAATTGTGCGGGCGAGTGACCCTGAACATAATGTCTGCGTTCAACACCGCTTACCCACACCCACATGTCCGTTGACCTAGGACAAGCGGCTGTGTCTGTACAACTGCTATACGTCCCCATAGACTAACATGGACTGCCTGCATACAGCACCTATTGGCTCCAACCACATAAACAGCCCCTTCACAGTTTATGGGACTTAAAGGGGTTGTAAAGGTTAAACGTTTTTTCACCTTAATGCATCCTATGCATTAAGGTGAAAAAACATCCGACAATACCATCCGCCCCCCCCCCCCCAAGCCCCCGTTTTACTTACCTGACCCCTCGAAAGTCCCGCGCTCGCCCCCGTCATCCTCCTCGTTCCTGAGCCTGGCCGTTAATTGGCTACAGTGGATGGATTTAAAGCAGCGCAGCCATTGACTGGCACTGCTGCCAATCACATCCAATGACGCGGCAAGCCGGGGGGCGGGTCCGAGTGATACAGTTGGCGGCTATGGCCGCCGCTGTATCACGGCAGCGCGCCCGCAATAACTCCACACCATGCGAGCTCGCTTGCATGAAGGTGTGGAGTGCTTGTGGGGAGGAGCCGAGACAGCCGCCGAGGGACCCCAGAAGACCAGGATCGGGGCCACTGTGTGCAAAACGAGCTGCACAGTGGAGAGAAGTATAACATGTTTGTTAATTTTTTGTTTTTAAACGGGAACCTTTAGTGTCCCTTTAAAGCAGAACCTCACTCATTGGCTATTTTTAATAATTTTGCTGCTAGCATTATTAAATAGATAGGAAGGTATATCATATTTACGTGTTTAAATGTTTTTGTTTTGTTTTTTTCACATTTCTTCAGTTACCGTATTTATCGGCGTATAACACGCGCCGACGTATAACACGCACCCCAAGTTTAGGAGGGAATTTTAGGGAAAAAAACTTTTAGGAGCGAAGTTTAAGGAAAAATAACTTACATTTAAATGCAGCCTTATCAGTGTCCATTGCAGCCTTTTCACAGTGCAGCCTTGCCCCAATGTCCATTGCAGCCTTGTCACAGTGCAGCCTTGTCAGTCTCCATTGCAGCCTTGCCCCAGAGTCCATTGCAGCCTTGCCCCAGAGTCCATTGCAGCCTTGTCACAGTGCAGCCTTGTCAGTGTCCATTGCAGCCTTGCCCCAGAGTCCATTTCAGCCTTGCCCCAGTGTAGCCGTGCAGTCTTGCCCCAGTGTCGCCTTGCCGGATTTTAAAATTGGCGCCGAGACTGAGCGCAGCGGGGCGAACGCCGCCGAGAATGCAGGGACTGGCGACTGGGCGGAGCTGAGATACACATAGCCGAGTGTACTCGGCTATACTCGGCTTTTCTCGGCTCCGCTCAGTCACGCCGAGTTCCGCCCTATGATGGACATAACACAGGTCCAATGGCGGGACTGGGCGTGACTGTGAGCGGAGCCGAGAAAAGCCGAGTACATTCGGCTATGTGTATCTCGCTCCGTTCTGCTCACAGTCAGCGGAGACCGCCCGGGGATGTGGGTATCGGCGTATAACACGCACCCACGATTTTCCCCTGATTTTCAGGGGAAAAAAGTGTGTGTTATACGCCGATAAATACGCTTCTTGGTTTCCAGGCCCAGAAAAATTATGCCATACATGGAGTCTTCATGAGGGGTTTTCTCAGCTAAGCACACCCTCCTGCCTGCATGCCTGAGCTAAGGGCAGATGGATTCCATAAAGTAAATGCTATATGAATCATCTGCCCTAGCTCAAGAAGGCCACGGCTAGAAATGCTAGGGGGTGTTTTTCAAAGTGATTTCTCAGCTAAATAAAGCATGGAGACATGGATGGATGGGCGAGTTTGCATAGAATATTAAAAATAATTTAAATTGTGAGCTTACATTTACAGAAAATCTAAAAGGTGAAGTTACACTGGACCCCCTCCCGCCAGTCCCGCTGTACTGTATACCCGCGATCCTGCTCTGCCAGGGACCAGAATCAAGTAATAGTGTTTTTGGTTTGTGGTGCTCAGATGCAGTGTAGTTCCGCTATAATGCCCATGTGAATTAGGCCTTAAAAAGAGGAGAAATTGATCTGGGACGTTTAAAGCGGAACTTCACGTAAAAGGGGAATTTCGGCTCCTCCTCAATCCCTGGGGGGGGGGGGGGTGACAAGTACCTGATTTTGACAGGTACCTGCTTCCCACATCCGGTCGGATCACTGCGCAGATCCGAGCTGGGGACCAAAACTGTGGGACCAATCACAAAGCGCATGCTCAGTTGGAAGCCGGCTGTGAAGTCGCAGGGCTTCACTACCAGTTTCCCTTAGTCAAGATGCCGGCGCCTGGACACCAAAGCCGATTGAAGAATCGCGTTGGGAGAGGACAGCGCTGGATCAAGAGGTAGGGAAGTGACCTTATATTTAAAAAGTCAGCAGCTACAGTATTTGTAGCTGCTGACCTAACTTTTTGGGGGGAGACTGGAGCTCCTCTTTATGTCGTTTGCTTGCTTTTCTTAATTGAACAGAGAACATGGTCTTTCATTGCACACAAACGATATAGCTCAAACCAGTGAGGCATCAAATGTAATTTATCAGATGCACTGCCTTCTAGGAATTGAAAATTCTGACATCATAATGATTTATCATAATTGCTCAAATCTGCATATTTTACACATCCGAACAAAGGACGTATCCTCACACCTATAGCTACAGATATGAATTACCTGCCTGAACAAAACAGGAAACTCGGGTAAAGCAGAGAAGGTTACATACAACACCTTTTCATGGAGTACACACTTTAGGCCCCTTTCACACGTACGGACCATATGTCTGCTTCTTCATCCATCCATTTACGGATGAAAAAGGGACATACATTGGTCCCTATGAGATAGCGGGTGTCAGCGGATGAAACATCCGCTGACACCCGATCTCCTCCGTGTCCGCAATGCTCCGTTTTTCTGGATATAAAAATTCCTATTTTTCTATCCGTCTGCGGAGCGTATCGGATGAACACGGACAGATGGTCCGTGTTCATCCAATCCCCCCATGTGGGAGAGCGGAGATCTGACAGGCCGGTTCCCTGCACAGTGTGCGGGTACCGCCCTGTTATCCGCCGGCTCAGCGGGGATCAACAGAGCGATCTCCGCTGAGCAAGGAGCAGAGGTTCACGGGGCGGATCATTACTGATCCGTCCCGTGTGAAAGGGGCCTTACAGACAGTTAACAAATATTTTATAGGTTCAGTGAACTAGGAGCAAAGACTGGCAGGCTGAACTTTCCACTGACTTCTTGCCTCTCCCAGGAATGACAGTAGTAAGATCTCTTCCAATAGAGATTAATATTATACAGGATTTCTTTAGCACCAACAGTTTGTGCGGTGCTTTACAACGTGAGGGCAGACAGTACAGTTATAATACAATTTAATATAGGAGGAATCAGAGGGCCCGGCTCGTTAGAGCTTACAATCGATCTTCATTCTAAAGCCGCCATCAAGGATTCCTATATCTCTTCTGCTACACTCAATCTAATGTAGGGGGGGAAATGAAGGTGGCATTCATCCACCACATCCATCACAATGAGGTCTCGGGCTCCGCTTGAGGAGTCCCAAGAAATTATAAGAAGCTGCTCGAGAAGGCCTTAACTGCATTGCACCTGAGCTATACCTCCAGAGACGCATCCTACAATTCACTTTAGACAAGAGCCGGAACATGTCAGCATGTATCCGACAGCTTTCTCTTTATAAAGTAGCAATCCTATACATCTAATGCCCCGTATACACGCTCCGAATATCGGATGATAAAAATCGCTTTCGGATAGATCGTTCGATAATCTGATCGTTAGTACACAGCTTTCGACAGCCGGTCACGACAGTCCGTCCAACAAACTCCGAAGGGACAAACACGAAAACTTTGCTCGGACGACAGCCCATCGTATGACAATCGTTTACTCAGTACAGTATGCGTCTGCTAAAAATTGATAGACAAACACTGCGCATGATCGTAAACACGAAAATAAACCAGAAGGACACAGGGGTCACACGTATTTGACATAATTTCAGATACGTAGCTACGCACACCGGAAGGTTTTACCAGAATCGTACGACAAAAATCGTAATTTTCGTAGAGCACATTTTGCAATGTTGTATTTGATATTAGTTTCATACAACAAAATGCGAACGATACGGCGTATGATAATCGGAACGTGTGTACGAGGCATAAGCCTCATTCACACTTGCAGTGTCAAATCTGCATTTATAGGATGTTTCCAAACGCATATAAAGCAGATATTGCTTTTTCAATGGAGACATTCAAACTCATTTAGGTACAGTTAGTTAACTGAGTTGAGAAAATTTAATTCTATCAGGGGAATTCATAAAGAGCATCTAAGAAACGCTTTAGAATTCCAGCGTGCCTCCATAAAGGTTGGCGTAGACGACAGCTTCATGAATTTGGGGTACACTCTGAATGTGGAGGTGCGCTGAGGCTGGAGTGTCCATACAGACTCTCTCAGTGCAACTGTGCTTCCTCCCTGTCGCTGCACCCGACAGACAGCACTACGGTGGGGAGTTTTGTACCGAGAGGGCGGAGCCTGATGGGTATTCACAGTTACTGGTACCCCGTCAAGTCCACTCCCCTTGTGACTGAAGACAAGCAGTGGGCGGATTGTTACTTATAAGACAGCCTGCTATTGGCTAGAATCCGACCACTGCCTGCTGTCAATGAGGAACTAGTGTCTTAGCTTCCCTATCAGGCTCTGCCCACTGCAGTGTCACTTATGGCAGGGCTTGACAAATTTGCTTGGAATCTAGGAGCCAGCTCAAAAAGTTAGGAGCCAGGTTTTTTTTTAACGACCAATGCGTGCAGAAGCGAACGCATACATGAGTAGCGCCCGCATATGAAAGCAGTGTTTAAACCACACATGTGAGGTATCGCCGCGATTGGTAGCGCAAGAGCAATAATTCTAGCCCTAGACATCCTCTGTAACTCAAAACATGCAACTTGTAGAATTTTTTAAATGTCGCCTATGGAGATTTTAAAGGGTAAAAGTTTGTCGCCATTCCACGAGTGGACGCAATTTTGAAGCGTGACATGTTGGGTATCAAATTTACTCAGCGTAACATTATCTTTCACAATATAAAAAAAAATTTGGCTAACTTTACTGTTGTCTTATTTTTTTATTTAAAAAAAGTGTATTTTTTTCCCTCAAAAAAGTGCGCTTGTAAGACCGCTGCGCAAATACGGTGTGACAGAAAGTATTGCAACGACCGCCATTTTATTCTCTAGGGTGTTAGAATAAAAAATATATATAATGTTTGGGGGTTAACTTCTAAGTAAAGGGAAGGAGATGGGCGGGCAGTGAAACAGGCAAGCATTGCTGGTTGACTTGTCATACCAACGGCCACCACAAGATGGCGCCAGATTACAGAATGAAGCCTAGGCCTGCAGAAGGCCGCAAAGCCGCGGCCAAAATTAACGGCCGGCGCGGCCCGACGAGATCACGCGATCGCAGAGGGGGGGCGCACGGAGATACAGGTAACCTCAGCTGTGCTGCCCCAGGTGCCAGGTCGCTAATTCTAGTCGCATTTGCGTCCTGGCGCACGGGGATTGTCGAGCCCTGACTTATAGCTAGGGGGCTGTTGGCTGTGATGCCGACCAGCTACAGGGAGAGGGTAATGGTGGCAAATATTCCGCTCTGGTACACTGCGTACAGAGAAAGGCACTCTGCCTGTCTCTATACACCAACTTATAGCAGGCCCTAATTACCTCCTGTTTCGTTATCTACAAACTGAAGGTAATTGTTTACATTGGTGCAATAACACCACTTTGTAAATGTGGAGCTATTAAGAATTATATGAACCTGCCACATGTCGGTAAAAATACCAAAATCGTCAGTAGGCATTCTTGAATCTGGAGCAGGCCAATTTAAAGGGCCATAGCACCAGGAAACAGTAGGTAGTACTTTACTGAATCCCCATATATGTCCAGGGTCCAATGAGAAACTTTAAATGCTTGTAAACGTGACTAAACCTACTTTAAAGCAGGAACTTCTGACAAAGTGGAAAGGTAAAAAAATATATTCTGGGAAGCATGAAAGTTATTTTACTTCCCAAACCATTCCTACTGCATTTAGAAAGGCAAAACACAGGATCACTAATGTGAATGGAGCGTAAGGCCAGGTTCACACTGGTGAACCACAGCCAACCCAGCATGGGTCTATGTGCGGTACCCACGGTCCATTTTTAGAAAGCACACAAAAATTCTGCATGCTGCATCTTTGGTGTGCCTTCAAAAAAATACGCTACCTAATAGAAGTCTATGGGAAAGTGCAGCTAAACCCTGTGACCCAAATGCAGAGCACCGGTGTGAACCTGGCCCAAGTTTTGCCTTTAGGTACCCTTTAAACACAGCTCCATTCTGAGCGTCCTTGTGCGCAATAAAATCTACCCCAGTACTGAGCATATATGATAAATTCACATAACTGCACAACAAAGGCATATGTCACCACTTTGCATCTATGAAGGCCATGCTAGACCCCGTTTTACACGTTCTAATTATAGAGAAACTGCAGTCTGCTCACATAATTTGTAATAAAAACATCTTTGCCATTCCAACCACTTTGCATATTATTTTATATATACTGTGATTCTGTACTTGCCAAATATGCTACAGAAATCTCCCTCCACTGAGTATGGCTGCAGCCATTTTAACTGTGGGCATCTGAAGCTGCTGCCTGTTCACTTTCTAGATTACACAGACACACCTCCAGCTCTGCAGCTCTCATTGGCCCCCTTATGACTCATCCCCCCACCCTTCCTGGCAAACGCTCAGGAGAGAGGCAGCGGTGCATGATGTCATAAGCCTAGGCTTTTCACCAGACAAGAAAGAGGAAGTCCTTATAATTCTTGACTTGTGGGTTATGTTCCATCTATTAGGAGGACTAGGCAGACAGGTTAGACATTTAAATCATGTAACTTTAGCAAAGCTGAACAGCCCCGCCCAGGGGGAAGTCCCTCTGGTCATAACCCCTCACACTGCATTGAGCAGCTCAGTTCATCAAAAAGCAGCACAAACCTAAAAAGGAGGGGTGGGTGCTGTGTCCGCCCATGGACTTTAGAGAAAAGGATTTTACGGTGCGTACAAAAATAGGATTTTTGTACTCACCATAAGATGCACCGAAGATGCAGCCACATTAACCTTATAAAACTTAGAAAAGGTATGAACAGACGACCAGGTCGCCGCCCGTATTTCCAGAACATTGATCGGCAAACAGGCTTCGTCCGGAGTCCAAGCCCTTGGGCCAACAGGACTCCCCAGACTACACCCCAGCCCTTCAGGCTGGCGTCCGTAGTGAACACCGTCCATTGGACGGGGAGGAACGACTTCCCGGACCGAAGAGCCGGGGACCCAAACCACCATGTCAGGGACGCCCTGACCAGGTGGCTCATCTGGATCGGAAAATCCAAAGACAACGGGGATTAGTCCCAAGGGAACAAGATCCCCTTCTGCAATGCCCTGGTGTGTGATTGGGCATACGGAACGGCCTCGAAAGAGGTCACCATGAGTCCCAGGACTCCCATGCAAAAACGGATTGACGACCATTTTTTGGGATGTCAGCATCCGCACTGCAAACTGAAGTGTCAGTAACTTCCCCGGAGGTAGGAAGAAAAAAAAAACACAGCCAGTCCCCCAGAACACTTCCCAAGAAAAATAACAGTCATGGAGCGGCCCCCCCAGGGCAGAGTGACCCCCCAAGCATCCCCACACAGCACAAGAGGGTGCAGAGAGCAGCATAACAGGGGGGAGACAGGGAGAACCCCCCACACACAGAAACACAGCCAGCATGTACTCACCTTGCAGCAGGAAAGACTACTTACCCGTCCCGCAAGCACCTTGGAGAACACCCCCGGTGCCAATAGAGGGACCCACTGGCTTGTTTCAGACAGACCTATCACCCATTGATTGAAGGTCTCAAAAATAAAATAATACAATTCCCAAAGGAATAAAATGTAAAAGTAAAATCTTCCAGGAGACTGGCTCCTGAGAGAGCCACGTCTTCTCCTTCTGCTAGGCAGAAAAAAACTGAGGTCTGCTAGCTGCAGGTGGGAGGGTAATGTCCGGAGGGACCGCCCCCCTGGGCGGGGCTGTTCAGCTCTGGTTTGTTCTAGAATGTTTTAACATTTAACATTCTGCCTAGGTCTTCTCCTGCAAGCAGGGACATATACCCACACGTTCAGTGATAAGAGCCGCCGTGTCGGTCCATGGATGATAAGAGAAAATCCTATTTTCTCTTTCGTCCATGGACGGACACAGCTCCTTATAATTCTTGACTTGTGGGACGTCCCCAAGCAGTGTCAAAAAACGAGGGGTGGGAACTGCAATTAAACAACTTAACCCCAAAAAAACAGAGCTCCTCAATGGAGGAGATGTAGCCTCAAAGAATCGCTTGCAAAACCTTGCGGGCGAAGCAAGCATCCGAAGATGCATGCACATCAATCCTGTAAAACTTAGTGCAGGGATGAACGGGCAACCAGGTCGCCGCCTTACACGTCTGTGAAACATACGCTTGAAGTCGGAAAGCCCAGGAGACACCAATTGCCCTGGTCGAATGCGCCGAAACAGGAAAGGGAGGCGCCCGCCCTCTAAGGGCATAGGCCTGAATTATCGTCTGGCAGGTCCACGAGAAATGGCGGCTGAAGAGACCGCCAGGCCCTTCTTAGGTGCAGTCATCGACAAACAGTGAGTCTGACCTCCGAAACGGAGCTGAAGCAGACAGATACACCCGCAGAACACGTACCACGTCTTAGCCCTGGTTCACACTGGTGCAATTTGACATGCGATTTGACATGTCAAATCGGCGATATTTGCCGCAAATTGCCGGCAATGGCACTGTCCTAATCGGTGCGACGCCGCATCTGCGGCGCTGCACCGATTTCAAAAAGTAGTTTCTGTACTACTTTTTGCGATTTCGGACGCGATTTACATTGACATCTGTGTCAGATGTCTTTGTAATCGCGGCTGAAATCGGGACTGCCAGCGAGAGTGAAATCGTGCGAGTTCAGCTGAACTCGCACGGCTTCACTCCCGCAGCCCAGTGTGAACCTGGGCTTAGGGATGTAACGCAACCTCTGAGAGATACGACGGCCGAGGACACAAGGATGGAAGCACAATGTCCTCATTCAGATAAAAGGCCTAAACCACCTTCGGAAGAAACAAAGGTTGTGGTCGTAGCACCACAGTATCCTTACGAAAGATCAAGCATGGGGACTTACAAAACAAGGTCACCACTTAGAAAACGTTCTGAAATATGTAATGGCCACCAGAAGGCAACTTTCTGAGAGAATGTCAAAATAGGAATCTCTCTGATGTTCCCAAAGGGAGGTTTCTGAAGCACCGAGAGCACCAGGTTCAAATCCCACGGAAGAAGTAGTGGTCCAACCGGCGGACCACATGTCGGACCCCCTGAACAAACGTACACACCAGTGAAAAGAGCCGCCAATGGTCATTGAAAGAAAACAGCTAAGGCTGAAATCTGCCCCTTAATGTTATTTAAGGCAAGTTCTTTATTCACTTCATGCTGTAAAAAAACAGCAGGATCCTGGAAACCGAATATGCCCGTGGACACCACTCCATCTCCTCACATAGAGATGCAGGCCTTCCACGCACGATGGCAAACCCTCCAAGATGACGACATCCATGCTCTTAGCATGGTGGAAATTACCGAAAACGACAGGCCTTGGTCCCTTAGTACCTGACTTTCAATAGCCATGCCGTTAAAAGCCAGCGACTGTAAAGCAGGATGAAGTATGGGACCTTGTGACAGAAGGTCCTCCCGCATCAGCAGTCGCCAAGGGACATCCGCCACCAGGCGCACTAGGTCGGCATACCAGAGACGCCGAGGCCAGTCTAAGACAAACAATCACCGGAATCCCCTCGGCCTCTACTCTGCGGAGCAGAGGAGGAATTAGTTTTATTGGGGGAAAGTCGTAAAAATAGCCGATACTGACCTCACGGAGCCACGAACGCGTCTGTCGTGTCTGCCCAGGGATCTCTGGACCTGGCCACAAACCTGCGATTGAGTCGAGAAACCAGGTAGTCCACGTCTGGCGTGCCCTAACTCAGGCAAGGAGTTGAAACACATCCGGGTGTAGCAACCATTTTCCTTGGTCCGGCATCTGGCGACTTAGGTAGTCTGCTTGACAGTTTTCTACAATTGGAGTGTATACGGCCGATAGAGCCGGCACGCTCCTTCTTGCCCACCGCAGGATGCGAGTGACCTCCGATGCTGCAGAAGAGCTACTTGTTCCCCCCTGATGGTTGACATACGCCACCGCCTTGACGTTGTCCGATTGGATCCAGACAGGACGCCCCCGTAGCCTCTGTGACCATGTGCAGAGGCACTGCCTGATCGCCCGAAGTTCCAGTACATTGATCGGCAGGCGGGATTCTGCCTGTGGCCAGCGACCTTGTGTCGACTGAACACCGTCTAGTGAAAGGGAAGGAACGACTTTCCGGACTGAAGGGCCGGAGGTTTTAGCCACCAGACCAGGGAGGTCCTGACTAGTTGGCTCACCTGCATCTGACAATCCAGGGACAACGGAGACTTGTCCCATTTGGACAGGATCTCCTTCTGCAAGACTCGAACATGAAATTGAACATTCGGTACTGCCTCGAAGGAGCTACCATGAGACCCAGGACTCGCATGCAGAAGCGAAGCGACGACCACCTGCGGGATGTTAACAGCTTCACCGCCACCTGAAGAGTCTGCAATTTTTCCAAAAGGGAGAAAAACACCCACCTCTGCAGAGTCCAGAATCAAGCCCAGATACTCCAGGCGCTGAGTCGACAACAACACCGACTTCTGGAGGTTCAGTACCCAATCGAACTCTTGAAGGGTCTGACTGGCATCGCCACATCCTCCTCTAAATCTGAAGCAGCCCTCAGGAGGAGGTCGACCAGGTAGCCCACGATAAACGCAGAAATCTCTAATGTCCGACATATATGGGGACATGCAAATATGCGTCCTTGATGTCCAAGGACGCCAGAAAAGCCCCCGGATGGAGTGCAGTGACCACAGAGCGAACTGATTCCATCCTGAAACTTCGTACTTTTACCAAGGAGTTGAGGTCCTTGAGGTCCAGGATTGGACGAACCCTGTCCTTTTGGGACTAGAAACAGATTGGAATAGAATCCCTGAAGCCTTTCCGGCAGCGGCACACAAGCTATTCCCCCCGCGAGAAAAAAAAAAAAAAAAATCTGTTTTGTGGACAAAAAAAAAGTCCATCTTGTACCCTGATGAAACCACTGAGCAAACCCACTGGTCGGTAAGCAGGGAAGTCCACTGAGCTGCAGACTCGTGAAGGTGACCCCCCACCCGAGAGTCGGGCGGGGGCAACACTATGTAGTCGCAGACTTGTTTGCAGGCCTGATTGGCTTGCGAACCCAGGGACGCTTTTGTCCCTCAGCTGGCCCCTTGTCGGCCTGGGAACACTTACCTGCGGACCCAGTGGAAGGAAAAAAAACACTTGTGAGCAGAAAAAAAGGAGGGCCCCCGGCCTACGGCGTGGATCTTTACCCTTTCTGAATTGTGGGAGCACTGTGCTCTCACCCCAAACGACATTTTTAAAGAATGTCATCCAGCGAGGCTCCAAAGCCTCTAACCCTGGAAGCTTTACGTCTGGTCCGCAGACCTGCATGTCAGTCAAGTCATGCGAAGTAGCCCTACCGCAGATACTGAAGGTTCTGGACAGCCAGGGAGCTCTATCTAAGGCCGCATTGCAGACATACTTAAGGCCATGCACCAACTGGTCTGTTAACATGCAGACCGGGGAAGCCTGTTGCTATTTGAATCATGGTCCAGCAAGTCTTTGCCCATTAAGGAAGCGTCAGTGACACCAGGGTCGTGGCCACAGTGGCCGCAATGCTGACCACATACCATGAACAAGGACCGGGCCACCGCCTCAGTCCTCCTGTCTGCAGGATCCTTAAAAACAGGGGTCCCTTCCCCCGGATCATAGTAATTCCCAGAATACCGGGGAGCCCCATCGAGGGAGATGTCCCTTTTTCAGGAAACACTCCTCAAAGTGATAACAGACAGCCGTGCAATTTTTTAGAACGCTGCGGCCGTTCCCATTCTTAGTATGTAAACTTATCAAATAAGCTAAGTAGGGAAACATCCTAGCGGTGCGGGCCGGCTTGTGGGACCCAAAAAGGGACAGACACCTTACTAGATGCCCTCGCCGTAACCTCCATATTATTGGGGATCCCGCACGCGGAGTTATAAGTGCTCCAACAAGCGCCTATCCTGCGCTGACCCGGACATGGAATCATCCTTCTGTCCGAAAGGTCCTGGTCCACATCCTCTGACAAGTCAGAACAGGGGCCGTGAGTCGCAGTCAGGCCCGAGTCTGGATCAGAGCCTTCCCCAGAAGACGGTGGGGGGAGGGGGCGTTTTTACCCCCCTTGCTCCCACACACCGCTCCCACCCGGGCAACAAAAAGATGCCAGGACCGCCAACCAAGCGTCCATAGGCATAGCAGGTGCAGGGCACCGGTTGTCAATACAGGTATGTCTGGGGAAGAAAATGCCAGCTTCTGACACCATGCTGACCCCACTTGCCTGACACCCTAGCAACTAAGGCAAGGTACACAAGTCCACCCTCCTAGCTGCCACAGAAACCGAGGGGCCCCCCAGAGGACTCACCACCCCGACCCAGGCACTGCACAGCTGCCGCTGTGCGCTCTCTCCATGACTGAGGTGTTCCTATATCGCCGCCTGTGTCACTCTCTCTGAGGTGATTTTTGCAGTTCGCGCTATTCTGAGAGCTGTTTTCACCGCTAGAAGCAAAAACCCAGTTGAAAACCACGAGAAAATGGCCCCCAGCCGGCGCTGTAAGCGCGGGCTACAAGAAAATGGCCGCAATACGTGTCTGAAGAAAAACGTGCGGACTACAAGAAAATGGCCACCGCTGTATACCCAGAGAAATGGCTCCAGTCACCGCCAAAATGGCCACCGGGTAAAGTCTGAGGTAAAAAAAATACACAGAAATGGCAGTGAACACCCAGGGTTCCCAACAGAGGCCCCGCACACATGGCGGCACACCCAACACAAAGAGCGGACCCTCACCATGCAGCCCTCGGTCAGAACGCAGAGTGCCCCCCCGGCCAGTCCTCAGCAAGGCCCAGGCACCACAGCACATGGGGAGGAGGGAAAAGACAGCGAAAGAACAAAGGAAGGGTGAGAGACCCCCTAGTCGACCTCCCCAGGAATGCCCAGCTGTTCCATCCTGCCAAACCAGGAAGAACCTTACTTACCCGTCCGTGCGAGGACTTGTTTTAGATTTTTTTTTTTATTTAAAAATAAAAAAAAAAAATGTTTTTTTTATATATTTTTTTTCCTTCAAAGTTTCCGTAGCAGGGCTGCAGGGGGCGTATCCAGAATGGCACTGGGCAGCGTTACCCCAATTACATCTACTCGCCGTAGTAATGTAACACTAACTAACTGCAAGCCGCCGTCTGCCTACCTGATCAGCGTGTCATGCAGACAGACGGCGGCCATTGCAGTGTTCAAAAGCCGCGCCTCCCGAGTCCTCGTCGTCTGTGATAGGCGGAACACTCAATTTCACAGCAGGCAGTGTTCAGCCTATCACGGACATCCTCTCATCCTCGTCTGTGTTATGAGGATGAGCGGATGTCCATGATAGGCGGAACACTGAATGCTGGGAAATTGAGTGTTCCGCCTATCACAGACGAGGAGGAGGCGCGGCTTTTGAATACTGGAATGGCCGCCGGTGTAGCAGTAAAATCCGTATCCCATGAAAATCTGCATCAGGTACGGGCACAGTGATTGAAGCACGGGCACAGTGAGGCATTGGGCACAGTGAGGCACGGGCACAGTGAAGCACGGGCACAGTGAGGCACGGGCACAGTTCAATTCAACTAAGAGTAACCTCAAGATTTTTGGTTGTTTTATTAGCTAAATCCAAATACAGTATTAATAATTTGGATGTTTAACAATCTTTGTTGCACACGGCACACTGACTTGGCAGTTAGAGAAAGGGTTTGCCTTTGAAATTTTGTTTGTTGATGCACTTCAATTAAAATAATAATAAAAAAAAAAAAAATCGAATCGAATCATAAATCAAGTTTTTTATAAAAAAATTGCAGATTTTTTGGGGGGGGGAAAAATCGCCCAGCCCTAGCTGTCGGCCCGGTTCACTGTGACTGAGACAGCAAGCAGCCCAGTCATATGTGAATCCCGGAGCATATAGCTCACCGGCCACCCCTGGAGCCATGGGGAATGTCGTGGCCGACCCCGCACATAGCTAAGGTCTTTTCACGCTCGATGGCCGGACTGGGGGGACTACAAGGATCTATATTATCCAGCCTGTCACCCAGCCGGCAGTTGATAGTAGATTCGCAAAAAATAAAATAATAAAAAGTAAAAATTTTACTCAGGACCCTGGGCCCAAAGGGAGCCAGGTCCTTCTCCTCTAACTAGGCAGAAAAAAACTGAGCTGCTCAGTGCAGTGTGAGGGGTTATGACCAGAGGGACCGACCCCTGGGCGGGGCTGTTCAGCTTTGCTAAAGTTACATGTTTTAAATGTCTAACATGTCTGCTTAGTCCTCTCCTAATAGACAGAACATAACCCACAAGTCAAGAATTATAAAGAGCTGTGTCCGTCCATGGACGAAAGAGAAAAATGTTTTACCATCCAACGTTAAAACAAGGGCAAAAGATTTAATAGATGGAAAGTTAAAAAAATTACAGAAGTTCTGCTTTAACAGAACATCTAACCTGTTAGTATATTTCTTTTCAGAATATAATAGAAACAATACAGAAAGCGAGGACATATAGAAGTTTGCAGCTCAATATTTAACACTATTCCATTTTGATTTAGGTAATGTAATTACAGTATTTTAGTTGCAGCAAGTTTTTTTCAACATCACACCAAATATTACTGTTTGCAATAACAAAGTTGTTAATTGTACCATATACAGTCCATAACTATATAAAAAAAAAAAAAAACGATTCAATTTATTGACATTCTGTGAGGAAAGAAATATTGGAGTTGCCATTACTGACTTGCTTTAAAAAATAAGTTCACCTTCGGGAACATGTTACATGTTCCGCCAATTTTTAGGGAGGAACATGTAAGATGTTCCAGCTCCTGCAGCTGCTCGGCGCTTCGCTGTTTCTGTGTGACAGCAGTACGGGGAGAAGTTCCCTCTACCAGCAGTCACTTTTTAAAAAGAGCGCGGCTCTGCAAGGCTCCGCCCACAAGCTCACGTCATTCAGTCATAGAGTTCTGAACTACAAATAGCAACATCCTTTGCGGCTGTCGGCTCATAGATCTCACAAGTCTACCATGGCGCTGTGGTAGTTCATTGATTCTTCCTGTCATTGTGAAACTGCCTGTCCATACGATGTAGAATATAGGGGGCAGACAGCTTACACCGACAGGCTGCAGGAGACCTGCATGGCATCAATGATCTGCTGATCGCTTTGCAATGCTTTTCAGGCTCCTAAAACATTTTTTTACCAGCAAAAAAAATTGCATTTTTTTTTTTTAAAAGGTGAACCTATCCTTTAAGAGAGACACCCTCCTGACCCTGGCTTCACTAATCAGAAAATTTATAGATGATGAACAAGCTTCCAATCAGTAGAATCTGAAAAGTCAAAATATAAGGCCTTTTTCACACGGGAGTCATCTGTTCAGTCACATTTTTACCAAGAAAATAATGGATTCAGTTTACATCCATCTTCATCCGTTTTTGCATCCGTTTTATTTAATTATTGCAGAATCCAATCAGAAATGACAATTGTATAAACAAATGTTTCTTACCCAAAACCGGACATGAACAGATGTACACAAATGGCCTCTGTTTACATCCATTCCTTTTCATGGAACTGGACGTTGGCTGTTCTGTACAAAAAAATTGGACAGATGCGAATGGATGATCCATCAATAGATAGATGAAAAAGACAGACACAGAACATCCGTGTAAAAAAAAAAGGGCCTCTAACCCAATCTTACAATTTAACATTCATGAAACCACAGCCGTTACATATATGCTTTCAAAGATAAATTGCTTTTTCAGCTATAAGTTAAATAGATTTACTAATGATGCAAGTACAGCTTACTCTAAATACTCCAACATCACACCAAATGTAAATATTGGCTTGCAATTATACCATTTTAATTTTATTATTCAATATGTAGAATGGTTTGCCTTTTAACTTTATAAAATATAGAATGAAATATATCATAAAATTATATATATTTTTTTCTTTATAGTATACAGTACAGCTGCACAATTCTGGATAAAATGAGAATCACAATTTTTTTTGCTTAGAATAAAGATCACGATTCTCGTTGTAACATCATCTTTCACATAAATTGGCTAACTTTAATGTGTTTTTTTTCTTATTCACTGAAGTGTATTTCTTCCCAAAAAATTGCATTTGAAGGACCGTTGCACCAATACAGTGTGACATAAAATATTGCAACGACCACCATGATTTTAACTTGTAAGCAACAAGTGTCAGAAAAAGGCTTTAAGTGGTTGTAAACCCTCTCGGAGAACTTTCACCTACAGGTAAGCCTAGATTAAGGCTTACCTGTAGGTGCTTGCAATATATCCTACGCGGTTTAGGAGATATTTGCAATAAATAATGCACCGATGTCTACGGCGCATGCGCGCCGTAGATAACGGCGCAGACGCGCCGTAGACAACGGCGCAGGCGCACTGCGCGTGCCGTTTTCTGAATGGCAGCATGCCGTGTCGGCTCCTGCACGCATGCGCGAAAGTGACGTCACGCGCCTCCGGCCAGTCACAGAGCCGGAGTTCGCAGCCCCCGGAAGAAGAGGGGTGAAGAATTGGCGCTCGCTACTAGCGAGGAAGACCGGGACATCGCAGGCTTCTCCTGCAGGTAAGTGACACATAATGGGCTATTATGCGATGCACAGTAGCCCATTATGCTTTACCTTTGCAGGGAAATAAAGAGGAAGGCTCTTTAAGCCTCAAACACACGATCGGATTATCAGACGGGAATTGTGTGATGACAGGCTGTTGTCGGAAAATCCGACCGTTTGTATGCTCCATCGGACAATTGTTGTCGGATTTTCCGTGGACAAATGTGGGATAGGATGCTTTAAAATTGTCCGCCAACAATTGTGTGTTGTCGGATTTTCCAATAGTGTGTACACAAATCCGTCGGACAAAACCCCAAAGTACAAACACGCATGCTCAGAAGCAATGCTCACCATAACACAACATTAGCAGAAGTTGCCCAAAGGGTGGCGCTAAAGAGCTGAAAACCCATGTAGTTTCGTGTTTGTTGGCCAACAATTCTTTGCCGTTTGTATGCAATACAAGTTCCTAGCCAGTGCCCTTCGGACAAAAGTCCTACTGTTTGTCCACTGAAAATCTGATCGTGTGCATGAGGCTTTAAGTGGTTAAACTGCCCTCATCTACAGAGAAAAGTTCATCCCTTTGATCTAAAACAGGTATCTCCAAACTGCAGCCCGAGGGCCAGATGTGGCCCTTAGCTAGCCTTTATCCGGCCCTTGGGGCACTACTCCTTCCACTGACACCAGCAATGGGGCACTATGTCTTCCACTGATACCAATGATGGGATAATATTTCTCCTACTAATACCAATAATGGGGCACTACTCCTCCCACTGATACCAATGATGGAATACTATTCCTCCTAGAATATAATTTGATTACAGGTGCCCTTGGGTGGTAATCAACACCCTAGATAACAAAAGTGCCACGTCCTAGTAGTTATTGGGTTAAAAAAGAATATGGAAAAAATAAAAATTTGAATGTTTCATACTATTCTTCCTACTAATACCAATAATGGGGCACTACTCCTCCCACTGACCACCAACCCTGAGGCCATATTTATTCTGACTGATGCTGGGCTCTGGATATTTTCTACCCCCGTGGGCCACAACCCAACCCTCCTAAGGTCCGAAGAACAGTAGACTGTCCCTTTGTTTGAAAAGTTTGGAGACCCCTGATCTAAAAGGACCAAATGATACAATGTTTCTTTTTATCTCAGCGCTGAGCAATGTTGTCAAACTTTGACAGCTGCTCTTTTTTTTGACAACTGTGAGCAGAGAACTGCTCTGCACTTGTTACATGAATCATGGAAATGCTGCATTAAGATCGTGAGGGGGGTTGAATCAAGATTGCGTTTTTTTAACGATTAATCGTGCAGCTCTAATATACAGTAGAAAATATATTGAAAATACATTTATATTTAATATTAAATTATTTTATTTATATTCCATTAACAATGTATAATGAATTATGAACACAAAATATAATGTTTGAATATATAATATGTATTTATAATATTCATTTACGTTTTAAAATATATATAGTATATTGAAAGCCAAAACTTTTTCTTCTTTGTTGATAAGTGTATGAAAGGGTTAAAACCCTTCAGTTAATTTATTTTTTTGGGAGGGCGGGGGGGGGGCACTGTATCCCAAAGTAAGGGCCAGTCCACACCTGAACTGCACAGGTATGTGGTGCATGTTCCTGTGGGATTCCATGTGGTGCAATTTTCAGCCCATCCATTTTAATGGGCTGAAATCACACTGCATCATACAAACTTTACCGAAGCGCACCACAACAAATCACATGGTACTACGGTACCATGCAATCTGATGCAGACAAACAGACTGCGTTTGCAGTATTGTTAAGACTATATTGACACAGCGTGGTGCAGAAAACCTGCATGGAATGAGCCTTTCCAGGACCACATTCTGGTGTGAGCCGTCCCTCAGGTCAATGTGCTCTTAAACAGTTGTCACCAGAACAAGTGTTATTAAAGATTGCTATTCCTGTTCTAATCACAAATCAAAATGTAGGATTTTCTATCTCTTAGTACTGGTGATAATGGTCATCATCCGTGGAGGTGAACTCAGGAGTCCTCCAAACTCATCTCTATCTGAACATCAATGACTCCAATGAGCTGCAGGCTGGGCTTTTGCCAGCCCCCCAGCATATGTAAACAAAGGGGCAATATGCTGGTAAGGTCAGTGTCCTTATATTGACACATGCCATATCAGTCAATGTCATGTAGATGGTCAAATATATTTTACACCATCATTTATAAGGCAGCAAACAAAATAAATCAAAATTCATGCAAATGTTGCATTATCGTAACAAAAAAACAAAACAAACAAAAAACAATCACCAGGCACAGCGTTGGTAAGAGAAACAAAAAGATGCTGAAAATAAAAATGGTATTATATGGTCACAGTTGTTGATTCTCAAACTAAAATAGCTGCTATTTAGAGCATCATATTAAACATTTATATTTATGTGTACACACAAATATAATACAGATATGTTTTAGAAAAAAATAGTGCTGGTACTTTTCTATAGATTTATAAAATATTTTCTATAAAGAGCAATGTAGGTGTCAAAGGATTTTAGAAATAAAAATATTTCCAGACAATCCTCTAATGCTGCTAGTAATATTTTGAGTCCAAATAATCATGCAAATATTGCAATACTGTCCCCTAAAAAATTAAATGGTATGATTACTGTTGTTGATTACAGGCGGAAATTGTATCTATTGATAGCATTTTACTGAGCATGTATATTTATGTGCACAGAAAAATATATTGAAAAATGTATTTAAAAAAAAATAGTGCTGCTACTTCACCTTTCTATAAATGGCAATGCGGATATTAATAAACGTATTTTTAGACAATCTTTTAATACCGTTGTAGATTCTCATTCTACCAAGTGTATACGTGCGCATGCAAAAATATATATATATATTTTTTTAACTTATTTAAAAAAAAAATTGGTACATTATAACAACGCCGATACTTTTATATAAAAAATAGTGCCAATACCTTTCTATAACTGGCAATGTGGATATTAAAAGATTTCGGTAAAAAATATATTTTCAGACAATCTTGTAACTATCTATCCCAGTGATGTCAATATAATCATGCAAATATTGCATAATAGTGCCCTAGAAATATAACAAAAATTCCACCGCCATTTATTCACAGCGCCTATACACTGTGTTTGTGTGTGTAATATATATATATATATATATATATATATATATATATATATATATATATATATATACTTTTATATAGAATTTAAAAAAATTGTGCCTGCACCTTTCTATAAATGTCAATGTGGATATTAAACGATTACGAAATAAAATTATTTTTAGACAATCTTTTAATACCGTTGTAGATTCTTATTCTACCAAAGTGTATATGTGCGCATGCAAAAATATGTAATTTTTTTTACTTATTTAAACAATAGTTTTGGTATTACTTGGCAATACTTTCATTTAAAAAATAGTGCCTGCACCTTTCTATAACTGGCAATGTGAATATTAAATTACGAAATAAAATTCTTTTTAGACAATCTTTTAATACTGTTGTAGATTCTCTTTCTACCAAGTGTATATGTATAGTAATAATTATATAACAATGCTGATACTTTTATATAATAAAAAAATGCCAATACCTTTCTATAACTGGCAATGTGGATATTAAAAGATTTCGGTAAATAAAAATATTTTCAGACAATCTTGTATCTGTTCCAGCGATTTTAAAGTCCATATAATCATGAAAATACTGCATAATGTAAAAAAAATGTAATAAAAATTCCACCACCAATCACAACGCTGATAAGAGAAACGAGATGACGCCGAGATAAGAAAACAAAATGGAGTTACACCATCACTGTTGTAGATTCTCATTCTACTGAGCATGTATATATATATTTTTTTTAAATATTTAAATTTATAGGTTTACGTGTATGTATATGGGCTCATGCAAAAATAATATAATACAATAAAAATGAAAGTATTTAAAATAGTTCCAGTATTTTTCTATAGAATTATAAAATAGTGCCGTTACTTTGATATAAATAGCACTGGTATATTTCTATATCATTATAAAACAACGCCAGCACCTCCCTATATACGGCAATGTGGATATTTAAAGATTTATGCCGTAAAAAAATATTTGCAGGCAATGCGAGTGATATTCCAGCCCAGATCATGCAAATATTGCGATATTGTGCCGTATAAAAGCAGAATGCGATGGTGGCCAGGCACAGCGACTAGGCCCCAGTAATACAAAGAATGCAATGGTCAGCGTATACGATGTATATATAGATATATAATATACATCCAGCTGGTGATCAGACAGATGAGAAGACAGTGGGATCACAATGGCCCAGGATGAGGCCCTCTCCCCCTCCCCCCTCCATATACATGATGAGCACAGAATGAGCATCAATTAACCAGAAATCAGAAGAATGAGAAGAGAAGGTAATATTACTCGACCTTTCGTCCCCTGCATGCTGACACTCTGTCATGTGGGTGTCTAGTAGGGCAGAGTTGGGGGGTCTGGAGAACAGGCTCTCAAAGGCCATGTCTGCACTACACACACTCTCTCAGTTTCTCTATTATTAGACTGTTTAGCTTATTCTTTTTTTTTTTTTTTTTTACACCGAAACCAGGAGGGAACCGTGTACAGCAGACATCCCAGCTGCGCGGCCGGAGCCGAGAGAGCAGCGTCTAGCGCCACCGAGCAAACGAGTGAATACGATGACCCGGGAGCAGTATGGGAGAATCGCAGCAACTACTTCCGGGCGAGGCGCAGGTAAGCGATGGGCCAATGGCAGCGCGGCTTTCCTGATAAGCGCGGGATGGAGAAGAGAAGCGCTGTGAGTGGCTGCTAGGAGAGCCGCGTGACTGAGAAAGTAGCCAGTCGCTCTCTCTGTACCGAATGTAATTTTAGAGGCTCGAGGGGAGGATGTGACGAGAGCGACGATTGGATGGTGTTCTTTAGTAATGCCGCGCCTCGCCGTAGAGTATTCTGGGAGTTGTAGTTTTTTTTTTAATTCGGTGCTGAGGAAAACAGAATAAAGGCGCGAAGTGTGTCTATAGTGCTAAATCTATTCACCGCAAGGATGACACTTCTAGTGAACCTGCACGTTGTTTATATTATAGCAAAGCTCCAACAAAAGTAACAAAATAAGAGTTAAGTTGCAACAAAAATAACAAAATAATAATAGATGGCCCATTAACCACTTCAGCTCCACAGACATTTTTGTTTACACGTTAAAAATTGGCATTTTTGGTTATGAGCATTTATTATATCTATATTTTCCGGACACGATTATACTAAAGGCACATTCATGCTAGAAACTGCACGTAACTGCACGTTTTACTGATCACTGCAATCAGTGACATTTGTGACTGTAAAAATGTCACTAAAGTTAGTTTTAGGTCCAGTGTAGCCCCCTAACCCCAACCTAATAAAGGTTTAACCCTCTGATCGCCCCCCAGATAACCCTTTCACCCCCTATCACCACTGTCGCTAAGCGATCATTTTTCTGATCGCTGTCTTAGCGTCGGTGATGCCGATCGGTAGCCAGTTATTTTTTTAGGTTTGCCGCAGGTTTTTATAGCGTCAGGTACCCCCATATATTATCTAATAAAGGTTTAACCCCCTTGATCGCCCCCCAGGTAACCCTTTCACCCCCTATCACCACTGTCGCTAAGCGATTGTTTTTCTGATCGCTGTCTAAGTGTCGGTGATGCAGATCGGTAGCCAGTAATTTTTTTTAGGTTCGCCGCAGGTTTTTATAGCGTCAGGTACCCCCATATATTATCTAATAAAGGTTTAACCCCCTTGATCGCCCCCAGGTAACCCTTTCACCCCCTATCACCACTGTCGCTAAGCGATCGTTTTTCTGATCGCTGTCTTAGTGTCGGTGATGCCGATCGGTAACCAGTAATTTTTTTTAGGTTCCCCGTCAGGTTTTTATATAGCGTCAGGTACCCCCATATATTACCTAATAAAGGTTTAACCCCCTAATTGCCCCTAGTTAACCCTTTCACCAGTGATCACCATGTAAGTGTTACGGGTGACGCTGGTTAGTTAGTTTGCTTTTTATAGTGTCAGGGCACCCGCCGTATATAACCCAATAAAGGTTTAACCCCCTGATCGCCCGGCGGGTGATATCAATTAGGTTTTAGCGTCAGAGAGGGTCTGCATCACACCCTAGGCAGCGTCAGGTTAGTGCCAGTAGCGCTAACACCCACGCGTGAAGCATACACCCCCTTAGTGGTATAGTATCTGATCAGATCAATATCTGATCTGATCAGATCTATACTAGCGTCCCCAGCAGTTTAGGGTTCCCAAAAACGCAGTGTTATCGGGATCAGCCCAGATACCTGCTAGCACCTGCGTTTTGCCCCTCCGTCCAGCCCAGGCCACCCAAGTGCAGTATCGATCGATCACTGTCACTTACAAAACACAACACACATAACTGCAGCGTTCGCAGAGACAGGCCTGATCCCTGCGACTCCAGTGCTGTAGGAGGTGATTTCACCACCACAGTTAAAAAAAAAAAGCATATATGCCGAAGCATTGGGGCAGCAGGGGCGGAGGAGCGATTTTGCTCCTAATGCCGCGTACATACGGTCGAAATTCCGACGGAAAAGTCAGACCATGTGTGTGCGGCATAACTTTTTTGCAGGAGGATGCCCCCATGCTTCGGCATATATAAATGGTGCATGTATGCCCATCATTAGAAGTGGGTGGATGAAGGGCGGTATTCTAATGGTGGGCATACCCACCGATCAATCTCTTTTTTCGTTCAGCCACCTGGCTGCATGAAAAAAAAAGATTACAATACATGTCCAACAAGGACCAGCAACGTACTGGTATGTTGCTGGACTTTGAATGTTTATACCAGAATGATGCCTGCGGGTTTAGGTATCATCTTGGTATCATTCTTTTCAGCCAGCGGCCGGCTTTCATGTAAAAGCAATCCTAGTGGCTAAATAGCCTCTGGACTGCTTTTACAAGCAGTGGGAGGGAACGTCCCCCCCCCGGATATAAAAAGCGCCATTGGGAAATTGGGAAAGCATTTTATCACACCGATCTTGGTGTGGTCAGATGCTTTGAGGGCAGAGGAAAGATCTAGGGTCTGGAAGACCCCAGTTTTTTCAAAAAAAGAGTACCTGTCACTACCTATTGCTATCATAGGGGATATTTACATTCCATGAGATAACAATAAAAATGATAAAAAATAAATAAATATGGAAGGAACAGTTTAAAAATAAAATAAAAAAGCAAAATTAATAATAAAAAAAAAAGCACCCCTGTCCTGCCCTGCTCTTGCCCAATGGCGAACGCAAGCGTCGGTCTGGCGTCATATGTAAACAGCAATTGCACCATGCATGTGAGGTATCACCGCGAAGGTCAGATCGAGGGCAGTCATTTTAGCAGTAGACCTCCTCTGTAAATCTAACGGGGTAACCTGTAAAGGCTTTTAAAGGCTTTTAAAAATGTATGTAGTTTGTCGCCAATGCGCGTTTGTGAGAAATTTTAAAGCATGTCGTGTTTGGTATCTATGTACTCGGCCTAAGATCATCTTTGTTATTTCATCAAACATTTGGGCAATATAGTGTGTTTTAGTGCATTAAAATTAAAAAAAGTGTATTTTTTCCCCAAAAAATGCGTTTGAAAAATCGCTGCGCAAATACTGTGTAGAAAAAAAAATGCAACACCCACCATTTTAATCTGTAGGGCCTTTGCTTTAAAAATATATATAATGTTTGGGGGTTCAACATAATTTTCTTGCAAAAAAAATAAATATTTTCATGTAAACAAAAAGTGTCAGAAAGGGCTTTGTCTTCAAGTGGTTAGAAGAGTGGATGTAAGCTTCCTAATGTTGTGTATAAAATGCCAGAACAGTTCAAAACCCCCCCAAATGACCCCATTTTGGAAAGTAGACACCCCAAGCTATATACTGAGAGGCATGACGAGTCCATGGAATATTTTATATGTTGACACAAGTTGCGGAAAAAAGACAATTTTTTTATTTATTTTTTGCACAAAGTTGTCACTAATTGATATATTGCTCAAACATGCCATGGGCATATGTGGAATTACACCCCAAAATACATTCTGTTGCTTCTCCTGAGTACGGGGATACCACATGTGTGAGACTTTTTGGGAGCCTAGCCGCGTACGGGACCCCAAAAACCAAGCACCGCCTTCAGGCTTTCTAAGGGTGTAAATTTTTGATTTCACTCCTCACTGCCTATCACAGTTTCGGAGGCCATGGAATGCCCAGATGGCACAAAACCTCCCCAAATGACCCCATTTTGGAAAGTAGACACCCCAAGCTATTTGCTGAGAGGTATGTTGAGTATTTTGCAGATCTCGCTTTTTGTCACAAAGTTTTGAAAATTGAAAAAAAAATAAAAAATGTTTTCTTTCTTCATTTTCAAAAACAAATGAGAGCTGTAAAATACTCACCATGCCTCTCAGCAAATAGCTTGGGGTGTCTACTTTCCAAAATTGGGTCATTTGGGGGGGGGGGGGGTTTGTGCTATTTTGGCATTTTATGGCCTTCGAAACTGTGATAGGTAGTGAGGAGTGAAATCAAAAATTTGTGCCTAGAAATCCTGAAGGCGGTGCTTGGTTTTCGGGGTCCCGTATGCGGCTAGGCTCCTAAAAAGTCCCACACATGTGGTATCTCCGTACTCAGGAGAAGCAGCAAAATGTATTTTGGGGTGTAATTCCACATATAACCATGGCATGTGTGAGCAATATATCATTTAGTGACAACTTTTTGTAATTTTTTATTTTTTTTTGTCATTATTCAATCACTTGGGACAAAAAAAAAATATTCAATGGGCTCAACAGGCCTCTCAGCAATTTCCTTGGGGTGTCTACTTTCTAAAATGGGGTCATTTGGGGGGGTTTTGTGCTATTTTGGCATTTTATGGCCTTCCAAACTGTGATAGGTAGTGAGGAGTGAAATCAAAAATTTGCGCCCTTAGAAATCCTGAAGGCGGTGCTTGGTTGTCGGGGGCCCGTACGCGGCTAGGCTCCCAAAAAGTCCAACACATGTGGTATCCCCGTACTCAGGAGAAGCAGCAAAATATATTTTGGGGTGCAATTCCACATATAACCATGGCATGTGTGAGCAATATATCATTTAGTGACAACTTTTTGTAATTTTTTATTTTTTTATTTTTTTATTTTTTTTGTCATTATTTAATCACTTGAGACAAAAAAAAAATATTCAATGGGCTCAACATGCCTCTCAGCAATTTCCTTGGGATGTCTACTTTCCAAAATGGGGTCATTTGGGGGGGTTTGTACTGCCCTGCCATTTTAGCACCTCAAGAAATGAGATAGGCAGTCATAAATTTAAAGCTGTGTAAATTTCAGAAAATGTACCCTAGTTTGTAGACGCTATAACTTTTGCGCAAACCAATAAATATACGCTTATTGACATTTTTTTTACTAAAGACATGTGGCTGAATACATTTTGGCCTAAATGTATGACTAAAATTGAGTTTATTCGATTTTTCTTATAACAAAAAGTAGAAAATATCATTACTCTTTCGTCCATGGACCGACACAGCTTCTCTATTGACAAAGTGGGTATTATCCGTTAATTAGGAGTGACTAGGCAGAAAAACTTGTAAAAAGTGTTGCATCACACCTTCTACAGTACCGCCCAGGGGGCGGACCCTCTGGGTATAACCTCTCAGTCTGCATCTCGCAGATCATTCATTTTTTTCTGTCTAGCAAGGAGTAGGACATGGCTCCCTTCGGGCCCATTGGTCCGGGGGAAAAAGATATATTTTTTTTGCTACATTTTTGTTTCCTGCGATCTTCGATCAACTGCCGACTGGGTGACAGGCTGGATCCTCGATCCTTGTAGTCTCCCCAGTTTCGTCCATCGAGCGTGTGCCGACCCTAGCTACGCGCTGGGTTTTCCACGACATGCCCGTCGCTCCACGGGTGGCCGGTGAGCCTACGCTCCAGGGCCTGCATCGGACCGCTCAGGTTTGGCTGACCTTACGGCCGAGTCGCAGCAGCCTGGCCGGTGAGCTTACGCTCCAAGGCTTGCATCGGACCGCTCAGCTTCGGCTGACCTTACGGCCGAGTCGCAGCAGCCTGTCCGGTGAGCGTCGGACCTTTTGGGTCCAATCACAGCATGCCTGGCCAACAGTCACCTTCCGTGCGCGGACGATGATCTGTTTGGAATGTCTTCCAGCATAATACATGCAGGCTATAGCGGTAAGTAAAACTCCCCTGCCTCGGCTGGGTGATTTAGCTGGACATTCCTGGAGAGATCAAGTAAGTGGTTGTGGCCCATTTCTTCCCTCTCTCCCTGCCTTTCCCTCCTCCCTGGGCTTCTAGCTAAAGGTTGCTGGGTGCTGGGGGTCACCTAGGGGGTTCCACTGGAGTGGGGCTGGCTGTAACTAACATTTAAAAGAAATGTCATTTCTGCTTACCTGTGTGTGTGCTTCCTCCCCAATGCTGTCGGCGGCCATTTTGAGGTGGTCCATGCCGAGTTCGGCCTCTTGTGACTGCCCGGCGGCCATCTTCCTGTGGTTCGGCCACACCCACTGGCCCCTATCAGCTGATCGGCGGCCATGTTTGTCCACCCTGTATGCTATATTGCCGTTCGGCGGCCATCTTTTTGAGGGCTATGGCTGCTTGACCTCTATCTTCGGTCGGCGGCCATTTTCTTAGAGCCCACATTATCTTTCATCCAGATGTTTTTGGCAACTGTAACGGGAAGGCCCGGGGGACTCAGAATCGCTTAGAAAGTATGAGATACCCTTGCTTCAGCTCCCCCAATGGCTCTTATGTGTCAATCACCCTGTGTCTCTATTAGGGGCACAGCGTGAATGAAAACCCCAATATGGCCTATGATGGCCATATTCAAGCTGCACATACATTGTATCTAGATTGAATGTGTACTGTGAGGGGGGGGGTGTAATCATTGCGGTGAGGAGTTAGGCCCCATGCACACGAGACGCAGGTGCAAACTCTGCTGAACACACGTTTTTAAACTCTGAAACCGGCGTTTAAAAACGCGCGTTTGGCCGCGTTTGCAGCCGCGTTTATTGGCGTTTAGCGGCGTTTTACCGCGTAAGCTCAAAAAACAGTAAATTTTAACCATTTCAGCCAGTTTGTGAGACCAGAGTGAGTAGCAGCAGCTGAGAGAGCCGCAGTGTACTTGTATTTAGCGTATCACCTGCCACGTCACCTGGCCACGTCACCTGGCCACGTTACCTGCCATGTCACCTAGCCACGTCACCTGCCACAAGTTGTGGATTGTCCACTTGCCACGTCACCTGGCCACGTCACCTGGCCACGTTACCTGCCACGTCACCTAGCCACTTCACCTGCCACAAGTTGTGGATTGTCCATTAGCCACGTCACCTGGCCACGTCACCTAGCCACGTCACCTGCCACAAGTTGTGGATTGTCCACTTGCCACGTCACCTGCCACGTCACCTGGCCACATCACCTGGCCACGTTACCTAGCCGCGTCACCTGCCACAAGTTGTGGATTGTCCACTTGCCACGTCACCTGGCCATGTTACCTGCCACGTCACCTGGCCACATCACCTGCCACGTCACCTGGCCACGTTACCTGCCACATCACCTGGCCACGTCACCTGCCACAAGTTGTGGATTGTCCACTTGCCACGTCACCTGGCCACGTCACCTGGCCACGTTACCTGCCACGTCACCTAGCCACTTCACCTGCCACAAGTTGTGGATTGTCCATTAGCCACGTCACCTGGCCACGTCACCTAGCCACGTCACCTGCCACAAGTTGTGGATTGTCCACTTGCCACGTCACCTGCCACGTCACCTGGCCACGTCACCTGGCCACGTCACCTGCCACAAGTTGTGGATTGTCCACTGGCCATGTCACCTGGCCACGTCACCTGACACAAGTTGTTGACTGTCCACTTGCCACGTTACCTGCCACAAGCTGTGGATTGTCCACTTGCCACATCACCTGGCCACGTCACCTGCCACAAGTTGTGGATTGTCCACTTGCCACGTCACATGCCACATGCCACGTCAGCTGGCCACGTTACCTGCCACGTCACCTAGCCACGTCACCTGCCACAAGTTGTGGATTGTCCACTTGCCACGTCACCTGGCCACATCACGTGCCACGTCACCTGGCCACGTTACCTGCCACATCACCTGGCCATGTCACCTGCCACAAGTTGTGGATTGTCCACTGACCACGTCACCTGGCCACGTCACCTGACACAAGTTGTTGATTGTCCACTGGCCACGTTACCTGCCACAAGCTGTGGATTGTCCACTTGCCACGTTACCTGCCACAAGTTGTGGATTGTCCACAATGCAATGCAAGCAATTACAGTTTTCTTTTATATTTTTTAATAGTTTTTCATCATTTGCCATCATTTTTGAGATTTCTAATGTTAAAAAATAGGTCACCTTTAAAAACGCTTATAAACGCAAACGCGGAAAAACGCCGGTACCGCGTTTAGCCGCGTTTAGCAGCGTTTAGCGTCTGAAACGTGGAAAACTTTTGCGTCTGAACCCATTTTTTTGCTTCTGAACAAACGAGGTTAAACGCAACTGCTTGTAAACGCCAAAAAACGAGAGTGTGTGCATGGACACATAGGATAACATTGAATGGGTTCAGGGGCAGTTGAAAAAAGCGTCCAACTGCCTCTGAACGCGCGTTCAACAGCAAATAACAGCGTCTCGTGTGCATGGGGCCTTAAGGTTATTTGCATTCTATTGTCTATTATGAATTAAGTCTGCTACTGTGACAATGTGGATTGGAGCTGGTCAACCGTCTGGCTGCATATTATGGGATGTTGAAGTGTCTTCTGTGAGGAGGGGGGGGGGAATCACCCCTCCTGCCTAAGACTGTTTATCAAAGGAGAAGTTTGAACACACCTGACCTGTATTACCATTGTCATTGGACAGTTTAACCCGTCCTGTTCCCCAAAGGATGGGAGGGGAGGGTTTTGAAGAGAAATGTGTTACCATGTGTTTTGAAAATAAAGTCATTCCCTGTTTTGGAACTTGAATACAGAGCGTTGTCTCGTATCTGGGGGGAGAACCATTTGTATGGGGTATTATTCGGCTGGTTGGAGTGTCTGGTGGCTGTCGTGTGGTTGGAAAGGGAATATCCTAACGGTGTTAACCCCTTTCATACTTGGGGTGCCGTTACAATTGTTGGCAAGCAGTGGGATTGATCCCCACAGCCAGAAGGACAGCTACAAGAGGACACAGGACAATGGAGGCACAGTATGAACGGCTAAAGCTCTCCACCCTCAAAGACTTACTGGAGAACCGGGGAAGACCGGCCAACAACCGTAAGAAGAGCGACATTATCAGAGAACTAGTCGAAATGGATGGAACCGAAAGGCCCAGTGTAACAGACAGGACACCCGAAGAGGCAAGTTTTGATCGGGCTGTTAAACTAAGACTGGCACATTATGGTCCTAACCCTCCAGCGGAGATCATAGACCTAGTTATAGCGGCTGTGGAGGCAAATTTGCTACAGCAAAGAGGTGCTGCAGCAGCAGAAGTCACAGCAGCACCAACTGCAAGGAGAGGAGAGGTACAGATACAAGCCGCCATGGAAGAGGAAGTCAGAAGGAGGTTACAAGAGATGCAGATACAGCATAGAGGACCAGTATCAGAGGAGGTCCTGCTGGGATGGTCGGATTCGATCCGCTGCGAACTCTGGAAGAAAGTGCTAGCTCTCGAGCAGCAACACCAGGGAAAGGTTCTCCCCTCCATCTATGTAAGGTACTGGTCGCAGTATGATGTACGAATGCCGTTATTGGGGGAACAACCAAAGCAGGAGTGGACAACTGAGTTAAGCAGGCTGATCCGGGCAGAGATGCGGTTGGACGAGAGCTACAGAGCCCTCCGGTGGTATGTAGCCCAAGAGTGCCCATGGTCAGTGGATGACAGCCCCACGGAAGGCTTTGACTATAATGGCCTGGGATTGTTGTATTGGAGGCTTACCAGTGACCCTGACTTTGGGAGTGATCGGGAGTGGCGTTTGGAGGAAATAATGGAGCACAGAGAGCGAAAACTGAATGTCTCGGAAGGGCACTGGGCAGAGGAAGATTTGGAGTTTCTGGCCGTTCAGGAATGGGAGCTGGAGATCGCTTACAGACAGCTGCTAGAATCTGTTCAGCAGCAGGGTGGGGCTACCTGTGCCTGGGACTATCAGGAAATACCAGTTGACAACTATGAAATCCTGGCTGAAGAATCGGCAGTGGAAAAGCTGAAGATTGCCATCCCTAAAGCCGAAGTGGATGATGTGGAGTTCCAGGGAGCTAGGGCAGTTGGCTCATCTCCCCAGCCACTGATTACAGAAGGTATGGACTTAAGGGACTGTTCAGAGGATGTTATAGATTATGCATCGCCTGCCCAAGTACCGGCAGCAGGACAAAGTATTACAGACCCCTGCTCTACACCCGTGGCAGTTTTGGAGGCCCGAGTTGAGAAGGTGATGGTTCCTCTTTCCGAGTGGATTTCGGAGATGCAGGGAGGAGAAGCAGCCATTTTCCCTCCCGAACAGTTAACCAGAGCAGATGGTGTGGAGTCCCCAGCAGAAGTGCTGGCAACCGGGCAGAGTGATAGCAACCTCTGCCCAGCACCGGAAACAACTGTGGAGTTTCAGGGAGCCGGGGCAGTTGGCCCCTCTCTCCAGCAACAAGCTGAGGTGGTAAAGCTTTTACCCCCAGCTGAATCACTGGCAGCAGGGCAGAATGCTACTGGCCGCTGCACACAACTGCCACTTGAGCGGATATCGGTGGATGGGACTGCGGTCTCCACTCACAGCAACCCAGCAGAAGAGCTGGCAACAGAGCCGAGTGCCACGGGCCTCTGCTCTCAACTAACAGAAGAGGGAGTTCCTGTGGTACTGGATGGGACTTCGGTCCTCACTGACACAACCCCAGAAAATGGTGTGACACTGGGACAGGAGGATGTCAGCCTTGCTTTGCAAGCACTCTGGGATTTTCACCTACCACAAGTGGATGGGACTTCAGTCTCCACTTGTATACCCCAGGGATGCCGGGCAGTCGACCCAGATCCCCAACAGCATGACGGACTGAGCCCAGTCACCCTGTCTTCTCTCCAGCGGCTGAAAGGACTCCAGGGAGAAGGGCCAGTCCAGGCCTCTCCCCAGCGGCGGATATATTCTCTGAGAGAGGCAGAGGTTGGCTGGGTAAGTAATGCTCTGTTTGGAGCAATTTATTTGGGGTACTGTGTGGATACCGGCATTAGAAGAAGGGACCTATGGACTAACTTCGGAGTCAACCCGTCTGGGGTCGCCTCCTGTGTTAGTCTCCTGCCGAAAGGGGAGAGATGTAACGGGAAGGCCCGGGGGACTCAGAATCGCTTAGAAAGTATGAGATACCCTTGCTTCAGCTCCCCCAATGGCTCTTATGTGTCAATCACCCTGTGTCTCTATTAGGGGCACAGGGTGAATGAAAACCCCAATATGGCCTATGATGGCCATATTCAAGCTGCACATACATTGTATCTAGATTGAATGTGTACTGTGAGGGGGGGGTGTAATCATTGCGGTGAGGAGTTAAGGTTATTTGCATTCTATTGTCTATTATGAATTAAGTCTGCTACTGTGACAATGTGGATTGGAGCTGGTCAACCGTCTGGCTGCATATTATGGGATGTTGAAGTGTCTTCTGTGAGGAGGGGGGGGAATCACCCCTCCTGCCTAAGACTGTTTATCAAAGGAGAAGTTTGAACACACCTGACCTGTATTACCATTGTCATTGGACAGTTTAACCCGCCCTGTTCCCCAAAGGATGGGAGGGGAGGGTTTTGAAGAGAAATGTGTTACCATGTGTTTTGAAAATAAAGTCATTCCCTGTTTTGGAACTTGAATACAGAGCGTTGTCTCGTATCTGGGGGGAGAACCATTTGTATGGGGTATTATTCGGCTGGTTGGAGTGTCTGGTGGCTGTCGTGTGGTTGGAAAGGGAATATCCTAACGGTGTTAACCCCTTTCATACTTGGGGTGCCGTTACAGCAACCATTTTGCGAGAGCCTCCGGCCTCTAGGGTGCATTACACTGGTGCGAAAATTCACACAGGAAATGCTGATAAAAGAAGCAGACTGACACAGCAGCAGTGGGACAGCATCACAGGCGCAGCACACGGCAGCATAGCAGTATCGGTCCAGGGTGGTGAGTCCTCTGGGTGACCCAGCCTCTCTGCAGCACAGGAGGGTGGCCTATTGATACCTTGCCTGGAGCACTGTGGGTGTCAGCGTGTGTTCAGCATGGCATCTGAGCCAGATGTCTTCTCCCCTGAAACACCAGATTTTGCAGCTGGTGCCCCTGAGGTGTCTATGAATGCTATGACGGCAATCCTAGAGGCGTTTGCTGCCAGGGTGGAAGCAGCACACGGGAATACAGGGGTAGTAAACGCCCCGTCCCCTGCAAGCTTCTGGGGATAATTCTGGTGCAGAACCAGGTCCAGCTACGGCTCGGGGGCCCAGATTCTGACGCATCAGAGACTGCAGACCGTGACCGGACAGTGAGGATGACTCAAAGTCCAGGTCAGTACGCGAGACGGCTTTGGTATCTGACCTTATTACTGCAGTGCGGGATATGCTAAAGTTGGAAAATACTGCAGAAGCAGCAGAGACTCCAGTCCCCTTTGGGTTTCGTAAACCTGCCCGCACTGCTAAGGTGTTCCCTTGTGTGTCTTTTGATAAACTCTTATACAAGGAATGGGAGAACCCACTGAGGGTCTTTACAGCCCAAAGAGGTTTGCGGTACGGTACCCCTTTGAGGAGAGTTTTCTGAAGAAATGGACCTCTCCCCCTATAGTGGACCCTCCGGTGTCCAGACTTAATAAGAGCTACCACTATTCCAGTAGGAGGGGCTCCTGTTTTTAAGGACCCTGTGGATAAGAAGGCTGAAGCACTCGCTTGCTACCTATACTCAGTGGTAGGCTCGGCAGTACGCCCGGCATTGGCGGGGGCCCTAGTGTCTCACACACTTACTGAATGGGCAAGATTGCTACTCCAGGGGTTAAGGAGCGAGATGCTCCTCCTGATGAGATAACATTGGCCGACCAGTTGGTCCAGGGCCTTAGGTTTGTCTGCGAGTCAGACATGAATACTATTCCCCTGCTGTCTAAAACTTCGGTTTATGCAGTAGCAATACGCCGCCTGATCTGGCTAAAAGGCTGGTCTGCGGACCAGACTTCCAAGAAAGCCCTGTTGGATTTGCCTTTTAAGGGCGACAGACTCTTTGGGGCTTCTCTGGATGACATCATCAAGGATGCCACAGGAAGTAAAAGCACTTTACTTCCCCAAATTAGCAAGGGTAAGGGGCCACGCCAAGGGCAAGGGCCCTCCTTTACTGCACGCAAGCGGTTTTTTTCGTCCCCCTAGGGCGACAGGGAAAAGACCCCAGGCCGATAAAGCACCTGCCCAAGGACAAAAGCGTCCTTGGTCCCGCATTCCCAATAAGCCTGCGGACAAATTTGCGTCCGCATGAAGGTCCACCACCACCCAGCTCTCGGGGTGGGGGGACGTCTTCGCAGATTCGCGACTCAGTGGACAGCTCTAATCTCCGACAGGTGGGTTTGCGAAGTAATCTCCTCAGGCTACAAGATAGAGTTTCTCTCTTGTCCACCGGACAGATGCAACACCTCCTATCTCCAGCTACTACCGACCCGTCGGGAGGCCCTGTATGGGGCGGTCCAGGGTCTACTGGAACGCGGGGTAGTTATTCCAGTTCCAGAACTGGAACGGGGTTTTTACTCAAATCTGTTCATTGTGCCGAAGAAGGAGGGGGTTCGTCCAAGCTTGGATCTCAGAGCCCTCAATTGCTTTGTGAAGGTACAAAGATTTCGGATGGAGACGGTTCGATCTGTAGTCACGGCTCTCCATCCGGGGGACTTTCTGGCCTCCTTGGACATCAAGGACGCATACCTGCATGTCCCCATATACTCCAGACACCAGAGGTTTCTGCGATTTGCTATCGGGAAGGACCACTACCAGTTTGTGGCCCTCCCGTTGGGCCTTGCCTCAGCACCCAGGACGTTCACCAGGGTGCTCGCTCCGATTCTGGCACTTCTAAGACAGCGGGGTATCGCTATCACAGGCTACTTGGACGACCTTCTGCTGAAGGCCCCTTCAAGCTCAGAATTAGAGGTAAGCGTGTCCATTACCTATCAGACTCTTCGAGTCTGTGGTTGGATACTAAACACGCAAAAGTCAGTATTGGTGCCCACTCAACGCCTAGTGTACCTGGGGTTGATTCTGGATTCTTCAGAGGCAAAGGTATTCCTCCCTGTGGAGAAGTTGCAGACCCTCCGGGCTGCAGTACGGCAGCTGACTTCCAGGAATTGGTCGTCACTCCGTTTTTTGCATGCGAGTGTTGGGCCTCATGGTAGCCTCCTTCGAGACGGTCCCATATGCTCAATACCACACTCGAGTGTTACAGAAGGAAGTTCTGTCCAGATGGAACAGATGTCCATCATCTCTGGATTATCAAATCCGAGTGAGCCACCTAGTCAGGAGATCCCTGGTATGGTGGCTGACAGCACTGGCTCTAATGGCCGGGAAGTAATTTCTTCCGGTTTACTGGATAGTGATCACGACGGACGCCAGCCTTACAGGTTGGGGGGGGGAGTCTGGGGTGTCCAGTCGGCGCAAGGTCGCTGGACCCCAGAGGAAGCCCTCCTGTTGATCAATGTCCTGGAAATCCGGGCGATCAGGCTGTGCCTCTTCAAATGGTCTCAGAGGCTACAAGGGCGTCCAGTCAGGATCCAGTCAGACAACGCCACAGCAGTGGCATATGTCAATCATCAAGGAGGAACAAGAAGCTCAGCTGCAGCATCGGAGATCGCTCGCATCCTGAAGTGGGCAGAGAGGAGCGTACCGGCACTGTCGACCGTGTACATTCCGGGTGTGGAAAACTGGTAGGCGGACTACCTGAGCCGCCAGATGCTGGACCAGGGAGAATGGTCCTTACACCCGGAGGTGTTCCAACTCCTCTGCCAAAGATGGGGCACACCAGACGTAGATCTTCTGGCTTCCCGACTCAATCGGAAGGTATTGAGGTTTGTGGCCCGGTCAAGAGACCCATGGGCAGACGCAACGGATGCGTTGGTGGCATCGTGGGATCAGTATCGGCTAATCTATGCCTTCCCTCCCTTAAGGCCTCTTCCTCTTCTGCTCCGCAGAGTGGAGGCAGAGGGAATTCCAATGATCCTAATCGCTCCAGATTAGCCTCAGCGTCCTTGGTACGCCGATCTAGTATGTCTGGTAGCAGACGTCCCCTGGCGCCTACCACTACGGAAGGACCTGCTATCGCAAGGTCCCATACTCCATCTTGCTTTACGGTCACTGGCTTTAACGGCATGGCTGTTGAGAACCAGGTACTGAGAGACCGGGGCCTGTCAGACTCAGTAATCTCTACGATGAGAAGTGCTCGAAAACCGTCCTCTAGGAAGGTTTATCACCGCACTTGGAAGGCCTACATCTCCATGTGTGAGGAAATTAAATGGCATCCGCGTACCTACAGTATTTGGTTTCCAGAATCCTGCTGTTTTTACAGCATGGGGTGGACCAAAGGCTTGCCCTAAGTACGATTAAGGGACAGAAATCTGCCCTGGCTGTCTTTTTTCAGCGACCCCAGGCGGCTCACTCTCTCGTGAGTACATTTGTGCAGGGGGTTCGACATGTGGCCCCTCCGGTCCATCCCCCGTTACTTCCGTGGGACTTGAACCTGGTCCTCTCGGTGCTTCAGAAGGCACCGTTTGAGAATATTAGAGATATTCCCCTGTTGACACTTTCTCAGAAAGTGGTCTTTTTGGTGGCTGTTAAGTCAGTTAGATGAGTCTCTGAGCTGGCAGCCTTGTCCTGCAAGGCTCCCTATTTGATTTTCCACAAGGATAAGGTGGTGCTGCTGCCGCAGCCTTCCTTTCAAAAGTCGTTTCGGCTTTTTATCTCAATGAAGACATTGTACTTCCATCCTTGTGTCCTCAGCCGTCAAATCCTAAGGAGTCGGCGTTGCATTCCTTGGATGTTGTCCGAGCTTTGAGAGTATACCTATCTGCTACTTCCCTGTTCCGGAAGTCAGACTCACTGTTTGTTTCGGTGGCTGGTCCCAAGAAGGGCCAAGCAGTCTAATCGGCCACCATCTCTAGGTGGATCCGACAGATAGTAATCCAGGCTTACGCCTTAAAGGGTCAACCCCCCCCCCTTCCCGGTCACGGCGCATTCGATCAGGGCAATAGGTGCCTCTTGGGCTTTCCGACATCAAGCGTCTGTTTCCCAATTATGTAAAGCGGCGACTTGGTCGTCCACTCACACTTTCACAAAATTCTACAAAATTGATGTAGGTGCATCTTCGGATGCCTCTTTCGGCCGCAAGGTTTTACAAGCGGCTGTTTAGAGTTGCAGCTCCTCCGTTGGAGGAGTGCTGTTTTGTGTTTGGGGTGAAGTTTATTTTTATGCTGTTACAACCCCTCGTTTTTTCTCTGACACTGCTTTGGGATGTCCCACTTTGTCAATAGAGAAGCTGTGTCGGTCCATGGACGAAAGAGTAAATAGGATTTTTTACTCACCGTAAAATCCTTTTCTCTGAGTCCATGGACCGACACAGCACCCACCCCTCCTTTTAAGTTTGTACTGCTTTTTGACGAACTGATCTGCGAGATGCAGACTGAGAGGTTATACCCAGAGGGTCCGCCCCCTGGGCGGTACTGTAGAAGGTGTGATGCAACACTTTTTACAAGTTTTTCTGCCTAGTCACTCCTAATTAACGGATAATACCCACTTTGTCAATAGAGAAGCTGTGTCGGTCCATGGACTCAGAGAAAAGGATTTTACGGTGAGTAAAAAATCCTATTTTTTTTTAAAAAAAATTGGTATTTTTCCGTTTATATCGCAAAAAATAAAAATCGCAGAGGCAATCAAATACCATTAAAAGAAAGCTCTATTTGTGGGAAGAAAAGGACGCAAATTTCGTTTGGGTACAACATTGCATGTCCGCACAATTTACAGTTAAAGCAGCGCAGTGCAAAATTCTGAAAACAGTTCTGGTCCTTTAGCTACCAAATGGTCCGGGGCTTAAGTGGTTAATGTTGTAATTTCTATAGAAATCATTTGCAGAGCGTAGGCACCATCTAGCGTCCTTTTTTTGGTATTGTTTCAGTTTGTTTATCATTAAAATGCATTAAATGTATAACCTAGGAAGTGATTAGAAAGCAAAGTATTCTGGGTAAATCTTCACAGGAAGAGACACATTCACCATGCTTTATGCCACGTACACACGGCCGTTTTCTAATGTCATTGAAAAAAACAAAGTTTTTCTCTACGTGATTTTTCGTGTTTCCTCTCAAGCCTGCCTTGCATACACACGTTTATGAAAAAAAACGCTTGAGCAAAGCGCGGTGACGTACAACACGTACGACGGCACTATAAAGGGAAAGTTCTGTTCGAATGGCGCCACCCTTTGGGCAGCTTTTGCTAATTTCTTGTTACCGCGTGTTAGTAAAAGTTTGGTGAGAGACAATTTGCGCTTTTCAGTCTTCGTGCTTTTAAGATCGTTTTGTGGAGTTCAGTTTGTGCTTGTGGGTTCGTATCTGTCTTTCAGTGCTTGTAGTCAGTTCGTATCTGTTTATTCAGTGCGTTCTTGTCTGCTCGTTCCTGTTTTTCAGCTTGTTCTTCATAGGCCTTGCTGTTCTTCAGTGCGTTCTTTTAGCCGACCGTTTTCTAGCCATGTTGAGGCTACGTACTCGTCGTAGAGTTCGTGCTGAGGTTGGTGTTGGGGTTCTTGCTTTATCCCAACTGCAGTCCATGAACAGGGTGAGGAGGAGTTCATGGACCAAGAATTGGTTGCTCCAGCGGGACTAATTCTGTCACATGCCTTTGTTGCGGGAGATCCATGAGAATAATCCTGAGGACTACAGGAATTTTCTCCGGATGTTGGCTTTGGTGTCCCCCTATATCACCAGGCAGGGCACCGTTATGCGGGAAGCCATCACTGCTGAGCAGAGGCTCATCGCCACGTTGCAATACCTGGCGACTGGGAGAAGCCTGCAGGACCTCAAGTTCTCAACAGACATCTCCTCCCATTCTCTGGGGATCATTATACCAGAGACCTGTTCTGCCATCATTCAAGTTTTGCAGGAGGACTATATTAAGGTAAACATTTTCTACTTTAACATCACATTATATGTATTTAATGCTTAATAATGTATTATATTTCTTTCATCAGTCCCTAATTACCATGATTGTAATATGCTGTGAATGTCCCCTTGCATGCTGTTAGCTTTTAATGTTCCTTTTTTGGCCTACATGCATATTTCCCCTAACTAACCTCTCCAGCATGCTATCCTGGGCCCATACACACCTAGCCAATCACTTCCCAATGTATTTTTTCTGCTCCATTGTAGTGCTTTACCCTAAACGCCCCCAAAAAATTTATGATGATTGTTATTTTTTCTAAAAATTCAGACAGAGTGCTACAGCCTGGATTTGTGAGGTCCCCAACTCATCTTCAACCCCCCCCCCCGCATAAAATTAATTAAATGGCCCATCAGAGGGGGTGATAAATCTGATAAGTGACAGTGATAATCTGATAATTGAAAAGAGATTATTTTTGATTCAAATCCTCCAAAAAAAGTTTATACTGATGTTGGCCAAGAATGATTTTGTCTAATCTGCTTGCAATGTTTATGTATGAAAGTATTATTATTATTTTTTTTTTTTAACTCCACAGTTCCCTTCTACGCCACAGGAATGGCAGAATTTGGCATCTCAGTTTGCCCAGCGGTGGAACTTTCCCAACTGTGGAGGGGCCATCGACGGCAAGCACGTCCGGGTCGTCCCACCACCCCATTCGGGATCCTTTTATTTTAATTACAAGGGGTTCCACAGTATAGTCATGATGGCGGTGGTGTCGGCCAACTACGAGTTTCTATACGTGGACAAAAATGGACGAATGTCTGATGGCGGAGTATTTGCACAGACTGAGTTCTCCCAACGGCTCCTATCTGATGAGCTGGCATTGCCACCTGCGGCACAGAATGTGGAGGGACTCCCATTCGTTTTTGTCGCGGATGAGGCATTTGCCCTGGGTCCCCATCTTATGAGGCCATTTCCTCAAAGGAGCCTCACCCCTGAGAGGAGCGTGTTTAATTATAGGCTGGCCAGAGCCAGAAGGGTGGTTGAAAATGCCTTTGGCATCATGGCCAGCCGCTTCCGCCTGTTCCTGACCTCCATCCATCTTGCGGAATACAAATGGAATCATGTGGTTATGACATGTTGTGTTCTTCACAATTTCTTAAGGGTACATTCCCAGAATTATATGAGTTTTGTTGGGCCTGAGGCCACAATACAGGACCCAAATCCTTTGTTGGCCCTGGAAGCTGGCCGTCCAGGCTTGGCCCCCCAAAGCGGCCGTGATGTGTGGCAACAATATCTAGCATATTTTGTGGGTAGGGGGCCATTGATATGCCTGATGAACCTTAAATTTGAATTTGAATAAAAAAAAAATTTCAGCTGAAAACATCTTTTCTTTTATTTTTGCTTGTGTTTCTTTTATCTTTCTCCTAGGTTCTCCTAGTGCACTTGTAGTTCCATGTGTATTTTCCATTAGTAAATACCCATAATTGTCAGTGTAAACACAAAAAATAATTTTGCTTACTTTGGCCAACATTGATATAAGAAGCCACACATTGTTGAGTTTAAAAGCTTTTTACTATTTGCACATGTAGCGGCCTCACCCCCTCTTTCTGGTCTAGGGGTATGTTGTACGTGAGGGTGAGATGCGCTACGGCCCATGTCCTCCCCATTGCAGCAGGTGAGGTGAAAGCCAGTACCAGTTATTCTTCTCGGGCTTGTGTGTTTCTATTAAAAACCAAGTCTTGCTGTGCTGACACTCCCCTTCACTCCCATTAACCAGAGTTCCAAACACCGATAAGGATCCAACACTTGTTTTATTGTAGCACACAATTAAACAGTTCTTTGTCAGCCGATAGGTTGGGACCCATAAACAGTTCAACACGGTGGGGTGAGCAGGTCGAGGCACTATCCTGATAATAAACGAAACCACTGTGGTTTCACCAGCGGTTACTATAGCTAGAGAGAGAACTTGAAACTTGTGAGTCTCTACCAGCGACTCTGAAGAATATGAATTGGAGTACCTTCGCTGCGTTGTGGCCCCTGTCAGGGGGAAGATGTCCCTCCAAGGGAGTTACCAGAGGCCCCTCCGTCACCGGGTTGATGCTGCTCCGGACTCTTCAGACGGGTAACCTCTCCGGCCTCCTCACCTCAGACATGGGCCCCATCCACCTCAGGGTCCCTCGGACTCATCCACCCTTGCGGAGCCCAGTTGAAGTTACTGGGCCCCAGGCCTCCGGTGTAGTACCTCACCCCAGGCTTAAGGTGCCTGGGATGGACGCCAACTCCGCTCCGACCAGGCCTAGGGCGCCTGGGCTGGAACTCCGGACCGCCCGCACCCAGGCCTAAGGTGCCTGGGCGCGCGCTCAAGAAGACCTCGTGGCGAGGGCGTCTCTCCCCTTTATCTCCTCCCGTGAAGTCACAGCAGGTTCTCCGCCCCCGCTGTACCACCGCCGGAACGGGACAAAAAGGACAGCACTGCGGCAGTGATTCTACCTCGACCTGTGGGGACACTGCCACCCCAGGCCAAGGAGAATAGTACACCACCAAAGTCCTCCACGACTGAAAGTGGTCTAAATCCTCTTATGATTTATACACACCTGGGTCATACTACCACCCAGGTGTATCCCCCTAAATTTAGACCCCCGCTACACTCTCCCCCTAGTGATTTGACGCTGGTCCCCAGCGTCTGGTGCAAACCCATGTCTCCCAAGAAGTGGTAACATAAGCTTGACCCCAGAGGCCATCCCTCAAATTTGAATCCTAATTGTGCCAAGACCTGCTCAAGGGAAAGGGAACATGAAATAATAAAACTTTTCAATAAAACCATCTGAACATTTACACATATACAATCCCTCCCATCACTGTCTAAGAACCACCCCATACTCAGCAGTCTTGACAGATGAATCTCCTGCAGAAGGGAAACAAAAACACAACATCCTAACACATTTGTGTTAACTTGGAATGAATGGGTCCATCAGCCGAGGAACCCATTCGCTCCAATGAGTAAGGTGATGCAAATGTAAAAAAAACAACAAACAGCCGTTGCGCAACACTGCCACCTGGTGACAGTGCCGCGGTAATGACACTTGGTGAAATCTTCCAGGCAACCTTCCTTCTTCTTGCGTCCCTACTCTGATTCTACCCCAAAGTCTTTGTCTCTGATGTATGAAGAAAGAGAGAACAAAACAAAACAGCTCTATTGGAAGGGTGCCTTTTCCCAACAGCAATTTTAAGATCTCTCCACAGGTGTTCAATAGGATTTAGATCTGGACTCATTGCTGCTTTAGAACTCTCCATCGCTTTGTTGCCATCCATTTCTGGGTGCTTTTTGATGTATGTTTGGGGTCATTGTCCTGCTGGAAGACCCAAGATCTCGGACGCAAACCCAGCTTTCTGACACTGGGCTCTACAGTGCGACACAAAATCCTTTATTAATCCTCAGATTTCATGATGCCTTCCACACATTCAAGGCACCCAGTGCCAGAGTCAGCAAAACAACCCCAAAACTTCAATGAACCTCCACCATATTTCTCAGTAGGTACTGTGTTCTTTCCTTTGTAGGCCTCATTCCGTTTTTGGTAAACAGTAGAATGATGTGCTTTACCAAAAAGCTCTATCTTGGTCTCATCTGTCCACAAGACGTTTTCCCAGAGGAATTTTGGCTTACACAAGTACATTTTGGCAAACTGTAGTCTTGCTTTTTTATGTCTCTGTGTCAGTAGTGGGGTCCTCCTGGGTATCCTGCCATAGCCTTTCATTTCATTTAAATGTCGACGGATAGTTTGCGCTGACACTGATGTTCCTGAGCCTGCAGGACAGCTTGAACTTCTTTGGAACTTGTTTGGGGCTGCTTATCCACCATCCGGACTATCCTGCGTTGCAACCTTTCATCAATTTCTCTTTCGTCCACGCCCAGAGAGATTAGCTACAGTGCCATGGGTTGCAAACTTTTTGATAATGTTGCGCACAGTGGACAAAGGCAAATCTACATCTCTGGAGATGGACTTGTAACCTTGAGATTGTTGATATTTTTCCACAATTTTGGTTCTCAAGTCCTCAGACAGTTCTCTTTTTGTCTTTCTGTTGTCCATGCTTAGTGTTGCACACACAGACACACAATGCAAAGACTAAGGCCCCTTTCACACTGAGGCGTTTTTACCACGTTTTTGCGCTAAAAATAGCGCTGTAATAACGCCTGAAATAATCCTGCCCCAGCATTTTCAATGTGAAATCTCTGAGGGCTTTCACATTGAGGCGTTGTGCTGGCTGGGCGTTGAAAAAAATCCTGCAAACAGCTTTTTTACAGCAACTTTAGGGCGCATAAAATAGCGCTGTAAAAACGCCTATCCCCATTGAAATGAATGGGAACCGCGGTAAAAACGTGGTAAAACGCGGTAAAAAATAACAGAAGCTGTGGGGAAGGTCACATGACTGCAGTACAGTAGAGGATTGTGGGATATCAGGAAATCCTGTTGAGAACAGGAGAAGGAGTAAAATATGTCAGAGTATAGTGAGATGCAGCCCACAGCTTCAGAAGCATGTGCAGAATCAACTGATAGAACCTCTGATCCAGAGGAGTTCATTGACAGCATCAGGAGGCACCCTGAACTATGGGACAAAATAAGTCCTCACTATTCTAACCGGATTAAAAAAATAGCTGGATGGAATGATGTTGCTGGCCAGCACATTGAAAATTGGACATCATTATCAAGCAAGTCAAAAACTGAGAAAAGTAAGTAGCTGCAATCCCAATCTAGTCCCTACTCTAGTCCTTCATTACCCTATTCAGTGTGCTGTAATTAGTCCCAAACCCCCATCCCCATATGACCAAAACCGGCAAAACTTTATCCCACCCCTCATAGACCCATACCCCCCACCCTAACCTAAGATCCCTCATAGTCCCAAACCACCCACCATAACCATAATCCCACCTATCATAGTCCCAAATCACCCACCATAATCTTAATCCCATCCGTCATAGTCCCAAACCACCCACCATAATCTTAATCCCATCCGTCATAGTCCCAAACCACCCACCATAATCTTAATCCCATCCGTCATAGTCCCAAACCACCCACCATAATCTTAATCCCACCCGTCATAGTCCCAAACCACCCACCATAATCTTAATCCCATCCGTCATAGTCCCAAACCACCCACCATAATCTTAATCCCATCCGTCATAGTCCCAAACCACCCACCATAATCTTAATCCCACCCGTCATAGTCCCAAACCACCCACCATAATCTTAATCCCATCCGTCATAGTCCCAAACCACCCACCATAATCTTAATCCCATCTGTCATAGTCCCAAACCACCCACCATAATCTTAATCCCATCCGTCATAGTCCCAAACCACCCACCATAATCTTAATCCCATCCGTCATAGTCCCAAACCACCCACCATAATCTTAATCCCACCCGTCATAGTCCCAAACCACCCACCATAATCTTAATCCCACCCGTCATAGTCCCAAACCACCCACCATAATCTTAATCCCACCCGTCATAGTCCCAAACCACCCACCATAATCTTAATCCCACCCGTCATAGTCCCAAACCACCCACCATAACCATAATCCCATCCGTCATAGTCCCAAACCACCCACCATAACCATAATCCCACCCGTCATAGTCCCAAACCACCCACCATAATCTTAATCCCACCCGTCATAGTCCCAAACCACCCACCATAACCATAATCCCACCCGTCATAGTCCCAAACCACCCACCATAACCATAATCCCACCCGTCATAGTCCCAAACCACCCACCATAATCTTAATCCCACCCGTCATAGTCCCAAACCACCCACCATAACCATAATCCCATCCGTCATAGTCCCAAACCACCCACCATAACCATAATCCCATCTGTCATAGTCCCAAACCACCCACCATAACCATAATCCCACCCGTCATAGTCCCAAACCACCCACCATAATCTTAATCCCACCCGTCATAGTCCCAAACCACCCACCATAACCATAATCCCACCCGTCATAGTCCCAAACCACCCACCATAACCATAATCCCATCCGTCATAGTCCCAAACCACCCACCATAACCATAATCCCACCCTTCAAAGTCCAGATTAACCCACTGTAACCATAATCCCACATATAATAGCCCCACAACACCTACTTAAACCATAATCCCACCTCTCCTAATGTCAAACACCCCCACCATAACCATAATCCCACCCTTCAAAGTCCATATTAACACACTGTAACCATAATCCCACATATAATAGTCCCAAAACACCTACTTAAACCATAATCCCACCTCTCCTAATGTCAAACACCCCCACATAACCATAATCCCACCCTTCAAAGTCCAGATTAACCCACTGTAACCATAATCCCACATATAATAGTCCCAAAACACCTACTTAAACCATAATCCCACCTCTCCTAATGTCAAACACCCCCACCATAACCATAATCCCAGCCTTCAAAGTCCAGATTAACCCACTGTAACAATAATCCCACATATAATAGTCCCAAAACACCTAATTAAACCATAATCCCACCTCTCCTAATGTCAAACACCCCCACCATAACCATAATCCCACCCTTCAAAGTCCAGATTAACCCACTGTAACCATAATACCATCCAAAAAAAACCTACCCCATGTTCTTCTGAACTTTTAATTTGCAATATAGAAATTAAATCTAATTGACACAAAGACACATTGTTAGAATAAGCATTTATTTTTGCATTTAACATTACAGAATGAAAAAAAGATTTTACTTAACATACATGAAACACTTTGCAGGAAATATCTAATTAGAAAGAAAGTGAAGGCTGTATACAGAATTTTTATATCATATTTTCTTGCCAGTTTAGTGCACCAGCTGGACTCATAAAATAGTCTGCAAAAGTATCACGAATTGTAAATCCTACTATGGGTCCACGAACATGAAGGAAATTTGCCGGTTCAATGCTGTTTGACAGTGTATCCTCAAAATGAAGTCCATCCCTTTCTCTCACCAGATTGTGTAGTATACACGCGGCTTTGATTAACTTGCATGCATTGTCCACACTGAGGTTAATTGGTTTCAGTAAAATTTGCCACTTGTTAGCCAGTATTCCAAACGCGCATTCGACAAGTCTACGTGCCCGACACAGCCTGTAGTTGAAAATCCTCTTTCGGGTATCCAAATTTCTTAACGAATACGGCTTCATCAAATGTTCGTGAATGGCAAACGCATTGTTCGCTACAAACACAAACGGCATTTGGGGTCCTTCTGTTCCAGGCAGAGGTCTGTTTTCGGGTAAATCCAACTGGTTGAAGGCAAGTCTTTTTCCAAATTTGGTTTTCTGGAAAACAGCGGAGTCTGCACTGCTCCCAAATGATCCTATATCTACAAAAATAAATTTATAGTCTGCATCCACCACAGCCATTAAAACTACCAAAAAGTATTTTTTATAATTGTAGTACTGACTACCGCTATGGCATGGTTTTATAAGTCGAATATGTTTCCCGTCAATAGCTCCTAGACAGTGTGGAAAATTTGTTTTATTCAAAAACCGCTGGGCTATATCTTCCCATTTATCCTTATTCGGGACAGGCATAAATGTTGTTTTGAGATTCCAAATGGCATCGCATGTTTCCTTCACAATGTTGCTTATGGTCGATATACCAATCCTAAATTCATATTGCAGTGATGTGTATGTATTTCCAGTGGCAAGATATCTGCAAAATAAAATAATTTTATTCAATTTCAGTCAAACTAATAAAAAAACGATGGAAGACGCTTCGCGACAACTTCAAGCGAGAATTGTTAAAACAAAATCAAGTCCGAAGTGGATCTGGGTCAAGAAAGGGCAGAATCTACTGCCATTTCCAAGAACTAGACTTTCTGAGACCGGTGATGCAGGAGAGACAGTACGTATTAAAATGTTCTATGTGATTCTTTTTTTTTTATAAATGTATATAAATAAGAGCATTACTAATTTTGAACTGTCTAATCATTTTTATTGTATACAGAACTGAAAATAATTTCAGCAGTCCTGAGGAGGACAGTCAACCGGCAGGACCTCCAGCAAATGAAGAACCAACAGAACAGCAGCAGGAGGAGGACATTTGTGCTCAAGAGCCTCCAAGACGAATTGCAAAAACGCCAAAAAAAACCCCAAAGGAAAGTCAACAATTTATAGATGTGGTGAAACAGTTAATGGATTCCCAAAGAAGTGCCCACCCCGGAATTGAGGCCTTTACGAAGAGTTTAATTCCGCAGATCGCAGAAATCCCCAAAGAGCATCAGTGCGATCTGCGTATAGATCTTCTAAAAGTTATAAAATCATACCAAATTAAATATAATCCCCCCTTTTCCCGTGCCCAATCCTCTGAACTTAACACCCAAACAACAAATACAAGTTATAGACACCAGTGGGAAGATGTTAATCCAAGAGCATTTTACAATCCCTATGGCCCAAATCCCCATATCAGTCCCAGATTTCCATCCCAATACGGTATGGGCCAAAATTATTTCCCTCGCTATCAAACTCCTCATCCTCCTCCGCCTACTCCTCCTCCTGCTCCTACTCCTACTCCTCAGGGAAACACTAGAGATGATTTACACCCTCACCCCCAATTTTACCATGATTTGTAATTACATTTTTTTCAGAGTAAATTCGTTTTAAAAAAAAATAAAAAGTTCAAGTAATTGTTTTGATAAGATTTACATTATATATATTTTTATGTGTTTTATAAAAAAAAAATTATTACGATTAAGAACTGACTGTTCAAAATAAACATATTTCTAGTTAGAAATTTAATATTTCTGAATGTTTTTTTTTACAAAAAAAGTTATATTTTTACACATGTTGTGTAAATTGACCAATAAAAAATATTTTTTTCCAAAAAATTCTGTAAGATGTTTTTTTATTCAGATTGATAAAAATAAATGTAATTCTAATATTACTCACCTCAGCGTTACAAGTAAGCGTTCACATGGCGGTATTGCTTCCCTACAATTAGTGTCTTGTCTCAACAACGCAGGTGTCAGCAGGTCAAGAAGAAAGTCAAATCTATGGAAATAAATAGATTTGTAGTTAAAGAGAAGATAAAAGTAAGGTAAGGGTAGGGGAAAGATTATGGTTTAGAGTTTCAATCATAGAGGTGTGGGATTATGGTTTGGATTTTAGGAATGGGAGTGGAGGGATTAGGGTTGGGAGTGTGGGATGGAAGGGATTAAGGATTTTGGGACTAGGAGTGGAGGGATTAGGGTTGGGAGTGTGGGATGGAAGGGATTAAGGATTTTGGGACTAGGAGTGGAGGGATTAGGGTTGGGAGTGTGGGATGGGATGGGTGTAGTTTAGGGACTGCCGAGACTGGCATTAGGGGTTTAGGGACTACTAGGTGTGGGTTTAGAGAACTGGCATATACTTACGTTGCAATGCTCATCCGAGTGTAATTTCGGAACTTGTCAGGGTGCTCTCTCAGATCATGATAGAGAATGGCAAATTGTCCTCTGTCAGAGTGCCTTTGTTGGATTGGATGCACCCAAAATCGACGTTGTGATCTCTGCTGTTGCAGAAAATATTCCCAAACATGGAGCACAAACAACAACAGTAGCTCATTAAACTCCATCTTCTCCACGTTCTGTAAAAAAACAGGAAGTACACAGGATATGATGCAAGGGGGTAGGGTTTATTAACAGACGCTAACGCGGTAAAAACGCAGTAAAAACGCGGTAAAAACGCATATGCTTTAGCGCTATTTTTACCGCGAACGCGGTAAAAACACGGTAAAATCGTGGTAAAATCGCGGTAAAAAAAAGCATATTTTGGACGCGTTTTTTCAACACCTCAGTGTGAAAGGGGCCTAAGTGAACTTCTCTCCTTTTTATCTCCTTTAAGGTGTTTTTTTATATTGCCCACACCTGTTACTTGCTCCAGGTGAGTTTAAAGGAGCATCACATGCTTGAAACAATCTTATTTATCCCCAATTTTTAAAGGGTGCCAAGAATTTTGAGCAGCCCATTTTTGAAGTTTTGTGTGACATTATGTCCAATTTGCTTTTTTTCCTCCCTTTTTTTGATTTGTTCCAATACACACAAAGGGAATAAACATGTGTATTGCAAAACATGTGTTACTGCAATACTTTTCTGTGAGAAATACTTGATTTTCTGGAAAAATTTCTGGGGTGCCAACAATTTCGAGCATTACTGTATATATATTTTTAACAAGTTTCACACATGGAAACACCCCCAAGTATATACACTGGTTGTTACTCCGGGTCTGAATGACATGGTTAGCTTTAAACCATTTCTGTAATACTTCTACAGCGCCTGATTTAGCTTTCCTCCCAATATGTATCTGTTTTTTCCCTTTTTCCTACTCTTTTGTAGGATGTTTCCTAAATGTATGCTTATCTCCACTTGGTTGAAACATCTCTCTGCCTCTTTCGGTTCAGGGAGAATATTCCAACTTTTAATAGAAGGGTTTCTCTATTTACAATATGAATACCAATATAAATATAAACCTAAAGAAGACTTTTGGTATTGATCTGCCGAGTTATGACAGAGCTACATGAATTGATATGAATATATGTCCAATGCACAAATTGAGTTCAAGTGAACATATGTCTAGATTTATAATACATGTATTGCATCACTATATGTTTATGTTAAACTGTATGATATCTTTGTGTGTTCGTTGGTGCTTGTCCCTTTCTTTCTGTGCAATTCCTATTCTTGATGGCAATTGCCATGCTTAGTGTTCTAATTGACCGTGTTATGATTTCTTCGATTATACATTTTTGTTAGTACCATTCTTATTCTGCGTTCCCAGCCTTTTTCCCTCTTCCAAGATGGTGTGCAAGATACTTCCTTTGTTTCGCGGCGTTCCCAGGTCTTTCCCTGCCTCTTTCCCTCTTGTAAGATGGCGTACGTGCTACTTCCGCTTTCGTTGCGGCGCATTGCCGAGATGACGTGCGTGACGCAGATGAATGACGTCACCGCGCCACACGTTTATGCGGGCTTTTGGGGCGATCTGGCACTATATATATATGACAGCCGTTTAAGTCATCCCTTGTGTTCAGCACGAGGCTGACTCCCGGGGGCGAGTACTACGACGTTCATTAGCCAGGTAATAAGCTTCCCTACACCATTATGTTCCTCTTTGGACATGACCTGCGTGTCTATTCAATACTTTAAACATCAAATTCTTGTTTTAGATCTTACACAGTGGTAGAATCCCTACTACAATGGCTGGTTTATCTGTACTTCTATTGTGAATGCCTATGGTTGGATTTGCTGGCTTAACAAACCTTCCATACTATAACGTCCTTTACCCCCGTTTTGGCAATTCCGTTTGGATACAGCTGGTAATTTATTATTTCTGATCCTATAGATATAAATTCTGGGCTTTAATATATACCTGATTACATTTATTGGTCTTTTTAGATTTGCCAAGCTATTTATAGCTGCAAGTATCAAGTTTCTCCATCTATGGGGTATTTCTCTGCGAGAGATTCTTTTGCCTTTTGACCAGCAGGTATGAACCTTTAATTTCATTTCATTTTATTTTATTCTATATATAACATCATACTGCCCTGGTCAGGATATATATATATATATATCTATATACATTTTTATTTATTTCTACTAGATCATATATATATATATACTTATTTCTACACACATGAATTAGTAGTCTATTGAACAACGTCTTACTATCTGGATTGTCTTCGAAGGTACTTTTCTATATTTTAGGGTCAAGTGGCATTTGGATTTCTTGATGTGCAGGGAGGAGGGGATATGTGGCCTTCTAGCACCAAAGATATTTCTATACTATTTTAATGTGTTTTTTTATTGTATATACTATATATTAATTTGTATGTATCTCATTTCAGATAGTGAGATTTGTCCCAAGTGTGTATGTAACCGTCCCCCCACTTTGTCCGTCCTGACGAAGCCTCACGGCGAAACACGTCGACGTTCAAGGGACTCTTCACTGCCACATACCCTATATACACTGTATGGTCTTTTAATCCTTGTTTAACATTTTTTGTGATAAATAAAATTATTTTGTATTCCATGTTTTGTGTGTTGCCTGCAAAGTCCTATTTTTTACTCTCTTTTGAGTACCAAACATATTCCCTTAATTTTTGGATGTGGCAATGTGAGTGCTTTCTCCCTTTTCCTTCCCCTTGTCCCTGTTATTTCTTTATATACACTGGTTCACCTGTGTGTGACACCCTAAAAAGGTTGTTCTGTTGGCCCACACTTGTGCTTCTGAGTCCAGATGTTTAACCAGCTGCTGAGCTTACTCTCCTTACGTTACACTGCATCCAGTTATATTTTTTAAATATAGTTACCAAAAAATCTATTCAACCATGTCAAAAAAATCATCTCACCAAAATAGGCATGGTAACATTTATTTAACCCTGTATCAGCCAAAAACATCATATTATTAAGTGAACGAACGAAAGAGGTTTACTTACGACCGATTACTGTGCCCACGAACATGAAAGTTGCTATCTTTACTGTACAACATTAAAGAAAAGCACATGCAGCAACATGCAAGTAATAATAATCAGAAGTTCAAACACATGAAAATTACTTACTTTTTCCAATAACTTTCTTTATTCTTTTGTATTGGTCGGGCTCCCGCAACTTGAGGTCAGACCACCGTTTTCGGAGCTGTTCCTTAGTTCTGCACACCCCGAATTTATGGTGAAAAGTTTTAACCACTTTTCCCATTATTTTGGCCTTGACAAGATTAGACTTTTTATACGGCCCATGCATAATCCTCCCTCCTCAAAATGGCGACCATCTCCACCATTTCCTCGAATGTCATGTTGGATGCCTTATATCTCCGGGATCGGGTCTTTGGTTCCTCCGGAATTTCATCCTCTGTTGAGGTAATCTCAGCCACCTGTGTCTCCGCCATGTTGTGTAGCATTACAACGAGCGAGAAGGGGCGGGAAAGTACTATATCGAACGTCAGAGGCGGGAAAAACGTGCAGAGTTTCACGTATGCGCAGTGTATATAAAGCTAATACGCATGTGTCATAACTTTGTTCATTGTGCGGAAGAAGGAGTAAGCAACGAACATGATAACGAAGGTACGTAACATTTTTCAGAATTTTGATTCATCAGCGGATGAGATTGTGGCCTATATATGGTGATAAAGATTATTTGAAGAGTCTTGACTGACACTAGTATTTTTGTCTTGTTTTTGACTTGCAGAAATCATGCAGGCTTTCAAAAGTCCAGAATTTATGGGGGAGTTCCTGGACAGATGGAAGGAACTTCCTGTTCTCTGGCAAACCAAAACATCTAAAAATAAAGCAGCCAGGAAGGCAGCACTGGAGAGCCTGCTTGAATTTGTCAAGACACAGATCCCCACAGCAACCATCCAAGATGTGAAAACCAAAATTTCGACCATTATGGGCACATATAGGACTCAGCGCAATATGGTCCTGAAGTCCCAGAGGTCAGGAGCTGCAGCAGAGGAAGTATATAAACCCAGTCTGTGGTACTACAGCAAATTAAGCTTTCTGGATGACCATCTGAAAGTCAGGGATTCTCTTTCAACCCTTCCCCCCAGACGTCTCTCCAGCCTTCCCTGCAGCCAACCCTCCAGCCTTCCCTGCAGCCAACCCTCCAGCCTTCCCTGCAGCCAACCCTCCAGCCTTCCCTGCAACCCAGCTCTGCCTTCTTCAGAGGAACAACCTGAGGTCCTGGAGGAGCCGGATTTAGACATATGGAGCCCGGTATAGTATTGAGCTAAAGATTTATTGTACTAAAAGTAATGATGTAAAATAGATGTTACTATTGCTAACTATTTAATGCTTGAACAAAAAGTGTTTTACATATCAATAGACAGTAGTGGTCAAAAATGATGGGGACAAGAATGAAAAATGCAGGGGTCAGAATGATTGCCTTTTTTATTAGTATTCAATTTGCAAATGTCGTGAGGTGAAAAATGTGTGTGATTGATGAAGCTAAAAATATAACTATGTCCCTTTTTTATACACAGCCAGAGCTGAGCCAGGAAGAGGGTGACGTTGTGGACCAGGAGGAGGCAGGGCCCAGTGGCACACAGAAGGAGGCAATGCCCAGTGGCACACAGGAGAGGAGGCAGGGCCCAGTGACACACAGAAGGAGGCCAGGGCCAGCACAAGAGCCCAGATGCCTCCCCTCCAAATTCAAACAAGAATGCCCAGGAGGGTTAGGCAGGTGGAGGAGGAAACACGTGCCTTTATTAGAGAGGCTACTGCGGCCCTTAGAGAGCCCCCCTCCATTGAAGAGGGCTATGCCGCAGTACTGGCACACAAATTAGCCAGAATGGACATTCGGCAATGGCTCTTTAGTGAAAACCTAATGTTGAAGGTCATCAACAGGGGGTTGATGGGCGAGCTAACACAATACACTGACCTTGCAGAGGTCGCCCCTCCTCCTCCTCCTCCTCCTGCCACAAGCTCTCCTCCTGAGACACAGCCTCCAAAGAAGCGCTTAACAAAGGCTGCAGAGAAGGCTGGAGAGAAGGCTACAAGGAAGAGAAAGAAGTAATGGCCTTGCTTCTGGATGGTCTGACAGAAGGAACAGACTGTTCTAGTACTACAGACTGGGGACATATATCTCACTTACCTGCTGCTGTTCCTGACCTCTGGGAGTCCAAGACAAGATTGTGCTCCTAATCTTTTTTTTGCTTTTTAAAATCCATATTTTGCTGTTCTATTCTTTGATGTTTGCTGTGGGGTCCAAAGGATGCACAAATTCAAGCAGGGTCTCCAGTGCTGCCTTCCCCTTTAATTTGTTATGTGTCAGAATAAATGTTTTTTTGTTTTACAGTAAATACTTGACCATGTGTTTTTATTTCAAAAAGAGAGTTTGCTAGTGAGTAGGCAGGGACATTTAAAAAATAAATTTTATAATTAACAAGGGACACCAACCTCCTTGAGGGGAAATAATACAAATTTATAATGTTGTTGTGGTAACTTGACACACAAAAGAAAAAAACAAAAACAAAAAAAATTCTAAAATATTAGAAAAAAAAATGCTAATCTTTTAATTAAGATATTTAAAATTAATTAATAATTTATTATGGAGATCTGGCTTTCCCCAGAAAAAAATTATTCATGAGATCACAAAAATAAATAAATAAAGAAGTTTGTCATAGCTCTGTCTGAATATCAGCAGCAAAAGAAGTTCATTATTGTAGCATTATAAAGTAGAAATTAATGTGCTGCATTAAATGATGCAATAATTTACAGCGTTACGAATGTGCTATCTCCATTACAAACGCTAGTTTTACCAGAACGAGCACTCCCGTCTCATACTTAATTCTGAGCATGCACGTTTTTTTCCCCCCTCGTAAAAGCATACACACTACCGTTTTTCACTATGTTAAAAAGAACGACGTGAAAAAATAGAGCAGGTTCTAATTTTTTTAAGCCACTTTTCACGTCGTTAAAAATGCTCTGGAGCCTACACACAATCGCTTTTAATGACCAATTTAAATTTTTTTATTTTTAACGTCATGAAAAACGGTTGTGCGTACGCGGCATTAGAAAGACACTGCAGCAGGCAGGATATGTCCTATTTCAATCCATCACCATCATCCCTTAGAGAACTTAAAAAGTACGTTTTATTGTCTCATATTGTATCATGTATCGTTGTCTCTGCAATGTATGCTGAATTTATGGGATATTGTACTTATCAAGGTTTATTTTTGTTATTTGTAGCTTCACCTAGCTTGTTCTAATAAACTGTGATCAAAGAAATATGGTATCAAGTTTATGGGATAAGAATGGTTTAGCTGAATGTCCTTGAGACAGAACACGTTTGACATACACTTTGCTTGAGTTGTGCATGCATTTTGTGTTTAGCAGTGCATCTTTTATGCTTTTGGGCTTTCTTGGCTTAAAGGGCCGCGGTGCATTTGAAGCACATTTGTAGCGCGTTTCCTGCATTTGCGGTGCAGAAAAATGCATGCTGTACTTTTTTTAACCACTTCAATACCAGGCACTTTCCCCCCTTCCTGCCCAGGACAAATTTCAGCTTTCAGTGCTGTCGCACTTTGAATGACAATTGCGCGGTCATGCAACACTGTACCCAAACTACATTTTTATAATTTTCTTCCCACAAATAGAGCTTTCTTTTGGTGGCATTTGATCACCTCTGCGTTTTTAATTTTTTGCGCTATAAACAAAAAAAAGACAGACAATTTTAAAAAAAATAACTGATGGGCACTGATAGGAGGCACTGATGGGCACAGATAGGTGGCACTGGATAGGCAGCACTGATGAGGAGCTACTGACAGGCATGACTGAGTGGCATCTGAAGGGCACCGATCGGCACGTTTATGGGCACCGGCAGGTGTTTACTATGAGGCACAGGCTGGCAGGTGATGGGCACATCTGATGGGGGCTGCACTGATCATCAATGTGCTGATGATCAGCACAGACCCCCCCCCCTCTGACAGGGAAAGCCGCCGATCGGCTCTCCCTGTCAGCGTGAACTGAGGAAAGCCGTTTACCAGCACTTCCTGGTTCACACAATGATCAGCTGTGATTGGCCACAGCTGATCACGTGGTAAGAAGCCTCTGTCAGAGGCTCCATACCACGATCAGAGTTGCAGTGTGTCAGACTGACACACAGCACCTCCGATCGCTGTGCTGCGCGCCCCCGCGGGCGCGCGTCGGCTTGTTATCCTGATCAAGTCATATGACGTCCGATCAGGATAACTAAACCACTTTTACACTGTCATATTGCAATATGGCGGGCGGCAAGTGGTTAACCAAAGCGGTACATTTTGGCGTTTTATATTGTAGGCCTGCAATTCTTAGCAATAACACACTTAAATCTGTCCAAACAAGAGTCTAGTAGACATCACAGGTATGATAAAGTTTGAAACACAAAATCATAAATTATAATATAATAAATAAGTATAAATAATTATAAAAAATAATAATATAATAATAATTAAATAAATTTCCCCCATAAATCACTATCGCTCAATTCTGCAAGTGTTCTAATTTACTATCGCTGTTTTCTAGCTGGTAAAGGGACACTTTTTGGTTGCCATGGACATTCTCAAGTTTCCAGGCAGAAACAACAGTATATATAATATAAAAGTGCATGCAGGACACTGGACAAAGCATTAGGGACAAAAGGGAGATGAAATGATTTGATACAGTAATGTAATCTGTAAGATTACAGTGTACTCTGTGTTATGTATTTTGTACTTTTTGAATTTGCAGCCGGGCTCCACCCCCGTGCGTCGCAACACTCGCAGGGAACGGAGCCCGTCACACAGAGGCATTGAGTGGAGGATACAGCCCGCGGACACATCTGGGGGACATCGCAGGATCCTAGGGACGAGTAACCTGCACCAGGATCCTGCAATGCAATCCTGAGTGTGGCTCGGGCTTACCGCTAATGGTACTGAAATTCAACCCTGCGTCACACTCAGGATTACCGCCAGGGAGGTTAAGACCCCTTTCACACTGGGGTGGTTTTCAGGTGCTTTAGCGCTAGAAATAGCCTCTATTAAGTGACTGAAAAAACACCTCTCATTCATTCCAGTGTGCCTTTTTATACTGGGGCGGTGCGCTTGTGGAACGGGAAAAAGATCCTGCAAGCGGCATCTTTCTATACAGTGCTCCCAAAACGCCCCTGCCCATTGGAATGAATGGGCAACGCTTTCAAAGTGTTTTGAAAGCGCCTTAAAACTGGAGTTTTTAACCCCTTTTTTGTGGTTAAACGCGTCCCGCTATCAGCCGAAAGTGACGCTTAAACAGTGGTAAAGTGCCGCTTTAGCGCTGCCGCAGCTCCAGTGTTAAAGGGGTCTTACTGTGCTGAACTGAACTTCAATGATGTGAACTGTGCCTATAGGATTACCTTGATTTTGGCCTGTTTATGCAGTTGGAGTATAAAGTGCAAAGTGCTAAATAACCATATTACATGTTCAAGGTAAAAAAGGCTGAAAGTGTCAAATTCATAAGATGTGAGCAGTGGCGCTGGTGGTATTTTGTTTGGGGGGGCGGAAAAGAAATACCCCCCCTGCGGCACCTCAAACCCCCCACCCCTTGCAGTCTGCCAGTCCACTGATGCTTACACCATCTAGGCGGGCACATCGGGCAGGGACGGGGATTGGGCAGCGGCGGGCACATCGGGGCATCAGCGGACATCAGGCTGCGGCAGACATCGGGCAGTTGCTCCTGTGTCTTCTCCTCCTCGCTTCCGCCGTGCATCTCCTCCTTGCCTCCTAGTCGTCCAATAGGATCGTCTGTCCTTTCAGCCAATCGGGTGACGGGTATCAGACCCACCTCCCAATTGGCCGGGAGGAGGATCAGTGTTGCAACAGCGAATATTCATTCGCTGTTGCAACACAACTGGGTGTGCTCCAGACGCAACGCTTTGCACCCCGAGCCCACCCTATTTTGAAGCCTATTAGAGCCTCTGGCTTTAAGCAGGTGCTTCAAAAAACACACCCCGCCATAGGAATTCATGCACCCGGCGTCCTGAATGGGGTCGGGCGCATCGATCGGGAGGGCGGCGGCGGTGGATAGGGGAGGTGGTACCCGTGCACACATAATGGATGGGCCTCCCCGGATGTGAGTAAAAGTTAACCACCGTTAACCTACAAACAGTTCAAAATGAGGAAAACTGAAGATGGGAAATCTATTTTGGTGTGGATAAAGATTGACCTTCGTCCTCTAAAGGAGTCACCCAAGGTTGTGCATCCGCCACCCAGAGGGGAGAGTAAATACTCTTACCAGAATGCATGAACCCTATTGCCAGCGGCAAAGAGATGTGGGTGGAACTGTAAGTTGATGCTCTGAGGGACCGTCACTGAAAGTTGATTATCACAGTGTACCACAGCATCTCATCACAAAGTTGAACCATAAGCTCCACCGATCATAAAAGAAAAAAGCCTCCACATAGTGTAAAACTGTAATCCATGGATTTATTTATAAAAAGTAGGTCAATTACATCAAAACTGATGTAAACAGGCACAGAGAGATGTAATTACATTGAAAATGGGCGATAACGCGGGGCTCGCTCAATCACGTCTATCACATGTATGCTGCCATTAGGGATGAGCCGAACACCCCCCGGTTCGGTTCGCACCAGAACCTGCGAACGGACCGAAAGTTTGCGCAAACGTTAGAACCCTATTAAATACAATGGACGCGAACGTTCGAAATCTAAAGTGCTAATTATAACGGCTAATATGCATGTTATTGTCCTAAAAAGGGTTTGGGGACCCGGGTTCTGCCCAAGGGGACATGTATCAATGCAAAAAGAAGTTTTAAAAACTGCAGTTTTTTTGGGAGCAATAATTTTAATGATGCATAAAGTGAAATATTCCTTTAAATATCGTACCTGGGGGGTGTCTAAAGTATGCCTATGAAGTGGCATGTGTTTCCCGTGTTTAGAACTGTCCCTGCACAAAATGACATTTCTAAAGGAAAAAAAGCCATTTAAAACTGCTTGCGGCTTTAATGTCATGTCTTGGAAATATGGATGAAAATCTTTGAGAAAAATGGCATGGCTACCCCATCACCCCCCCCCCCCCCACACCACCTCAGCCCATTACCAGCCCCTTTGGGTCTTGTATGGATATTAAAGGGAACCCCGCACCCAAAATAAAAAAAGGCCCTATATACTCTGAAAAGCAGTATACAGACAGTGCAAACAAGACAGGGACTGTAGGTTTGTTCTTAAGTAGAATCTGTTTGTAATTTTGAACAGGTACGTTGTTTAAGTGTAGCTCCAGCCAAAAAATATATTTTTAAGCTTTTTGGAAAACATAGGGAAGGGTTATCACCCCTGTAACATTTGTTTTGCTGTCTGTGCACCTGTTCAGAACATTTCACCTTACTTTCCGTCCCAATGACAAATGTTTTTGGAAAAGTGGGGTTTTTATTGAAACAAGGATTGGTGATAAAGCATCAGTAGAGAGGAGACACCTTTTTCCCATATTAACTCTTACAGGAGAGAATTTCCCTTCCTAGGGGTAGATTTCCTCTCACTTCCTGTTGTCTCCTTCCGTTTGCAAGTAGGAGTCGTTTATAAGTTGGATGTTTGAAAGTAGGGGCCTGCTGTATATACTCTGCTGAAATTTGCCCCTTACATGTTGGTGTTGCCACAACACTGTGAGCCCTCCCAGTTACTCTTGGTGGGCGCTGGAATGCCCTGCTGTGAACTATTATATCAGGAATTGTAATTACATGCCATTGTTGAACAGTGGTAGGAAAAATTGGGATATTGGTGGTGGTGCTGGTGCTACAACACTGTCAGCCCTCACAGTTACTCTTGGTGGGCGCATGAATGGGCCCTGCTGTAAATTAATAGATCAAGAATTGTAATTACATGCCCCTGTTGAAGAGGGGCAGAAAAATTGGGCCTTTGGTGGTGGTGGTGGTGTTGCCACAACACTGTAAGCCCTCACAGTTACTCTTGGTGGGCGCAGGAATGGGCCCTGCTGTGAATTATTAGATCAAGAATTGTAATTACATGCCCCTGTTGAACAGGGGCAGAAAAATTGGGCCTTAGGCACTGGTGCCACAACACTGCAACCCCTCACAGATACTGTACTTGGAGCACAGCAATGAGCCCTGTTGCAAAGTATTGCATCAAAAATTGGAATTACACGCCCCTGTTAAACAGGGGCTGAAAAATTGGGCCTTAGGCACTGGTGCTGGTGCCACGACACTGCAACCTCTCCCAGATACTCTAGTTGGAGTGCAGGAATGAGCCCTGCTGCAAAACATTGCATAAAAAATTGTAATTACATGCCCCTGTTAAACAGGGGCTGAAAAATTGGGCCTTAGCCACTGGTGGCGGCACCCAGAAACAAAAATGTTCTTCCAAGCTATCATCAGGTCAGGAATCGGATCATTGAGGAGGAAGAGGATAGTCAGTCAACATAACAGGACAGTCACTCAGCATCAGCATAGGCAGTCTTGAAGGGATGTGACATTTCAAAATAAATTATTCTGTTACATCAGCTTCAGGTGCTTGGTAACTGGTGGTGATCCAAGACTGGTTCATCTTTATGAAGGTCAGACGATCAACCGAGCCGGTGGACAGGCGCACCCTGTGATCCGTGACCAAGCCTCCAGCAGCACTGAATGTGCGTTCTGAAAGAACGCTGGATGCAGGACAAGCCAGTAGCTCAATTGCATACTGTGCAAGCTCTGGCCAGTGATCCATCCTCAAGACCCAGTAAGCCAGAGGATTTTCGGTGGGAAAGGTGTCCAAGTCTGACCTTACCCCTAGGTATTCCTGCACCATGTATATCAGACGCTGGCGATGGTTGCTGGACCCGATCATACCTTGGGGCTGCGGACTAAAAAATTGTCTGAACGCATCGGTCAGATGGCCACCTTCTCCACCGCTCCTTCTGCTACTGACTGAAGCCTCAGCAACTCGTTGTCCAGGACCAGGAGTTTGTAACCTCCTAATCTCTGGGAACGCGTTGCACAGACCTTTCTGTAAGGCCTCCCGGAGATGTCTCATCCTCTGCTCCCTCCGCGACGGTAACATAAGGTCCGCAACCTTACCCTTGTACCGTGGATCAAGGAGAGTGGCCAGCCAGTAATGGTCCCTCTCCTTGATCCGAAGAATACGAGGATCCTTCCGCAGACTTTGCAGGATCAGGGAGGCCATGCAGCGTAGGTTAGCTGAGGCATTCGGTCCGGAGTCTTCTGGGTCACTAAGGACGACATGATCCGCAGCCACCTCCTCCCAGCCACGTACAAGTCCACAGGTTTCTTGGGACTGTAAATCATCTCTAAAAGACTGCTGCTGTTGATGCTGAGTGCCATGCTCCACCTCCATGCTGACACAATCCTCCTCCTCCTCCTTGTCCTCTTCCTGTGTGATGGGTGGGACAGAAGGAACACTGTCTGGGTAAAGGGGGCCTTGAGAGGCAAGGAAGTCCTCCTCTTCCTGCCTCTGTTCTGCCTCAAGTGCCCTGTCCATTATTCCACGCAGCGTATGCTCCAACAGGTGGACAAGAAGTAGTGTCACTGATGCATGCACTGTCACTGCTCACCATCCTCGTGGCCTCCTCAAATGGTGCCAAGACAGTGCATGCATCCCTGATCATGCCCCACTGGCGTGGTGAAAAAAACCCCGAGCTCCCCTGACCCTGTCCTGGTGCCGTAGTCGCACAGGTACTCATTGATGGCCCTCTGCTGCGTGTGCAGCCACTGCAGCATGGCCAACGTTGAGTTCCACCTGGTGGGCATGTCACATAGAAGGCGGTTCTTGGGCAGGTTCAACTCCTTTTGCAGCTCAGCCAGCCGAGCACTGGCATTATATGATCTGCGGAAATGCACACAGACTTTCCTGGCCTGCCTCAGGACATCCTGTAAGCCCGGGTACCTGCCCAAGAACCGCTGCACCACCAGGTTAAGGACGTGAGCCACACAGGGCACATGGGTCAATTGTCCCTGTCGGAGGGCGGAGAGGAGGTTGATGACATTTTCGCAAACCACCATTCCTGGCTTAAGCTGGCGTGGCGTCAACCACCTCTCGGCCTGCCCCTGCAGAGCTCACAGAACCTCTGCCCCAGTGTGGCACCTGTCCCCCAAACACACCAGCGAAAGCACGGCATGGCATCTTTTTGTCTGCATACTTGCGTAGCCCCTTGAACGCCTACGGAGCACCGCTGGTTCCGAGGACAAAGCACAGGAAGAGGCCATAGAGGAAGAAGAAGAGGAGGGGGTGGAGGAGAGAGGTGTGTCACAACCAGTAGTAGCATTTTGGAGGCGTGGCAGCGGAACAACCTCCAACACTACTGCACCTTGTCCTGCATCCTTCCCAGCTGCCAAAAGAGTGACCCAATGGGCCGTGAAAGAAAGGTAACGTCCCTGTCCATGATTGCTATACCGTGAGTCAGCGGTAATATGCACCTTACCACTGACCACCCTGTCCAGCGAGGCATGGACATTGCCTTCCACGTGCCGGTAGAGAGCCGGAATCGCCTTCCGTGAGAAAAAGTGGCGTTTGGGAACCTGCCACTGAGGAACCGCACATTGCACAAATTCACGGAAGGGGGCCGAGTCTACCAACTGAAAAGGCAGAAGTTGAAGTGCTAAATTTAGCCAAGCTAGCATTCAACCGCTGGGCATGTGGATGGCTGGGAGTGAACTTCTTTCGACGGTCCAGCAGCTGGGGCAGGGAAATTTTCCTGCTACAATCGGACGTCGGTGTACTGCTAGCAGAGTGCCCGCAAGTCCTTGGCTGTGACACACCTAATTCTACACCTTCATTCCTCTCAGTGCAGGTTTCAGAGAGGACTGAAGGTATAGTGGGGTTGGAGATCCCAGCTGATGAGGAGCAAGGAGAGGTCCGCTTTGTTCTTTGGTGTGGGTCTTTAAGGTACGCTTGCCAACGAGCTGCATGGCAGGTCAACATATGTCTAGTCAAGCATGTGGTGCCCAAGCGGCTGATGTTTTTGCCACGCGAGATATGCTTGAGACATATGTTGCAAATGGCAGCGGTGCGATCTGATGCACTCGGCTCAAAAAAGGCCCACACCAAAGAACTTTTGGAATAACGGGCAGAGGCAGCGCCCTGCACAGGCGGAGCTCTGCGGTGTGATTCAGTCGGTGTGCTGCCCTTACGCTGGCCCCCGGAGGGCATCCTGCCTCGTTGGAGATGTGCCTCCTCCTCATCCTCCTCCTCCTCCTCTCTCCTATCAGGCACCCACGTGGAGTCAGTGACCTCATCATCCCCTCCCTCCTCATCACTGGAGCCAATCTGGCAGTATGCTGCAGCTGCTGGAACATGACTGCCAGATTGCTGTCCTTCTTGAGCATCCCCTCTCTCTGCGCTCACGCTACTGCCTTCCTCTAGCTGGGTATCATCATCAGACCCTTCAAAACGCTGGACATCCTCCTGGAGCATGTACCCAACACTGTGCTCAAACAGTTCGGGGGACTCCTCAGGAGGACATGGTGGGTCTAGGGAAGGAGTGACTGATGATGACATTGATACGAGGGAAGAGGACGCTTTGGCAGCTGCTTTGCCAGTACCCTGAGCCTGGGTGAGAGAGGATGAGGAGGGCTTGGTCATCCACTCTACCAAGTCTTCGGCATGATGCGGCTCAACACGTCCAGCTGCCGAAAATAAGGACAAACGTGTCCCATGGCCACGTGCTGATGACGATGCACCGCGTCCACGACCAGCACTGTTGTTTTTAGACACAGAGCCTGCTTGCCCTCTTTTATTGGCTTGTGACTGTCTGCGTCTCCTTGTTGGCCTTCCAGACATAGTAATGGCCTGCAGGGAGATGGGAAAGCTAGCAATTGGGTAGTGTATATTGTGCTGGAGGCACACAACACCCACTAAATCCTGCAGATGCCTGTATTAGAGAACACCAGCAATAAAGGGTAGATACAGGTGTATACTGTGCTGTGCTGGAGGCACACAACACCCACTAACTCCTGCAGATGCCTTTATTAGAGAACACCAGCAATAAAGGGTAGATACAGGTGTATACTATGCTGTGCTGGAGGCACACAACACCCACTAACTCCTGCAGATGCCTTTATTAGAGAACACCAGCAAAAAAGGGTAGATACAGGTGTATACTGTGCTGTGCTGGAGGCACACAACACCCACTAACTCCTGCAGATGCCTTTATTAGAGAACACCAGCAAAAAAGGGTAGATACAGGTGTATACTGTTGTCAGGAGCGAGGATGGAGATCAAGATGCCAAGAGGGCTCCCCTTGCGGCTGAGTGCAGCGCGACCCTGGAGTTGGGGACAGGGAGCGCGGTGCCCACAGAAGCACGGTTGGCCAGGTGCTTGCTTGTAGCTTGATGGACTTAGCCACTGAGGGATGGCTGCAGCAGGCAGAACTGAGCTTCGTTGTGCTTAGATGAGTGGAGATACCAGAAGCCAGGCCGGGGGTCATACACGAGCAGGGTCCAGGTACAAGCTGAGGGTCAAGCCGGGAGATCAAGAAGCAGAAACAGAGTCCAAAAGCAGGCCAAGGGTCAAAACGAGGAGAACAGGAAGCGAGGTCAAGGCAAGCCGGGTCACAACAGATAGGCACGGATCAAGGAACAAGGTCAGGAACACAGGTAACTGAAGAGATAATCCAGCGCCGTCCAGCAGTCACAGGCTGACTTAAATAGAGCCATTGGCGCCAGCGTCAGTCACGCCATTTTCGCGCCGTCGCGCACACGCCGTATTGCACATGCGCGTGTGCTGATGCGCGCCGGTGCACGTCAATGCACGCTGATGCGCGCTCGTGCACATCTCGAAACCCTCCGTGAGCGTCCATGGAGGTTCTGGGCAACATTGCCAGTAGTGTGACGGCCATGTCCCTGACAGTGCCCCCCCCCCCCGAGGGGCAGCCTCTGGATGCCCAACCTAGACCATCTCTCAGGATACCTGTTGTGGAAATTTTGCAAAAGTCTTAGAGCATGTAAATTATCCATCGGTTCCCAAGAATTTTCCTCTGCAGTATACCCTTTCCATTTAACAAGAAATTGAGTCTGCCTACCTCTTTTCCGGCAATCTAGGATGGCTTCAACTTCAAATTCAGTATCGTTACCTACAGTAACTGGTGGAGGTGGCAACTCTTCTCTTCCTGGAAATGGACTTGGCACAGCTGGTTTCAGTAGGGAGACGTGGAAAACTGGATGGATCTTGTAAGAGGCCAGTAGAGCGAGTTCAAAAGCCACAGGGTTCACTTCCTTCTTGATCTCGAACGGACCCACAAACCTTGGACCAAGCTTCCTGGAAGGACAAGACAATCTGAGGTTAACAGAGGACAGCCATACCTTGTCACCCACCTTGTAGATGGGATTCCCTCTCTTCCTCCTGTCAAATTTGCCTCTTGAAGTCTTCCTGAGCTTTTCGCATGGTCTTTTGGAGGACTTGGTAGTTTGTTTGGAAGAAGTTTATCCTATCCTGAACGGCTGGTACCGGAGATTCAGGAATGGTGTTCGGGAGGAAGGATGGGTGAAAGCCATAGTTTGCCCAAAAGGGTGATTGATTGGTAGCCGTGTGTATGGTGTTGTTATATGCAAACTCGGCACACGGTAGCAAGGAGACCCAGTCATCTTGGGAGAAAGAACAGAAGCACCGCAGGTACTGCTCCAAGGTCTGATTTGTTCTTTCTGTTTGGCCATTACTCTGAGGATGGTAGGCAGAAGAAAGACACAGGTCAATTGACAAGATCTTGCAAAGATTTTTCCAGAAGCCAGAGGTGAACTGAACCCCTCTATCGGAGACTATATTGTCAGGTAGTCCATGTAGTCTGACTATCTTCTTGATAACATTTTTTGCTGTGTCCATGGCGGAGGGAGTACCAAGCATGGGCAAGAAGTGGGCCATTTTTGATAGACGGTCCACTACTACCAGGATTGTCGTAAAATTCTCTGATGGAGGAAGGTCAACTATGAAGTCCATAGAGATGTTCTTCCAGGGCTGCTCTCGAACTGGCAAGGGTCTTAACAGACCCCAAGACCTAGTCTTCGGACCCTTGTTACGCTGGCAAACCAGACAGGACTCAACTTATTTTTTACAGTCTGATCTTAAAGAAGGCCACCAAAGGTACCGTTGGACGAGGTCAATTGTTTTCCGGACCCCGAAATGCCCGGCCAACTGGTGATCGTGAAATTTCTTCAAGGCCTGTAGTCTGACTTCCTGGGGAACAAAGATTTTGTCCTGATGCCACAGGAACCCCTCGTGACTCCTTAAGGTGGAAATTTCTGTCTCTGAGCACTGAAGTGAGGCTTGTACAATGGATGCCCTTAGATCTGGCTGAATCAGAAGGAAGTTTAGTGTGGACAGGATTGTGCCGGGAGTGGTTTCTTCAGGGGTGTCTGGGAACATACGCGACAGAGCATCCGCCTTTCCGTTCTTGGATCCGGGACGAAAAGATATATGAAAGTTGAATCTCGTAAAGAATAACGCCCACCGCGCTTGACGCGGTCTCAAACGTTTTGCAGTCCTAAGATATTCTAAATTTTTATGATCGGTAAAGATCATGATGGGATGTGCTGCACCTTCAAGTAAATATCTCCACTCCTCCAAGGCTGTTTTGATGGCCAAAAGCTCCCGATCTCCGACGTCATAGTTTCTTTCTGGTTGTGTCATTTTTCGGGAGGAAAAGGCTACAGGATGTAACAAAGATTTGGGGCCCTGTCGTTGAGAGAGGATAGCTCCTGTGGCCACTTCGGAGGCATTGACTTCCAAAATGTAGGGCAATGCAGGGTCAGGATGCTGAAGAACTGGTGCTGAGACAAACACCGCTTTAAGTCTGTCAAAAGCTGCCTGAGCCTCCGGGGACCACTGGAATCTGGAATGCAAATGGGTCAGTTGGGTATGGGTGATGTAATGGCTGAAAAGTTCTTAATAAATCGCCTGTAAAAGTTTGCAAGGCCGATAAACCTTTGAACACCCTTCTTGTCTGAGGGAACAGGCCATTCCAGGATCGCTTTCACTTTCTGGGGATCCATGGCAACTCCTTTTGTAGATATGACAAGACCCAAAAACTGGATAGATTCTTTCTCAAAGTCAAATTTTTCGACTTTTACGTACAGTCCATGTGTTCTTAGAATAGTTAGCACCTTTTTCATGTGCACTCGATGGATCTCCAGGGTGGGTGAGAAGACAAGGATGTCATCCAGGTATACAATGAGGAAATTGTCAAGGTGGTCTCGGAAGATATCGTTCACAAAGTGCTGGAACGTAGCTGGAGCATTGCAGAGGCCAAAGGGCATCACTAAGTACTCAAAGTGTCCGAAACGAGTTCGGAAAGCTGTTTTCCTCTCATCCCCATCTCGAATGCGAACCAGATTGTAAGCACCTCGTAAGTCCAGTTTGGAAAAAACTCGAGCAGAACGGAATCGTTGGAAGAGTTCTGGGATGAGAGGGAGTGGATAGCGGTTTTTGATGGTAATCTTATTCAGATCTCGGTAGTCTATACAAGGCCTTAGTGTTTTATCTTTTTTTTCTACGAAAAAGATGCCAGCACCTGCAGGGGAAGAAGAGGGACGGATGAATCCCTTTTCCAGGTTTTCATCGACGTAAAGTCGCAATGTTTCGAGTTCAGTCTCTGATAAAGGGAAGATGCGACCGAAGGGGATTTTGGATCCCGGGAGCAAGTCGACAGGGCAGTCGCAGGGACGATGAGGTGGAAGGGAGTCTGCTCCCTTCTTGTCTAATACATCCAGGAATTCCAGGTAGGCAGAGGGTACATGTGGGTTGGTACTAGAAACAGGTTGTATGGTCAGGCAGCTGGTAAAGTCCTTAGGGCCAGGGGGTAGACAATGCTGCTGACAGTAAGCGGATGAAAACAGAACTTCATTCTTCAGCCAGTCAATGTGAGGGTTGTGTGCTTGTAACCAGGGGACTCCCAGAATGACCGAAAACAGGGGAGAGCACAAAACATCAAAACGTACCAGTTCCTTGTGGCCGGAATTGGTTGTCATAGGGATTGGCAGGGTCTCATGGGTAATCAGTCCAGAACTGAGTAGAGATCCATCAGCCAAATGAACTATTAACTGCTGCTTTTTGGTAACAAGGGGAATTCCAAGTCCTTTGGCCAAGTTGATGTCTAGGAAGCAGCTGCAGGCCCCAGAGTCGATGATGGCTGAAAGCCGGATTTCTTCCCTTGCTACTGATAGGGAGATAGAGAGGACAGGGTGAGATGAGGTTATTCCTGACACTTGAAAATGTATTGGGGATTGGAAGAATGATTTCTTCGGCCTGAGGTGGCAATTTTGCAAGAAATGGCCATTGTCTCCGCAGTAAAAGCAAAGATTCGCCTGTCGGCGGTAGAGTCTTTCCTTAGGTGAAAGAGCAGGGCGGAACAGGCCAATCTGTCTGGGCTTGACTTCAGGTATGGGTGGACTGGACGCCAGAGGAAGAGAGGGTTCAGGCAGTCCTTGGGCTGGTTGGAGGGTCCGAGACTTCTCGAATAGACGCTCCCGTAGGCGTCTGTCCAGTTGTATAGCTAACTGGATGAGGCCCTCCAAGGTATCTGGGATTGCTACCCTGGCCAGCTCGTCCTTGAGCGACTCTGATAAGCCCAGATGGTATTGGTACTTTAAGGCAGCCTGGTTCCAACATGTGTCTGCGGCCCATTTGCGGAAGTCCACAGTGTAGTCCTCTGCGGGACGTTGTCCCTGTTGCAAGGTGTGCAGAGCATTCTCGGCCGTAGTCATACGTAGGGGGTCATCGTACAACTGGGCCATAGCTGTGAAGAAAGTGTCAACAGAGTCAGTAATGGGGCTCTTCTGTTCCAGTAGCCTGTGGGCCCAAACCTGGGGGTCGTCCAAGAGTAGTGATGAGCCGAACACCCCCGGGTTCGGTTCGCACCAGAACCCGCGAACGGACCGAAAGTTCGCACGAACATTAGAACCCTATTAAATACAATGGATGCGAACGTTCGGATTCTAAAGTGCTAATTATAACGACTATTATCCATGTTATTGTCCGAAACAGAGTTTGGGAACCCGGCTTCTGCACCAGGGGACATGTATCAATGCAAAAAGAAGTTTTAAAAACGGACGTTTTCTGGGAGCAGTCATTTTAATGATGCATAAAGTGAAAAAAAAAAAGTCAAATATTCCTTTAAATATTGTACCTGGGGGGTGTCTAAAGTATGCCTGTGAAGTGCCACATGTTTCCCGTGTTTAGAACTGTCCCTGCACAAAATAACATTTCTAAAGGGAAAAAAGTCATTTAAAACTGCTTGCGGCTTTAATGCAATGTGTGGTCCCGGTAATATGGATGGAAATCTTTAGGAAAAATGGCATAGCTACCCCATCAACCCCCCCCCCCCCTACCACAGCCCATTACCAGCCCCTTTGGGTCTTGTATGGATATTAAGGGGAACCCTGCACACAAAATAAAAAAGGACCTATATACTCTGAACAGCCGTATACAGGCGGTGCATACAAGACAGGGACTGTAGGTTTGTTCTTATGTAGAATCTGTTTATAATTTTGAACAGCTGCATTGTTTAAGTGGAGCTCCATGGCAAATTCCTTTTTTTAATTTTTTTGTAAAACATAGGGAACGGTTATCACCCCTGTCACATTTTTTTTGCTGTCTGTGCCCCTGTTCAGAACATTTCACCTCACTTTGCGTCCCAATGACAACTGTTTTTGAAATGTGGTGTTTTTATGGAAACAAGGATTGGTGATAAAGCATCAGTAGAGAGGAGACACCTTTCTCCCATATTAATTCTTACAGGAGAGAATTTTCCTTCCAAGGGGTAGATTTCCTCTCACTTCCTGTTGTCTTCTTCCGTTTGCAAGTAGTAGTCGTTTGTAAGTTGGATGTTTGAAAGTAGGGACCTGCCGTATATACTCTGCAGAAATTGGCCCCTTAGGTGTTGGTGTTGGCACAACACTGTAAGCACTCACAGTTACTCTTGGTGGGTGCTGGAACGCCCTGCTGTCAACTATTATATCAGGAATTGTAATAACATATAATTGTTGATCAGTGGTAGTAAAAATTGGGCCTTTGATGGTGGTGCTGGTGCCCCAACACTGTAAGTCCTGACAGTTACTCTTGGTGGGCGCAGCAATGGGCCCTGCTGTGAATTATTAGATCAAGAATTGTAATTGCATGCCCCTGTTGAACAGGGGCTGAAAAATTAGGCCTTTGGTGGTGGTGGTGGTGGTGATGGTGGTGCTGGTGCCACAACACTGTAAGGCCTGACAGTTACTCTTGGTGGGCGCAGCAATGGGCCCTGCTGTGAATTATTAGATCAAGAATTGTAATTGCATGCCCCTGTTGAACAGGGGATGAAAAATTAGGCCTTTGGTGGTGGTGGTGGTGGTGGTGATGGTGGTGCTGGTGCCACAACACTGTAAGGCCTGACAGTTACTCTTGGTGGGCGCAGCAATGGTCCCTGCTGTGAATTATTAGATCAATAATTATAATTGCATGCCACTGTTGAACAGGGGCTTAAAAATTGGGCCTTTGGTGGTGGTGGTGGTGGTGATGGTGGTGCTGGTGCCACAACACTGTAAGGCCTGACAGTTACTCTTGGTGGGCGCAGCAATGGGCCCTGCTGTGAATTATTAGATCAATAATTAGAATTGCATGCCCCTGTTGAACAGGGGCTGAAAAATTGGGCCTTAGGCACTGGTGGCACAACACTGCAACCCCTCACAGATACTGTACTTGGAGCACAGCAATGAGGCCTGTTGCAAAGTATTGCATCAAAAATTTTAATTACACGCCCCTGTTAAACAGGGGCTGAAAAATTGGGCCTTAGCCACTGGTGGCGTCACCCATAAACCAAAATGATCTTCCAAGCTATCATCGTTAATCGTATCATTGAGGAGGAGGAGGAGGAGGATAGCCAGTCAACATAACAGCACAGGCACTCAGCATCAGCATCAGTCTTGAAGGGATGTGACATTTTAAAATCAATTAGTCTGTTATATCAGCATCTGGTGTGTGGTAGCTGGTGGTGATCCAAGACTGGTTCATCTTGATGAAAGTCAGTCGATCAACCGAGTCGGTGGACAGGCGCACCCTGTGATCCGTGACAAATCCTCCAGCAGCACTGAATGTGCGTTCTGAAAGAACGCTGGATGCAGGACAGGCCAGTAGCTCAATTGCATACTGTGCAAGCTCTGGCCAGTGATCCATCCTCAAGACCCAGTAAGCCAGAGGATTTTCGGTGGGGAAGGTGTCCAAGTCTGACCTTGCCCCTAGGTATTCCTGCACCATGTATATCAGACGCTGGCGATGGTTGCTGGAACCGATCATACTTTGGGGCTGCGGACTAAAGAATTGTCTGAACGCATCGGTCAGACGGCCACCTTCCCCACCGCTCCTTCTTTGACTGCCCGAAGCCTCAGCAACTCGTTGTCCAGGACCAGGAGTTTGTAACCTCCCAGTCTCTGGGAACGCGTTGCACAGACCTTTCTGCAAGGCCTCCCGGAGTTGTCTCATCCTCTGCTCCCTCTGCGACGGTACGATAAGGTCCGCAACCTTACCCTTGTACCGTGGATCAAGGAGAGTGGCCAGCCAGTAATGGTCCCTCTCCTTGATCCGAAGAATACGAGGATCCTTCCGCAGACTTTGCAGGATCAGGGAGGCCATGCAGCGTAGGTTAGCTGAGGCATTCAGTCCGGAGTCCTCTGGGTCACTAAGGACGACATGATCCGCAGCCACCTCCTCCCAGCCACGTACAAGTCCACTGGTTTCTTGGGACTGTAAATCATCCCTAAAAGACTGCTGCTGATGATGCTGAGTGCCAGCCTCCACCTCCATGCTGACACAATCCTCCTCCTCCTCCTCCTCCTCTTCCTGTGCGATGGGTGGGACAGAAGGAACACTGTCTGGGTAAAGGGGGCCTTGAGAGGCAAGGAAGTCCTCCTCTTCCTGCCTCTGTTCTGCCTCAAGTGCCCTGTCCATTATTCCACGCAGCGTGTGCTCCAACAGGTGGACAAGAGGTACAGTGTCACTTATGCATGCACTGTCACTGCTCACCATCCTCGTGGCCTCCTCAAATGGTGCCAGGACAGTGCATGCATCCCTGATCATGCCCCACTGGCGTGGTGAAAAAAACCCGAGCTCCCCTGACCCTGTCCTGGTGCCGTAGTCGCACAGGTACTCATTGATGGCCCTCTGCTGCGTGTGCAGCCGCTGCAGCATGGCCAACGTTGAGTTCCACCTGGTGGGCATGTCACATATAAGGCGGTTCTTGGGCAGGTTCAACTCCTTTTGAAGCTCAGCCAGGCGAGCACTGGCATTATAAGATCTGCGGAAATGCACACAGACTTTCCTGGCCTGCCTCAGGACATCCTGTAAGCCCGGGTACCTGCCCAAGAACCGCTGCACCACCAGGTTAAGGACGTGAGACATACAGGGCACATGGGTCAGTTGTCCCTGTCGGAGGGCGGAGAGGAGGTTGGTGCCATTGTCGCAAACCACCATTCCTGGCTTAAGCTGGCGTGGCGTCAACCACCTCTCGGCCTGCCCCTGCAGAGCAGACAGGACCTCTGCCCCAGTGTGGCTCCTGTCCCCCAAACACACCAGCGCAAGCACGGCATGGCATCTTTTTGCCTGCGTACTTGCGTAGCCCCTTGAACGCCTACGGAGCACCGCTGGTTCCAAGGACAAACCACAGGAAGAGGCCATGGAGGAAGAAGAAGAGGAGGGGGTGGAGGAGAGAGGTGTGTCACAACCAGTAGTAGCATTTTGGAGGCGTGGCGGTGGAACAACCTCCAACACTACTGCACCTTGTCCTGCATCCTTCCCAGCTGCCAAAAGAGTGACCCAATGGGCCATGAAAGAAAGGTAACGTCCCTGTCCATGCCTGCTGGACCATGAGTCAGCGGTAATATGCACCTTACCGCTGACCGCCCTGTCCAGCGAGGCCAAGACATTGCCTTCCACATGCCTGTAGAGAGCCGGAATAGCCTTCCGTGCGAAAAAGTGTCGTTTGGGAACCTGCCACTGAGGAACCGCACATTGCACAAACTCACGGAAGGGGGCCAAGTCTACCAACTGAAAAGGCAGCAGTTGAAGCGCTAGCAATTTAGCCAAGCTAGCATTCAACCGCTGGGCATGTGGATGGCTGGGAGTGAACTTCTTTTGACGGTCCAGCAGCTGGGGCAGGGAAATTTGCCTGCTAGAATCGGACGTTGGTGTACTGCTAGCAGAGTGCCCGCAAGTACTTGCCTGTGACACACCTAATTCTACACCTTCATTCCTTTCAGAGCAGGTTTCAGAGAGGAGTGAAGGTATAGTGGGGTTGGAGATCCCAGCTGATGCGGTGCAAGAAGAGGTCAGCTTTGTTCTTTGGTGTGGGTCTTTAAGGTAGGCTTGCCAACGAGCTGCATGGCAGGTCAACATATGTCTGATCAAGCATGTGGTGCCCAAGCGGCTGATGTTTTGGCCACGCGATATACGCTTGAGACATATGTTGCAAACAGCAGCTGTGCGATCTGATGCACTCGCCTCAAAAAAGGCCCACACCAAAGAACTTTTTGCATGACGGGCAGAGGCAGCGCCCTGCACAGGCGGAGCTCTGCGGTGTGATTCCGTCGGTGTGCTGCCCATACGCTGGCCACTCAAGGGCATCCTGCCTCGTTGGAGATGTGCCTCCTCCTCATCCTCCTCCTCCTCCTCTCTCCTATAAGGCACCCACGTGGAGTCAGTGACCTCATCATCCCCTCCCTCCTCATCACTGGAGCCAATCTGGCAATATGCTGCAGCTGCTGGAGCATGACTGCCAGATTGGTGTCCTTCTTGAGCATCCCCTCTCTCTGCTCTCACGCTGCTGCCTTCCTCTAGCTGGGTATCATCATCAGATCCTTCCAAACGCTGGGCATCCTCCTGGAGCATGTACCCAACACTGTGCTCAAACAGTTCGGGGGACTCCTCAGGAGGAGGGCATGGTGGGTCTAGGGAAGGATTGACTAATGAAGATAATGATACCAGAGAAGAGGACGCTTTGGCAGCTGCTTTGCCAGTACCCTAAGCCTGGGTAAGAGAGGATAAGGAGGATGAGGTGGGCTTGGTCATCCACTCTACCAAGTCTTCGGCATGATGTGGCTCAACATGTCCAGCTGCCGAAAACAAGGACAAGCGTGTCCCATGGCCATGTGCTGATGACAATGCACCGCGTACACGACCAGCACTGTTGCCCCCAGACACAGAGCCTGCTTGCCCTCTTTTTTTGCCTCCTGACTGTCTGCCTCTCCTTGGTTGCCTTCCAGACATTTTAATGGATGGCCTGCAGGGAGATGGGAAAAACAGCAATAAGGGCTACCTTCAGGTGTATACTGTGCAGGAGGCTTAGCAACAATGACACTGACACTGTCCCCTGCCTATCCTTCTCTGTCCCTAAACTCAAGGATTGAAAATATGGTTCAGCAAAATAGTTTTAGAACAGAATAGCACACTGACACTTTCCCTCACTGTCCTACTCTGTCCCTCCCTACAAAAAAGATTTAGCACAGAATAGCACACTGATAATTTCTACGAGTGTCCTTCTCTGTCCCTAAACTCAAGGATTGAAAATATGGAACAGCAAATTTGGTTTAGAACAGAACAGCACACTGTCAGTTTCACTCACTGTACCTCTCTGTCCCTCAACTCAAGGATTGAAAATATGGTTCAGCAAAATAGTTTTAGAACAGAATAGCACACTGACACTTTCCCTCACTGTACCTCTCTGTCCCTCAACTCAAGGATTGAAAATATGGAACAGCAAATTTGGTTTAGAACAGAACAGCACACTGTCAGTTTCACTCACTGTAGCTCTCTGTCCCTCAACTCAAGGATTGAAAATATGGTTCAGCAAAATAATTTTAGAACAGAATAGCACACTGACACTTTCCCTCACTGTACCTCTCTGTCCCTCAACTCAAGGATTGAAAATATGGAACAGCAAATTTGGTTTAGAACAGAACAGCACACTGACACTTTCCCTCACTGTACCTCTCTGTCCCTCAACTCAAGGATTGAAAATATGGAACAGCAAATTTGGTTTAGAACAGAACAGCACACTGTCAGTTTCACTCACTGTACCTCTCTGTCCCTCAACTCAAGGATTGAAAATATGGTTCAGCAAAATAATTTTAGAACAGAATAGCACACTGACACTTTCCCTCACTGTACCTCTCTGTCCCTCAACTCAAGAATTGAAAATATGGAACAGCAAATTTGGTTTAGAACAGAACAGCACACTGTCAGTTTCACTCACTGTACCTCTCTGTCCCTCAACTCAAGGATTGAAAATATGGTTCAGCAAAATAATTTTAGAACAGAATAGCACACTGATACTTTCCCTCACTGTACCTCTCTGTCCCTCAACTCAAGGATTGAAAATATGGAACAGCAAATTTGGTTTAGAACAGAACAGCACACTGTCAGTTTCACTCACTGTACCTCTCTGTCCCTCAACTCAAGGATCGAAAATATGGTCCAGCAAAATAGTTTTAGAACAGAATAGCACACTGACACTTTCCCTCGCTGTACCTCTCTGTCCCTCAACTCAAGGATTGAAAATATGGAACAGCAAATTTGGTTTAGAACAGAACAGCACACTGTCAGTTTCACTCACTTTACCTCTCTGTCCCTCAACTCAAGGATTGAAAATATGGTTCAGCAAAATAGTTTTAGAACAGAATAGCACACTGACACTTTCCCTCACTGTACCTCTCTGTCCCTCAACTCAAGGATTGAAAATATGGAACAGCAAATTTGGTTTAGAACAGAACAGCACACTGTCAGTTCCACTCACTGTACCTCTCTGTCCCTCAACTCAAGGATTGAAAATATGGTTCAGCAAAATAGTTTTAGAACAGAATAGCACACTGACACTTTCCCTCACTGTACCTCTCTGTCCCTCAACTCAAGGATTGAAAATATGGAACAGCAAATTTGGTTTAGAACAGAACAGCACACTGTCAGTTTCACTCACTGTACCTCTCTGTCCCTCAACTCAAGGATTGAAAATATGGTTCAGCAAAATAGTTTTAGAACAGAATAGCACACTGACACTTTCCCTCACTGTCCTACTCTGTCCCTCCCTACAAACAAGATTTAGCACAGAATAGCACACTGATAATTTCTACGAGTGTCCTTCCCTGTCCCTAAACACAAGGATTGAAAATATGGAACAGCAAAATTGGTTTCGAACAGAATAGCACACTGACACTTTCCCTCACTGTACCTCTCTGTCCCTACAAACAAGATTTAGCACAAAATAGCACACTGACACTTTCCCTCACTGTACCTCTCTGTCCCTAAACTCAAGGATTGAAAATATGGTTCAGCAAGATTGGTTTAGAACAGAATAGCACACTGACACTTTCCCTCACTGTACCTCTCTGTCCCTACAAACAAGGATTAGCACAGAATAGCACACTGTCACTGACACTCTCCCTACCTATCCTTATCTGTCCCTAAACACAAGGAATCCAGGATTATGTAAAGGAAAAATAATGACACTGTCCCTGCCTATGCTTCTCTTTCCCTACTCCGGTCCGGAACACACTACACAAGGCCGCCGTGCTGGCGGCCTTTTATAGTGTGGGGCGTGTACTAAACCCCCTCAGCAATAATTGGCCACAGGCATCCTGCCTGTGGCCAATCATTGCTCTCCTCGCTGCCGGCGCTGTGATTGGCCAAGCATGCGGGGTCACAGTGCATGCTTGGCCAATCACAGCGCCTGGATGACACTGCGATGGCGTAGTGCATTGTGGGCCGTTCGCGTCACTCGAATTTGGCGCGAACGGCCCAAATAGTTCGATCTTCGTCGAACGATCGAACAGCCGATGTTCGAGTCGAACGTATGTTCGACTCGAACACGAAGCTCATCCCTATCCAAGAGTAAGGAAATAATAAATCCAACTTTAATGTTCTCACAAGAGAAGGTTCTTGGTTGCAGAGCCAGGTATAGCAGACAGGCATTTTTAAAAGTCCTAAACTTTCTTCGGTCCCCTGAGAACCGTTCAGGAGTCGGCACACGTGGTTCAGGAAGCGGGGACGGCACTGTGAGAGGAGCCTCCTGAGGTACTGTAGCAGAGGGAGTAGAAATGGAGGTAAGTCTTGGATCAGGAGACACAGGTTCAGAAGACAAGTGGTGTAGGTGACCCTCTAATTGCCCATAGGCGTCTTGCAGTCTTTGCACTGTTTGGGTAAGTGCGGTGACTTGTTGGCACACAGCCTCTACAGGGGAAGCACCTCTGTTGATCTCAGACATGGCTGGATTATACTGTCAAGAACGAGGATGGAGATCAAGATGCCAAGAGGGCTCCCCTTGCGGCTGAGTGCAGCGCGACCCTGGAGTTAGGGGCAGGGAGCGCGGTGCCCACAGAAGCACGGTTGGCCAGGTACTTGCTTGTAGCTTGATGGACTTAGCCACTGAGGGATGGCTGCAGCAGGCAGAACTGAGCTTTGTTGTGCTTAGATGAGCGGAGATACCAGAAGCCAGGCCGGGGGTCATACAGGCACAGGGTCCAGGTACAAGCCAAGGGTCAAGCTGGGAGATCAAGAAGAAGAAGCAGAGTCCAGAAGCAGGCCAAGGGTCAAAACGAGGAGAACAGGAAGCGAGGTCAAGGCATGCCGGGTCACAACAGATAGGCACGGATCAAGGAACAAGGTCAGGAACACAGGTAACTGAAGAGGTGATCCAGCACCGTCCAGCAGTCATAGGCTGACTTAAATAGAGCCATTGGCGCCAGCGTCAGTCACGCCACTTGCGCGCCATCGTGCACGTGCCGTATTGCGCATGCGTGTGCGCCGGTGCGCGTCAATGCATGCTGATGCGCGGTGCGCGCTCGTGCACATCTCGAAACCCTCCGTGAGCATCCATGGAGGTTCTGGGCAACATTGCCAGTAGTGTGACGCCCATGTCCCTGAGAACTGTGCTGGAGGCACACAACACCCACTAACTCCTGCAGATGCCTGTATTAGAGAACAGCAATAAAGTGTAGATACAGGCGTATACTGTGCTGGGGCACACAACACCCACTAATTCCTGCAGATGCCTGTATTAGAGAACAGCAATAACGTGTATATACAGGTGTATACTGTGCTGGGGCACACAACACCCACTAACTCCTGCAGATGCCTGTATTAGAGAACAGCAATAACGGGTATATACAGGTCTATACTGTGCTGGGGCACACAACACCCACTAACTCCTGCAGATGCCTGTATTAGAGAACAGCAATAAAGTGTAGATACAGGTGTATACTGTGCTGGGGCACACAACACCCACTAACTCCTGCAGATGCCTGTATTAGAGAACAGCAATAAAGTGTAGATACAGGTGTATACTGTGCTGGGGCACACAACACCCACTAACTCCTGCAGATGCCTGTATTAGAGAACAGCAATAAAGTGTAGATACAGGTGTATACTGTGCTGGGGCACACAACACCCACTAACTCCTGCAGATGCCTGTATTAGAGAACAGCAATAAAGTGTAGATACAGGTGTATACTGTGCTGGGGCACACAACACCCACTAACTCCTGCAGATGCCTGTATTAGAGAACAGCAATAAAGTGTAGATACAGGTGTATACTGTGCTGGGGCACACAACACCCACTAACTCCTGCAGATGCCTGTATTAGAGAACAGCAATAACGGGTATATACAGGTGTATACTTTCCTGGGGCACACAACACCCACTAACTCCTGCAGATGCCTGTATTAGAGTACAGCAATAAAGTGTAGATACAGGTGTATACTGTGCTAAGGCACACAACACCCACTAACTCCTGCAGATGCCTGTATTAGAGAACAGCAATAACGTGTAGATACAGGTGTATACTGTGCTGGGGCACACAACACCCACTAACTCCTGCAGAGGCCTGTATTAGAGAGCAGCAATAAAGTGTAGATACAGGTGTATACTGTCCTGGGGCACACAACACCCACTAACTCCTGCAGATGCCTGTGAAGCGATACTCCCAGTTAAGAGAGCCGCTGGTTCTGTTTCGGGCCCTGATCCTCCTCTGGCACAGTTAGTCTAGGGGATGTTCTAGTAATATAGCTCTCTATACCTGGTTATGCACAATCTAGCAGTAATATGAGCAATCAATATATGCAATAATGAACGCTAATACCGGAGTGATAAACCGTAAAGAATTTACTGTGGTATAAAGGTAAATGATAACTTGTCACATAAAATACATGCAGAGCCCTGCAGTAATGAACATACTAATCAGTGATAGTGCAGAGTGATCACACGCCACGTGCAGCTATCTTCTCTATGCGCAATGTGGCGCACCAACAAAATCCTAATCCCTGGTCAGGCCTGACTCAGATAAACTCAGTCTCTGTGAGAACAATTCTTCGCATGCAAGATGAACGGTGGTGCACATTCAGGAACAGTATTTGTAATCCAATTAGGGTTAATAAAGAAAGAACACCTCACCGGAGACAGTAAATATAGCACGGTGGGCCAAGGCAGTCACTAGGCCTAATCAAAGTACAAGTTAATGGTGTGAGCAGGTGCTTGCTCACCCCTCCGGACGCGATCCCAGTCCGGGACTTCCACCACTGTGTCTCCGCACACAGGGTCTGCAACGGCCGGGTCCCCGGTCCAACTGATGTCAGCAAACTCGAAAGAAATCAGGTGCCACCCAGGCTCAGCAGTGGGGTGGAAGGCTCTTTGGAAGGTGCGCAAGGCCCAGGCCTCAGGCCTTGCACTGCAGCAGATTCGCACAGGGAGTCCTATTGATTGCAGCGCGGTGTCCAAAGAGGCCAAGTTAGCCTCACCCCTTCCCTTTATAGCCCCACCCATGAGTCTCTGGGGTGGCCAAATGCACCCTGGGTGCCAAACGGGGTTCTGGGTAACGTAGTCCATAGAGCCTTAAAGGAGACCCCGCTACACACTCCCCCCACTTAAACTCTTTGGTCCCCAAAGATAACTGTCAACAAACACTACGCACAACATTTGACAACGCTGCGTATGATGTCGGCAGAGGAAGTTCCCACCAAAAACAAGAGGGTGAACTTCCTCGCCCACAGGTCACATTGTCATAAGCGACCTGCCTAACTGTACCAGGGGGTGAGTTGGGGTTGCCCTCCACTAAATGAACAGTGGAGGGATCAGGGTCTTCCACACTTCTCCTGGCAGTGACCACAGTGTCTTCCGAGCTCTCCCCCATTTGTGGGTAAGTAATTCTTCGGGGAGGCCTTATGGTCCTTCTCATCCATCGTTCTCTTGGGATTTCTGATTCGGAAACTGTAGGTTCCTCTTCTGGAACAGACTTGGGAGTTTCCGCTGGTTTTGGAACACTTGACTCAAGAGCAGGGAGATACATGGAGTCTCTTGGATCCTCCTCTGGGAGTGAGTCGCAGGCATCCTCCCAAGAATCTGATAAAGGACCGGACGGGATGAACTCAGTAGCTTCTGCATTCAGTGTATTGTCTATGGTGTCTTCATTAAGTGGAAGATCTATAGCAGAAGTTTCTGGGGCCTGGGAAGGCCATAGCCAATCAAGTTCTTCTCTCTCATCCTCACTGAGTTCAGAGACATCTGTTTCTTCAGTCCGAGGGGCTTGGGACCGAGTGTTTGGCTTGGGGGTATCCAAGATGGAAGTTGGCTCAGGGAAATCCCTCACAGGGGGTATCCGGACTGCTTCCGCAAGTGGGAGTATGTGGTTCCGATGCCAAGTCTTCAATGGTCCCACCTTTCCTTCCGGCTTTAGCTTGTAAACAGGTAAGCCTGGCAGCTTCTTGCAAATAACATATGGTTCAGGTCTCCATCTGTCTGCAAGCTTGTGTTTTCTGGGGATCCCCAAGTTCCGCAGCAGCACTCTGTCCCCAGGTTGTAGATCTTGAATCCGGACTTTCAGGTCAAAGTTTCTCTTGTTGCTTGCTCCCCTTTGATCTGAAGCTGCTTGAGCCTGCTCATAGGCCAACTTTAAACTATGCCTCAGCCTATCCACATATCCTTTGTGGGAAGTGGCCGAGGAGTGGTCTATGGAAGTGCCAAAGGCCAGATCTACAGGTAGCCTTTCTTCTCTCTCGAACATAAGTCGATAGGGTGAATACCCCGTAGCATCACTTGTTGTGCTGTTGTAAGCATGCACAATTGCTGCTATGTGCTTGCTCCAGTGCTGCTTCTTTTCACTACTTAAAGTCCCCAGCACGTTGAGTAGGGTTCAATTGAACCTCTCCAGCTGGGCATCCCCTTGTGGATGGTAGGGGGTGGTTCGGGTCTTCTTGATCCCTAAGGAATCCAGGAGCTTCCGGATCAGCCGACTTTCAAAGTCCCTCCCTTGATCCGAGTGGAGTCGCTGTGGTAGCCCATAGTGCACAAAGTATTTCTCCATGAGTACCTTGGCCACTGTAGAAGCCTTCTGGTCTTTGGTCGGGAAGGCCTGGGCATACCGGGTGAAATGATCGGTTACCACCAGAACATTTCCTAATCCACTCAAGTCGGGCTCGAGGCAGAGGAAAGCAATGCATACCAAGTCCATTGGGCCTTGACTCTGCAGGTGACCCATTGGGGCAGCTTGATGGGGTAGAGTCTTCCGCTGGATGCAGCGTGCACATGAATGGCAGTATTCCTCCACTTCAGCCCTCATACAGGGCCAATAGAACCGACTCCTGACAAGTTGGAAGGTCCTCTCAGCTCCCAAATGACCATGATGGTCGTGTAAGGCGGCCAAGACAGTCCCTCTGTGTTTTTCAGGCAAGAACAACTGCCATTTGTCTTCCAAGTCATCAGAGGGGCCCCTTCGGTAGACCACCCCTTGATGCACCTGGAGCCTGTCCCACTCCTTCCGCAACAGGCGAGCTTCCTTTGAAGGGTGATGCCAAAGTCTGTCTGGATCTTGACTTTCCAGGGCCTCCAGGACCAACTTCCCCATTGGGTCTTCCAACTGGTCACATCTCAACTCTTTTTTTGATAGTTTTGGCAAGTCATCTTCCTCTATCTGTGTTACCCCACAGTATTGCTTGGGGACCCCTACCACTGTGAACCCTATTTCCTCTGCTCTGGATCCACCACTGGCCTGAAGTTCAGCCCCTTGACAGAGGGCCCGGACCCCGTTGGGTGTCACTTGGGTCCAGTCTTCTGGTCTTTTGTGGGTGGGGGCATGAGACCTTCTAGACAGGGCGTCTGCATCTCGATTGCCAGCCCCAGGTCTGTATTTCAGGCTGAAGTTGAATCCAGATAGTGCAGCCAGCCATCTATGGCCTGTGGCATCCAGCTTTGCTGAGGTGAAAAGATAAGTAAGGGGATTGTTGTCGGTTTTCACCGTAAATTCTGCCCCATACAAATAGTCTTTAAGTTTATCAACTACTGCCCGTTTGAGAGCCAGGAACTCCAGCTTGTGAGTGGGGTAGTTCCTCTCAGAGGGGGTCAAACTTCTGCTCACATATGCGACGGGTCGCAGTTCCCCTCCATGCTCCTGGTAGAGCACTCCTCCCAGACCGTCATGACTGGCATCTACATGGAGTTCATAGGGTTTCTTCGGATCTGCATAGGCCAAAACAGGGGCAGTGGTTAAGCTTTTCTTCAATATCTGGAAGGCCTCTTCACACTTCCCATCCCACTGGTCTTCGACTGACTCCCCCGGCTTCCTGGGGCCCGAGTCATCCTCTTCTCCCTCTGTCTTCAACAGTTCATTCAGGGGTCTAGCAATCCGTGCGAACCCCTCCACGAACCTCCTATAGTAGGAGCAGAATCCCAAAAAGGACCTGAGTTCTGTCACAGTGGTGGGCCTGGGGCCAGGAGGTGACTGCTTACAGCTTCTCAGGGTCTGTGGCTACCCCTTCTTCAGACACTATGTGTCCTAGATAGTTAACTGACGACTGGTAGAACTGGCATTTTTCTGGCGAAAGCTTTAACCCCTCTTCACTGAGCCTTCTCAAGACTTTTTCCAGCCGTTCCTCATGTTCCTCTAGAGTCTTCCCAAAGACAATGACATCGTTCAAGTACACGAGAACTTCGATGAGGTTCATGTCTCCTACTGTTTTCTCCATGAGGCGTTGAAAGGTGGCAGGGGCTCCTGACAGACCTTGGGGCATCCGGTCAAATTCAAAGAACCCCACAAGGGTTATGAAGGCTGTCTTCTAGTTCCTCTCGTGCGTCGCACAACCTTTTTGTACCTTGGCCCAATTTGTGAAAACCCCAATGTTGTCCGTTTTGTCCAGATGGACTGGGGCTATCACAAATCTCATGATGGGTAGTACTGGAGTGTTGTATCTGACTCTGATAACCATTCTCCTGTTCCGATAGGAGGCCATATTGGTCACTAAGGGGGAAAAAATTATTTGATATATCCACATTATATTCATAATCATCCCTGTACATAGATGGGCCGGGGGGTTGAAAATGATACGATGTGGCACCCCCTTTATCCATATGGTTAGGTCCATAATTTAAATGTGGACCTTGGTAGTACCCCTGAGCCCATCCTTGACTGGGATTTTGTGGGTACGATGGTACATTTCTATATGTGTTACCCATATTCCCCTGATTGGGTACCTGAGGTAGCCGTTGTGAATTAGCTACTGTGGGACCATGACCATAGCCACGTCCCCGTTGGCCCTGGGGTCCGGGTCCTGGTCTGCCAAAGGGTCGTGGGGGTTTAGGAGCCTGTGTAGGTAACCCCCTACCTCCCCCACCCTGTCTCGAGGGCGACTGATATGAGCCTCGCCTCCCTTTTTGTGGGGCTTGCATACGGCCCCCTGTTACATGTTTGTTAACAGGTTGAGGATTGGGAACAGGTGGGCCAGTATCCACTATGTTTTGGGTATTTTGAATGGTGACCTCCATCTCTTGACTTGAGGAGGTGGGTTGTTCAGCTAAGAGTTTCTTTTGCCAATCAAATACAATACTGTTCTGGTAGTCGACCAGATCACGATTGTATTTTTTCTTTTTCTTAAACTTCTGTTCCCTCTCCTCTTTCTCTAAAATTTTTAAAAGTGGCAATGTCCTCTCCTTATATTCATTGGTCCAGTTGAATGGGGTGAGCTGGTCTTTTAAAACCTTAATCTCCTCATCCAACCGGGCCAATTTGGTGTTTTTCCTCTCAATGAGGAACTGGAGGAAATTGATCCCAGCAGTAATAAAGTACTTGAACCATTCCTCCAGTTGTATTTCTCCTTTTTGTGGGCTTACTTCCCACCTGAGACTCCGTGGAACCATCTTATTTTTAACGTATGTTTCCAAATAGGCGATATCCCATTGGGTGTGCGTCTCTGAAACCATAAGATTTTTAAGACGCATGAACAGACCCCCAAGGTCGCCTCCCTCATTGGAAAAGGCCTCAAAGACACCCTCGGTGTTAACCACTCTGGTGGCTCTAAACTTGAAAATATCCATCTTCCCTCTATGGAAAACAGGGTATTTGGAGGAAGAGTTTGTGCTAAATAATTAGTGAATAAATAATACAGAACAAACTGTATAAGCAAGCTGCAGTGCTAATATCACAAATACAATGGTGTAGAAAAAACTAAAGCAATAAACCGCGCTAGCCTATAAACATAAACAAAAATACAGCAGCACCTGTGATATGTGATAACATATAAAATAAACAAAAATAAAAGGAACAAGTGCGCTAATGTGAATTGACCAATGTATGAATGTAGGTACCAACACATAGAAATATATACATATGAAGTCCAATAGTGATGACAGTAGGTAAGTCTGGAATATATCCAAATAAAAGTCCATTCAAAAATCAAAAAATATGAAGAATGAAGGGAAGCCGTGAAGAGGTGACCCGCATCAGATTGGAATTCGGTGCATGCACACCCGTGTCCACCACCAACAATACAAACTGCTTACCAAAGGTAAGAAACAAATAAGCCCATCCGCAATCCCAGGGGAAAATCCAGAGAGATCCAAACGTCACTTGATGTGCAGTGGTTGCGTCAAAGATTTCCCAAAAAGAGAGAGGAGGCTCGATAGTGCATTACCCAATGTTAAATTTATTTATAAAAAGGGGTATAAAAACACTTACACAATATAACATTAAAAGAGCATAACAACCGGCCGGTCCGCCGTACCTGTCCCGTGATGATGGCGTCAGCACGCTCACCTTCCCGACGTACGTTTCGTGTTCCTACACGTCATCATGGGGATCAGGTGACGTGCTGACGAATCACGAGATATAGAAGAAGAAAAGCCAAGCCTCACTCTGAGCAACCAATGGAGTCGCGGCAATTAAACCAAGCCTCCATACCACCAGAAAGGCCCGGCCATGAACCAACACATAGCCAAGCCTCATTTTGATCACAGGCAGCGCTATGGAAGAAAAAAGAGTCAAGCCTCATTCTAAGCGGCCAATGGAGTCACGGCAATTAAACCAAGCCTCCATACCACCAGAAAGGCCCGGCCCTGAACCAACACATAACCAAGCCTCACTCTGAGCGGCCAATAGAGTCGCGGCAATTAAACCAAGCCTCCATACCACCAGAAAGGCCCGGCCATGAACCAACACATAGCCAAGCCTCATTTTGATCACAGGCAGCACTATGGAAGAAAAAAGAGTCAAGCCTCATTCTAAGCGGCCAATGGAGTCACGGCAATTAAACCAAGCCTCCATACCACCAGAAAGGCCCGGCCCTGAACCAACACATAACCAAGCCTCACTTTGATCACAGGCAGCGGTATATGAATAGACAAAGTTAACCCCAAATATATTAAAAATAGGAGGTGAACATATAAAACGGCATTTAAGTCGTAAAACTCATTTACTCATTTATAATGAACCTTATCATGTGTGTGGGCGGGAAGGATGTCCAAATTAATAAACAACCTCCACCCGTCCACCACAATATGGTATACCATTTGAAAAATATAGGAATACTTTGAAAAGTATGTTATAAGGATACATACTAATATCTATAAAGATAGAAATGTATATACACATAAAAAATGATAATAAAAAGGTTCTATATGTATTGTTGCATATTATAACCAGTGGAGGTCAAAAAAAGACAAAAAAATATACCTCAACTAGAAACAGAAACAGAAAAAGGGAAAGGGGGGGAGGAATATTCTAAAGTGTGAGGGCCCATTGGGGGTCCCTTGGATGGTAAATTGGACATATAAGGATATATAATGGCAAACAATTGTGGTCACCAATATAGCAAGATCCACATATGCAAAGCAAGCTCCCACTTATCACAGACTAAGAGTTATCGATGAAAGAGTTGAGATCTACTTCAACGTTCATCCCATATGGTACATAACTCTTCAGTCTGTGGATCCAAGCCATCTCAAGTCTGGAAATACTTCTGATCATGGAGTCACCCCTCCATCTAGCAGAATATTTATCTATCCCCAGAAAGATGGTGTTGGTGGGGTCTTTGGCATGAATTTCCAAATAGTGTCGGGATACTGGGTGTTTTGGGAAACCTGTGAGGATGTTAGTGATATGTTCGTTTAGTCTAACACGGAGAGGTCGTTTAGTCCTGCCCACATATTGGAGTCCACATGGACATTGTAGGAGATAAACAACTCTCTCCGTGGAGCAAGTAAGAAAGGGCAATATTTTATGCTTGACATTGGTTACAGTGGACTTAAACGTATTGGTACGTCTATGGGTACAACCACTCAACGAACATACCCGACACCTCCTACACTGATAGAAACCCACCAACTGATCGAGAAAAGTCTTGCGCACAGAAGGGGGATCTAGAATATTGGGTGCCACTCTCCCTTGTAAAGAAGGTGCTCCCTTGTATATAACCTGAGGGTGGACAGGTAATGCTTCTTAATCAACTGTTTGATACCCCTATATTGAGTTGAATTGGTGGTAACAAATGGAATGGATGGCACTCTCGATTGGGACCTAGGTTTCTCAGCCAATAGGTCTTTCCTATCCAATAATGCAACCTCATTTAAGGTGTTAATGAGTGAATCATTGGAATACCCTTTTTCCAAAAATCGACCAACCAGGATTTGTGCTTGTGTTAGAAATTCTTTGTGATCTGTACAGTTACGTTTCAGCCTGATGAATTGACTCTTGGGTACGGATTTAAGCCATGATGGATGATGGCAACTATTGGTAGGTATGTATGAATTCCTATCCGTATTTTAAAAAAAGGTGGAAGTGGTGAAAGAGCCATTTTTAATACTTATTTTTAAATCTAAAAAATGAATTTCCTCCTGGCTCGCCTCAAAATTCAAGACGATACCCCTAGTGTTGTTATTAAGGTGCTCCATATAGGTATCCAGATCTTTACGATCCCCATCCCATAGGAGGAGGACGTCGTCAATGTACCTTGCCCACAACATGAGTTGGGGCGGGCGTTGAACATAGACAACGTCCTCCTCCCATAGGGCCATGAAGAGATTGGCCAGACTAGGGGCATATTTTGCCCCCATAGCCACTCCTCTGTCTTGCCTGTAGAATTGGTTATTAAACCAGAAGTAGCTCCTAGAAGCAGCAAATGATAGCAACTCAAGAATATGTGAAATCTGTTCATCAAACAGTCCGGAGTCACGCATCAAGTAGTATTCTACTGCAAACAAACCCAAATTATGGGGAATGATAGTATATAAGGACGTGACGTCCGCTGTTACCAACCACATGCTGTCCCCAGGGGTGATTCCGGTCAAAATATTGATAACCTGGCGGGAATCCTTGAGATGCGAAGGCATCATCAAAACCAATGGTTGTAAGAAGCCATCAATATAACGTCCCACCCTAGACGTGATGGAATCAATGCCATTAATAATAGGGCGCCCAGGGGGGTTTGTAGCATCTTTATGTATTTTGGGGAGATAATAAATGACAGGTGTGCGTGGCGCCCTAGGCACCAAATATTCACTTTCCTTCCTGTTAAGTATCCCAAGGTCTAGACCTCTTTGAACCAATACTGATAGCTCTCTTGTATATAGGGGCTTTGGATCGGATGATAGGGGAGTATAGGTGTCCCGATCGTTGACGATCCGAGACATCTCAGAAAGGTAATCAGCCTTGTCTAGAATGATAATACCCCCCCCCTTTATCCGCAGGCCTAATAACAAGATCCCTGTTTTTACATAGGGAATCAAGGCCTTCAACAAGGGTTCTATCGGAATGTACCTTTTTAAGTGGCAATTGATCCAAATCCCTGAGGACCACATCCCTAAACACTTTAAGGGGCGGAGCCAATGCTCCAGGAGGGTTAAACAAAGACGCGTTTGATAATCCTGAGTGGGTGAACCCAGGTACCAAATCATTATTTGTGCCAATGGGATTGCACAAAAAATGGCGTTTAATGCTAACTCTCCTGATAAATCGGTGAACATCCATGTAGGTCTTAAATTTATTCAACCTGCACGGGGGGACATATTTGAGACCCTTATCGAGTACAGTCTTTTCTGCATCAGTTAGAATAACAGAACTTAAATTGAAGATACCTGAACCCCTCATGATTTTTGTCTTTTTGTTTCTAGCCCTAACCCCCCCTCTAGTTCCTCTCATGCGTCGCACGACCTTTTTGTACCTTGGCCCAATTTGTGAAAACCCCAATGTTGTCCATTTTGTCCAGATGGACCGGGGCTATCACAAATCTCATGATGGGTAGTACTGGAGTGTTGTATCTGACTCTGATAACCATTCTCCTGTTCCGATAGGAGGCCATATCGGTCACTAAGGGGGAAAAAATTATTTGATATATCCACATTATATTCATAATCATCCCTGTACATAGATGGGCCGGGGGGTTGAAAATGATAAGATGTGGCACCCCCTTTATCCATATGGTTAGGTCCATAATTTAAATGTGGACCTTGGTAGTACCCCTGAGCCCATCCTTGACTGGGATTTTGTGGGTACGATGGTACATTTCTATATGTGTTACCCATATTCTCCTGATTGGGTACCTGAGGTAGCCGTTGTGAATTAGCTACTGTGGGACCATGACCATAGCCACGTCCCCGTTGGCCCTGGGGTCCGGGTCCTGGTCTGCCAAAGGGTCATGGGGGTTTAGGAGCCTGTGTAGGTAACCCCCTACCTCCCCCACCCTGTCTCGAGGGCGACTGATATGAGCCTCGCCTCCCTTTTTGTGGGGCTTGCATACGGCCCCCTGTTACATGTTTGTTAACAGGTTGAGGATTGGGAACAGGTGGGCCAGTATCCCCTATGTTTTGGGTATTTTGAATGGTGACCTCCATCTCTTGACTTGAGGAGGTGGGTTGTTCAGCTAAGAGTTTCTTTTGCCAATCAAATACAATACTGTTCTGGTAGTCGACCAGATCACAATTGTATTTTTTCTTTTTCTTAAACTTCTGTTCCCTCTCCTCTTTGTCTAAAATTTTTAAAAGTGGTAATGACCTCTCCTTATATTCATTGGTCCAGTTGAATGGGGTGAGCTGGTCTTTTAAAACCTTAATCTCCTCATCCAACCGGGCCAATTTGGTGTTTTTCCTCTCAATGAGGAACTGGAGGAAATTGATCCCAGCAGTATTAAAGTACTTGAACCATTCCTCCAGTTGTATTTCTCCTTTTTGTGGGCTTACTTCCCACCTGAGACTCCGTGGAACCATCTTATTTTTAACGTATGTTTCCAAATAGGCGATATCCCATTGGGTGTGCGTCTCTGAAACCATAAGATTTTTAAGACGCAGGAACAGACCCCCAAGGTCGCCTCCCTCATTGGAAAAGGCCTCAAAGACACCCTCGGTGTTAACCACTCTGGTGGCTCTAAACTCGAAAATATCCATCTTCCCTCTATGGAAAACAGGGTATTTGGAGGAAGAGTTTGTGCTAAATAATTAGTGAATAAATAATACAGAACAAACTGTATAAGCAAGCTGCAGTGCTAATATCACAAATACAATGGTGTAGAAAAAACTAAAGCAATAAACCGCGCTAGCCTATAAACATAAACAAAAATACAGCAGCACCTGTGATATGTGATAACATATAAAATAAACAAAAATAAAAGGAACAAGTGTGCTAATGTGAATTGACCAATGTATGAATGTAGGTACTGTGACAGCAGGAAGGTAAAGTCACCTGGTTGCATCCAGGGGGGTAGATATATTTCGCCCAGATTCAGGCTTTACGCCGACTTATACAACTAGGTGGAGTGTTGTATAAGCCCAGCTGAGGCTAGTGGGCTCATGGATGACTCATACCTCTAGGGAGAGTGTGGGGCGTCGTGCAGACAGGGAGTTGATGAGACCAGCTGAAGCTTGTCAGCTCATTTAGGCCTCTATAAAAACTCCCAGATTCATTAGGTGTTTGCTCATGCCTGGACCCAGACCTGTGTGGACTGTCTAGGGAGAGTGAACCCCTGTGCGGTGAGACAAAGCCTGTGTGGCTGTTTGCTTGGACATTTAAAACCAGGGACTTAGGGACTAGGACAGCACTAGGCTGATCCCAGTTGTTAGTTAGGAAACCTGTATGTTTAGTCAGAGGTCAAGTTGACCAGGATTTATTTTGTTTATGTTTCTTTTGGCTTTGCTGTGTTTTGTCACTGTAAATAGAAAATAAACCGCACCTTTTTTTGATTTTGAAAACCACAACCTCCGTTTGCTGGGCCTGTTTTTGTGTGGGGAGCCCATCCCGGGGGTCACACACACCCGCTGCCGAGCTAACCCCCTCACAGTACTAACACATAGAAATATATACATATGAAGTCCAATAGTGATGACAGTAGGTAAGTCTGGAATATATCCAAATAAAAGTCCATTCAAAAATCAAAAAAATGAAGAATGAAGGGAAGCCGTGAAGAGGTGACCCGCATCAGATTGGAATTCGGTGCATGCACACCCGTGTCCACCACCAACAATACAAACTGCTTACCAGAGGTAAGAAACAAATAAGCCCATCCGCAATCCCAGGGGAAAATCCAGAGAGATCCAAACGTCACTTGATGTGCAGTGGTTGTGTCAAAGATTTCCCAAAAAGAGAGAGGAGGCTCGATAGTGCATTACCCAATGTTAAATTTATTTATAAAAAGGGGTATAAAAACACTTACACAATATAACATTAAAAGAGCATAACAACCGGCCGGTCCGCCGTACCTGTCCCGTGATGATGGCGTCAGCACGCTCACCTTCCCGACGTACGTTTCGTGTTCCTACACGTCGTCATGGGGATCAGGTGACGTGCTGACGAATCACGAGATATAGAAGAAGAAAAGCCAATCCTCACTCTGAGCGGCCAATGGAGTCGCGGCAATTAAACCAAGCCTCCATACCACCAGAAAGGCCCGGCCATGAACCAACACATAGCCAAGCCTCATTTTGATCACAGGCAGCACTATGGAAGAAAAAAGAGTCAAGCCTCATTCTAAGCGGCCAATGGAGTCGCGGCAATTAAACCAAGCCTCCATACCACCAGAAAGGCCCGGCCCTGAACCAACACATAACCAAGCCTCACTCTGAGCGGCCAATGGAGTCGTGGCAATTAAACCAAGCCTCCATACCACCAGAAAGGCCCGGCCATGAACCAACACATAGCCAAGCCTCATTTTGATCACAGGCAGCACTATGGAAGAAAAAAGAGTCAAGCCTCATTCTAAGCGGCCAATGGAGTCACGGCAATTAAACCAAGCCTCCATACCACCAGAAAGGCCCGGCCCTGAACCAACACATGACCAAGCCTCACTTTGATCACAGGCAGCGGTATATGAATAGACAAAGTTAACCCCAAATATATTAAAAATAGGAGGTGAACATATAAAACAGCATTTAAGTTGTAAAACTCATTTATAATGAACCTTATCATGTGTGTGGGCGGGAAGGATGTCCAAATTAATAAACAACCTCCACCCGTCCACCACAATATGGTATACCATTTGAAAAATATAGGAATACTTTGAAAAGTATGTTATAAGGATACATACTAATATCTATAAAGATAGAAATGTATATACACATAAAAAATGATAATAAAAAGGTTCTATATGTATTGTTGCATATTATAACCAGTGGAGGTCAAAAAAAGAAAAAAAAATATACCTCAACTAGAAACAGCAACAGAAAAAGGGAAAGGGGGGGAGGAATATTCTAAAGTGTGAGGGCCCATTGGGGGTCCCTTGGATGGTAAATTGGACATATAAGGATATATAATGGCAAACAATTGTGGTCACCAATATAGTAAGATCCACATATGCAAAGCAAGCTCCCACTTATCACAGACTAAGAGTTATCGATGAAAGCGTTGAGATCTACTTCAACGTTCATCCCATATGGTACATAACTCTTCAGTCTGTGGATCCAAGCCATCTCAAGTCTGGAAATACTTCTGATCATGGAGTCACCCCTCCATCTAGCAGAATATTTATCTATCCCCAGAAAGATGGTGTTGGTGGGGTCTTTGGCATGAATTTCCAAATAGTGTCGGGATACTGGGTGTTTTGGGAAACCTGTGAGGATGTTAGTGATATGTTTGTTTAGTCTAACACGGAGAGGTCGTTTAGTCCTGCCCACATATTGGAGTCCACATGGACATTGTAGGAGATAAACAACTCTCTCCGTGGAGCAAGTAATAAAGGGCAATATATTATGCTCGACATTGGTTACAGTGGACTTAAACGTATTGGTACGTCTATGGGTACAACCACTCAACGAACATACCAAACACCTCCTACACTGATAGAAACCCACCAACTGATCGAGAAAAGTCTTGCGCACAGAAGGGGGATCTAGAATATTGGGTGCCACTCTCCCTTGTAAAGAAGGTGCTCCCTTGTATATAACCTGAGGGTGGACAGGTAATACTCCCTGCAAAACAGGGTCATTGGTGAGAATGTGCCAATGCTTCTTAATCAACTGTTTGATACCCCTATATTGAGTTGAATAGGTGGTAACAAATGGAATGGATGGCACTCTCGATTGGGACCTAGGTTTCTCAGCCAATAGGTCTTTCCTATCCAATAATGCAACCTCATTTAAGGTGTTAATGAGTGAATCATTGGAATACCCTTTTTCCAAAAATCGATCAACCAGGATTTGTGCTTGTGTTAGAAATTCTTTGTGATCTGTACAGTTACGTTTCAGCCTGATGAATTGACTCTTGGGTACGGATTTAAGCCATGATGGATGATGGCAACTATTGGTAGGTATGTATGAATTCCTATCCGTATTTTAAAAAAAGGTGGAAGTAGTGAAAGAGCCATTTTTAATACTTATTTTTAAATCTAAAAAATGAATCTCCTCCTGTCTCGCCTCAAAATTCAAGACGATACCCCTAGTGTTGTTATTAAGGTGCTCCATATAGGTATCCAGATCTTTACGATCCCCATCCCATAGGAGGAGGACGTCGTCAATGTACCTTGCCAACAACATGAGTTGGGGCGGGCGTTGAACATAGACAACGTCCTCCTCCCATAGGGCCATGAAGAGATTGGCCAGACTAGGGGCATATTTTGCCCCCATAGCCACTCCTCTGTCTTGCCTGTAGAATTGGTTATTAAACCAGAAGTAGCTCCTAGAAGCAGCAATTGATAGCAAATCAAGAATATATGAAATCTGTTCATCAAACAGTCCGGAGTCACGCCTCAAGTAGTATTCTACTGCAAATAAACCCAAATTATGGGGAATGATAGTATATAAGGACGTAACGTCCGCTGTTACCAACCACATGCTGTCCCCAGGGGTGATTCCGGTCAAAATATTGATAACCTGGCGGGAATCCTTGAGATGCGAAGGCATCATCAAAACCAATGGTTGTAAGAAGCCATCAATATAACGTCCCACCCTAGACGTGATGGAATCAATGCCACTAATAATAGGGCGCCCAGGGGGGTTTGTAGCATCTTTATGTATTTTGGGGAGATAATAAATGACAGGTGTGCGTGGCGCCCTAGGCACCAAATATTCACTTTCCTTCCTGTTAAGTATCCCAAGGTCTAGACCTCTTTGAACCAATACTGATAGCTCTCTTGTATATAGGGTCTTTGGATCGGATGATAGGGGAGTATAGGTGTCCCGATCGTTGACGATCCGAGACATCTCAGAAAGGTAATCAGCCTTGTCTAGAATGATAATACCCCCCCCCCTTTATCCGCAGGCCTAATAACAAGATCCCTGTTTTTACATAGGGAATCAAAGCCTTCAACAAGGGTTCTATCGGAATGTACCTTTTTAAGTGGCAATTGATCCAAATCCCTGAGGACCACATCCCTAAACACTTTAAGGGGCGGAGCCAATGCTCCAGGAGGGTTAAACAAAGATGCGTTTGATAATCCTGAGTGGGTGAGCCCAGGTACCAAATCATTATTTGTGCCAATGGGATTGCACAAAAAATGGCGTTTAATGCTAACTCTCCTGATAAATCGGTGAACATCCATGTAGGTCTTAAATTTATTCAACCTGCACGGTGGGACATATTTGAGACCCTTATCGAGTACAGTCTTTTCTGCATCAGTTAGAATAGCAGAACTTAAATTGAAGATACCTGAACCCCTCATGATTTTTGTCTTTTTGTTTCTAGCCCTAACCCCCCCTCTAGTTCCTCTCGTGTGTCGCACAACCTTTTTGTACCTTGGCCCAATTTGTGAAAACCCAAATGTTGTCCATTTTGTCCAGATGGACCGGGGCTATCACAAATCTCATGATGGGTAGTACTGGAGTGTTGTATCTGACTCTGATAAACATTCTCCTGTTCCGATAGGAGGCCATATCGGTCACTAAGGGGGAAAAAATTATTTGATATATCCACATTATATTCATAATCATCCCTGTACATAGATGGTCCGGGGGGTTGAAAATGATAAGATGTGGCACCCCCTTTATCCATATGGTTAGGTCCATAATTTAAATGTGGACCTTGGTAGTACCCCTGAGCCCATCCTTGACTGGGATTTTGTGGGTACGATGGTACATTTCTATATGTGTTACCCATATTCCCCCGATTGGGTACCTGAGGTAGCCGTTGTGAATTAGCTACTGTGGGACCATGACCATAGCCACGTCCCCGTTGGCCCTGGGGTCCGGGTCCTGGTCTGCCAAAGGGTCGTGGGGGTTTAGGAGCCTGTGTAGGTAACCCCCTACCTCCCGCACCCTGTCTCGAGGGCGACTGATATGAGCCTCGCCTCTCTTTTTGTGGGGCTTGCATACGGCCCCCTGTTACATGTTTGTTAACAGGTTGAGGATTGGGAACAGGTGGGCCAGTATCCCCTATGTTTTGGGTATTTTGAATGGTGACCTCCATCTCTTGACTTGAGGAGGTGGGTTGTTCAGCTAAGAGTTTCTTTTGCCAATTAAATACAATACTGTTCTGGTAGTCGACCAGATCATGATTGTATTTTTTCATTTTCTTAAACTTCTGTTCCCTCTCCTCTTTCTCTAAAATTTTTAAAAGTGGTAATGACCTCTCCCTATATTCATTGGTTCCGTTGAATGGGGTGAGCTGGTCTTTTAAAACCTTAATCTCCTCATCCAACCGGGCCAATTTGGTGTTTTTCCTCTCAATGAGGAACTGGAGGAAATTGATCCCAGCAGTATTAAAGTACTTGAACCATTCCTCCAGTTGTATTTCTCCTTTTTGTGGGCTTACTTCCCACCTGAGACTCCGTGGAACCATCTTATTTTTAACGTATGTTTCCAAATAGGCGATATCCCATTGGGTGTGCGTCTCTGAAACCATAAGATTTTTAAGACGCAGGAACAGACCCCCAAGGTCGCCTCCCTCATTGGAAAAGGCCTCAAAGACACCCTCAGTGTTAACCACTCTGGTGGCTCTAAACTCGAAAATATCCATCTTCCCTCTATGGAAAACAGGGTATTTGGAGGAAGAGTTTGTGCTAAATAATTAGTGAATAAATAATACAGAACAAACTGTATAAGCAAGCTGCAGTGCTAATATCACAAATACAATGGTGTAGAAAAAACTAAAGCAATAAACCGCGCTAGCCTATAAACATAAACAAAAATACAGCAGCACCTGTGATATGTGATAACATATAAAATAAACAAAAATAAAAGGAACAAGTGTGCTAATGTGAATTGACCAATGTATGAATGTAGGTACTAACACATAGAAATATATACATATGAAGTCCAATAGTGATGACAGTAGGTAAGTCTGGAATATATCCAAATAAAAGTCCATTCAAAAATCAAAAAAATGAAGAATGAAGGGAAGCCGTGAAGAGGTGACCCGCATCAGATTGGAATTCGGTGCATGCACACCCGTGTCCACCACCAACAATACAAACTGCTTACCAGAGGTAAGAAACAAATAAGCCCATCCGCAATCCCAGGGGAAAATCCAGAGAGATCCAAACGTCACTTGATGTGCAGTGGTTGTGTCAAAGATTTCCCAAAAAGAGAGAGGAGGCTCGATAGTGCATTACCCAATGTTAAATTTATTTATAAAAAGGGGTATAAAAACACTTACACAATATAACATTAAAAGAGCATAACAACCGGCCGGTCCGCCGTACCTGTCCCGTGATGATGGCGTCAGCACGCTCACCTTCCCGACGTACGTTTCGTGTTCCTACACGTCGTCATGGGGATCAGGTGACGTGCTGACGAATCACGAGATATAGAAGAAGAAAAGCCAATCCTCACTCTGAGCGGCCAATGGAGTCGCGGCAATTAAACCAAGCCTCCATACCACCAGAAAGGCCCGGCCATGAACCAACACATAGCCAAGCCTCATTTTGATCACAGGCAGCACTATGGAAGAAAAAAGAGTCAAGCCTCATTCTAAGCGGCCAATGGAGTCGCAGCAATTAAACCAAGCCTCCATACCACCAGAAAGGCCCGGCCCTGAACCAACACATAACCAAGCCTCACTCTGAGCGGCCAATGGAGTCGTGGCAATTAAACCAAGCCTCCATACCACCAGAAAGGCCCGGCCATGAACCAACACATAGCCAAGCCTCATTTTGATCACAGGCAGCACTATGGAAGAAAAAAGAGTCAAGCCTCATTCTAAGCGGCCAATGGAGTCACGGCAATTAAACCAAGCCTCCATACCACCAGAAAGGCCCGGCCCTGAACCAACACATGACCAAGCCTCACTTTGATCACAGGCAGCGGTATATGAATAGACAAAGTTAACCCCAAATATATTAAAAATAGGAGGTGAACATATAAAACAGCATTTAAGTTGTAAAACTCATTTATAATGAACCTTATCATGTGTGTGGGCGGGAAGGATGTCCAAATTAATAAACAACCTCCACCCGTCCACCACAATATGGTATACCATTTGAAAAATATAGGAATACTTTGAAAAGTATGTTATAAGGATACATACTAATATCTATAAAGATAGAAATGTATATACACATAAAAAATGATAATAAAAAGGTTCTATATGTATTGTTGCATATTATAACCAGTGGAGGTCAAAAAAAGAAAAAAATATATACCTCAACTAGAAACAGCAACAGAAAAAGGGAAAGGGGGGGAGGAATATTCTAAAGTGTGAGGGCCCATTGGGGGTCCCTTGGATGGTAAATTGGACATATAAGGATATATAATGGCAAACAATTGTGGTCACCAATATAGCAAGATCCACATATGCAAAGCAAGCTCCCACTTATCACAGACTAAGAGTTATCGATGAAAGCGTTGAGATCTACTTCAACGTTCATCCCATATGGTACATAACTCTTCAGTCTGTGGATCCAAGCCATCTCAAGTCTGGAAATACTTCTGATCATGGAGTCACCCCTCCATCTAGCAGAATATTTATCTATCCCCAGAAAGATGGTGTTGGTGGGGTCTTTGGCATGAATTTCCAAATAGTGTCGGGATACTGGGTGTTTTGGGAAACCTGTGAGGATGTTAGTGATATGTTTGTTTAGTCTAACACGGAGAGGTCGTTTAGTCCTGCCCACATATTGGAGTCCACATGGACATTGTAGGAGATAAACAACTCTCTCCGTGGAGCAAGTAATAAAGGGCAATATATTATGCTCGACATTGGTTACAGTGGACTTAAACGTTTTGGTACGTCTATGGGTACAACCACTCAACGAACATACCAAACACCTCCTACACTGATAGAAACCCACCAACTGATCGAGAAAAGTCTTGCGCACAGAAGGGGGATCTAGAATATTGGGTGCCACTCTCCCTTGTAAAGAAGGTGCTCCCTTGTATATAACCTGAGGGTGGACAGGTAATACTCCCTGCAAAACAGGGTCATTGGTGAGAATGTGCCAATGCTTCTTAATCAACTGTTTGATACCCCTATATTGAGTTGAATAGGTGGTAACAAATGGAATGGATGGCACTCTCGATTGGGACCTAGGTTTCTCAGCCAATAGGTCTTTCCTATCCAATAATGCAACCTCATTTAAGGTGTTAATGAGTGAATCATTGGAATATCCTTTTTCCAAAAATCGATCAACCAGGATTTGTGCTTGTGTTAGAAATTCTTTGTGATCTGTACAGTTACGTTTCAGCCTGATGAATTGACTCTTGTGTACGGATTTAAGCCATGATGGATGATGGCAACTATTGGTAGGTATGTATGAATTCCTATCCGTATTTTAAAAAAAGGTGGAAGTGGTGAAAGAGCCATTTTTAATACTTATTTTTAAATCTAAAAAATGAATCTCCTCCTGTCTCGCCTCAAAATTCAAGACGATACCCCTAGTGTTGTTATTAAGGTGCTCCATATAGGTATCCAGATCTTTACGATCCCCATCCCATAGGAGGAGGACGTCGTCAATGTACCTTGCCAACAACATGAGTTGGGGCGGGCGTTGAACATAGACAACGTCCTCCTCCCATAGGGCCATGAAGAGATTGGCCAGACTAGGGGCATATTTTGCCCCCATAGCCACTCCTCTGTCTTGCCTGTAGAATTGGTTATTAAACCAGAAGTAGCTCCTAGAAGCAGCAATTGATAGCAAATCAAGAATATATGAAATCTGTTCATCAAACAGTCCGGAGTCACGCCTCAAGTAGTATTCTACTGCAAATAAACCCAAATTATGGGGAATGATAGTATATAAGGACGTAACGTCCGCTGTTACCAACCACATGCTGTCCCCAGGGGTGATTCCGGTCAAAATATTGATAACCTGGCGGGAATCCTTGAGATGCGAAGGCATCATCAAAACCAATGGTTGTAAGAAGCCATCAATATAACGTCCCACCCTAGACGTGATGGAATCAATGCCACTAATAATAGGGCGCCCAGGGGGGTTTGTAGCATCTTTATGTATTTTGGGGAGATAATAAATGACAGGTGTGCGTGGCGCCCTAGGCACCAAATATTCACTTTCCTTCCTGTTAAGTATCCCAAGGTCTAGACCTCTTTGAACCAATACTGATAGCTCTCTTGTATATAGGGTCTTTGGATCGGATGATAGGGGAGTATAGGTGTCCCGATCGTTGACGATCCGAGACATCTCAGAAAGGTAATCGGCCTTGTCTAGAATGATAATACCCCCCCCTTTATCCGCAGGCCTAATAACAAGATCCCTGTTTTTACATAGGGAATCAAAGCCTTCAACAAGGGTTCTATCGGAATGTACCTTTTTAAGTGGCAATTGATCCAAATCCCTGAGGACCACATCCCTAAACACTTTAAGGGGCGGAGCCAATGCTCCAGGAGGGTTAAACAAAGATGCGTTTGATAATCCTGAGTGGGTGAGCCCAGGTACCAAATCATTATTTGTGCCAATGGGATTGCACAAAAAATGGCGTTTAATGCTAACTCTCCTGATAAATCGGTGAACATCCATGTAGGTCTTAAATTTATTCAACCTGCACGGTGGGACATATTTGAGACCCTTATCGAGTACAGTCTTTTCTGCATCAGTTAGAATAGCAGAACTTAAATTGAAGATACCTGAACCCCTCATGATTTTTGTCTTTTTGTTTCTAGCCCTAACCCCCCCTCTAGTTCCTCTCGTGTGTCGCACAACCTTTTTGTACCTTGGCCCAATTTGTGAAAACCCAAATGTTGTCCATTTTGTCCAGATGGACCGGGGCTATCACAAATCTCATGATGGGTAGTACTGGAGTGTTGTATCTGACTCTGATAAACATTCTCCTGTTCCGATAGGAGGCCATATCGGTCACTAAGGGGGAAAAAATTATTTGATATATCCACATTATATTCATAATCATCCCTGTACATAGATGGTCCGGGGGGTTGAAAATGATAAGATGTGGCACCCCCTTTATCCATATGGTTAGGTCCATAATTTAAATGTGGACCTTGGTAGTACCCCTGAGCCCATCCTTGACTGGGATTTTGTGGGTACGATGGTACATTTCTATATGTGTTACCCATATTCCCCCGATTGGGTACCTGAGGTAGCCGTTGTGAATTAGCTACTGTGGGACCATGACCATAGCCACGTCCCCGTTGGCCCTGGGGTCCGGGTCCTGGTCTGCCAAAGGGTCGTGGGGGTTTAGGAGCCTGTGTAGGTAACCCTCTACCTCCCGCACCCTGTCTCGAGGGCGACTGATATGAGCCTCGCCTCTCTTTTTGTGGGGCTTGCATACGGCCCCCTGTTACATGTTTGTTAACAGGTTGAGGATTGGGAACAGGTGGGCCAGTATCCCCTATGTTTTGGGTATTTTGAATGGTGACCTCCATCTCTTGACTTGAGGAGGTGGGTTGTTCAGCTAAGAGTTTCTTTTGCCAATTAAATACAATACTGTTCTGGTAGTCGACCAGATCATGATTGTATTTTTTCATTTTCTTAAACTTCTGTTCCCTCTCCTCTTTCTCTAAAATTTTTAAAAGTGGTAATGACCTCTCCCTATATTCATTGGTCCCGTTGAATGGGGTGAGCTGGTCTTTTAAAACCTTAATCTCCTCATCCAACCGGGCCAATTTGGTGTTTTTCCTCTCAATGAGGAACTGGAGGAAATTGATCCTAGCAGTATTAAAGTACTTGAACCATTCCTCCAGTTGTATTTCTCCTTTTTGTGGGCTTTCTTCCCACCTGAGACTCCGTGGAACCATCTTATTTTTAACGTATGTTTCCAAATAGGCGATATCCCATTGGGTGTGCGTCTCTGAAAACATAAGATTTTTAAGACGCATGAACAGACCCCCAAGGTCGCCTCCCTCATTGGAAAAGGCCTCAAAGACACCCTCGGTGTTAACCACTCTGGTGGCTCTAAACTCGAAAATATCCATCTTCCCTCTATGGAAAACAGGGTATTTGGAGGAAGAGTTTGTGCTAAATAATTAGTGAATAAATAATACAGAACAAACTGTATAAGCAAGCTGCAGTGCTAATATCACAAATACAATGGTGTAGAAAAAACTAAAGCAATAAACCGCGCTAGCCTATAAACATAAACAAAAATACAGCAGCACCTGTGATATGTGATAACATATAAAATAAACAAAAATAAAAGGAACAAGTGCGCTAATGTGAATTGACCAATGTATGAATATAGGTACCAACACATAGAAATATATACATATGAAGTCCAATAGTGATGACAGTAGGTAAGTCTGGAATATATCCAAATAAAAGTCCATTCAAAAATCAAAAAATATGAAGAATGAAGGGAAGCCGTGAAGAGGTGACCCGCATCAGATTGGAATTCGGTGCTTGCACACCCGTGTCCACCACCAACAATACAAACTGCTTACCAGAGGTAAGAAACAAATAAGCCCATCCGCAATCCCAGGGGAAAATCCAGAGAGATCCAAACGTCACTTGATGTGCAGTGGTTGCGTCAAAGATTTCCCAAAAAGAGAGAGGAGGCTCGATAGTGCATTACCCAATGTTAAATTTATTTATAAAGAGGGGTATAAAAACACTTACACAATATAACATTAAAAGAGCATAACAACCGGCCGGTCCACCGTACCTGTCCCGTGATGATGGCGTCAGCACGCTCACCTTCCCGACGTACGTTTCGTGTTCCTACACGTCGTCATGGGGATCAGTGACGTGCTAATGAATCACGAGATATAGAAGAAGAAAAGCCAAGCCTCACTCTGAGCGGCCAATGGAGTCGCGGCAATTAAACCAAGCCTCCATACCACCAGAAAGGCCCGGCCATGAACCAACACATAGCCAAGCCTCATTTTGATCACAGGCAGCACTATGGAAGAAAAAAGAGTCAAGCCTCATTCTGAACGGCCAATGGAGTCACGGCAATTAAACCAAGCCTCCATACCACCAGAAAGGCCCGGCCCTGAACCAACACATAACCAAGCCTCACTTTGATCACAGGCAGCGGTATATGAATAGACAAAGTTAACCCCAAATATATTAAAAATAGGAGGTGAACATATAAAACAGCATTTAAGTCATAAAACTCATTTATAATGAACCTTATCATGTGTGTGGGCGGGAAGGATGTCCAAATTAATAAACAACCTCCACCCGTCCACCACAATATGGTATACCATTTGAAAATATAGGAATACTTTGAAAAGTATGTTATAAGTTGACAGAAGTTGTCAAACAAACCTGATTTCTTTTTATGAAGAGGTAAGTAAGACCTTGGACAGAGGGGTGGCAGTGGACGTGGTATACTTGGATTTTGCAAAAGCGTTCGATACAGTTCCCCACACACGGCTCATGTGTAAGGTAAAGTCTACAGGATTGGAAATATCAGTTTGTAAATGGATAGAAAACTGGCTAAAAGACAGAATTCAGAGAGTAGTGGTTAATGATTCTTACTCTGAATGGTCCAAGGTTATCAGTGGTGTACCCCAAGGTTCAGTGCTGGGACCCTTACTTTTTAATATGTTTATAAATGATATTGGGTCTGAGATCAAAAGTAACATTTCTGTCTTTGCAGATGACACCAAGCTATGCAGTGGAATAACGTCCTTACAGGATGTCGCCAATTTACAAGCCGACCTCAATGCTCTGTCTAATTGGGCGACTATGTGGCAGATGAGGTTTAATGTTGATAAATGTAAAGTTATGCACTTGGGGGCTAATAATATGAATGCATCATACATACTAGGGGGAGTACAACTGGGGGGATCCGTAGTGGAGAAGGATCTGGGGGTTTTGGTAGATCATAAGCTCAATAATGGCATGCAATGCCAAGCTGCGGTTTCCAAAGCGAGCAAGGTCCTTTCTTGTATTAAGAGAGGTATGGTCTCCAGAGAGAGAGATATCATTTTGCCCCTGTTCAAATCATTAGTAAGACCTCATCTGGAATATGCAGTTCAGTTTTGGGCCCCAGTTCTCAAAAAGGATATTGGGGAACTGGAGAAAGTGCAGAGAAGGGCAACCAAACTGATAAGAGGCATGGAGGAGCTCAGCTATGAGGAGAGATTAGAGGAGCTGAATTTATTCTCTCTTGAGAAGAGGAGATTAAGGGGGGATATGATCAACATGTACAAATACATAAGGGGTCCATATAGTGAACTTGGTGTTCAGTTATTCACTTTACGGTCAACACAAAGGACAAGGGGGCACTCTTTGCGTCTAGAGGAAAAGAGATTTCACCTCCAAATACGGAAAGGTTTTTTCACAGTAAGAGCTGTGAAAATGTGGAATAGACTCCCTGCAGAGGTGGTTCTGGCAAGCTCAGTAGATTGCTTTAAGAAGGGCCTGGATTCTTTCTTAAATGTACATAATATAACTGGGTACTGACATTTATAGGTAAAGTTGATCCAGGGAATATCCGATTGCCTCTCGGGGGATCAGGAAGGAATTTTTTCCCCTGCTGTAGCAAATTGGATCATGCTCTTCTGTTTTTTTTTTACCTTCCTCTGGATCAACTGTGGGTATAGAATTGGGTATATGGGATTGTACGATATATGTTTTTTTTTTTTTTTTTTTTTTTTTTTACGGTTGAACTGGATGGACTTGTGTCTTTTTTCAACCTGACTAACTATGTAACTATGTAACTATGTAACTATATAAGGATACATACTAATATCTATAAAGAAAGAAATGTATATACACATAAAAAATGATAATAAAAAGGTTCTATATGTATTGTTGCATATTATAACCAGTGGAGGTCAAAAAAAGACAAAAAAATATACCTCAACTAGAAACAGCAACAGAAAAAGGGAAAGGGCGGGGAGGAATATTCTAAAGTGTGAGGGCCCCCTTGGATGGTAAATTGGACATATAAGGATATATAATGGCAAACAATTGTGGTCACCAATATAGCAAGATCCACATATAGAAAGCAAGCTCCCACTTATCACAGACTAATTGTTATCGATGATATCAGTCGCCCTCGAGAGAGGGTGGGGGAGGTAGGGGGTTACCTACACAGGCTCCTAAACCCCCACGACCCTTTCGCAGACCAGGACCCGGACCCCAGGGCCAACGGGGACGTGGCTATGGTCATGGTCCCACAGTAGCTAATTCACAACGGCTACCTCAGGTACCCAATCAGGGGAATATGGGTAACACATATAGAAATGTACCATCGTACCCACAAAATCCCAGTCAAGGATGGGCTCAGGGGTACTACCAAGGTCCACATTTAAATTATGGACCTAACCATATGGATAAAGGGGGTGCCACATCTTATCATTTTCAACCCCCCGGCCCATCTATGTACAGGGATGATTATGAATATAATGTGGATATATCAAATAATTTTTTCCCCCTTAATGACCGATATGGCCTCCTATCGGAACAGGAGAATGGTTATCAGAGTCAGATACAACACTCCAGTACTACCCATCATGAGATTTGTGATAGCCCCGGTCCATCTGGACAAAATGGACAACATTGGTGTTTTCACAAATTGGGCCAAGGTACAAAAAGGTCGTGCGATGCACGAGAGGAACTAGAGGGGGGGTTAGGGCTAGAAACAAAAAGACAAAAATCATGAGGGGTTCAGGTATCTTCAATTTAAGTTCTGCTATTCTAACTGATGCAGAAAAGACTGTACTCGATAATGGTCTCAAATATGTCCCCCCGTGCAGGTTGAATAAATTTAAGACCTACATGGATGTTCACCGATTTATCAGGAGAGTTAGCATTAAACGCCATTTTTTGTGCAATCCCATTGGCACAAATAATGATTTGGTACCTGGGTTCACCCACTCAGGATTATCAAACGCGTCTTTGTTTAACCCTCCTGGAGCATTGGCTCCGCCCCTTAAAATGTTTAGGGATGTGGTCCTCAGGGATTTGGATCAATTGCCACTTAAAAAGGTACATTCCGATAGAACCCTTGTTGAAGGCCTTGATTCCCTATGTAAAAACAGGGATCTTGTTATTAGGCCTACGGATAAAGGGGGGGGGGTATTATCATTCTAGACAAGGCTGATTACCTTTCTGAGATGTCTCGGATCATCAACGATCGGGACACCTATACTCCCCTATCATCCGATCCAAAGACCCTATATACAAGAGAGCTATCAGTATTGGTTCAAAGAGGTCTAGACCTTGGGATACTTAACAGGAAGGAAAGTGAATATTTGGTGCCTAGGGAGCCACGCACACCTGTCATTTATTATCTCCCCAAAATACATAAAGATGCTACAAACCCCCCTGGGCGCCCTATTATTAGTGGCATTGATTCCAATGGGGGACGTTATATTGATGGCTTCTTAGAACCATTGGTTTTGATGATGCCTTCGCATCTCAAGGATTCCCGCCAGGTTATCAATATTTTGACCGGAATCACCCCTGGGGACAGCATGTGGTTGGTAACAGCGGACGTCACGTCCTTATATACTATCATTCCCCATAATTTGGGTTTATTTGCAGTAGAATACTACTTGAGGCGCGACTCCGGACTGTTTGATGAACAGATTTCATATTTTCTTGAGTTGCTATCATTTGCTGTTTCTAGGAGCTACTTCTGGTTTAATAACAAATTCTACAGGCAAGACAGAGGAGTGGCTATGGGGGCAAAATATGACCCTAGTCTGGCCAATCTCTTCATGGCCCTATGGGAGGAGGACGTTGTCTATGTTCAACGCCCGCCCCAACTCATGTTGTGGGCAAGGTACATTGACGACGTCCTCCTCCTATGGGATGGGGATCGTAAAGAACTGAATACCTATATGGAGCACCTTAATAACAACACTAGGGGTATCGTCTTGATTTTTGAGGCGAGCCAGGAGGAGATTCATTTTTTAGATTTAAAAATAAGTATTAAAAATGGCTCTTTCACCACTTCCCCCTTTTTTTAAAATACGGATAGGAATTCATACATACCTACCAATAGTTGCCATCATCCATCATGGCTTAAATCCGTACCCAAGAGTCAATTCATCAGGCTGAAACGTAACTGTACAGATCACAAAGAATTTCTAACACAAGCACAAATCCTGGTTGGTCGATTTTTGGAAAAAGGGTATTCCAATGATTCACTCATTAACACCTTAAATGAGGTTGCATTATTGGATAGGAAAGACCTATTGGCTGAGAAACCTAGGTCCCAATCGAGAGTGCCATCCATTCCATTTGTTACCACCTATTCAACTCAATATAGGGGTATCAAACAGTTGATTAAGAAGCATTGGCACATTCTCACCAATGAACCTGTTTTGCAGGGAGTATTACCTGTCCACCCTCAGGTTATATACAAGGGAGCACCTTCTTTACAAGGGAGAGTGGCACCCAATATTCTAGATCCCCCTTCTGTGCGCAAGACTTTTCTCAATCAGTTGGTGGGTTTCTATCAGTGTAGGAGGTGTCGGGTATGTTCGTTGAGTGGTTGTACCCATAGACGTACCAATACGTTTAAGTCCACTGTAACCAATGTCGAGCATAAAATATTGCCCTTTATTGCTTGCTCCACGGAGAGAGTTGTTTATCTCCTACAATGTCCATGTGGACTCCAATATGTGGGCAGGACTAAACGACCTCTTCGTGTTAGACTAAACGAACATATCACTAACATCCTCACAGGTTTCCCAAAACACCCAGTATCCCGACACTATTTGGAAATTCATGCCAAAGACCCCACCAACACCATCTTTCTGGGGATAGATAAATATTCTGCTAGATGGAGGGATGACTCCATGATCAGAAGTATTTCCAGACTTGAGATGGCTTGGATCCACAGACTGAAGAGTTATGTACCATATGGGATGAACGTTGAAGTAGATCTCAACGCTTTCATCGATAACTCTTAGTCTGTGATAAGTGGGAGCTTGCTTTGCATATGTGGATCTTGCTATATTGGTGACCACAATTGTTTGCCATTATATATCCTTATATGTCCAATTTACCATCCAAGGGACCCCAATGGGCCCTCACACTTTAGAATATTCCTCCCCCCCCTTTCCCTTTTTCTGTTGCTGTTTCTAGTTGAGGTATATTTTTTTGTCTTTTTTATACCTCCACTGGTTATAATATGCAACAATACATATAGAACCTTTTTATTATCATTTTTTATGTGTATATACATTTCTATCTTTATAGATATTAGTATGTATCCTTATAACATACTTTTCAAAGTATTCCTATATTTTTCAAATGGTATACCATATTGTGGTGGACGGGTGGAGGTTGTTTATTAATTTGGACATCCTTCCGGCCCACACACATGATAAGGTTCATTATAAACGAGTTTTACGACTTAAATGCTGTTTTATATGTTCACCTCCTATTTTTAATATATTTGGGGTTAACTTTGTCTATTCATATACCGCTGCCTGTGATCAAAGTGAGGCTTGGTTATGTGTTGGTTCAGGGCCGGGCCTTTCTGGTGGTATGGAGGCTTGGTTTAATTGCCGTGACTCCATTGGCCGCTTAGAATGAGCTGTGCTGACATGGAGCCGTCAGGAAATAGAGCTTTCTATTGATGGTATTTGATCACCTCTGTATTTCGTATTTTTTGCGCTATTATCTGTTATGCAGAGTACTCCCTGTCCAGTAATGCAGCACACATTGGATGCAAAGCATTTAGCTCACCCAACCTCCGTTATCCGACCGTCGACACTGGCACAGCGCGGGTGTGCGTGCATAGGGGAGCACTCTGCTACGACCAGTGTCCATCTTGTTTGGACCGTGCGGACTCCAGACATGGCTGTTATCCATGATAAAGCCGCCCCAAGGACCAGCTCCCTGGATTATGGTCATTTAGATGTGACACAAGGGACTTCGTCCAGCTTCATCCACAAGTATGGACGGCCCACCAGCCATTTAGACCAGCTAGGTAGAGGAGCACACCTACGTCCTGCACGTAGGAGGAAAGGAGAAGAACGCTGAGGCTGAGGTGAGTGAAAAATGTATAGTTAAGTCCTGATCACGTAGGGGTGGGCGGGGCCTCACCCAGCTGTCCTGACATGGAGCTTGTCAGGAAAGGAAAATTACGGTAAGTATTAGAATTCAATTTCCGTTTTGTGGGAAAAAAAGGACATCAGTTTTATTTGAGTACAGCGTTGCACAACCGTGCAATTGTCAGTTAAAGTAACGCAGTGCTGTATCGCCAAAAATTGGCCTGGCCATGAAAGGAGATAAATCTGGAAGTCAAGTGGTTAAAATTGTGTACGCCCATAGAATTACAAAAAATGATGGCACTCAAAATTCTCCATAGGCGATGCTTAAAAAAAGCCTTTACAGGTTATCAGTTTAGAGTTAAAGCGTTTGTTATCCAAAAAAATAAATAAATGGAACCTGTTCCTTTAAAGCATGTTATACAGCACAGTGCTTGTTGCTTGTGCTGTGTAATTTGGCCCCCTGTATCACCTGAAATACCTGGCTGATCATGCCTGGTTCTGCCCTCCCCCATTTAAACTGACCATGGTTCATCATGGCTGCTGAGCCCTGAAACCGTGGTCAGTTTCCATGCCTCCATCATCCGCAGCTCTCCTCTGTCCTCCTCTCCCCCTCCCCCGCCTGTCTGCTCGTGACAGTGCCCGCCCCTCCACTCATGTAACCACCCGCCGCTCTACTCCTCTCCTCCCGAATGATGTCAGTGGGGGGTTCTCAGCCTCACCCATTGTAGCTGTGAGATTGGGAGAGGAAACGTCAGGCGGTCACGTGAGCGCCGAGCAGTGCTCGGAAATAAGATATACAGAGGCATTTTTTCTTAATAAAGCACACACAGAGGAGAGATTACAGTTATTTTTTAGTGATAGCATGGGCAAGTGACAGGTGCTCTTCACATTGACATTGGGGGTCTAAAAGATCCCCTGCCCTCCAATGCAGCTATTTAAACACAGATCATGTTGAAATAGCTGCATCCTTGGCTACACTAGTCAAGGAATGACAGCTGTGACCATGGAAGTGACATTATACATGTCTCCTCCGGGGCCATTAGTTGCAGGAGGGATTCCCTGAGTTCCTCCTGATTTCAACAGGTAAGTGGTCTCCTGTGGTCCCAGGCTTCCCGGAGGAACGGGAGAACCTGGCAACTTAGCTTAGCAGAAACACAAGATCTCTTTCTTCTCCTGTCATAGAAAGGCGATCTGCATTGTTTACATAGGCACACCGCCGTTCTGTCTGCCTTTGGAAAAATCGTTGGGTTCCGGCGGACATCGGGTGAATGGCTCCTGCTGTGTCCAACCACAGCGAGAGCTGGCTGCCGGGGGCGCACGCCCCAGACCAGGAAGAGCAAAATCACGTACAGGTACATGATTTCGTGCAGAGGCTGCACCGCTGCAGTAAATGTATGTGGGGCAGTCCAGAAGCAGTTAAGCCAGCCAAGCCTGCAGTCTCGTGTGTTAGAGCATGTCTAATACCTGATCAGGCTACCTGTTTGTCTGCCGTGCTCTGCTAGATTGGATTACCTCTTTGACGACCTTGGATCGGATATCAACTAATCTCTGAACACTGCCTGCCTTTTGACTTCTGATTTTGACCCTGACTATTGTGAACTTTGCCTGTCTGCCAACTGCAAGTACCCGTTTGCTGTGCTCGGTTCTCGCATTGCCTGGCATGGTAGTCAGGCACAATAGCATTATGAATAAGTCCTGGGAGCAATCCAGGACTGGTCGGCCTGCTTGACCTATGGGAAAGTTGGCTTCTATAGTCAAGAACACACAAGCCAGCTATAGTGTCTGACTACCTGCGTTAAGGGCAAGCGTGACAGCATCTTTGCACAAGATTTAGGATCTTTGTTGTTTCTAGGATCTGCCCAGAAAGATTGTGATGTCCTCCATGCATAGGCACTGGAGGTACATAGTTTATTGTGTGCAAAAAAGCAAATGTAATAGAAGGGTTTCGTTTTTTTAAATGTTCACTTGTGTCACCAGGAGTGTCATGAGCAGTATTTTGTGAGTACAAGGACTGTGGTATATGTGTGCAGTGTATATAGAGAATAGGCATAGGCTTTGTTTAATTAATCCCCTTTAATCCACTTTAACTATTAGGTGCATCTTACTATAGCCACCAAGTTCAGGATTCTATCCTTGGGGGTCCCAGGCCTGCCAATGGATGACCACCAGCACCCGCTGATCAACGAGGAGGAAGACAGGACAGAGCCCTGTCAATGTAAACAATGCAGAGCTCTGTCTTGTCAGCGGGGATGTGCCAGTTTTTGTTCCCCTGAAAAGTAGGAATTAAAAACTGCCACATCCCTTAGTGAAAGCACCTCAGAGTACATACATAAACACTGGTTAGGCACACATTTACCTCTTTGATCGCCCTAGATGTTTAACCCCTTCCCAGCTAGTATCACTAGTACAGTGACAGTGCATATTTTTAGCACTCATCACTGTATCAGTGTCACTGGTTCCCACAAAGTGTCAGATTGTCTGCCGCAATATTGCAGTCCCACTATAAGTCACTGATTGCCACTAGGGATGAGCCGAACACCCCCTGGTTCGGTTCGCACCAGAACCTGCGAACGGACCGAAAGTTCGTGCAAACTTTAGAACCCCATTAAAGTCTATGGGACTCGAACGTTCAAAATCAAAAGTGCTAATTATAAAGGCTAATATGCAAGTTATTGTCCTAAAAAGGGTTTGGGGACCCCGGGTCCTGCCACAGGGGACATGTATCATTGCAAAAATAAGTTTTAAAAAAGGCAGTTTTTTCGGGAGCAGTGATTTTAATGATGCATAAAGGGAAAAAAAAGTGAAATATTCCTTTCAATATCATACCTGGGGGGTGTCTAAAGTATGCCTGTGAAGTGGCACGTGTTTTCCGTGTTTAAAACTGTCCCTGCACAAAATGACATGTAGCGGGTGGTTACATTTAGGGGAGGCATCTGAGTGATAAATGGCTCAGATGCAGCAATTGTTAGGGTCCATGGACCAATTTATGCCAGTGGAGGATACAAGGGTGTCCAGTTCCCTGCGGCCTGTAGGTGGCGCTGTCGCCATAGGCCGGGGTTGTCCTCTCGCAGCAGTAGTACAGCGGGGCGGGGAACCTGCTGTGCATGCTGGGAGAGGGGATAAAAGGGGCGGACATCTTCCGCTCGGGGGCCACACCCAGGCACCTTCAGCCTGGGGGTGCGTGCTGGTGGTCTCCGGGCGCCCTCGGTCCGCGGACGGAGCTGCAATTCCACCCCAGACACCTTAAGTCTGGGGTGAGGTACTCTCTGGAGGCCTGGGGCCCAGTACCTTCGACTGGGTCCCGCATGGGACGGAGGATTCCTAGGGTGTGCTCCGGTTTTTGACACCCGAATCTAGGGCGAGGGGGACCAGAGAAATTACCTTTCCGGAGATCCAGCGCAGCATTGGCTGGTGACGGCGGAGGCCTCTGGTGACCGTCCAGATGGATGACTCCCCTGACAGGGGCCGCATCTCAAGAAGGTAGTTCATGTTCCCATGGTCGGTGGCAGCGACCCAACTGAAACCCATGTCGGTGGCAGAGGCCTAAATCCTATTTCACCCGGTCGGTGGCAGCGACCACCCTCACGGTCGGTGGCAGCGACCGTGTGCCAAGCCTGTTTGCGCATACTGAAACAGAAGAGTAATAAGTTTATGTCTGTGCCTGGACCTTCCTCTTCACCTTGCCTGTTCATTGTCTAACCAGTCGGCTCGCAAGGGACTATTTATTGCTCTACAAGAATAAATAAGTGTTGGACTTTTAATGGTGTGGAACTTGGCTTTCTGGGAGTTAAAGGATCATCCTCAAGGGGAGCTTTGGCTCTGGACAGGGGCACAGACCCGAAGGTAATAGCTCACACCTCTACACACTGGAGGGTACGAGCTGGTGGTGCATCACACTCTCCTCCCTGGTCCCCTAGACGAGAGCCATTGACATTGACAGAGAAGGAGGGAGTGAGAGGTGAGGTCTCTACAGACATTTCTAAAGGAAAAAAAAACATTTAAAACTGCTTGCGGCTTTAATGTAATGTCTGGTCCTGGCAATACGGATGAAAATCATTGAGAAAAATGGCATGGGTACCCCCCCCCCCCAGCCCATTATCAGCCCCTTTGGGTCTTGCATGGATATTAAGGGGAACCCCGCACCTAAATTAAAAAAAGGAAAGGCGTGGGGCCCCCAGACCCTATATACTCTGAACAGCAGTATACAGGCGGTGCAAAAAAGACTTGCAGCTGTAACTGCTCAAAGCCTAGAACTGGCCAATGTAATATAAATCTTTCATCGCCATCCCAAGCCCCAAACCATAGATGTCATGGCATGTTTAGTTATCCTGGAGTAATGGAATATTGAAGTGTGTAGAGAAATGCAAGTATTGAATACATTTTTATTAGATTTTCTTTACTACATCCATTGAATGATTTCCATTCACATCCAGTTGGAGATTTGGAGTACATATGGATTGGGGATTTAGGTATAAATATTTAAAATGACTTGTATGTTGTAGAGGGGTTGGTGTTGTATCTACATTTGTAGGCCCTCAACGGTCAAAAATGGTAAATTATTAACTTCTGCAAGTTACTAAAAAAGTGGCAGTGGCCCAAACTCATATATTATGAGCATATTATTATTATCAAGAGATAATTGAGAATCTTGTACATAAAAGAAAAGATCATTAGCTGAAAATGTCTTAATAATTATGTAGCACCCTCCTAGATAGGTTGTTCAGTAAATTTAGGCTCCACTGTAATCACTGGAGCAGTTTGTGATTGCTTTGGGCTGTTCAACCGCTTGCAGGTTTGATTGTTTCTTCCTGCCTTCTGGAGAGTTCCAGAATGTAGTGAACTGGAAAGGCTAATCAGCAACCTGAATATTTATGTTGTCTCATCCAATCCCTGGGGGAGGGTGGCCAGCACGTGGCTGGGGAGTGCATAAATATTTGGGGAGCTCAGGCAGCCCTGTTCTTGTCCAGGAGAAGTTTCCAGCCTGAAGGGCTGCTGCCCTTCCAAGCAGCCCATCTGAAATGCTGCCTGTGTTCACCAATGTCCTAGCTTATGCTGAGCTGGGGGGCCTACTTGCTGAGATTGGCTGCAGTTATGCAAGGGGATCTTGCTGACGATCCGGTCTGGAAAGTTCCCTATGGAAAGTTTGTTGGGTACTGGAAGGTGGCATTCAGGTATCCTGTGTGCAGGATTCTGGGGACTGCTGCTGTTGCAACCCCTTGTGCATTAGAGCTAAAGCTTGCCTGGCCTGGGACATCCCATATGGTGATTCAATGCTGTCCATTTTTGGGCTACCACTGAAGGGACTGTTCCTAGGAGTAGCTAACAGAGTGAAAAGTGTCCTTTTGTTACTGCTTAGGGTTTCTGGAGTATCCCACGACCCCCTATGCCCTATCCCAGTTATTCAGCAATACATTTGAAAGAAAAGCAACCCCTAAACAGTTTATTGAGCCTGAGGAGCAACTGTTGCTGTGTGCCTAACTGCTGCCTCACTAAACTGGAAAAGCAACCTGGGGCAATTCAGCGGGCCCTTTCGGGGATGGGCACTACAATTAAAACACAGGGGAATGTTTTTAGGACCTGTACCAACAGGCTTCATCAATGCCATCAATTTTGACATCAGTTTGACATATTTATGAGACCATCCAGAATTTATGGACAGGTGCATCCTTCTGAACTGAAATTTGACTTTCTTCAAGCATGATTTGCATTCTTGTAGACTTGCATTGGAATAAAAAACCTGCTTGAAGCAAGCAACAGCCCATCATCACAGGGCTTGAAGCTGTTCTCTTGGCACCAACTGGACTTCAAACATGTTTTTCTCTCTTTATCTCTATTATATGGGATATGAAAAAATCTGTAGTTTCTATAAGAAAGACAATTTTATGTGTGCTTTCAGTTCACTACACAGGAAATGACAAAGACATTGTATTTCTAGCAAGATCAACAGATATTTTCCATACTTGAAGAAAATGTTCTTAGCCTAAAAAAAGAAAACGAATGAAAATACCACATTTGAAGTGGTAAGCTGTAATATATCTTTTGTTTTTGGGTTTAGATATGCTTTTAATCATTTCAGCCCCGAAAGGATTTGCCCCCTTAATGACCAGGCCATTTTTCGCGATACGGCACTGCGTCGCTTTAACTGACAATTGCGCGGTCATGCTACGTTGTACACAAACAAAATGTATCTTTTTTTCCCACAAATAGAGCTTTCTTTTGGTGGTATTTGATTACCTCTGCAGTTTTTTTGTTTTTTTTGTGCTATAAGCAAAAAAAAAAACATACATTTTGAAAAAAAACATAAATTTTTATTTTTACTATAATAAATATCCCCAAAAATTATTTCTTCATCACTTTAGTCCAATATGTTTTCTTCTACATACTTTTGGTGGTATTTGACTAACTCTGCGTTTTTAATTTTTTGCGCTATAAACAAAAAAAACGTAAATTTTGAAAAAAAAACACATTATTTTTAACTTTTTGCTATAATAAATATCCCCCAAAAAATATTTCTTCATCAATTTAGTCCAATATGTATTCTTCTACATACTTTTGGTTAAAAAAAAAAAAGAAGAAGCAATAAGCGTATATTGATTGGTTTGCGCAAACCAAAATATGGGATATATTTATGGCATTTTTATAATTATTTTTTTTTACTAGTAATGGCAGTGATCAGCAAACTTTTATCGGGACTGGGACATTGCGGCAGACAGATCGGACACTTTTGACCTTTTTTTGGGACCATTGACATTTATACAGCGATCAGTGCTATTAATAGCCAACTGGTTACTGTATAAATGTCACTGGCAGGGAAGGGGTAACACTAGGGAGCGATCAAGGGGTTAAATGTTCCCTAAGGAGGTGTTTCTAACTGTGGGGGGAGTGGACTGACAGGGAGTAGTGATAGATCGCTGTACCTGATTACTAGGAACAGCAGATTTCTCTCTACTTCCCTGACAGAACGGTCTGTCTGTTTACATTGACAGTTCTGGCACTCTGCGGAGCGTTCACGGCCGCCAGCTACGCACATCAGCTCCGGCATTGTGCCATGGGCGCACGCGCCCCCTATACCTCTTAAAGTGGCCGACATACACCTACGGCGGTTTGCACAGCCATGCTAACCTGCCACCGTATAGTGGCAAGAGGTTAAACTTATTGTAGCGGGGTGGTCAATTTAGGGGGAGTCTCTGAGTGGTAATTAGGCTCAGACACCTTAATTTGTTAGGGGTTATGGACCATTTTTGTCCTCAGGGGATAATGCTGGTGATGAGTTCCCTGTGGACGGCGGGTGGCGCTGCCATTCTGGGCCAGGGTTGAGCCACGAGCATAGTGCTGTGCCTTTTGTGTCCCCTCTCGGCGGTTGTGCAGTGGGGCGGGGAACCTGCTGTGCATGCCGGGAGAGGATATAAAAGGGGCAGACATCTCCTGATCGGGGTCCACGCCCAGGCACCTTCAGCCTGGGAGTGAGTGAGGTTCATCTCCGGGTGCCCTAGGCCCGGAGGTTGTGTTCCTGTTCCATCTCAGGCACCTTTGGCCTGGGATGAGGTAATACCCTGCCGTCCTGTTCGCCTGGGTATGAAGACCCAGGGGTTGCGGAAAAGGCCCGGGCCCAGCACCTTCGGCTGGGGCCCGCAAAGGATTGAGGAGTCCAGGGTGCCGCCTTAGGAGGGGACTCGCACTCTCAGAGAAGGGAGGATCATTCCGAAGGACCGATGCGGGAGTCACGGGGAAGGAAGGGTCTGTTGACTCTCTAGGGGAATGTCTTCTCCTTGATAGGGGTCATGTTCTGTGGCAGAGACCAACCTCATGGTCTGTGGCAGAGACCATGCGTCTAAAAACTGTTTGAGAATCTGAACAGTAAAGAGTCTACGTTTGTGCCTGGACCTCCTCCACACCTTGGGCTGTCCTGTTTCCTTGCTCCAACCTGTCTTTTTCCTATCCAAGAGACTGTTTATTGCAAAGTGAGAATAAACCTTGAGTTGGAGTTTCAGCTGGTGTGGACATTCATGTTACTGGGGAAGTCAAGGACTTACCTCTACCCATGGTAGAGGTGAGAATCATTCTCACAAGGATTTTGGCTCTGGCTGTGGACAAGACCCAACAAAAACACTGATCAACCTCTTTAAACAGGAGGGTACGGGCTTGTGGTGCGGTGTGCCTTTCTTCCCCCTGCGAGGAGCCAAGTTAAATGCAGGGTGGGATAAAGGTGTGTGCGCTACATTATCAATATTATAAAATTCAATAACCAACACTTCAAAAATGTCTTAATAATTTTAATTTGGACATAAAAAACATATATACATATTCCACTCATACATTGGGCTTGATGCTTGGGAAGTCAAGTTTTGCTGAATATGTGAATTTCCGCATTCCCATATGAGGGGCCAGGTGGGTCTCACACAGGTAGTAGCAAGGGGCCAGCACAGTGGCTTAGCAGTAAGCACTTTTGCCTTGCATTACTGGGATCCTCAGTTTGAGTCTTGTTCAAGACACTATTTTCATGTAGTTTGCACATTCTCCCTGTGTTTGCGTGGGAATACTCTGGTTTTCTCCCAGACTCCAAAGACATGCTGGTAGGTTAGGTTGCTCCTGTCTAAATTGGCTTTAGTATAATATTCTTCTGAGTGCACCAAAGATATCTGCCTCAAAAGCAGATACAGTACTTTGAGTCCCCATGGAGAAAAGCTCTACAGAGATATAAAAAATAATAATAACCTAGTAACCCAGTAATAGGTAGAAACGCTATCTTTAAAGAGCTGATACTATCGAAAAGGCATAGTCCACCCTTTGGGAAAAAAATAATAAATGCACCCACATTGATAAAAAAAAAGTATAACTTTTTTGATTTGGAGCCAGTGGTAGTCAACCGGAAAAATATAGAGGGCCTCAAGTGCGGCCCCTGATACCCACAGAGGGCTGCACAATAGCAGAGCATTTTTGTACCTCAGCACCCAAAACTTTGCTCCTGCTACATTTTTTGTATTGCAGTATACATTGAAGGTTGAGTACAATAGGCCCAGTGAGTGCAATAATAACCCCAAGGATTGATGTCAGTGGATGCAATAATAGCCCCCAGCATTGGTGTCAGTGGACGCAATAGAAGCTCCCAGCATTGGTGTCCATGGATGCAATAATAGCCCCCAACACTGATGTCAGCAGGGGCAACAATATTGCCCCTGGTGTAAGTACAATCAACCGCCCCACATTGTTGGTCAGTCACAGTGAAATTTAACCCTACATGGTGGTCAGTGGTAGTGATATTTAACTCCCTTCCTCCCCTATCACTAACCCATCACAGCCCCAGGCTGGAATTTCCCTTGTACTCTGGGCAGAGGCATAGCTTGAAATTTGTGGGCCCTGATGCAAAAGTTTACCTGGGCCCCCCCAATACCACCCACCACTTCCACTGTGCATGCATATACACCCACCGCACGCCAAGATACTCAAAGTGGCTTAAGAGTTTTGAGTCTTCAGAGTTCCTCCTTACATCAGAGGACAGGGATCTCCTCTGGAGAATCAGAGGACAGGGATCACCGCTGAAGAATCAGAGGACAGGGATCACCCCTGGCAGGTCACTTGGCAGAGCTCATTTCCCGTCCCAGCACTGCATACAGCCCCCCCCCCACTACACATTGCTGAAATCACATTCCCCCCAACCTGGGGATATCTGCTTACCCCACTTCCCTGACAACTGGGGAAAAGATACACACCTCTGAGAGGTGACCCTCTCCCAACACCTGCCAACACTGACAAAGAAACCTTCAGAAATTGCAAAAACAAATCCCCTAACACCTCCTGAGGGGCCCCTGAGGGGCTGCAGGCTCCAGATTTTATGTCACATGGCTTTTCCCCCCAGATCTATGTTGCGCCCCCCCAATGCCCCCTGACCATCCCCTCCTCCCTGGATGCTATGCCCGGCTGCTGAGCTCCTTTCCCATTACAGCACTCTATACTGCTCCTCCGCAGGGCTGAAATAACATTCCTTTACATCACAGCCACGATCTTCACAGGGTGTATCTGGCTCTTATGTTGCCGTTCTGACCTATGAAATTCTCTGGTCGAAATGGCAGTGTAGCTGCAGTAGGAAGATACACCCTGTGCAGATCATGGCTGTGATGTAAAGGAATGTTATTTCAGCCCTGCGGAGGAGCAGTATAGAGTGCTGTAATGGGAAAGGAGCTCAGCAGCCGGGCATAGCATCCAGGGAGGAGGGGATGGTCAGGGGGCATTGGGGGGGCGCAACATAGATCTGGGGGGAAAAGCCATGTGACATAAAATCTGGAGCCTGCAGCCCCTCAGGGGCCCCTCAGGAGGTGTTAGGGGATTTGTTTTAGCAATTTCTGAAGGTTTCTTTGTCAGTGTTGGCAGGTGTTGGGAGAGGGTCACCTCTCAGAGGTGTGTATCTTTTCCCCAGTTGTCAGGGAAGTGGGGTAAGCAGATATCCCCAGGTTGGGGGGACAGGGAATCCCAGCTGGTGACTAGGAGACACTAAGCAGTGTCTTACCTCACCAGTTACAGCGGTCCCATCGTGGCTCCAAGACAGCACACTCCTCCTCTTGTCTTGCTGAGCTTGGTTACCATTCCATTTGCCAGCACACAGCACAGACACTTCCCCATCCTGGGCTGTTCTATCCCTGTGCTACTCTCCACTCTACTGTGGAAGGCAAAATGAAAGCCCAGTACTGGAGCGTGACTGTGGGGCCCTAGGGCAGATCGGAGATGGACTTTGTAAAGGATATGAATATGACAGGGAGGCTGCATGGGCCCCCTGGATCTAGGTGCGGGGGTGCGATTGTGACCCCTGAGACTCCTTATGCTATGCCCATGACTCTGGGCAGAGATAACAGTAAAGTCTCTCTCATTCAGTGACGGGTGCTGGAATACAGAGCGCATCCTAGTACCCAGTTTCCTGCTGCCACTCTGAATTTTTCATGGTGCCCAATAGCCTGTGGGCCACACGCAGAAGGCAGGCGGGCTGCGTGTGGAGCACTAGGGCTGTAGAGCATCGCAACCATTGTCAATGCATGATGGAGGCATTGCACAAGTTCATGCAGACTCTTCCCTCAGCCCCAGGTCTGTACGGAGGTACAGAACTATCATTATGAGGTTAGACAATGTTATCAGTGGACTACATTTGCAGTCACACACTTTTGTGCTATTGAGATCTACAAGTCCCCCTGTCACGATAGCATGTAGGACTTTTACTTATAGATCCCTAGAAAAGTAATGTGTGGGAGGAGCCACACACAGCTGACTGCTGCGCTGAATTACAAAGAATGAAAAATGCTACCTGGATGGGAACCAGTGATTCAGGTATGTGGGGGGGCTGCTGTTTGAGAGTGGGGGACTGGGGAATGTTGTTACCATGTTTTATGTTACACCTCAAATATGAATGTATCATGAAAAATGGTCACAAAGATAGAAATAGCCTTTATAATTATTATCAGGGGCAGTCCATTACGGAGTCAATCCCATCATGCTGCTGGGCAAAGTTCCTATTGCCCTGAGAGAAATTAGATCTATCTTCAGAGCAGAATGGGTCTGATGGGAAAAGATCATATTGCCCTGAGAGAAGCTAGATCTATGTTTAGAGCAGGTTGGGTCTGCTGGGGCAAGTCCCTATTACCTTGGGAGATGCTAGATCTATGTTTGAAGCAGGTAGGGTCTGTTGGGTAAAGACCCTATCGCCCTAGAAGAAGCTAGCTCTGTATTCAGGGGAGATTGGTTGTGTTGGGTAAAGACCTTATTGCCTTGAGAGAAATTAGACCTTTGTTTAGAGCAGGTTGGGTCTGCTTGGTAAAGACCCTATTGCCCTTGGAGAAGCTAGCTCTATGTTCAGAGTAGGTTGGGTATGTTGGGTAAAGAACCTATTGTTCTGAACGAAATTAGATCTATATTCAGAGCAGGTTGGGTCTGTTGGGTAAAGACCCTATTGCTTTCAGAGAAGCTGGATCTATGTTCGGAGCAGGTTAGGTCTGCTGGGTAAAGACCCTATTGCTTTCAGAGAAATTAGATCAATGTTCAGAGCAGGTTGGGTCTACTGGGACAAGTCCCTATTGCCTTGGGAGAAGCTAGCTCTATGTTCAGAGCAGGTTGGGTCTGCTTGGTCACTAATAATTCAAGTTGCCTACCACTTCTCAAAGATGTGGCCTACAATGTTCTACCAATAATCTTTGTCAATTATCTGTAACTCTACTGAACGATAGTCATGTGCTTCTATTTCTCAGAGCCTTCTCTCCACTAGATGCATGCGCCATGGTGTCTATAAGACAAAACATTTTTTCGCTCACCTCAGTCTTCCCTTTTTCTTGTTATTTATTGATTGTATTTAAATGTGAAAGGTATTTTATGTGTTGTACATTTTATGTAAACATAAGTCTTTCCAGTTTCCCCTGTGCAAGGAAGGATTAAAATCAATCTTTTGTGGACAAAAATGGAGCTGTTTGAGGAAGTGGTGCAAGAACACCACCAGAAGATGAACCAGGATGGAGCAGCTCACCTGAATGTAAAAGGAGCATAGAATTGCAGATAGTATCTTCAATATGGACATCTATGAGCTTACAATGCTGCTTTTCTATACTGCTTCTTCAGCTGAAGCTTCATTTTCAAACTTCTGTTGGTGCCCTGGTGTCCTTTTTTTGTGGTGGTGCAGTGCACAGTACACTGCTTATGTCATCCCGTTTTTTAACTGACACTCATGCAAAGATGGTTTAAAATGGTTTCTAACAGGAGTCCTGGGTGATGCCCTTCCTAACGAAGTTCCCTGCAGTGCTTCCCACCTAAGTTTTTTTTGCATACAGAATGGAAACACTTCAGATATACATGTGCCAGAAATGCAGAATTTGCAGTAAAGTTACAAACCATGAGAAACATAAGAAGTGACCTCCCGAGACCACTTTTTTCTCATAAAACACCAGGCCTACTATATTTTACAAACATGCAGTCCTTCTAAAGGTTCCATGAATGTTCAGAACAATGGTTTGGCTCAATAGTTACTACACCCCTTGTTTTATAATTTAGCAATCTCCAGTTAATCACATCACCTGACACTTTATTTGTAATAAACCTCTCTACGTCATGTGACATTAACACTGTGCTCCACATGTTGACATCAGTTATTTGAGCTACCGCTGAATGTTCTTCGCCAACTAAACTTCTCCCAATAACTATACTCATTGGTACAAAATCTGTCAACCCTTTCTGTACATCTTCACTTTGATACAGTTTTCCATTGAGCCAGAACAGTAGTCTTCCAGAATTTGAATCAAATGCCACACATATACTCCTCCACTTGTTAGCATCCGTGTTCGGGAAATGGAAGCTCATTTGCAGTTCTTCATAAAAGATCAGTAAGTCGGCTCCAGTGAATGTGCTTGGGTTGGCATCAAGCAGCATGGCGAATTTATTCATGTTGACAGTATCAAAAAGTTTGAACATTAGCATGTTCTCCGTGAGATTTGTACATGTTTTCAGGCACAGAGTGAATGCAGTGAAGGTCTCAAATGTTTTGGGTGATATTTCTACTGGTCCACTATCTTTCCGGTAGAAGGAGAAGGCTTTTCCTGTCATATCTGTGTAAGAAAAATGTAATTAGTAAACAGGTGTCTGTGAAAGGGAACGATTTAGAAAGCTGAATCAAAAGATTTGGTGTCCACTTACAAATTACCATCCAAGATTTTTATAGCGTGATTTAAATATTTGGATAAGTACATGTGCTTGAAGTAAACCTGTGCTTTCCCCATGCAGGGGAAGCCACATGTGCAAATAAAGCATAATTAAACGCTTTTTTTTTTAAATCAAATGTAGTTTGACAAAATAATTCATGCTGGAAAGGGGGATGAGCTGTAAAAAGTCTTATTTTGTGTTCTTTTTTCACTGCCCTTAAATCTCCATGGTTGCATCCTTGAACTTCCAGGATGGGACAATGTACATATCATTGTGCTTACCTGCATTCCATTGCTCCGCCAGACCACATTTACCATGAGGCCTTACGCTCACATAATGCAATTTGCATATGTGCTTCATGTCAGTCTATATCCCTGCTGCCCAACTTGCAGTCCTCTGGGCCCCTTGTAGACACTAATCTGTGTTTCCTTATTGGCCTGTTATAGCAGTGAGTTGTAGCATTTTATTGGAGCATGTCCTCAGTCTCCAGCAACTCCTATAGCATGTTCACAGTCTGGCTGTCTCCTGCAGCATGTCTATGGTCCCCGACCATCTTTAATGTTATGTCTGCTGTCCCCGACCATCTCTTGTATCCTTGTATAACACTTGCACTTTCTGACTATCTCTTTTATGATGTCTGCAGTCTGTTACCACCATCACTAGTATCATGTCTGTAGTCTCCGATCATCTCATCTACTGTGTCTGCAATCCCTGACCATCTGTCTCTAGTACAGGGGTGTCCAAACTTTTTTCAACGAGGGTCAGATTTGATGAAGTGAACATGCGCGAGGGCCGACCATTTTGCCTGACATTCTTTGAACTATTAAAATTAAATGCAAATTAACTAATACACGGCCCAACAAGAATTATCTTGCCTTTGTGGCTGAGTATGGTGAAGAGTCTTGGGCATGTTATTTGGATATACCCTATTTATCGGCGTATAACAGGCACAGGCGTATAACACACACCTTCACTTTCAGAGGGAAGTTTCAGGAAAAAAACGTACATTTTAAATAAAGAACTGTGAAGCAAAATAAGGGTCAGTGCCAATCAATACAGCCTAATCAGTGCCATGAATGCAGCCTCACAAGTGCCATGAATGCAGCCTCACAAGTGCCATCAGTGCAGCCTGATCCATGCCCACCTGCAGTCTCGGAGGGGACAAGGAGGGGGGCGGGACGAGCGGCAACAGATTACATACAGGAGAATCTCCTGTTTACTCGCAGCCTCTTTAATATTAAGTCCCACCTCCTATGATAGACAGAACAGTCATCCAATGCCTTCCTATTGCAGAGGCCGCTGAGTAAACAGGAGATTCTCCTGTATGTAATCTGATGGCACTCGTCCCGCCCCCTCCCTGTCCCCTCCGAGGCTGCCAGAACGGAACGATAAATACGGTATATATCTTTTGTGGCCCCCCCAATGAATCCCTGAGCACAACTCAGGGATTCATTGGGGGCCACAAAAGATATATATATATCCAAATTACCAGTGGGGATGTATTAAACCGAAACACGGGCCGCAATTGGCCCGCGGGCCGGACTTTGGACATGCCTGCTCTAGTATAATGTTTGCAGTCTCTGACCATCTTTTGAATCATATCAACAGTCTTTGACCATCTCTTGTATTATATCCACAGTCATTGACTATATCGTGTTGTGTGCCTGCTGGCTTTGACACTGAATATTAATTGAATTTAATGTGCAGCCCTTTGATGATGTTGAGCCGGCTGTAGACTTTCTGACCCTAATGGAGGTGGGGCCTAGGGTGGATTGTAAAAGGCTTTTTAGGGAAGGCCAAGAGTTCCATGAGTGAGGCTTTTCCCTTGGAGGGTCCTGGAAGAGGTGTACTTATTGAAGAGGTGACTGCAGAGATCTCATTCCACTGAGCACTAATGACCCTGGGTAGAAGCAGAGACCGTTAGAGGGAGATGGCCGTTTAAAGTGGTTGTAAACCCCAACATTTTTTATTTTTTTTCTATCAACCTGTAAGAGAAAGGCATAATGAGCTAATATGACTAGCATAATAGCTCATTATGCATCACTTACCTTAGATCAGGGCCCCCGAAGCCGTCCTCGTCTCCCTCTTCAGCCGCAGCCATCGCTGCAGCGATAGCCGGAAGGTTACTTCCGGGTATCGCCGCTCCAGCCAATCACAGCGCCGCTCCGGCGCTGTGATTGGCCGGAGCGGCGGAGACGTCACTCTGCGCATGCGCGTGGGAGCCGTCAAATTCGACTAGGCCCAGCGATTGCTGGGAACTAGCCGAATTTGTGAATGGGATTAACCCCATGAATGCGCCGTTGTCTACGGCGCGCATGCGCCATAGACAGCGGCGCCTGTCATTTTACTAAATATCTCCTAAACCGTGTAGGTTTAGGGGATATTTCTTGCACCTACAGGTAAGCCTTAATCTAGGCTTACCTGTAGGTGCAAGTTGAAAAAGTGGGTTTACAACCACTTTAAAGTGCTGCATATGCTTTCACGTGTGACTGCTAAAGATTGTCCACTAAATGTGATTCACTATGTATTGTCAAGTGATTCCAGAATGTATATCGATGTGATGTGACTGTTATGCCATTTGCTTAGTACCATCAGTAAAGTGCAGCAACTCAATTCATGTGTGGACACTCCTTCCTTGGAAGATAAAGGTCAAAGGCTGGGAATGTTGTGTGGAGGCCTCTGGCATGGAGTGGGGCACAATGTGGCAGAGGGTTCGGCTTCAGTAGGACAGTTGGCATAAGGACTTGTGCTCTTGGTGCCAACTCTAGCTAGTAACAAAGATTTAAACAGAACAACTAGCAAATTAGATATCTATACGAGAATATAAGCCGAGTTTTTAAGCACATTTTTTTTTTTGCGCTGAAAATGCCGCCCTTGGCTTATGCTCGAGTCTGTGTCCATCTTCACATTTGTGCGCCTGATCCTGGCCAGCCATAGGTCCCCTGAACCCCAAACTTGGCACACATGTAGCCCCACTCTTCCTCTACAAGTGCGCAAATTTTGTTGTTCGGGGGACCTACGGCCGGGGAGCACTGATTTTTCAAACCGGCACCCCTTCTATAGACTCCCATGTTAAACTGTAATTTCTCCTGTGATTTTGGGGACCCGGTACTGGCTCCCATGTTAAACGTCAGTCTAGTCACACAGCGCTGGAGATCAGGTAGGGAGATTGGGCACAGTGAGGCATGGGCACATTGAGGCATGGGCACAGTGAGGCATGGGCACAGTAAGGCACAGTGAGGCATGGACACAGTGAGGCACAGCGAGGCATGCAGATGGACACCCTAGGCTTATACTCGCGTCAATAAGTTTTCCCAGTTTTTTGTGGTAAAATTAGGTGCCTCGGCTTATATTCGGGTCGGCTTATACTCGAGTATATAAATTGTGATGGAAGCTATACCACTTTTGTTTTGGACACATGTACCAAGTATGACAATAATGTCAATGGAAAAACATAAGAAGTGACCTCCCGAGACCACTCAATGGAAAAAAAAACTATAAATAAGAGAAAATTATTATTATTTTTTTTTTTTCACCTAAGTTTTTTATTTTCATCAGCAAAAAGTCATTACAGAATCATAAATATTAAAGATGATTACAATTGACTTCACATAAATCTCAGGTATTATTACCATATAAACTTGGACAAATTATCACCTTAAAAACCATTACTGACAGTATTTAAACAAAAAGTATTAATGTCTAGCCTCATCTTGGTCGTGTATATAATCAAGTAATCTTATAAACTAATAATAACTTACATTAAGAAAATCTAGTTCCCACAAGAATAAACCGAAAATATGAGGGACTCCTACTCCCCTCCCCAGCCACCCCTAACGGGAACACACTGTGACTAGGAAGGAGAGGGCGCCCCCCGCCCGGCCTTTGTATCTCCACCAACAATCGTCGGTGGAGACGAGTAGAGAGATATAATAGAAATTTGTCATTTGTACATGCAAAAACCAATACTCGACCTTAGTATGAAAACTAAGAATTGCTCTTAGACTGTTAGAGCTAAGTTTAACAGTTTAAGCCTCTAACAAAAAGAAAGAATCTGAACCTGAAACTGTTATATTTTATCCGATGAAATAAAACAATAAACATATTATAAATAATAAAAGTCCATACCAAAAGAGAAAAGTATAGGATAAAAAAAGAAGAGAAAGAAAAGGAGGAGAGAGATAAGAAGAGAGAGAGAAAAAAAAAAAAAAACAAGATATGAAATGAAAAGATTATAGAATGCCTACAATCCAAATATAAATTCCAAAGATCAGTGATTGGTGTTGACAACCGAGTTATGTGACAAAGAGATTCCCATAAATCACGCCCAAGGTTCCCATATAGCTTCAAAATGAGAGGTCTTGTCTAACAAGAAGCTAACCAGTTTTTCTTGTTACATGACCCAAGAAATGGATAATATAGATACCAAAGGTTTCTTCCATGCCTTTGCAATAGTTAGTTTTGCTCCCGTTAAAATAAACAAAATTAGTTTACGAGTGACTTTAGGAATATGAGGTAAATGCCCATTAAGCAAAGCAATTGTGGGCGATTGATGTATCGGGCAACCTGTGACATTGCGTAAAATGTGAAATACCTTATTCCAAAATCCACGAATTCTTGGGCATTCCCACCATATGTGGATTATAGAACCCAGTCCCTGACACCCCCTAAAACAAAGAGGTGAAACAGAGGGGTACATAACTGCCAATCTCGTGGGAACTAGATACCATCTTGTAAAAAGTTTTATATTAGCCTCTATGAGCGAGGTGTTGTAGAAGCCTGAAGTCGAGCGAGAGTAGCTAGCATGCCAATCCACAATATTTCTATCAATTAGAAGTTCCTTCTCCCAAGCTAACATGTATGGTAGTTTCACCAAATTGGATGCCAGTGACTTGTAGATCACAGAGATCCCCCCCCTTTGCTCCACGGCCCGCCCACACCAAGTTTCATAATCAGTAAAGTCTCGGGATGAATATCCAGATTTACACTTAGAATGAATTAAATTAGCGATTTGAAGAAATCTCGGTTTTTCGGATAAAGGGAGATCTAATTTGTTCATAAAATATTCAATAGGTAAAGGGCCTGTAGAGGAAAAAAATTGACCAATGCGGTACAACCCCTTGTCATACCACCATTTAAAGTTTTGAAGGTCCAAACCTTGATTAAAGAAGGGGTTTTGGAACAACGGGGTCAAAGGTTGAGCTTTAGAGACCAGCGAGGGAAGTTTCCGAAGTGAATCCCATAAAGAGAAGGATTGTGAGAGAGATGGTGATAAGATGGGAGGTTTATTTTTGGGAGGGCACCATAACAAGTGTATTAGTGATGAGGATGGAACAGCTTGATTTTCAATTGATATCCAATCAGGAAGTTCTGTGTTAAAATATAAGACAGAAAGTTGTGCCAGTCGTGCTGCTTGGAAGTACCATAAGAGATTCGGTAGGCCTAACCCACCCTGTTTGGGAAGGTTAAATAGGCATCGGTTTGAGAGTCGTGGACCTTTATTGTTCCAAATGAATTTAGTGAGCTTACTTTGAAAAGATTTCAAATGATCTATTTTGATTGGAATAGGAAGTGAACAAAATAAATATAAAGGCCTGGGCAAAAGGGTCATCCTGACTGAGTTAATCCTGCCAACCCAAGAAATACTGTGCGACTCCCAGTCTCTAAGATCGAGTTCAAGTTTCTTGTACATAGGAGGGTAATTAGCTTGATATAGATTTTCAAATTTAGAGGTAAGATTGATTCCTAAGTATTTAATGGAAGAGCTGCTCCACTTGAATTGGTATGCTATCTGTAAATCAGACACTATAGAATCTGGGAGAGACACGTTAAGAGCTTGAGATTAAGACATATTAACTCTGAGACCTGAAAGAGTCGAAAACGTATTAAGCAATGAGCAAATCTCCGGTAAAGAGGACCGTGGAGAAGTGGCAAACAGTAAAAGGTCGTCTGCGAATAAAGCACATTAATGGGTATCTTGACCACATTGTAGCCCCCCGATATTTGGATTACTACGAATGGCAATGGCTAAAGATTCGATCATAATAGCGAATATCAAGGGGGATAGGGGGCAACCTTGACGTGTACCTCTTCCAATCTGAATTGGGTCGGAAAAAATTCCTTGCATTCTGATTCTAGCCTTAGGATTGGAATAAAGGGCTTCTAAAATTCCTAACATATTCTGTCCAAATCCCCAGCGTTTAAGTACAGCGAATAGATATGTCCATGACACCGAATCGAATGCCTTCTGGAGGTCCAGTGACAGTAACATACCTTCCTGTTTATGACCTCCCTCCCAATTAGATTGTAGGATTGATACTAGGTCAACCGCTCTTCGCACCTGATCAGGACCTTGCCTACCGGGTATAAAACCGACCTGATCTTTGTGAATATAAGATCCTATAAAAGAAGCCAGTCTGTACGCTAATATCTTGGTCAATTAAAAAGTCTAGTTAGCTAAGGAGTTAGGATATCTGAAAATGTTTTGTAATATGGTGTGGAGAAACCATCAGGTCCAGGAGCTGTTCCCCTCTTTAAAGCTTTTATGACATCTGAAACCTCTTCATTTGAAATAGGAGCATCCAATTCTTCTCTATGAGTATCTGTTAATTTCGGAATATGTAATTTATCTAAGAATTCCTCTAACTCAGTAGAGACAGAGAGATTTTCAGCCATATATAACTTAGAATAAAAATCCTGGAATGCCTTAATAATATGTTGTGAATTCAAAGTAAAAGAGCCATCTGCCTGTTTAATCTTTGGGAGAGCTTGTGAACGGAATCTAGGTGAAAGTTTACGTGCCAACAGGACCCAACTTGTCTCTCATCTGGTAAAATTTCGCCCCAGACCATTTAATAGATTTTTCAGCTTTCGCCGTAAGAGCCAAGTTAAGAGCTACTCGTGCTGCATCCAATGTGGATGTAGGAACACTAGAAGGACTTTTCTTATGTTTCTTGCACAACTCAGCGAATTCTTTCTCCAATCTCTCAATCTCAACCACCCTCTCTCTCTTCTTCCTGGCCGCTATTTGAATTAACTTGCCTCTAGTAGTCACCTTATGAGCTGCCCATAAAGTTTCTGGAGAGACATCCCCTCCATCATTAAAGTGGAAATAATCCTTCAATGCTTCCTGAATTTCCGCCACTACTACGGGGTCCTTCAATAAAGACTGGTTGAGAGTCCAGTGTGAAGCCTGTGTACCAGGGAAAAGAATCATTGAATCGTCTGACCAAGCAGCTTCCACTATAGAGGAAGAAAGAGCTAGTGGAATATGGTGCGTGGAGATCCAAATGTGGTCAATACGGGAATAGGACTGGTGCGGATTAGAGTAGTGTGTAAAATCTTGTTTTTTTGGATGGAGTTCCCTCCATATATCCGTCAATCTGGATTGAAAGATTAATCGAGCAATCTGAACACTTGTTTTATTGGGCCTAACAACTTGTGCTCTTAAGGGTTTGGATTTGTCCAGACTAGAATCAAAAGCTGTGTTAGAATCCCCACCCATAACTATGATCCCCTCCATAGACGGTCCAAGAGACTGAAACAATTGTTTAAAAAACAGTTTTTGTCCTCTGTTAGGAGCGTAGTAAGATATGAAGGTATATAGCTTATTATCGATAGTTCCCTTGACCAATAGGAACCTTCCCTCCTGGTCTCTGAGTTCCAACTTAAGATTGAATTTGCAATTCTTAGAAAATAATATTGCCACTCCCTTGGTCTTATCTTCAGCATTAGACAAGTAAAAAACTGGAAAGTGAGCATGAAGAAACAATGGGGTGTACCGCTGAGGGAAATGGGTCTCTTGTAAGAGCACTACATCAATATGACGGGATCGATAGGCCTGGAGGGCTTTCTTTCTTTTGACTGGGGAATTTAATCCCTGGGTGTTGTGAGACACAACACGGAGGGGTAAAGAGTTAAACCCTGTACACACGATTGGATAACCTATGGATTTTCGTCCGATGGATTTGACCATCGGAAATCCGATTAAACTGTTTTTCATCAGTCTTGGCCACACACCATCAGTTAAAAATCCGACGGCAAGAAAACGACGGCACGTACAAAACGTATGACGCGCTATAAAAGGGCCGAACAAATCTAATGGCGCCACCCCTTGGGCTGCTTTTGCTGATTTCGTGTTACCGCGTGTTAGTAAAAGTTTGGTGAGAGCCGATTCGCGTTTTTCAGTCTCCGTGCTTTGCAGATCGTTTCCTGGTGTTCAGTTTGTACTTGTGGGTTTGTATTTGTGATTCAGTGCGTGCAGTCAGGTCGTTACTGCCTTGCAGTGCCTTCTTGGCCGTTCGTTTACTGTTTTTCAGGTCGTTCTTCTCAGGCCTTGCTGTTCCACGGTGCGTTCTGTTTGAGTACGTTCTGACCAGCCGACCGGTTTAAAACCATGTTTGAAGTGCGTTCTAGTTCTCGAGCTCGTGCTGGCTTTGGGCTTGGTGTTGCAGTTAACACTGTAACCCGAGTTCAGTCTGTGAACAGGGTGAGGAGGAGTTCATGGACTAAGAATTGGTTGCTCCAGCGGGACCAATTCTCTCATATGCCTCTGCTGCGGGAAATCCATGAGAATAATCCTGATGATTTCAGGAATTATCTCAGGATGACGGACCCCGTATTTCACCGTCTGTTGGATTTGCTGTCCCCCTATATCACGAGGCAGGACACTGTGATGCGCCAGGCCATCACTGCCGAGCAGAGGCTTATTGCCACGTTGAGATACCTTGCGACTAGGAGAAGCTTGCAGGACCTCAAGTTCTCAACAGGCATCTCCCCCCAGGCTCTCGGGATCATTATCCCTGAGACGTGTTCAGCCATCATTCAGGTCCTGCAGAAGGACTATATGAAGGAAATTATGCTCCTTTAACCTCACATTATATGTTTTTATTGTTTTAGAATCTTCTTATTTTTCCCCTCCTAACCCAAATTTACCTTTTTGTAATATCCTGGTAATGTCCCCATTTTCCCCATGCATGTTTTTACCTGTAAAGGCCTTTTTGGGCCCTACATGCCTATTTCCCTTCACTAACCTCTCCAGCATGCTATCCTGGGCGCAAACCCAGCTAGCCTTCTATTTTCCTTTTCATTTTTTTACGGTCATTGCCCGCGTAGTTTGACAACCCTCCCCCCTCCCCCCTAAAGATGTTAAAAATTTTAAAGTTCTCAATCAAGCTCAGCAGAGCGCTTTTGCCTTTTTTTGGATCCCCCACAATCACCTTAGGCCCCCCCCCTTAGTTTATTTTAGAATGTCCACTCAGCGGGGGTGAGGCATCTGCTAAGTGGGCCTTTGTTTATTGGTAGGAAATACTCCCCTAAATAATAATGTTAGAATGATGTTGGTCAACCATGTTTTTGTGTGTAATCTGCTTGCACTGTAAACATAAACCGTACTACTAATGTCTTCTTTTTGTTTGACTCCACAGTTCCCTAGCACACCACAGGAATGGCTGACTGTGGCCTCCCAATTTGCCCAGCGGTGGGATTTCCCCAACTACGGAGTGGCAATTGATGGGAAGCACGTCCACATAGTGCCGCCACCCCATTCGGGGTCATACTATTTCAACTATAAAGGTTTTAATAGCACAGTGTTAATGGCGGTGGTGTCGGCACGGTACGAGTTCCTATATGTGGACGTGGGGAAGAACGGCCGGATGTCCGATGGCGGAGCATTCGCAGAGACGGAGTTCGCTCACCGTCTGCAGGCTGGGGGTCTTGCACTGCCTCCAGATGCAGAGAACGTGGAAGGGCTACCGTTCGTTTTCATTGCGGATGAAGCTTTTGGACTAGGACCACACCTCATGCGGCCGTTTCCCCAACGCACCCTCACCCCGGAGAGGAGGGTTTTTATTTACCGGCTGGCCAGAGCCCGGAGAGTTGTGGAGAATGCCTTCGGGATAATGGCCAGCTGGTTCCGCCTGTTCCAGACAGCTATAAATTTGGCGGATTATAAACTCAACAACATTGTGTACTGCTGCTGCTTGTTGCACAATTTTTTAAGGAAATTCTCCACAAATTATGTGTCATCAGTTGGGCCTGAGGCCGGTCCCTCTGAACTGATAAATCTGACCGGCCTCAGCACTGCCCGTACTGGCTTGGCCCCCCAAAGTGCCCGTGAAGTACGTCAGAAATACGTTGAGTACTTCACGGGTAGGGGAGCCATCGCAATGCCAGACCACATCTGACCTTTGATTTTACCTTTTTAAAATAAAAAAAAATATTTGATTTACTACTAACTTGTGTTGTCATTCTTGTATTTGTGGTTTACGTGTCTCCCAGGTTCTAGTAGTGCCAAGTGTATTTGTCTTTAGTAAATAGCCTCAAATCTCAGAGGTAAAAACACTCTTTTTGCATCTTCAGAACTGCTATTGAGCATAGAAAGAAAAAGGCACACCTTTTTTAGACTTCCCGAATGTTTTTATTGATTGCACCACAGTTTTGGTTGTTTTTTGTTTTGTTTTTTTGTGCGGCTTTTTTGGCAGAAACATGCATGGGTCAAAAGCCAAAATATTTTTACTAAAAAAGTAATAAAATAACACAGTGAAAAGACAAACAGGAGATGGGGTGATGTTACCCCTGATCCATCCCAAATGTGAAGAACCACACTTTATTTTTGGGGCTCAAATGGGTATCTTCCACATGATCCCATGGCTAAGGTAAACATGTGCTATCTGCCATCATGGGGGATCAATGGACGTGCTTTGGGGGTGAAAACCTTTCCTTTCCCCTACTTGAGGAGGGAGGAAGAGGTTGCACCCCCAAAACAGGGACATAGATATCCTGTGACGGCAGATAGCACATGTTGAGTCTTCAGTGTGTGCATCTTCACATTTGGGCTTGTGGAAATCCCATAGAAAATTTCGGACGCATAACAAAAAACACAAAAAGGGGGGGTTCACACTATTCTCCCCAAAATATCTATCATGTTTTTATATTTTTGCTCAATCACAATCATTCTCTTTCTCATAATGTCCATTTCGCTACTGCATTCCATGATTTCCTGAATGATTATTTTGGCACTGGCACTCGAGAATGGAGGATTTGGACTTCCTGACACACCCCCATGTTCAGTCCCTAAAAAGAAACAAATATTTTAAAACTATGCAGGCCTACATCTGTATTTACCCAGAAGTTGTGGTGACAGACACTGACCTGTTGTGCTGATAAGCTCCACCTCTCCTTCCTCCACCTCCCCTTCCTCCACCTCCGCCTTCTCCCCCTCCGCTTCCTGAACCTGCTGAACTTGGTCTGCTTTGGGATCTTCGGGGAGTTTCTGTGGTGTTGGGTTCCTCGTCTCCTGAGTATGGTGTCCTCCCAGTCTCCTCTCCCCTATGGGAATTGAAAAAAATAATGTATCCTTTAGCACACAGACTTTTTAGGCCTGAAAATTGATTCTCAATGTTTTAAAGTGGGGTCCAATTGATATTTGGCCCTGAGTTTCAAGATGAACATATGAGATCTTGCAAACTCAAAAAAGCAACATGTTATTTTTGAGGACACTCACAAATACACTTGGATAACCACCAAGGTATCCACTGGAGCACCTCTGTGTGAAACCGTTAAGAAATTTGGTCATGTGGCCCAGAGTATAGTATCTTGATCAAGAACAAAAAAAAGTGCACAACTGCTGGAGTGTCATCTCCTTTACCCAGAATACAGTTTATCCTTTCATTCACATTTGAATTTTCCTTACAACACATCATCTTGCAAACAATGTGTAGATAAACATTGTTGAAGTAAAATGAGGCATGCCCACATGTAGTTTACGTGGATATGTGCCAAACATGTTTGGGGGAAGAGCAGCAAATTTTTTTTTCCACACATTTAGCAAATAAGTGGACTCTCCACTTAACATAGAAGTTGAGATTTTAAAATGTGAAACCAGTCAAGCCAAGCACATGTTGCAAAACATGGAAGAATACATATTACAATGTGAAAGAACACAGTAAAATATACTTACTTTTTTCAATGCTTTTTATAAGCTTCCTATACTGCTCCGGCTCCCTGAGCTTCAGGTCTGACCACCTTTTACGGAGTTGTTCCTTGGATCTCCTGACCCCATATTTTTTATAGAGAGTCTTCGCCACTTTGTCTATAATTTGTGACTTCCGGAGATTAGGGGTGTCATATGGGCCATGCTTGCCGTCGTAATCCTTCCTCCGCAGAATGTCCACCATCTCCGCCATCTCAGAAAAATACATATTAGTCGCCTTGTATCTTTTTTTACTGGATCGTGACGTTTCCGCCTCCGGGCTTTCCTCGTCGGTAATTTCTAGTAAAGAAGCCACCTGTGTCTGCGACATGTCGCCGTCTCACACTGTGCGCCGTTCGTTAAGGGGCGGGGAAATGCTGAAAAAGTCAGTCATGGGCGGGCGACGAGGGCGGAGTTACACGCATGCGCAGGGTATAAAAAGGGGAAAGAAGTTATTAGGGATGCGCGGAGTAAGGACGACCAGAAGTGAACCCACGAAGTGAACTAAGGTAAGAAGGGAACTCGGGCCTGCAGTGGCCTCTAATGTTTCATGATTGTAAAGGGCAATATTGTGATAAGTTGAGGAGAATCAATTCTGATCATTTTCTTTTTTTTCTTTTGTTTTTTACTTGTTGTTCCAAAAAGATGCATAAACTACGAGAGCCGGAGGTGATGATGATTTTTATAGAAAAATATAAAGAACAGCGCAACCTGTGGGAACTGAAACACCCTGCGTACCACAAGAGTGATGTACGTCGGGCAACTATTACCAAGTTAGCAGAGGATATGAAGCCATGGATCCCAGATGCAGACTACACTATGATCAATAATAAAATCAACAACCTGCGTAATTCCTATAAAAAAAAATACAAGGAAGTGCGCCAGTCAAAGAGATCAGGAGCAGCAGCCGACGATGTAGTAAAGCCCAAGCTGTGGTACTACAGACATCTTCAATTTCTGGATGACCAGATCGAGGCCAGGGAATCTATTTCCAGCCTTCCCTCAACCCTTCCTTCCACCCTTCCCTCCAACGTTCCTTCCACCCTTCCCTCCACCCCTGCAGAGGCGGAGGAGGAGCCTCCCGAGCTAGAAGAGCCAGATCTTCACATCTTCAGCCAGGTATACTATTTTTGATCATAATTATTGTCCACTAAGTAATATTGTGTTGAACTGTTTGGATTAGCCATAAATGATATCACCCCCCCCCCCCCAAAACAAAAAAAACAGGAAAGAGATCAAAATTGTGTGTGATAGATTCCCCAAATAATCAAATTTGTCATTTTATTTTAAAAACAGGATGAGGCAAGCCAGGAGGAAGAGGGTCAGGAGTGTGGCAGGCAGGAGGAGGCAGGGCCAAGTGGGACTCAGCAGGTCCCCAGGCCTAGTGGCAGCACCATCTCCCAAGTGGCTCCCCTCCACGTCAGACCGCCAAAACAACGGCAGATGACACAAGTGGAGGAGGAGTCACTAAAGATGATTCAGGAGGCTGCTGCTATCATGAGGGCCCCCCTCAACCCTACAGAGGAGTTTAGCACCTATCTGGCGGATAAGTTGCTCAGAATGGAGGCGGGACAACGGGCCCTTTGTGAGCACCTTATATATATGGCCGTACACATGGGGGCGAGGGGGCTGCTGACTGAGGCCACCCATATCTCGCAGCAGGCCAATCCCTCTCCTCCTTCTCCTCCTCCTCCTGCCACATCACCACCCACAGTGGCCCAGCCTGCAAGGGTGCGTGGACGGGGCCGTGGAGAGAACGCTGCAGAGAGGCGTGGAAGGAAGGCTACAGGGAAGAGCAGGAGGTGATTCCCTGGCCTTGAGCTGCTCATCCAGAAATTGAAGGTTGATGGAGTACCACAGCTTGGGATGATGTATGTCTTTGGCTGCTGCTCCTGATTTCATGCTGTTGTTGATTTTATTATTGATCATAGTCAGGTCTGCATTTGGGATCTAATGACTTTATATTCTCTGCTAATTTCTGAATAGTTGCCCTTCGTTTTTTTTTTTTTCCGAAATAAAGGGAAATTTGATTTCAGCCAACATACATGCCTGATGTGTTTTTTTTTGGAAGTAGCAATAAGATTTCATAAATACAATGTGTAATTAATAACAAGGGACACCAACCTCCATGAGTAAAAAATTAAAATAATATGTTGTTCTGAGAAATTGACACACCAAAAAATGCACAACAAATTTAAAGACAAAAACAAAAAAGAAGGTGTAATTTGGGAGGTCGGCCTTGAAGAATTAAACAAATTATTCCTAAGATCACAAGAAAGAAGAAAGACATACGTTGGTCAGAACTCAGGAGAAAGATCTGCTGCCAAAATGACATTTTAAAGACCGTTCAAAAGCAACAAAACATGCGCTGCATTAAACGAAGCAATAACTTGCAGAATGACGAATGTGCTCTCTCCATTAGGAACGCTAGTTTTACCAGAACGAGCGCTCCCGTCTCCTAACTCAGTCTGAGCATGCGTGGGTTTTTTAACCGATGGACTTGCCCATAGACGATCGGAAATTCCCATCGGTTTTTTATCCATCGGAAAATTTTAAAACAAGTTCTATTTTTTCCAACCGATGGAAAAAAGACCGATGGGTATCATACACGATTGGTTGGTCTGATGAAAACCATCCATCGGACGGTTTTCATCAGTCAAACCGATCGTGTGTACGGGGCTTTAGTGTTAGTGCCGGCCATGGAGCAAAAGGGGGAGAGCCCGAGTTAACCCACAGCCACCTACCTTTCTCCAGGAGGAACCAAGGGCATATAAGGAAAGATCATTCACTATGTTAGGGGACGATATACATAGAATCACTTCACAGGTAAATCTCAATGACATGTAGGCTGAAAAAGAAAAAAAGTTAGAATGAAAGAAGAAGAAGAAAAAAAATATTCAAATAAAAATAATATCAGTTGTAAAACGCAGTGTAACGAAAGGCCTAAATGAGGCCCAGAATGGGAGGAGGAGTAAGGCTCCCTCCCCTCATTCAGAACAAAATAAGTAGTATAGCCCATATGTAGGGCTATATACCTACCTCCCAGCATGGTTTACAACCACACTGAACGATAGGTGGAGGCACAATGCCACAGCACCAGCCAGTGACAGCACTCAAACGAACAATGTAATATTAAATGAACGGAACCAAACATTCCTGGATTTCCAATACAATAGCAACTAAGATCAGTTTAACTATTAGAATTTTTAAACAGGAAAAAAAAAATTAAAAACAACCCCACGGGGGCGTGGCCTGGCTATGGAGGAGTGAGGACGCGTGTCTCTCTAGCTCCTTACCCACCGCCGCACAATCAGCGATACTAAGGGGAGATATCACTCCCGGAACGCCGGGAAACATGTCTCAGGGACGGCGGGCGCTCTCCCAGCAACCGAGAGCGGACGGGTCCCGACAGGAGCAGCTGGATGCCTTCTTCAGCGGGTCCCGCGGTACGGGACAGGAGGCCTCCAAGATGGCGCCGACGCCAAAATCATCCAAGGCAGCTAAGGCTGCTCAGAAAGCATTGACACGGCAGCAGCAGCTGCTTGAGGACTCCCAGATACCCTCTTCGCAGATGGTGAGTGACAATGCCCCTCCACTCTCCCCGGGACCCTCAGCCCCCCCTGACCAGAGCCCTGATATGAATGATTTCATGGGAGACAGGGACAGGGACATAAGACGCCATATCTGGTCCCTCCCTACTCGAGAGGACCTGGAAAAGTTTACAACCAGGGTGGAGAGGGCCTTCAGGGAGGACATTGCCCAGCTCAAGGCTGACACTAACCACTTGGGGGCTAGGATGGAAACAATGGAGCAGAAACTTGATGAGGCCCTGCCTGTCATCTCTATGCTTCAAGCCAGGTGCTGCGCCCAGGATCAAAAAATTGAGACTTTGCTGTGTCAGTTGGATGATTTTGAGAACCGCAGCAGGCGTGCGAACATCCGCATAAGAGGTCTGCCTGAAGCAACAGCACCTAAGGATATTGTCCCTACTCTGGAGGATGTATTTAGAGAGATTTTAGGCCTGCCTGCTACTGCACCCATAGAGATTGACCGTGCTCACAGAGCCCTCAGACCGCCCTCTCAAGATGTGGACAACCCTAGAGATGTCATATGCAAGCTCCACAAGTATACACTGAAAGATAAGATCATGCAAAAAATGCGTGGGAAGCCATACTTTGACTTCGATGGGGCCCACCTTTACTTCTACCAGGACATTTCCAGGAGAACCCTCATGCAACGTAGGGCTCTCCGCCCCCTGCTGGAAGCAGTCCAAAAGGCAGGTCTGCCTTATCGCTGGGGATTTCCCTTCTACTTGCAAGCATCCAAAGAGGGCAGACATGCCACGCTGCGCACCAAGGACGACCTCCCACACTTTCTGAGCACCCTGGGTCTGGAGCCAGTCGACTTTCCGGACTGGAGGGCCCCGCAAGATCACCCTGACGTGCAGCTCCCTCAGCCCTGGCTGCCACCTACCCGCAAGAGTCGCAGGAGAAATCGCAGGCGCCCTACATCTGCCTCTCCTTCAGGTCCTGTGTCGCAGCGACACTGAGTGGCAGCTCCCCTCCCCTGACCTGTTTTTTTTGTTTTTGTTTTTTGACTTTCTGAAGGGTCTGTTTCCTTCAGATACTGGTATCCTAACTGCTCTCTGAGGGAGGCCCGGGCCCTCTAATTACGCTGGTACCTGGAACTGAGACCTGGCCATTCAGTGTGTTAATGTTTGTTCGCCCTCCAACTGGACCTATTGCCTTTATAGCGGTGACTGATCATAGGCCCCTGTCGTTGTCCTTATTGGAGAGACTTGAAGCTTTGGCCCCGGTCCTGTCCCGACGCGCTCACTTCCCGGATACCTTGGACTCGTTCACTATTTTTTTTTACTTACTTACCTTTCAAATTTGCACTTTGCTCCTCAGGGTTTTTCAGGTTTTTTTTGGTTTTTTTTTTTTTTTTTTTTTTTTTTTTTTTTTTTTTGTAGAACCTTATCCCCCCTTGCATGCTGCCTACTTGTTAGTACATGGCGGTGGATGGGGACTGACCCCCACACCCTTCCCTCCAGTGTTGGTCCACGTTCCCCACGTAGACCGTACCTTTTTAGGTATACTTCCTTGTTTGGAAATGAGGATGGGCCTCGGGCGCTCCCCTCCTGTAGGGCTGAGCCCGACGCCTGCCCCCCAGGTATTTTATGTCATGGTATTGTTACCATTGCAGTTTTTTGTGCCTTATGTGTGTTACCCTGTCTCTCACTGTTTTTTCTTCCCTCCCTTCTGTTTTTTTTTTTTTTTTCCTTTTCCTCTTTTCTCTTCTTCTCCTCCATGCCTCTTTATAGGATCTGCCTCCGGCTCCGTCTTCCGCCCTGCGCCTGCAGTCATGCTACGCGACTCGACTACATCACAGACTTCCCATGGCATCGTTAAAGGTAATTTCTTATAACGTACGTGGTCTCTGCTCCCCCTGCAAACGTAGTAAACTTTGGTGGGAACTGAAGCGGTCAGGAGCACATGTGGTTCTTTTGCAAGAAACGCATTTTACCCCCCAGTCAACTCCTAAATTGCCCACCCATCTTTATAATCAGTGGTTCTTGAGCAACTCACCGGTCTCGAAATCTAGAGGCACGGCTATCGCAATTCATAAGTCCTGCCCCCTTCAGGTCATTGAGAGTAAGGTTGATCCCCAGGGAAGATATGTTTTCCTGAAAGGGGTCGTAGCGGGCCAAAAGCTTACAGTAGCTACGATATATGCCCCTAATTCCAATCAGCTTACGTTTCTAGACAGTGCTCTGGACAGCCTGACAGACTTTAGAGAAGGTCCTCTGATCTTAGGTGGAGACTTTAATGTGAGCCCTAACCCCCAACTTGACACCTCGCACCAACGCCCCTCACACTCTCACGCCTTCCTTAAACATTTCCGCAAATCCCTACAGTCCCATCGCCTTCTGGATAGCTGGCGACTGCTTCACCCCTCTGATAGAGATTACAGCTATTACTCAAAGGTCCACGATGTCTATACCCGCATTGACCTGATATGTGTGGACCACTTGGCTCTGGAGCTGCTGCAGGCCTCGTCCATCGGGAATATAACTATTTCGGACCATGCCCCGGTGACGGCCACTTTGGCCCTGCCTCAGGGCACCCGTAGGGCCTGGTCATGGCGCCTGAATGAATCCCTGCTGGATGACGCGGCCGCGGTCTCCGGAGTCACGGACGTCCTGTCCCACTATTTCAAGGAAAATACCACGGAAGGTATGAATGAAGGGGTTATCTGGGAGGGTCATAAAGCGGTGATACGGGGTGAGCTGATCTCTCAGGGCGCTAGACTTAAGAAGGCCCGACAAGCGGACTTTACTAGGGTTCTTCAGGCGCTACAGCAGGCGGAACTTGCACATAAACAAGGAGGGGACCCGGAGGCTCTTGGAAAACTGACAGAGTTGAGAATATTGTTCTTGCGCTTATTAGACCGGCAGGCACGTAAACAACTACGATACCTGTCGCATAAATATTATGAACACGGCAACAAATGTGGCCGCATGTTGGCCAGAGCCCTCCGGAAGAAACGCGCGCTCACGTATGTACAGAAGCTGCGCCTCCCCTCGGGTGAACTCGCGGTCAGATCTTCCCAGATTGCCTCTGGGTTCCGAGACTATTATGCCACCCTCTATAACCTAGATTCAACGCAGACCCCTAGGACCCAGACCGAGAGACTGTCTGACATCAGAACTTACCTGACCGCAGCTGGCCTTCCCCCGCTGACTGACGACCAGTGTTCCATGCTGGAATCCCCTATTACGCCTGTTGAGCTCGGAGCTACGGTGAAGTCCTTGCCTAATGGGAAGAGCCCTGGACCTGACGGGTTCACCAAGGCTTACTACAAAAAGTTTCTACCCCTGCTATCGGAGTCGATGTGCAGTTATTTTAATTCTATAGCAAAAGGGAGTGCGATCCCTGGTGAGGCCCTGCTGGCCCACATCACTGTCATTCCCAAGGAGGGGAAGGACCCCACCATGCCCCAGAGCTACAGGCCCATATCCCTTCTCAACGTAGATATAAAAATTCTTGCTAAAATTCTTGCGTCTAGGCTAAAACACCTAATCCCACTCATTGTCCACCCGGACCAGACGGGGTTTGTCACGGGCCGAGAGGCTAGGGACAACTCCATCAGGGCCATACACCTTATTCATTGGGCTCGTGCTGCTCCTGATCCCCCCCACTACCTGATCCTGTCCACCGATGCGGAGAAAGCTTTCGATCGGGTGGACTGGACTTACTTGCGCGCTGTACTGGAGGCCCTGGGCTTGCGCAAGCATATGTTGGCATGGATCATGGCCTTGTACTCGGACCCGAGTGCACAGGTCAAGGTCAATGGCTTTCTCTCCCCTAGATTCTTGATCAGAAATGGCACGAGGCAGGGGTGTCCTCTTTCACCTCTTTTGTTCGCCCTGGTGCTGGAACCGTTTCTACGCACTATACGGGCGAACACTGATATCAAAGGACTGACGGTGGGTCATACAGAGCACAAACTTTCGGCGTACGCCGATGATGTGCTCTTCCACCTGACGGACCCCCTGATCTCTTTGCCTAATCTGATGCGGGAACTTCAACACTTTGGGTCACTCTCAAATTTCAAGATCAATTATGCCAAGTCAGAATTACTGCCCATCCAGTTGCCGCCATCCCTGGCGGGCAGACTTCAAACTGCTTTCCCCTTCACTTGGGCTAAATCGTCCTTAAAATATTTGGGTATACGGCTGACGGATAGGTTTGACACTCTGTACGCGACTAACTTCCCTTCCTTGATTGCAACTGTGAAGAATGACCTGGCCCTATGGACCAAGACAGCCTTCACCTGGATGGGGCGACTTAGTATCATAAAAATGAATATTCTCCCACGCATACTGTTCTACTTGCAAATGATACCCATGTCCTTGCCTAGGTGTTTTTTCACACAGATGTCCAGCTTGATCTCGACCTTTGTGTGGAATAATAAGAGGCCAAGAATTGCGCTCCGACTGTTGGGCCGACCGAGGGACGCGGGGGGTCTGGGCCTTCCGGATATACAGCGGTATTATAGGGCTATCGTCCTCCAGAGGATTCTTGACTGGCGCTTTCACACTAAATCCAAACTCTGGGTCTCCCTTGAAAAATATATGGCGGGCAGGAACCTATCCTATGCCCCGTGGTTGGCCCGGGAGCACAGGGGACTGTCTGATTTTGTTTCTCCGTTGACGGTTCAGGCCCTCCGGTCCTGGGATCGCCTCAACGCCACTCTTCCGATGGCGCCCCCTGTCTCCCCATTGGCCCCCCTGGGAGGCTACCTATGGTTCCCACCTGGGGAACAGACGGCCTTTTTTGGCCCTTGGGTAGATGAGGGTAGTGCCAGTTGTGGAAAACTTCTACAGGATGGTAAGCTACTCTCTTTGGCTGCCCTTAGAGACCGTAGGGGGAGATTCCCTATGGACTTTTGGCGCCATAGACAACTCCACCACTTTTTTAAGGCTCAGGGGAATTCCATAAGAGATATCTCCAACCTTACGCCCTTTGAACGTCTCTTTGTAGCGGAAGAACCGGTCCCGCATATGATTTCTGAGCTCTACCGCCTGCTCGGTTCCACGGCCTCAGTAATGAAACCTGCGTACATCAGGGCCTGGGAAAGGGATCTGGGGCTGGTCTTTTCGGCTAACCAACTGTCTTCTCTTTACCAACTGGCTCGGTCTAGCTCTATTGACTCCAAGACGCAGGAAACAAATTACAAACTACTGCTACGCTGGTACCGTGTACCGGCGGATCTTGCCAGGATTTACCCATCTATGTCAGATCGATGCTGGAGGGGTTGCGGTCATAGGGGCACCCTTCTGCACATATGGTGGGACTGCCCGGTGATTAAACCCTTCTGGGAGGACGTTAAGGCCCAAATCAAAGAGATAACGGGTATTGACGTCCCTTTCTCCCCGGTTCACTTCCTGCTTCACGTTCCTCCCATGCCGGTAAGCCGGTACAGCAAGGGGGTACTGCCTCATTTCCTGAATGCGGCTAAGCGGTTGCTTCCCATATACTGGAGGCGTCCGCAAATTCCAGGCAGGGAGGATTGGCGTCGTAGGGTGGGTGACATCAGGGAGGCGGAGGACTGGATTGCCACCTGCAGGGGTACTCGGGACCGCTTCTCTGCTACCTGGTCCACCTGGGATGCATATGTCCTGGACCCCGGCCACGTGTCCTCCAGCTTGGATGTGGCCCTGTTGGAGCTCGCGGATCCGTCCCTTAAAGGGCGGGCTCGAGGTTCTCAGGTGGGAGCAATGGGCTGAAACGTTTTGGGAATACCACAGTGGTCCAGCTGATGGTGGGAGTTGGGTCGGGTGGTTCTCCTCTTCTTTTTCCTCTAGATACAAAATATATGTTGAGAGGCTGGCGGGGCCCGGGGCGGAGGCGGAGCTGGACGCGGGACTCCAGGTATGTTCTATTCTACCTTGTTCTTTCTCTTTTCTCAGTCTGTATCCCCCCCTTTTTGTTTTTCCCTTCCCCCCCCCCCCCCTTTTTTTTTTTTTTTTCCTCTCTCGGTACATTTTGGTTTCAGTCTGTACGGGCCGTCTGTTGGTGGGCGGTCCACTTGATATGCATTAGGTGACGGGTGCGGAGCTGGGGAACCGGCTGGCTTGGCGGACCAAGAAACTTTATTATCACGAGACCCCTTCCGCGGGATCCCCTGGACAGTTTGGGGGACTGACACTTTTGTGTCACCGTAGTGGGGGGGTCTCGAATAGGGGGGGCCCGGGGGGGGGGTATGTCGTGGGGGGAGGTTAGTTGGAGGTGCTCTGTCGCCCCCCTCCCCCTGCGCGCGCCCGCCTGATCCACCCTTCTATATTTGCTATGCTCTGAGCTATTGGTCCGGTCCGAGAGGCTTGCCGGCCTGGCCGCATGATTATTAACGTCTCTTTGGAGGTTGAAATTTTGTCTCATATTTCGCACCCTGGCGATTGGGGACTCGGCTGGCTCGCTGGGTGGCTGGGGTCCCCGCCGCTAACTAGTCACTTGAATTTATTTTTGTTGCATCCCTTATGCTTATGACTGATTTAACCGTCTCTCTCTTGTAAGACTTTGTCATACATGCCCTTAGTGTTTCTGTACCTTTGTTGTGGTATAACTCTAAAAACGAAAAAAGGGAATGACTGGTGCATTACTTGATGTTTTTGCCTTTAGATTTTGAAACCTGTGCTGTAATGTTCTGTCTTCCATAAATAAAGATTATACAAAAAAAAAAAACAACCCCACTATCTATTAACAATTTAGCAGCAGGACCATGTGTCAAAAAAGAGTTGCACAGGAAATCCAAAAGTCAGTGTAATGAAATGTGTTTCCTCCTAAGGAACCTACAGGGGGGGAAAAAAAGATGAAATGCAGTACAGTCATGTAAATCCTCTTCATGGGGGGATGTTATCCTTTACTCTCTTAATTTTGGACATCTCCCAAAGTGGCGCAGTCGGGCTCGGAGGCGATTGGCGTTTAGATGACCCCTGTGCAGAGGGAGAGGTAACCATGTTTGAATCCAGCGTAATGAGTCTCAAGTCAAGTAACACGCGTTCTCCTTCTGGGAAATTGTGAAAAACATGTTGCTTCCCATTATACGTAAATTTCAGGGCAAAAGGGAAGGCCCACCGGTATTTAATATCTTTTTTGGTCAGGGCTGCAAGGAGGGGTTTCAAAGATCTCCTCTTTTGGATGGTGTATGGAGATATGTCAGAAAAGATTTGAATAGAAGCACCTTGGAACTGTATCTGATCTTGTTGGCGGGATATTTTCATCACTTCTTCCTTGACAGAAAAAAAGTAGGGTTTTATATAATGTCCCGTGGAGATCTGTCCTTCCTGAGGGGTCCTAAGGATCTATGCGCTCTATCCAGTTCCAGTTTATTAGCTGGAATCGAAGGGAGCAAATTTTTAATAAAATCTTTCACAGTTGTATGAACATCAGTAATGGATTCAGGCAGTCCTCTGATGCGAAAGTTTTCCCTTCTTGAATGATTCTCGAGGTCATCTATTCTTGCTTGAGTAGTATCAAGCTGATCCTGCAGGAACTGCAAATGATCAGAATTCTGGTTTGTCTTAGTTATAGTAAAATCTAGCTTATGCTCAATATGTTCTATCCTGCTTCCCAGGTTCTGAAAGTCTGCTTTAATTTCTCCTGTGATCCTGTCAGCATTTAAAGCTAACCTTTTGTCCAGCATATCAGAAATCCTGGTAAAAAGTTCAGTCATATTAAAAGACATATCAGGAGCCTGTTCAGGATGTGTATTGGGAGAGCCTATGTGAGGTAAATTCACTTCATGAGGTGGAGGACCCTCAGTTCCCACATAGTTTTCCTTTAGGTTTAATTTAAGTTCAGAAGGTTGTAAGGTAGCAGAGGAGTCTAAACTCAATGACTGTGCGTTACATGGGAGAGTAGCAGGCTGAATAACTTGCCTGCTAGTTGAGGAGACATCATTAGCAGTCTGTATCTTATTCTGAGGTGCGGCAGCCATCTTGGAATTATCCAGTTTTTCAGAGCGCTTGTATTTCTGTTTCAGCGCTTTTTTATATGCCTTACCTGGCATAAGTAGGTGCCTGGCACTATCCGCTGACTTTCCCTGTGGTTTTAACTGAAGTATAGCTTCTTTTTCCGCCGCTGTTAGCGCTGTTTAGCTGGCGCTGAGCGGAGCTCCGGGCCTAAGCCTCCATCACAGGAGCCCCCGCGCATGCACCTCCCGTCTGAGTGTTTTCATGTTGAATTTTAAAAGCAGTGGCTAGCCTGCAGATCTCACAGGTTTTCTAATCTCGAGAAAATTATTTTTGTAACCTTGGGTTTAGTTATACTTTAACCACTTAAGGACCGGAAGGATTTGCCCCCTTAATGACCAGGCCATTTTTGCGATATGGCACTGCGTCGCTTTAACTTACAATTGCACGGTCGTGCGACGTTGTACCCAAACAAAATTGATGTCCTTTTTTTCCCACAAATAGAGCTTTCTTTTGGTGGTATTTGATCACCTCTGCGTTTTTTTTATTTTTTGCGCTATAAACAAATATAAAACAAAACAAATATCTTCATCAGTTTAGGCCAATATGTATTTTACTACATACTTTTGGTAAAAAAATAAAATAAATCACAATAAGCATATATTGATTGGTTTGCATAAAAGTTATCGCGTCTACAAAATAGGAGATATATTTATGCCATTTTTATTATTATATTTTTTTTTTTACTGGTAATGGCGGTGATCATCGATTTTCAGAGGGACTGCGACATTGCGGCGGACAGATCCAACACTTTTGACACTTTTTTGGGACCAGTGACATTTTTACAGCGATCAGTGCTATAAATAGCCACTGATTACTGTATAAATGTCACTGGCAGGGAAGGGGCTAACATTAGGGGGCAGTCAAGGGGGTAGGTGTTTCTAACTGTGGGGGGAGTCTACTGACAGGGAGTAGAGATAGATCGCTGTTCCTGATTACTAGAAACAGCAGATCTCTCTCTACTTGCCTCACAGAACGGGGATCTGTCTGTTTACTGTGACAGATCCCTGTCTCTCTGAGGAGCGATCACGGGTGGCCAGCGCAAATCGCGGCCGCTGGCCACACGCATTGCTCCGGCATTGCCAATAGCTCCTAAAGTGGCCGATGTACAATAAAGTCGATTCGCGCAGCCGTGCCAACCTGCCGCAGTACAACTGCGGCGACTGGTCGGCAAGTAGTTAACTAAACCTCCCCATCTGCACATACTCACATTCACTTTGCTCCACTGCTGCTCCAGTTGGTGTTGGGAGGCAGGGCTAGGTGCTAGTGGGTAGGGGGCATGGGACTTCCCGCCCCCTTTATCAAATGCGACAGTGCTAATGTTTGCTGATTGCTGCTCAGGCACCCAGTACAGACACATTGGGTGGGAAGCGAGTCCTCAGCCTTGTGTAAGCTCCTCATGCAGCTGAGAACAGAGATTATGTGATCACTAATAAAAATGGGGAAAAAAAGGCTCGGAAACACCCGGGAACTGAGTATTTCCGAGTATTTCTGAGTATTTCCGAACAGCTCTGAACCAAGTTAGAACTTTTTTTAAAAAGTTGCTCGTTATTCAAAATGCGCGTTAACCGCGTTACTCGTAAACCAAGGTTCCACTGTAATGTTTTTTTTACATGTGTAGCACACAAACCCTTTTCTCCTGCATACCTTCACTTTGCAGAGATAAAGGCACACCGTGCCACATGCCCGTATCCTCCTGGTTTAAGAGGTTGAGCGGTGTTCTTACAATTTTGGGTCCTGCAGCGAGTTACCTCCCGTCCATTGGTTCTCGTCCCCAGAATATAAGGAAAAGTCTGTTCTTTTCCCCAAAAGAAGGCCAATGTCCAGACAGTGTTTAAACTCCAAACAGACAAGTTTATTTATCTTGCTTGAAACAGATTTGGGAATAGGTTGAAGTTAGTGACAAAAGTAGGTAGGGAAATAGGTTTAGGCACGCGGCACCCAGCTACCCTATTCTTCACTCAAGCCTGAGTGTGACTTTGCTCACCCGGATAGATCCCTCTCACAGTTCTAGCAGCCGGAGTGTAGCACGAACAATTTATTTAAGTTAGTCCCCTTCACGGACAAGTCCAAGAGATCCTCTGCCACAGAATCCTTTAGTTACTGAATTAGAACTTTGAAAACTCCCATAGATTAATAGAGACCATAGGTGTTAATGGGACACACTATAGGAGCTATACTGCAACTCACGAATCCTTCCCTCTGATAGGTAACCAGGCCTATCCTTCACCATGAATTCCTTCACCGATCCCTCGGACAGGTCCTCCCCCAGTTTTCTCTCCTTCAGAGCGAGCCACCCTCACACGGGTTCCCTGGGACTCCAGTGAGTTGATTGTAGACCCAGTTGAAGGTACTGGGCCTACCTGAAACTTCGTAGCCTCGGGCTAAAGGTGCCGAGACTCCTTGAGTAGTTCACGCACCCCAGGCCAGCAAGGCCAACGGGCGCGACTTCGCCACCAGGGGTCCTTCCCTGCACTCTCCTCCTCCACTCCTCCTTTCCTCTGGCGTCTGCCCTTTATGTACCCTCTCCCGGCCTGCACAGCAGGCCGAACTCCGCCCACCACACGGTAGCCGAGAGAGGACACCCAACAACACCACAATGTCACCAGTGGTTCAACCCGAGACCTGGGCACCAGCGCCACCACAGGCCCAGGGGAACCATACACCAGACAACAACATGGCAGAGCAGAGTTCATAATAACCAGAATTGTAGAGTCTGAGCCATACTATGGCTCAGACTACCCCTAAATTTGCAACATAGCGACCCCATTTTTGGGGGTCCCGCTACACATGTATCAACAAATGTTTTGCCTTTTATTTCTATTCTAAACTGAATGGGTTATTTTATAAGGTAAGGGTTTGCACATACCTTAAGTGAACCTGTTTCATTGCTCTGTATGAGAAAACCACAGATTAATTTTTAGAATAATAAAGCTACATAAAAGGTACACTGTGTAGTGGCAGAACCCCTACACAAAAATAGCAGTTTTGTTAAGCCCCGTACACACGGTCGGACTTTTGCCCAACAAACTTCATTTTGAGCAAGTTGGACCAACAATCCGACCGTGTGTACGCTCCATCGGACAAACTTTTTTGCTTTTTTCTTGTTTTCATCAGACAAAAGTTGGGTCTGCAAACGGACAAACTTTTGCCCAACAAAAGTCTTATGGAGCAAAGTCCGACCGTGTGTACAGAAAACCATCGGACTTTTGTCCAATGGACAAAACAACTAATGTTAAAATCAACCAACAATAGCAGAAGTTGACCAAAGGGTGGCGGAAAAGAGCAGAAAAGAGCAGAAAAACCACGTGATGTTGCAAAAAGTTTTGGGAAAGTTTGCAGAAAAGTCAGAGCGTGTGTATGCTATGGGTGTTCCCGACCAACTCCGTTCGGACAAAAAACCACGGAAAAGTCAGATGGAAGTCTGACCGTGTGTATGGGGCTTTAGATTTAACCTGTAAAATAAATACAACATATAAAGAATGGTTTGTTGTTTAAAAAAAGGGGATGGCTGTATGTACTGTTCTTCAGATTCGGTCAGATCTTTCTGATTTGCTTGTATGTATTTTTGGCTAAATCTAACAAAGATCATGCCAACAGTCAAAAAATAAGGCAGTTTTGTCATGGAACGGATAAGAAAAACAATTGGAAAAGAGGAGAAGAAAAGATGCATCATTCATAAGACTGAAGTCCAAAAGTATTTATTGCATTAAAATTTAAATCCGACAGTTGCTTGCCCATGGCAAAATGCTGCACATCACCAACTTTACACCATCTTCTGAAAGTCAAATGACCATCTATGTAGAATAGATGTCTCCCGAAGAAGAATAAGCAGAGAGACATCTGCCTATTACCATATTACTGACACCCAATGCTGTTTCTTGTGTGACTTGGCCAATCGACAGAAGTAGCGTTTATTGAGGAAAGGCCAGGTCATAAATAAAACTTCCAACAAGCACTTGCCTTTAGAATGGCTATAAATCTGGTGAGACACATTTATAGCTACTTTAATTCATGCAGCAAAAACGCTATATTTAAATCTAATAATTTGAATATTTCTGCACAAAATAAACTACATACTTCTATAAACTTCAATTTCCAATATGGAAAAAAATAAATACGTAACAAAAAAAAAAAAAAGAAGCAAACTTAATTTCCCACATCATATTTATACAAATATTCCAAACACATTTACACTTTTACAAATAAAATACACCCACCACCTTCAATAATTACCCCAAAAGACAGGATAGCTATACAGTGGTCTATCTACATCTCCATGATGGCAGGTTGTGTACTGTGCTTCCAGTTTAGACCTGTCATTCAGGAGCCTGGAGCACTAGAAGGAATTACTATTCTTATCTAAGACACCAGCTACATTCCTTAAAAAAATCAATCACCAAAAGGAGTGAACAAGATGCTCATCCAATCATCTACCACTGTTACAACAGGGGTGGTCAGGGGGTCGAGAACTGGAGTCAACATGCAGACAAGTCCAAAAGCCCATGAGGGGGTCCCTGGCTCTTAGACTCTGTACCCTGAGGGATACCATGTCATCTACCTTCATGTGGGATCATCCTCATACTTTGGTGAGTCCTGATCCAACTTCTCACTCCCATCTATTTCAGTTGTGCTCCAGCGCATAGGCGTGCCCACGGGGTGTGCCGGGTGTGCCCAGGCACACCCTAATCATCCCTGTGCGCCTCTCACTGCTAGTGCTAATTGTGACTGCTGCGAGCCTGCAACATTGTCTGTGGAGCTCATGTCACCACTGGGGTCGGACCGGGCAAGAAAAAACATCTGTGTGCTGTGGGGGGAGGTGATAAAGCAGGAACAAGAGAATCGCCGGGACCACAGCCGCGGAGTAACCCAGCCGCATTTGCCGATGGGTCTTCTATAGTTCCGGCTCCAGGTCCCGCCCGCAGGCGGCGGAGTGATATACATCTGCACTCCGCCCCCCCTCCGGCCTCCTCTCTCTCCCTTCGAAGAAGCAGCGGAGCCTCAGCCAGGATAGCGGCAGGCGGGTGGCTCAGTGAGGCGAGCAGTGAGACAGCACTGAGAAGGGCAAGCAGCAAGACACACGATGGACCACAAAAAAAAAGAAAAAGGCAACTTGACATGAACCCTCCCTGACTTGTCAGCAAAAAAGTAAGTGTGCATTTTTAGATATATACGGTAAATGCACACTTACTTTTTTGCTAACAAGTCAGGCAGGGTTCATATTGATTTGAATTGTATATGATATATTTATATATTTTATATACAATTCAAATCAATATGAACCCTGCCTGACTTGTTAGCAAAAAAGTAAGTGTGTATTTATATATAATATATATATATATATATATATATATATATATATATATATATATATATAAATTACACATACAATTCAAATCAATATGAACCCTGCCTGGCTTGTATATATATAAATATTTTTTTATTTTTTTTGCCCATACATACATCAAGTCGATTTTTAAATGTCATTTTTTTTTATTGTTCTTACGTGTTAAAATAACGCTTCGATAATGTTATTTTATTTTAACGTGTGAGAACAATTTAAAAAAATGACATTTAAAAATCAACTTAACCACGACTTTTAGAAGATTTTCCCCCTTCATGACCAGGCCATTTTTTGCTATTTAACTGCGCTACTGACAACTGCGCAGCCATGCAACACTTTACCCAAATTCATTTTATCATTTTTTTTTATGCAAATAGAGCTTTCTTTTGGTTGTATTTGATCCCCACTAGGTTTTTTCTTTTTTGCTAAAGACAAACAGAATGAAAAATTAAAAAAAAAAAAAATATTTTCTACTTACTACTGTTACTACTACTACTACTACTGTTATAAAACCTATCCAATAAAATACATTTTCTTCAAAAATGTAGGCAAATATGAATTCTACTACATGTCTTTGGTATACAAAAAAAAAAAAAACCTAAGTGTATATTAACTACTTCCTGTATGCCCACAGCCCCAATATATGGCGGACAGAAAACAGTGCCAATGTGGGTTAACATACCTGTACGTCAGCCCACATTGGAGGCTCCTGCACGGCTCACAGAGCGTGCACCTGGGAGCCCTGTGATCAGTGTGTGGCCTTTACACAGAATCCTATTACCGCTGGTCTTGTACCATGTGATGGATGTGTCCAATCAGAGCGTCCTGATCATCGCCATAACCCATACCAATGTCCTGATCACCGCCATACCCCATACCAGCATCCTGATAAATTGTAATACATATACAGTATACCAGAGTTTGTAGACTGTATAACTTTCACACAGACCAAATCTGGAGAGATCTATTGTTGCTGGGGGGGGGGAGATATCTATTGTTGCTGGGAAGATATATTGTTGCTGGTGAATCTATAGTTTCCGTGAGGGATCTATTGTTGCTAGGGAGATGTCTTGTTCCTGGGGGATCTATTGTTGCTGAGGGAATCTATTGTTGCTGGGGGATCTAACAAGTTTATTTAAAGAAATAAATACAATTCAGGATATTAAAACCTGACACTTTAAAAAAAAAATCCTACTTACCGTGCGGTTTGTGTAAAAATTGCTTATTTGATCTGGAGTATTTATTTAAAAGGTTTGTTTATGTTAAAAGATTATTTAATTAATAAGTTAAAAAATAATGTTTGTTTACATTGATTATTATTATTATACAGGATTTATATAGTGCCAACAGTTTGCGCAGCGCTTTACAACATCAGGGAAGACAGTACAATTACAATACAGGAGGGATCAGAGGGCCCTGCTCGTTAGAGTTTACAATATAGAAATAAATGTTTATTTCATTAAAAGTTTTAATTCATTTTAAAATGTTTGTTTACATTTACCATATTTATTCAAATGTGTGTGTGTATATATGTATGTGTATATGTGTATGTGTATATGTGTATATATATTGTGGGGGTTAGCTCGGCAGCGGGTGTGTGTGACCCCCGGGATGGGCTCCCCACACAAAAACAGGCCCAGCAGACGGAGGTTGTGGTTTTCAAAATCAAAAAGGTGCCGTTTATTTTCTATTTACAGTGACAAAAACACAGCAAAGCAAAAGAAACAAACAAAATAAATCCTGGTCAACTTGACCTCTGACTAAACATACAGGTTTCCTAACTAACGACTGGGATCAGCCTAGTGCTGTCCTAGTCCCTGGTTTTAAATGTCCAAGCAAAATATAGCCACACAGGCTTTCTCTCACCGCACAGGGGTTCACTCTCCCTAGACAGTCCACACAGGTCTGCTTCCAGGCATGAGCTAACATCTAATGAATCTGGGAGTTTTTATAGAGGCCTTAAACGAACTGACAGGCTTCAGCTGGCCTCATCAACTCCCTGCCTGCACGACGCCCAGCCCTCTCCCTAGAGGTATGAGTCATCAATGAGCCCACTAGTCTCAGCTGGGCTTATACAACTCTCCACCTAGCTGTATAAATCGGCGTAAAGCCTGAATCTGGGCGAAATATATCTACCCCCCTGGATGCAACCAGGTGACTTTACCTTCCTGCTGTCACATACCCCCCCCTCTTGTTTTAACCTCGGGGTTGGAACACCAGCAATCAGGCATTCATGTACTCGAGACAAAGCATCCACATTCCCCATTTGAACGCCAGGGCGATGCTTTACTGTGAAGTTGAATTCCTGGAGGGCCAGGAACCACCTATTCACTCTTCTATTTGTTTCCTTGTTTTGAGCCATCCACTTTAACGGAGCGTGATCCGTAACCATGTCAAAGTGCCTACCTAGCAGGTAGTACCGAAGGGAATCTAGAGCCCACTTCACCGCTAAACACTCCTTTTCAACGGTGGCGTAATTTACCTCATGGGACTTCAACTTCCTGCTGAGGTAAATGACTGGGTGCTCTTCCCCGTTCCAGACCTGGGACAATACTGCTCCTAACCCCACATCTGACGCATCACTTTGTACGACAAAGTCTTTAGAGAAGTCGGGTGAGTACAACACTGGCTGGCTACATAAGGCTTGTTTCAAGAATTGGAATGCTGCCTCAGCCTCGGGGGTCCATTTAATCATGACCGACCCTTTCCCCTTCGTCAGGTTGGTTAGGGGCACAGCCTTAGAAGCAAAGTGGGGAATGAATAGCCGATAATACCCAGCGATTCCCAGAAAGGCTCGTACCTGCTTCTTGCTGTTGGGACGTGGCCAACTCTGGATGGCCTTGACTTTGTTGAGTTGGGGTTTTATTACTCCCCTCCCAATGGTGTACCCAAGATATTTGGCCTCCTCCTGCCCAATGGTACACTTCTTGGGGTTAGCCGTAAACCCTGCTTCCCGAACAGAGTCCAGGACTGCTTGCACTTTTGGCAGATGTGAGGCCCAATCTGTGCTATGGACAATTACGTCATCCAGGTAAGCCGCAGCATACTTCCGATGGGGCCTCAGCATCTGGTCCATTTTCCGCTGGAATGTGGCCGGCGCATTCTGTAACCCGAACGGCATTCTTTTATATTGGAACGCCCCGTCTGGGGTTACAAATGCGGTTTTCTCTTTGGCTGACTTGGCCAGGGGGATTTGCCAATACCCTTTTGTGAGGTCAAGAGTCGTCATGTATCGGGCTGTTCCCAGCCGGTCGATCAACTCATCTATACGTGGCATGGGGTAGGTGTCAAATTTTGTAACTTTGTTCAACTGACGAAAATCGTTACAAAATCGCCAGCTCCCATCCGGTTTAGGCACCAACACAATGGGACTAGACCAATCACTTTGGGACTCCTCTATCACCCCTAAGTTCAGCATTTTCTGTACTTCCTCCCGTATTGCCTCCCGTCGGGCCTCTGGGATCCGATAGGGTTTTAACTTCACCCTTTCACCGGGCGGGGTAATAATGTCATGCTCTACCCCAGATGTTTGTCCCGGCAGCTCAGAGAATACCTCCTTGTTGCGAAGCACAAACTCCTTAACCTCCTGTTGTTGGGGTTGTGACAAGGTGGCTGCGATTCCAACCTCAGGAATCACGCAACCAGTTTGAGCTGGTGACCAAGTGTCTGCGACTAGGGACTCTCTATCCCTCCAGGCTTTCAACAGATTAACGTGATAGATCTGTTCGGGCTTTCGCCTTCCTGGTTGTCTGACCTTGTAATTCACTTTGCTCACTTTTTCCATTATCTCGTAGGGGCCTTGCCATTTGGCAAGGAATTTACTTTCAACCGTAGGGACAAGTACCAATATCCTATCCCCCGGGGAAAAGGTACGGGTCTTGGCTCCACGGTTGTACACTCTCTGCTGTGCCAACTGCGCTTGGGCCAAATGTTCCTTCACGATGGGCATTACCTGTGCAATTCGATCTTGCATCAGGGCGACATGCTCAATCACACTCCTGTGGGGAGAACTCTCACTTTCCCAAGTTTCCTTGGCAATATCCAACAGCCCTCTTGGGTGTCTCCCATACAGTAACTCAAAGGGGGAGAATCCCGTAGAGGATTGGGGCACCTCCCTAATAGCAAACATCAAATAAGGAAGTAGACAGTCCCAATCCTTTCCATCCCTATCCACCACTTTCTTCAACATTTGTTTTAGGGTTTTGTTGAATCTTTCAACCAGCCCATCGGTTTGGGGGTGATACACAGATGTACGTAATTGCGTCACTTTGAACAATTTACACAGCTCCTTCATAACCCGGGACATAAAGGGTGTACCTTGGTCCGTAAGCAGTTCTTTACAAATACCCACCCGGCTAAAAACAAGAGATAGCTCTTTGGCTATGGTTTTGGCCGAGGTATTTCTGAGAGGGATCGCTTCTGGATAACGGGTGGCATAGTCCATTATAACCAATATGTACTGGTGCCCCCTAGCGGACTTGATTATAGGACCTACCAAATCCATTGCGATTCTCTCAAACGGGACCTCAATGATGGGTAGAGGGACCAGCGGGCTACGGAAGTGTGGCATCGGGGCCGACCTCTGACACACAGGGCAGGAGGAACAATAATTTTCTATGTCCTTCATCACCCCAGGCCAATAGAATCTCTGTAATACCCTCTCTCGGGTTTTCTCTGTCCCCAGATGACCTCCAAGAATGTGCCCATGGGCCAACTCCAACACCAACTTCCTGTAAGGTTTGGGCACCACAAGCTGCTCAACGGTTTCTTCTGCCCTTTTTGCCACCCGATACAGTAGGTCCTTCTCTACGCTGAAGTATGGGTAAGTGCAGGTATTATCTGGGTTCACTAACTCGCCATCTATTTTCACTACGTTTTCCCGTGCCTTTATTAGGGCGGGGTCTTTCAACTGTTCTGTGGCAAAGTTTTCCCTGTGAACCTCAAGATCAGAAAACTCCACAGACGGTAGGTTTTCGTCTGAGGAGGTGGGCTCCTCTCCAGTTTCTTGAGTCTCCCCTGCCAATACTGACAAGGGAAATTCGGGAGAGTCCTCACCACTCTCAGAGGAGTTCTGGCTATCATATTCCTGGTACATAGGGGCACCAGTGGGGGGCTCAGGATCATCCCACAGTTCCCAGAACTTCGGAAAATCCCTTCCCACAATGGCGTCATGCGGTAACTGAGACACTAAGCCCACTGGATGAGAAAGGGTACCTTTGGGGGTCTCGAAACACACTGTAGTCACTGGATACTCTCGGGTGTCCCCATGCACACAAATAACAGCTACCTTGCTATTCCCAGAGACCTCTGTTTTAACTAATTCAGCCTTTATCAGGGTCACAAGGCTACCTGAATCCAGCAATACCACAACATTTCTACCATTAATACACATTTTGCATAAATGTTTCTCAGTTCCCCGAATGGCAGTGCATGCGACTGTCGCACACAGCGACTGACGTCTGCCCGTCAGAAAGTCACACTGCATGGGTTCCTCCAAAACCGGGCAATTTGCTGCAATATGTCCCGCTTGCCGGCAGCGGTAGCAAATGATCCTTCTTGCCGCCTCTTGAGCCGCTGATTTCCCAGGCTGTTCTCGCCAAACTTGGGGTAGAGCTCCCACCCTCTCACTCTCTCCACCCTTACCCCTTGGAATCATCTTATCCGCCCCTGGGGATGGTCTGGTCTTAGGGTGGAAAGTCCGAGTGTCTCTGGAAGAGGCCGTCAGGTTCTCTGTAGCCAAGTATTTCTCCACACGATCCACAAGACCATCGGCCGTCTCTGGGTCTCCATGGCTTACCCACTTTTGGATGGCAGTAGGAAGAGCTCTCAAAAACCGATCCATTACAACACGTTCCACAATCTTTGGTGCGGACAAAGTCTCTGGCTGTAGCCACTTTCTGCTCAGGTGAATGAGATCATACATTTGAGACCTGGGGGGTTTTCCAAGCTGGAAAGTCCAGTTATGCACACGCTGAGCCCGGACAGCCAGGGTGACACCCAGCCTTGCCAATATTTCAGCTTTTAGCATCACATAGTCTTTTGCTTGGTCAGGCTCTAGGTCATAGTAAGCTTTCTGCGATTCACCCGTTAACAGAGGAGCCACCAGTCCAGCCCACTGCTCCTCAGGCCACTTTTCTCTTTCAGCAGTCCTTTCAAACGTGGTCAAAAATACCTCTGGATCATCCTCTCCAGTCATTTTTGTCAATAAACGACTCACCCCAAAGGACGCGGTATTAGTGGGACGGCTTTCCTCACTGGTCTGCGGACGTTGCTGCATTACTGCTTCCATTTGTTGTAGTCTCTGCTCTTGCTTCTGTAATAGGTCTATGAAGCGGGCCTCAGATCGTTGCTGGGCTTGTTGCTGAGCTTCCAGACTCTGTTGGTGAGCTTGCTGCTGGGCTGCAAGGCTCTGTTGATGAGCTTGCTGCTGGGCTGCGAAGTTCTGTTGTTGAGCTGCAAGGCTCTTTTGCAAACCTGCATTTGTCTGCTGTTGATTGGCATTTGCTAGAGCCAGCTGTTTCAGTATCTCCTCCATGCTGGCTTAAAAAAAAACTGCCACTGGTTCTCCACCAACTGTGTGGGGGTTAGCTCGGCAGCGGGTGTGTGTGACCCCCGGGATGGGCTCCCCACACAAAAACAGGCCCAGCAGACGGAGGTTGTGGTTTTCAAAATCAAAAAGGTGCCGTTTATTTTCTATTTACAGTGACAAAAACACAGCAAAGCAAAAGAAACAAACAAAATAAATCCTGGTCAACTTGACCTCTGACTAAACATACAGGTTTCCTAACTAACGACTGGGATCAGCCTAGTGCTGTCCTAGTCCCTGGTTTTAAATGTCCAAGCAAAATATAGCCACACAGGCTTTCTCTCACCGCACAGGGGTTCACTCTCCCTAGACAGTCCACACAGGTCTGCTTCCAGGCATGAGCTAACATCTAATGAATCTGGGAGTTTTTATAGAGGCCTTAAACGAACTGACAGGCTTCAGCTGGCCTCATCAACTCCCTGCCTGCACGACGCCCAGCCCTCTCCCTAGAGGTATGAGTCATCAATGAGCCCACTAGTCTCAGCTGGGCTTATACAACTCTCCACCTAGCTGTATAAATCGGCGTAAAGCCTGAATCTGGGCGAAATATATCTACCCCCCTGGATGCAACCAGGTGACTTTACCTTCCTGCTGTCACAATATATATATATACTGTGAGGGGGTTAGCTCGGCAGCGGGTATGTGTGACCCCCGGGATGGGCTCCCCACCCAAAAACAGGCCCAGCAGACGGAGGTTGTGGTTTTCAAAATCAAAAAGGTGCGGTTTATTTTCTATTTACAGTGACAAAAACACAGCAAGGCAAAAAAAACATAAACAAAATAAATCCTGGTCAACTTGACCTCTGACTAAACATACAGGTTTCCTAACTAACAACTGGGATCAGCCTAGTGCTGTCCTAGTCCCTAAGTCCCTGGTTTTAAATGTCCAAGCAAAATATAGCCACACAGGCTTTCTCTCACCGCACAGGGGTTCACTCTCCCTAGACAGTCCACACAGGTCTGGTTCCAGGCATGAGCTAACATCTAATGAAGCTGGGCTTTCTTATAGAGGCCTAAATGAGCTGACAAGGTTCAGCTGGTCTCATCAACTCCCTGTCTGCACGACGCCCAGCCCTCTCCCTAGAGGTATGAGTCATCCATGAGCACACTAGCCTTATACAACTCTCCACCTAGTTGTACAAATCGGCGTAAAGCCTGAATCTGGGCGAAATATATCTACCCCCCTGGATGCAACCAGGTGACTTTACCTTCCTGCTGTCACATACCCCCCCCTCTTGTTTTAACCTCGGGGTTGGAACACCAGCAATCAGGCATTCATGTACTCGAGACAAAGCATCCACATTCCCCATTTGAACGCCAGGGCGATGCTTTACTGTGAAGTTGAATTCCTGGAGGGCCAGGAACCACCTATTCACTCTTCTATTTGTTTCCTTGTTTTGAGCCATCCACTTTAACGGAGCGTGATCCGTAACCATGTCAAAGTGCCTACCTAGCAGGTAGTACCGAAGGGAATCTAGAGCCCACTTCACCGCTAAACACTCCTTTTCAACGGTGGCGTAATTTACCTCATGGGACTTCAACTTCCTGCTGAGGTAAATGACTGGGTGCTCTTCCCCGTTCCAGACCTGGGACAATACTGCTCCTAACCCCACATCTGACGCATCACTTTGTACGACAAAGTCTCTAGAGAAGTCGGGTGAGTACAACACTGGCTGGCTACATAAGGCTTGTTTCAAGAATTGGAATGCTGCCTCAGCCTCGGGGGTCCATTTAATCATGACCGACCCTTTCCCCTTCGTCAGGTTGGTTAGGGGCACAGCCTTAGAAGCAAAGTGGGGAATGAATCGCCGATAATACCCAGCGATTCCCAGAAAGGCTCGTACCTGCTTCTTGCTGTTGGGACGTGGCCAACTCTGGATGGCCTCGACTTTGTTGAGTTGGGGTTTTATTACTCCCCTCCCAATGGTGTACCCAAGATATTTGGCCTCCTCCTGCCCAATGGTACACTTCTTGGGGTTAGCCGTAAACCCTGCTTCCCGAACAGAGTCCAGGACTGCTTGCACTTTTGGCAGATGTGAGGCCCAATCTGTGCTATGGACAATTATGTCATCCAGGTAAGCCGCAGCATACTTCCGATGGGGCCTCAGCATCTGGTCCATTTTCCGCTGGAATGTGGCCGGCGCATTCTGTAACCCGAACGGCATTCTTTTATATTGGAACGCCCCGTCTGGGGTTACAAATGCGGTTTTCTCTTTGGCCGACTTGGCCAGGGGGATTTGCCAATACCCTTTTGTGAGGTCAAGAGTCGTCATGTATCGGGCTGTTCCCAGCCGGTCGATCAACTCATCTATACGTGGCATGGGGTAGGTGTCAAATTTTGTAACTTTGTTCAACTGACGAAAATCGTTACAAAATCGCCAGCTCCCATCCGGTTTAGGCACCAACACAATGGGACTAGACCAATCACTTTGGGACTCCTCTATCACCCCTAAGTTCAGCATTTTCTGTACTTCCTCCCGTATTGCCTCCCGTCGGGCCTCTGGGATCCGATAGGGTTTTAACTTCACCCTTTCACCGGGCGGGGTAATAATGTCATGCTCTACCCCAGATGTTTGTCCCGGCAGCTCAGAGAATACCTCCTTGTTGCGAAGCACAAACTCCTTAACCTCCTGTTGTTGGGGTTGTGACAAGGTGGCTGCGATTCCAACCTCAGGAATCACGCAACCAGTTTGAGCTGGTGACCAAGTGTCTGCGACTAGGGACTCTCTATCCCTCCAGGCTTTCAACAGATTAACGTGATAGATCTGTTCGGGCTTTCGCCTTCCTGGTTGTCTGACCTTGTAATTCACTTCGCTCACTTTTTCCATTATCTCGTAGGGGCCTTGCCATTTGGCAAGGAATTTACTTTCAACCGTAGGGACAAGTACCAATATCCTATCCCCCGGGGAAAAGGTACGGGTCTTGGCTCCACGGTTGTACACTCTCTGCTGTGCCAACTGCGCTTGGGCCAAATGTTCCTTCACGATGGGCATTACCTGTGCAATTCGATCTTGCATCAGGGCGACATGCTCAATCACACTCCTGTGGGGAGAACTCTCACTTTCCCAAGTTTCCTTGGCAATATCCAACAGCCCTCTTGGGTGTCTCCCATACAGTAACTCAAAGGGGGAGAATCCCGTAGAGGATTGGGGCACCTCCCTAATAGCAAACATCAAATAAGGAAGTAGACAGTCCCAATCCCTTCCATCTCTATCCACCACTTTCTTCAACATTTGTTTTAGGGTTTTGTTGAATCTTTCAACCAGCCCATCGGTTTGGGGGTGATACACAGATGTACGCAATTGCGTCACTTTGAACAATTTACACAGCTCTTTCATAACCCGGGACATAAAGGGTGTACCTTGGTCCGTAAGCAGTTCTTTACAAATACCCACCCGGCTAAAAACAAGAGATAGCTCTTTGGCTATGGTTTTGGCCGAGGTATTTCTGAGAGGGATCGCTTCTGGATAACGGGTGGCATAGTCCATTATAACCAATATGTACTGGTGCCCCCTAGCGGACTTGATTATAGGACCTACCAAATCCATTGCGATTCTCTCAAACGGGACCTCAATGATGGGTAGAGGGACCAGCGGGCTACGGAAATGTGGCATCGGGGCCGACCTCTGACACACAGGGCAGGAGGAACAATAATTTTCTATGTCCTTCATCACCCCAGGCCAATAGAATCTCTGTAATACCCTCTCTCGGGTTTTCTCTGTCCCCAGATGACCTCCAAGAATGTGCCCATGGGCCAACTCCAACACCAACTTCCTGTAAGGTTTGGGCACCACAAGCTGCTCAACGGTTTCTTCTGCCCTTTTTGCCACCCGATACAGTAGGTCCTTCTCTACGCTGAAGTATGGGTAAGTGCCGGTATTATCTGGGTTCACTAACTCGCCATCTATTTTCACTACGTTTTCCCGTGCCTTTATTAGGGCGGGGTCTTTCAACTGTTCTGTGGCAAAGTTTTCCCTGTGAACCTCAAGATCAGAAAACTCCACAGACGGTAGGTTTTCGTCTGAGGAGGTGGGCTCCTCTCCAGTTTCTTGAGTCTCCCCTGCCAATACTGACAAGGGAAATTCCGGAGAGTCCTCACCACTCTCAGGGGAGTTCTGGCTATCACATTCCTGGTACATAGGGGCACCAGTGGGGGGCTCAGGATCATCCCACAGTTCCCAGAACTTCGGAAAATCCCTTCCCACAATGGCGTCATGCGGTAACTGAGATACTAAGCCCACTGGATGAGAGAGGGTACCTTTGGGGGTCTCGAAACACACTGTAGTCACTGGATACTCTCGGGTGTCCCCATGCACACAAATAACGGCTACCTTGCTATTCCCAGAGACCTCTGTTTTAACTAACTCAGCCTTTATCAGGGTCACAAGGCTACCTGAATCCAGCAATACCACAACATTTCTACCATTAATACACATTTTGCATAAATGTTTCTCAGTTCCCCGAATGGCAGTGCATGCGACTGTCGCACACAGCGACTGACGTCTGCCCGTCAGAAAGTCACACTGCATGGGTTCCTCCACAACCGGGCAATTTGCTGCAATATGTCCCGCTTGCCGGCAGCGGTAGCAAACGATCCTTCTTGCGGCCTCTTGAGCCGCTGATTTCCCAGGCTGTTCTCGCCAAACTTGGGGTAGAGCTCCCACCCTCTCACTCTCTCCACCCTCACCCCTTGGAATCCTCTTATCCGCCCCTGGGGATGGTCTGGTCTTAGGGTGGAAAGTCCGAGTGTCTCTGGAAGAGGCCGTCAGGTTCTCTGTAGCCAAGTATTTCTCCACACGATCCACAAGACCATCGGCCGTCTCTGGGTCTCCATGGCTTACCCACTTTTGGATGGCAGTAGGAAGAGCTCTCAAAAACCGATCCATTACAACACGTTCCACAATCTTTGGTGCGGACAAAGTCTCTGGCTGTAGCCACTTTCTGCTCAGGTGAATGAGATCATACATTTGAGACCTGGGGGGTTTTCCAAGCTGGAAAGTCCAGTTATGCACACGCTGAGCCCGGACAGCCAGGGTGACACCCAGCCTTGCCAATATTTCAGCTTTTAGCATCACATAGTCTTTTGCTTGGTTAGGCTCTAGGTCATAGTAAGCTTTCTGCGATTCACCAGTTAACAGAGGAGCCACTAGTCCAGCCCACTGCTCCTCAGGCCACTTTTCTCTTTCAGCGGTCCTTTCAAATGTGGTCAAAAATACCTCTGGATCATCCTCTCCAGTCATTTTTGTCAATAAACGACTCACCCCAAAGGACGCGGTATTAGTGGGACGGCTTTCCTCACTGGTCTGCGGACGTTGCTGCATTACTGCTTCCATCTGTTGTTGTAGTCTCTGCTCTTGCTTCTGCAACAGGTCTATGAAGCGGGCCTCAGATTGCTGTTGGGCTTGTTGCTGAGCCTCCAGACTCTGTTGTAAAGTTGCAAGGCTCTGTTGATGAGCTTGCTGCTGGGCTGCAAGGCTCCTTTGCAAACCTGCATTTGTCTGCTGTTGATTGGCATTTGCTAGAGCCAGCTGTTTCAGTATCTCCTCCATGCTGGCTTAAAAAAAAACTGCCACTGGTTCTCCACCAACTGTGAGGGGGTTAGCTCGGCAGCGGGTATGTGTGACCCCCGGGATGGGCTCCCCACCCAAAAACAGGCCCAGCAGACGGAGGTTGTGGTTTTCAAAATCAAAAAGGTGCGGTTTATTTTCTATTTACAGTGACAAAAACACAGCAAGGCAAAAAAAACATAAACAAAATAAATCCTGGTCAACTTGACCTCTGACTAAACATACAGGTTTCCTAACTAACAACTGGGATCAGCCTAGTGCTGTCCTAGTCCCTAAGTCCCTGGTTTTAAATGTCCAAGCAAAATATAGCCACACAGGCTTTCTCTCACCGCACAGGGGTTCACTCTCCCTAGACAGTCCACACAGGTCTGGTTCCAGGCATGAGCTAACATCTAATGAAGCTGGGCTTTCTTATAGAGGCCTAAATGAGCTGACAAGGTTCAGCTGGTCTCATCAACTCCCTGTCTGCACGACGCCCAGCCCTCTCCCTAGAGGTATGAGTCATCCATGAGCACACTAGCCTTATACAACTCTCCACCTAGTTGTACAAATCGGCGTAAAGCCTGAATCTGGGCGAAATATATCTACCCCCCTGGATGCAACCAGGTGACTTTACCTTCCTGCTGTCACAATACATACATACATACACCTTTATACCGACGCACGTGTTTTTGAGCTTTGGTTTGAGGTGCACACCCTAATGCATTAGGCTGCGCACGCCTATGCTCCAGCGTGATACATACTCCACAGATCCAGGTCAACCTTGTTCCATGGTGCTTTGCTATGCCAGAAACCAGCTCTTGGCCTACACTTCTTGGATAAGCATACACATAGCTCCCAACCATCCTTGATCTTGAGGGACCGTCCCTTATTTGGAACAAAGTCCTTCAGTCCTTCCTCCTCATTTGTTCCTCATTTTGGTCTGATCTATATAGTTGTATATAAAATGCATTATTTATCTATCATAAAGTTTTTCACTGCTAAACCTTTCACTCAATTTCTAAAGTGCTGCATTTGTAAATCTCAAAAGTCAATATAAAGGAATAGTAGTGGTAAAAAAAGCACTTGTGGGTTTATTTAACCATTTTTTTGGTATAATTCTCCTTTAAGGGAGGCATAGCAGGGTGTGTGTCCTATGCCCAAAAACATTTGCTAATAAGTGTTCCTTGTTCCCATCTCAGTGTCAGGATTCAGCAGCTAGGGAGATCAGACACAGAAGCGGCTCTTTAATTAGGCAAATTAGACGGTCGTCTAAGGCACTGTTCCGGATTCTGACGCAAGGGGGCACTGTACCGAATTCTGACGTAAGGGGGTACTGTACCGGATTCTGATGTAAGGGGGCACTTTGCTAGGTTCTGATGTAAGGGGGCATGCCAGATCCTGATGTAAGGGGGGCACTGTGCCAGATCCTGATGTAAAGGGGCACTCCAGCTCTTTCTTTCTTTGGTGCTATTCCTCACCAGGTGACAGTATCCCCCCATGCCCATCCCTGACTATCCCTGTCCAGTCCCTTTGATACCTATCTATTTGCCTCCCCTCCACTTCCCTCATGTGAGCACAAATCCTCCTCCCTTTTTATCCCTATACAGACCAGGGTCCCCCAGTTTAACTGCAGTTCTCCTCTACCCATCCCCTATTTCCTACCCACCCCCCTTTTCCCCTCTTCTTTGCCCCCTACCAAATGGTTCCAAGACTCGCCCCCCACCCCAAATTTTTTATGGCTAAGGAAGAACCCCGAGACGGAGCATCTTACTACTGCTGCTGCTTGTGTGGGTGGGATGTGTACTGCGCCAATCCCTGCTGACCCTCTCCTATTCATCCCACGTGATTGGTGCGCTACACATCCCACTCACACAAGCAGCAGTAGTAATAAGATGGTCTGCCTCAGAGTTCTTCCTTAACTCATGCAAGCTGATGGAAGAAAGCCAGAAACTCAGAGGGGGAAGGTAGAGGGGGAGATGTCATTCCAGTTGTAGATTTAGCCCAGTGACAGCCTGACAGAATCGGTAGGATTTGTGAGAGCAGCTTCCCTGCGCAGCTCTGCTTGAGGAGACCATATCTGTATTGTACATTACTGCTCCAATGCTGTACCCTCCTGCTCTCTGTACTGTGCCCACTTACCCTCCCCCTGTACTGTACCCCCTGCCCCCTGTGCTGTGCCCACTTACCCTCCCCTGTACTTTACCCCCCTGCCCCCTGTACTGTGATCACTTACCCTCCCATTGTACTGTACCCCCTGCCCCCTGTACTGTGCCCACTTACCCTCCCCCTGTACTGTACCCCCCTGCCCCCTGTACTGTGACCACTTACCCTCCCACTGTACTGTGCCCTCCTGCTACACCCTGTACCGTACCCTCCTGTGACAGACTCACCCGGGACAGAGGCTTTTGGAGTGGACTGAATGCTAGCCTCTTGCCTTGAGATCATGGGCCCTTGCATTTGAGGGAACAGTGCTCTTTGTGAGCTGTATGCCTGGGGACCCTGTATATGCCAGTTTAGAAAGAGTGACTGATTCATACTGTTGTGACATATACTGTAAGGAGTATGCTAATGTCATCACCTCAAGCCACCTGTCTGTCTTTTGTCTTCTATAATGTAAATGAGTCTAGTGTGGCTTCTCTGTCACCCATTGTTGTCTGTGCTAATTGACCCTGCAATTGTATGAAGGAGTTCTGTGTTGATATGTATGATAATGTGCATTGTAATTAGGGAGTCACAACGGCTGCTTTAAGGGATTAGTTAATTAGCTCATGTTAATTTATGTTTCTGCTTACAAATGTTTTGTAGAGTAATACGAGCAGGAGGTATGCGGCTCCTCTTTGACTTGCATACCTCCCAACTGGCACGGATCCTGCAGGTTTTTTCCCGCACAGGCCCCTCCTTCCCGCAGACCCGCGAGACTTCATTTTTTCCCGCAGAGCAGGAAGGCACAGCAGGAAGTGGAGGAACGCGCGGCGTGCGGGATGACAAATGAGCCAGTCGGATCAGGTAAGACCCCCCCACGATAGTCTACTAAAGCAATGTCCCGGGAACCCCCCCCCCCGCTCCACAACTTTTTTCCCTGTATTCCTTTAGGGGGTTTGTACTCAAACCTTCCTCCGTGATACCAGACAGGATCTGAGGACAGAACCCTGGGTTTCAGCATTTACTGTTCAGGCCCTTAGGTTGCCCACCTGAGGTAACATGGCAGCCTGTGTTGGGGAGAGGAGACAGGCCCCATCCCCACTGAAAAAAGTAGACAAAGACACCCAAGCTCTACCTCACAATTGTAAAGTAATGAGCTGAACATCGGTGCTCAGGCTTGTTGTGTCCCATGAACATCAAAATAGCAAGAAATGTCGGCAACACGATTGCTTCTTCTTACAAATCTTTATTGCGCACTAACAGCAGTGCTACATTTATAATGCTAACGTGTTTTGGCCGGAGCCTTCCTCATAGCAATCCATCCCCATTGGATCGCTCCATTCTGAAGGAAGACCCATAGTCCATGTGCTCATTAACTATAAATACAGGCACCCAGCATGCCTAGGGGCACCTCCCCTCTGTAATTGGCCGGGGCTGTATGAATATTAATGCTCCCATCTGCATGGTTTCTGCCTACTGTCCAGCACTTTCCACAGTTGCTAGGACACCCCTCAAGACAGCATGAACAGCACCAGAGAACACGGAGTAGCCTACACTAATCAATCACAGCTCTCTGTTAAGCAGACAGCACATAAATTTACCTGCTGTTCCTCTGTAAGACCCCTTTCACACTGAGGCACTTTGCAGGCGCTATAGCACTAAAAATAGCGCCTGCAAATCGCCCTGAAAGAGCCGCTCCTTTCACTCCAGTGTGAAAGCCCGAGGGCTTTCACACTGGAGCGGTGCGCTGGCAGGACGGTAAAAAAAGTCCTACTAGCCGCATCTTCTGCTGCAGCGGCGCTTTGCGTGTGGTTTTAATATTTTTTTGCCCGCTAGCGGGGGTTAAAAGCGCCCTGCTAGCGGCCGAATAGTGCCGCAAAAACTATGGTAAAGCGCTGATAAAAATAGCGACACCCCACCACCCGTGAAAGGGGTCTTAAGCGGAGAAACCAAAATCTATAATACACTCATCCTAGCACCTACCTAAGAGGACGCTACACATACATCTCTCATTGGTTATCCTAAATAGTGTAGCTTGAGGGTCCCCACCAGTGCTGTCACCACTACGGATGAACTTGGGTTCAGCTTGGGTTCAGTTTGAACCCATGTTTTTCCAAACACAAAAAAAATTGTCAGTGCCGGGCCAAGCAGCTGCAGCCATGACATTCATGTACATAAAGAGGCAGGAATGCTTGTGACATCATTGACCTAATATGGCCTAATTTGTGGTCATATTAGGTCAATGATGTCATGAGCATCCCTTTCTGTGTGTGCATAATTGTCTTCCTTGTACAAGCGGTTGTTGAAACACACATTATGCAGACATTGATCACTGCTGCCACCACTGGAAAACCTGTCCCAGGAAAGGTAATCCAGTAATCTCTGGAGTGTATGTATGGAAAACAGGAAGGCTGTAGAAGATCAGTACTGCAAAGATGCAACAAAGGATTAAAAAAAAAAAGATGAAAACCAATACTTTATTAAAAATAAATGTTTATTATGCATAGCAATTCAGCCCACTGAATGTCATTTAATTAGGGGTTTACATCTACCTTTAGGACTGTAGAAGTCAACTTGATGTATCAAGATCTGGTGTGGTCTTATGTGTGTATAAAGATAAGCATTCAATGATTATAGTAAACTACTGTTGGAGGCAAATTACCTTCCATATAGATATATATATTTTTTTATGACAATATAACTCACCTATTTGACCCAGAATTCCTGGGACTGTAGCTAAGAGAACCAAACTGCTAATAGTCTTCATTCCCTAGAAACAGAAAAAATACTTTAACAAATACATGTATGGCATAAATGATCCCACAGTCATGACACATGTTCCTCAGAAATATCCCACTGTCATGTGATCAGGACACTGTCTCCCATGTTAGGGCTGAGAAAACCCTGTTTGTGCTCCCCCCATTTATATTTGTTGGGTGAATAGAGCATCAAAGGATCAGCTTAAAAGGCCATGCATCTTTATTCTTGACAGTATAGTGACAATCAAAAGAAAAGCAGTAGCCCAGTCATGTTTCAGGGGTCAAATAAGTCCACTACCTCATTGTTGTTTGATTGTGCCATTTATATCTGTGATCAGTGTGATGCTTGGCTCCAGTGGCAGCTGGTGGTATATATTTTTTGGAGGGGTTGGCAAACGATGCACCCCCCCCAGTTGGTCGGTCACCAGCTCTGCACTTACCCCATCTAGGTCGTGAGCAGGGCTTCCTCTGGGTGGCGGCTTCTCCTGCGTCTCCTCCTCTGCATCAGGCGGCTTCCGCCTTGCGTCTCCTCCCTCCTCCTCCTAGGCAGACAATAGGATCATTTCTGCTCTCAGCCAATTGGGTGACAGGTAGCAAATAGCGAATATTAATTTGTTATCCTCTCACAAGTGGCCACCTTTTTTGAAGCAAATTAGAGCCTCAGGCTCTAATCATGTGCTTCTAAAAAAAATCTAATAGAAAGACATTGGAATCCATGCGCCTGGCACCCTGCATGTAAATTAGGAGCCGTGCGCATGGATTAGGGGGGCGGTGCCCTTGCGCCTCGTATGGATGGGCCGCCACTGTTTGGCTCCCACACAACAGTCTTTCATGGAATACTGAAAATCTTCCCTGCTAATTTTTTGGTACTGTTAATAACAATTAACAGTACCAAACAAATTGCAGGGAAGATTTTCTACAATGTAATGAAATCAGACAAAGAGATTTGAGGGTCTTGTCAAAGATGGACATACTCTTAATGGTTGTGGCTTATTATGATACACCTCTCCCATGTTCATTCTATTTAAGTTAAACAGTAGGAATGGAAAGGATGAGGTGTTTTATGAGCTGATCAAGATAAATACTGTTCTGTGAAAATGACATGGACTCCCCTAAATAAAATAAAATACTACATACTACACTATACCCTCATCCATGGGCGTAGCATAAGGGGTTGCAGGGGTCACAATCGCAACCCTGCCTCTAGCTCCAGGGGGCCCCTGCAGCCTCCCTGTCATATCATATCCTCCACAAAGTCCAGCTTTCCACAGTCCACACCTCTCTGTTTTCATTGGCTGGGAAGAAGCTGTGAGCCATTTCCTGAATGGAGAGGAGCATGGGGTGAGAACAGCCCAGGATGGGGAAGTGTCTGTGCTGTGTGCTGGCAACATGGAATGGTAACCAAGCTCAGTGAGTTAAGAGGAGGAGAGTGCCGTCCTGTAGCCACAATGGGACAGATGTCACTGGTGAGGTAAGACACAGCTCAGTATCTCCTAGTCACCAGCTGGGATTCTCTGTACCCCCCACCCCACCCGGGGATGTCCGCTTACCCCACTTCCCTGACAACTGAGGAAATGACACACACCTCCGGGAGGTGACCTTCCCCCAACACTGACAGAGGAACCTTAAGAAATTGCTAAAACAAATCCCCTAACACCTTCCGAGGGGCTGCAGGCCCCAGATTTTGTGTCACATGGCTTTGCCCCCCTAGATCTAAGTTGTGCCCCCCCCCAAAGCCCCCTGACCACCTCCTCCACCCTGGATGCTGAGCTCTTTTCCCATTACAGCACTCAATACTGATCCTCCTCCGCAGGGCTGAAATCACATTCCTTTACAACACAGCCAGTCAGCCACGATCTGCACAGGGTGTATCTGCCTACTGCAACTACACTGCCGTTCCGAACAGAGAATTTTACAGGTCAGAACAGCAACATAAAAGCCAGATACACCCTATGAATGCTGACAGACTATGTGTAAAGGAATGAGATTTCAGCCCTGTGTGGTGTGGGGGAGGAGCTGTATACAGTGGGATGGGAAAGGAGCTCTGCCAAGTGACCTGCTAGGGGTGATCCCTGTCCTCTTATTCTCCAGCGGCGATCCCTGTCCTCTGATCCTCCAGCGGCGATCCCTGTCCTCTGATTCTCCAGCGGCGATCCCCGTCCTCTGATTCTCCAGCGGCGATCCCCGTCCTCTGATTCTCCAGCGGCGATCCCTGTCCTCTGATTCTCCAGCGGCGATCCCTGTCCTCTGATTCTCCAGCGGCGATCCCTGTCCTCTGATTTTTCAGCCGTGATGCCTGTCCTCTGATTCTCCAGCCGTGATTCATGTCTTCTGATTCTTCAGCGGTGATCCCTGTCCTCTGATGTAGGGAGGAACTCTGGGAACTCAAAACTCTTAAGCCACTTTGAGTATCTTAGCGTGCGGTGGGTGTATCTGCACGCACAGTGAAAGTGGTGGGTGGTAGTTGGAGGGGGGGCCCAGGTCAACTTTTGCATCGGGGCCCACAAGTTTCAAGCTACACCTCTGCCCTCATCACATATAATATTCATCATTCAGCTTCCTTTATATGCATTAAGTAGTACAATTGTACATACACAAGTGAATAAGTCCAAAGTTTTATGTAGACAAATGCAGTTTTTAGGCAAGTAGCATTTGCAGTGCTGCGTATTTAGCTAACCCTGGGACTCTGGGAATCCTTTGCAAAGTATTAACTGTTTATTTGAAAAAGAGAAACTTTAAAGATTGTAAAAAAATGATGTAAAACAACAGATGTAAAACAAAATAATATCAACTCCAAATTATTATAGTTTTCTTTTAACAAATAACCCAGCTTAGGGATGCTTTACTATCTAATTGTGTAATCTACTCTCTTGTAAGATATGTTCTTTTATTGCATAATTCAGCCTAAATTTAGGCCACCTTATCGTATCTATGAACTTTAGTTTATAGAATATATTCCTTTTTCTATTATTTGACCTAAAATGAGATGGGTTAAATATAATGCCGCGTACACACGACCGTTTTTAATGTCATTTTAAAAAACGAAGTTTTTCTCGACGTGATTTTTCTTGTTTCCTCTCAAGCCTGTCTTGCATACACGCGTTCATTAAAAAAAACGCTCGAGCAAAGCGCAGTGACGTACAACTAGGGATGAGCTTCGAGTTCGAGTCGAACTCATGATCGACTCGAACATTGCCTGTTCGCCGAACAGCGAACAATTTGGGGTGTTCGCGGCAAATTCGAAAAATCTATGGGAGAAATCTAAAGTGCTAATTATAAAGGCTTATATGCAAGTTATTGTCCTAAAAAGTGTTTGGGGACCCGGGTCCTGCCCCAGGGGACATGTATCAATGCAAAAAAAAGTTTTAAAAACGGCCGTTTTTTTGGGAGCAGTGATTTTAATAATGCTTAAAGTGAAACAATAAAAGTGAAATATTCCTTTAAATTTCGTACCTGTAGGGTGTGTATGATATGCATGTAAAGTGGCGCATGTTTCCCGTGCTTAGAACTGTCCCTGCACAAAGTGTCATTTTTGAAGGAAAAAAAGTAATTTAAAACTCACTCGTGGCTATTAATGAATTGTCGGCTTTTATCAATACATAGAAAAGTCATTGATAAAAATAAAAAAAAGCGTGGGGGTTCCCCCAAATTCAATTACCAGGCCCTTCAGGTCTGGAATGGATATTAAGGGGAACCCCGCCGCAAATAAAATAAAAATGGCGTTGGGTTCCCCCTAAATATGCATACCAGGCCCTTCAGATCTGGCATGGATTTTAAGGGGAACTCCACCCCAAATAAAAAAAAAATATGGCGTGGAGTCCCCCCAAAAATCCATACCAGACCCTTATCCGAGCACGCAACCTGGCAGGCCGCAGGAAAAGTGGGGGGGACGAGAGAGCGCCCCCCCCTCCTGAACCGTACTAGGCCACATGCCCTCAACATGGGGAGGATGTCCCCATGTTGATGGTGACAAGGGCCTCATCCCCACAACCCTTGCCCGGTGGTTGTGGGGGTCTGCGGGCAGGGGGCTTATCGGAATCTGGAAGACCCCTTTAACAAAGGGGACCCCCAGATCCCGGCCCCCCCTATGTGAATTGGTAAGGGGTACATTGTACCCCTACCATTTCACGAAGAAAGTGTAAAAAAATGTAAATAAAAACACACAAACACCTTGGAAAAGTCCTTTATTAAAAAAAAAACAATAATAATAATAAAAAAAAACATTCCAGCGATGAAATCCAGTGACCCGCGGCGATCCCGATGTCCGTCATTGGTTGAGCCTGAGCGGACCTGATGGGGAACTGTGTTTTAAATGGGGAACAGTGTTTTAAATGTATAGATCCGCCCCTTCTAAAGTTCCCCATCAGGTCCGCTAAGCGGACCAGATGCGGAACGTGAGAAGGGGCGGGTCTATTCATATATTACACAGTGAAGGAAGTTCCCCATCAGGTCTACGACATGTCTAATGACATTTTGTGCAGGGACAGTTCTAAGCACTGGAAACATGCGCCACTTTACATGCATATCATACACACCCCCCAGGTACGAAATTTAAAGGAAAATTTCACTTTTATTTTTTCATCTTAAGCATTATTAAAATCACCGCTCCCGTAAAAACGTCTATTTTTTAAACTTTTTTTTGCATTGATACATGTCCCCTGGGGCAGAACCCGGGTCCCCAAACACTTTTTAGGACAATAACTTGCATATTAGCCTTTATAATTAGCACTTTAGATTTCGAACGTTCAAGTCCATTGTATTTAATAGGGTTCTAAAGTTCACGCGAACATTTTGTCTGTTCGCAGGTTCTGGTGCGAGCCGAACAGGGGGGTGTTCGGCTCATCCCTGCGTACAACACGTACGACGGCACTATAAAGGGGAAGTTCCCTTCGGATGGCGCCACCCTTCATGTTAGTAAAGTTAGTTGAGCGACGATTCGCGCTTTTCAGCCTCGTGCTTTTCAGTCCGTTACAGCGTGACGAATTGGCTATCTCCATTACGAACGCTAGTTTTACCAGAACGAGCGCTCCCGTCTCATACTTGATTCTGAGCATGCACGTTTTTTTCCCCTCGTTAAAGCATACACACTACCGTTTTTCACGACGTTAAAAAAAACGACATGAAAAACAACGTGAAAAAATAGAGCATGTTCGAAATTTTTAATGGCCGTTTTTCACGTCGTTAAAAATGCTCTGGAGCATACACACAATCGTTTTTAATGCCCAATTAAAAAAATTGCATTTTTAACGGCGTGAAAAACGATCGTGTGTACGCGGCATAAGAAGAAAAAAATAGTGCGGAACCATATCTAAACTCAGTCTAATCTGATTGTCCAAAATCTCCTTTCCAACAACTATATGGTGCCAGAGGCTACCTCCCATTCCCTGCACTCCCCTTTCCCCTATAATTGAAAGTAGATTCTAGGCTCTTCACACCCCCTTCATCCCTCTTTTCCTATGCTCAAATATAGATTCTACCCTCCTCTCATGTCCTGCATCTCCATTTTATGTACCCCAATATAGATTGTAGAATCCTCGCACACCCCTATACTCCAATATAGAATGGAGGCGCTTCTTACCCCCTGCATCCCCTCTTCCCCTATATTCCTCCAAAAATGGTAGGCTTTTCTCAACCTCTGTTACCACAAAAGAAAATTGTTAGGCTTCTCCCCTCCACCATTAGTCTAATGTGAACTGTAGTCTTCTTCCACCTCCTGCATGCCGCTCCATACCCCAATGTAGATTGCAACGTCTTTCTTTAGATTGTAAGCTCTTCCCACTCCCAATGACCCCTCTCTGCTATATCACAAAGTAGATCGTAGGCTCCTCCCATTGTCTGCTATACTCCAATTGTACGGTGTTCCCATCCCTTGAACCCCCTCTCCGCCTTTACACCAATGTGACCTGTAATCTTCTCCCACCCCTTGAAGAAATGTTTCTATTTTTTTCCTATGCCGGTATGCATAGCAAAATAGCACCCTTGTATATGTTTTCCTTTGCCCTCTGCAGCATTTCCAAAATACTATTAATTTGATAGCAGATATTCCTTATCTACATAAAATTTATAATAGATTCTCTGCGCTAAGATGACGATGTTTGTGAACCTCCTTGAGCTGCTGGACACAAGAATTATCCCCTTGGATATTAAGGACTAGAGAAACAATAAAAATGTGAATCCCCTAAACCCAACTCAACCATCAACAGCTCCTTACCTCCGTATTCTGTCTCTGCAGTACAGAATGATTTGGATCGCATAACAGCATGTACTTATAGGCGTTGGGTGCTCCTTATTGGTCAGTCAGTTTGGTTCATTTTCTCTTATTAAATAGGATGCGGTTACTATTTTATCTGATTTCATTCTTCTATAGAAGTTCGCTCACCTTTGTAAGATTGCATTAGATAAGCTACTAACTGTAATTAGTTTCATATGTAAACACCTAACAGTCTAATAGGCCAAATAGCTATTTAGTGCACATTTTTTAACACATAGACCAGAAGAGGCAACAGTACTGTACCATTATAATATAATCACAGTTCCTGAGAAAATGCCTTTTGTGCCGCTTTGCTCATTACAGTATTTCTGACAATTGACCATTTGTGTGTTTTGAGTGCAATTACAAACCCTCAAAATTTACCCTTTTAACTGGTTTTATGAGTTGTACTGATCAAAAAGTAGAACTTGCTGTCAGACGAACAGCTTCGCCTTACAAATGACATTATGAGAGTGTGTCTCCTGGTTGGAACTGAGCTGTTAGTTTTAAATCTGGGCTTAGGTTTGCCACCAGTGGCGGCTGGTGTTTTTTTGTTTGGGGCTGGCAAATAACCCCCCCCATGGCACCTCAAACCCTCCCCCCTCGCTGTCTGCCGGTCCTCTGGCACTTACCCCATTTAGGCGGCGGGGACATCGGGCATCGGTGGGCACATCGGGCAGCAGCAGCGACATCAGGCATCAGTGGGCACATCAGGTAGCGGCTAGGACATTGGGCAGCAGCGGACTTCAGGCTGCTGCGGGCATTGGGAAGTGGCTCCTCTGTCTTCTTCTCCTCGCTGCTACCATATGTCTCCTCACCTCCTCCTAGGTGTCCAATAGGATCGCCTGTCCTTTCATTTATCAGACCCGCTTCCCGATTGGCCGGGAGGAGGATCAGTGTTGCAACAGCGAATATTCATTCGCTGTTGCAACACACCTGGGTAGGCTCCAGACGCAATGCTCTACGTCCCAGAGCCCACCCTATTTTGAAGCCTATTAAAGCCTTTGGCTCTAATCAGGCGCTTCAAAAAACACCCAACCCGCCATAGGAATTCATGTGGCCGGTGTCCTGAAAGGGGCTGGGTGCATGGATAGGAAAGGCGGTAGTAGTGGATAGAGGAGGCGGTGCCCGTGTGCCCACAATGGATGGGCCGCCCCTGGTTGCCACCTGTCCAGGATTCACCCGGACAGTCCGGGTTTTGAATCATGTGTTTGGGTTTCAGACAGACTGAAACTCGGACACATGATTCAAACTGGGCTGTGGCTCCCCAAGTATGTATTAGTGAAAAAACTGCGCTAAACCAAAAATAATAATAAAAGCTGCTAGCACTCAAACAAACAAAGCAGAGAACAAATATATCCAAAAAATGGATAGTAAACACTCCATGTGTATTGAAGGACCTTGAGGTCATATATTCAAAAACATCCATATGGATACAGATGAAAAGGGCAAGCAGCAGTGAATAAAGTGTCAAAACGTGAAATATGTATTAGTGAAAAACTGCGGTAAACCAAAAATAATAATAAAAGCTGCTAGCACTCAAACAAACAAAGCAGAGAACAAATATATCCAAAAAATAGTGCAGCGCTCTAAATGAGATGCCAAAAATGGCTACTGAACGTAGCTCAAATAAGTGAATAACTGATAAACACAGTGAATATATCAATTAATACTGTGACAGCAGGAAGGTAAAGTCACCTGGTTGCATCCAGGGGGGTAGATATATTTCGCCCAGATTCAGGCTTTACGCCGACTTATACAACTAGGTGGAGAGTTGTATAAGGCTAGTGGGCTCATGGATGACTCATACCTCTAGGGAGAGTGTGGGGCGTCGTGCAGACAGAGATGAGGAGACCAGCTGAACCTTGTCAGCTCATTTAGGCCTCTATAAGAACTCCCAGCTTCATTAGATGTTAGCTCATGCCTGGAACCAGACCTGTGTGGACTGTCTAGGGAGAGTGAACCCCTGTGCGGTGAGACAAAGCCTGTGTGGCTATTTGCTTGGACATTTAAAACCAGGGACTTAGGGACTAGGACAGCACTAGGCTGATCCCAGTTGTTAGTTAGGAAACCTGTATGTTTAGTCAGAGGTCAAGTTGACCAGGATTTATTTTGTTTATGTTTCTTTTGCTTTGCTGTGTTTTGTCACTGTAAATAGAAAATAAACCGCACCTTTTTGATTTTGAAAACCACAACCTCCGTTTGCTGGGCCTGTTTTTGTGTGGGGAGCCCATCTCGGGGGTCACACACACCCGCTGCCGAGCTAACCCCCTCACAGTTGGTGGAGAACCAGTGGCAGTTTTTTTTTTAAGCCAGCATGGAGGAGATACTGAAGCAGCTGGCTCTAGCAAATGCCAATCAACAGCAGACAAATGCAGGTTTGCAAAAGAACTTCGCAGCCCAGCAGGAAGCTCATCAACAGAGCCTTGCAGCCCAGCAGCAGACAAACGCAACTTTGCAACAGAGTCTGGAGGCTCAGCAACAAGCCCAGCAGCAATCTGAGGCCCGCTTCATAGACCTGTTGCAGAAGCAAGAGCAGAGACTACAACAACAGATGGAAGCAGTAATGCAGCAACGTCCGCAGACCAGTGAGGAAAGCCGTCCCACTAATACCGCGTCCTTTGGGGTGAGTCGTTTATTGACAAAAATGACTGGAGAGGATGATCCAGAGGTATTTTTGACCACATTTGAAAGGACCGCTGAAAGAGAAAAGTGGCCTGAGGAGCAGTGGGCTGGACTGGTGGCTCCTCTGTTAACTGGTGAATCGCAGAAAGCTTACTATGACCTAGAGCCTAACCAAGCAAAAGACTATGTGATGCTAAAAGCTGAAATATTGGCAAGGCTGGGTGTCACCCAGGCTGTCCGGGCTCAGCGTGTGCATAACTGGACTTTCCAGCTTGGAAAACCCCCCAGGTCTCAAATGTATGATCTCATTCACCTGAGCAGAAAGTGGCTACAGCCAGAGACTTTGTCCGCACCAAAGATTGTGGAACGTGTTGTAATGGATCGGTTTTTGAGAGCTCTTCCTACTGCCATCCAAAAGTGGGTAAGCCATGGAGACCCAGAGACGGCCGATGGTCTTGTGGATCGTGTGGAGAAATACTTGGCTACAGAGAACCTGACGGCCTCTTCCAGAGACACTCGGACTTTCCACCCTAAGACCAGACCATCCCCAGGGGCGGATAAGAGGATTCCAAGGGGTGAGGGTGGAGAGAGTGAGAGGGTGGGAGCTCTACCCCAAGTTTGGCGAGAACAGCCTGGGAAATCAGCGGCTCAAGAGGCCGCAAGAAGGATCGTTTGCTACCGCTGCCGGCAAGCGGGACATATTGCAGCCAATTGCCCGGTTGTGGAGAACCCATGCAGTGTGACTTTCTGACGGGCAGACGTCAGTCGCTGTGTGCGACAGTCGCATGCACTGCCATTCGAGGAACTGAGAAACATTTATGCAAAATGTGTGTTAATGGTAGAAATGTTGTGGTATTGTTGGATTCAGGTAGCCTTGTGACCCTGATAAAGGCTGAGTTAGTTAAAACAGAGGTCTCTGGGAATAGCAAGGTAGCTGTTATTTGTGTGCATGGGGACACCCGAGAGTATCCAGTGACTACAGTGTGTTTCGAGACCCCCAAAGGTACCCTCTCTCATCCAGTGGGCTTAGTATCTCAGTTACCGCATGACGCCATTGTGGGAAGGGATTTTCCGAAGTTCTGGGAACTGTGGGATGATCCTGAGCCCCCCACTGGTGCCCCTATGTACCAGGAATGTGATAGCCAGAACTCCCCTGAGAGTGGTGAGGACTCTCCGGAATTTCCCTTATCAGTATTGGCAGGGGAGACTCAAGAAACTGGAGAGGAGCCCACCTCCTCAGACGAAAACCTACCGTCTGTGGAGTTTTCTGATCTTGAGGTTCACAGGGAAAACTTTGCCACAGAACAGTTGAAAGACCCCGCCCTAATAAAGGCACGGGAAAACGTAGTGAAAATAGATGGCGAGTTAGTGAACCCAGATAATACCTGCACTTACCCATACTTCAGCGTAGAGAAGGACCTACTGTATCGGGTGGCAAAAAGGGCAGAAGAAACCGTTGAGCAGCTTGTGGTGACCAAACCTTACAGGAAGTTGGTGTTGGAGTTGGCCCATGGGCACATTCTTGGAGGTCATCTGGGGACAGAGAAAACCCGAGAGAGGGTATTACAGAGATTCTATTGGCCGGGGGTGATGAAGGACATAGAAAATTATTGTTCCTCCTGCCCTGTGTGTCAGAGGTCGGCCCCGATGCCACATTTCCGTAGCCCGCTGGTCCCTCTACCCATCATTGAGGTCCCGTTTGAGAGGATCGCCATGGATTTGGTAGGTCCTATAATCAAGTCCGCTAGGGGGCACCAGTACATATTAGTTATAATGGACTATGCCACCCGTTATCCAGAAGCGATCCCTCTCCGAAATACCTCGGCCAAAACCATAGCCAAAGAGCTATCTCTTGTGTTTAGCCGGGTGGGTATTTGTAAAGAACTGCTTACGGACCAAGGTACACCCTTTATGTCCCGGGTTATGAAGGAGCTGTGTAAATTGTTCAAAGTGACGCAATTACGTACATCTGTGTATCACCCCCAAACCGATGGGCTGGTTGAAAGGTTCAACAAAACCCTAAAACAAATGTTGAAGAAAGTGGTGGATAGAGATGGAAAGGATTGGGACTGTCTACTTCCTTATCTGATGTTTGCTATTAGGGAGGTGCCCCAATCCTCTACGGGATTCTCCCCCTTTGAGTTACTGTATGGGAGACACCCAAGAGGGCTGTTGGATATTGCCAAGGAAACTTGGGAAAGTGAGAGTTCTCCCCACAGGAGTGTGATTGAGCATGTCGCCCTGATGCAAGACCGAATTGCACAGGTAATGCCCATCGTGAAGGAACATTTGGCCCAAGCGCAGTTAGCACAGCAGAGAGTGTACAACCGTGGAGCCAAGACCCGTACCTTTTCCCCGGGGGATAGGATACTGGTACTTGTCCCTACGGTTGAGAGTAAATTCCTTGCCAAATGGCAAGGCCCCTACGAGATAATGGAAAAAGTGAGCGAAGTGAATTACAAGGTCAGACAACCAGGAAGGCGAAAGCCCGAACAGATCTATCACGTTAATCTGTTGAAAGCCTGGAGGGATAGAGAGTCCCTAGTCGCAGACACTTGGTCACCAGCTCAAACTGGTTGCGTGATTCCTGAGGTTGGAATAGCAGCCACCTTGTCACAACCCCAACAACAGGAGGTTAAGGAGTTTGTGCTTCGCAACAAGGAGGTATTCTCTGAGCTGCCGGGACAAACATCTGGGGTAGAGCATGACATCATTACCCCGCCCGGTGAAAGGGTGAAGTTAAAACCCTATCGGATCCCAGAGGCCCGACGGGAGGCAATACGGGAGGAAGTACAGAAAATGCTGAACTTAGGGGTGATAGAGGAGTCCCAAAGTGATTGGTCTAGTCCCATTGTGTTGGTGCCTAAACCGGATGGGAGCTGGCGATTTTGTAACGATTTTCGTCAGTTGAACAAAGTTACAAAATTTGACACCTACCCCATGCCACGTATAGATGAGTTGATCGACCGGCTGGGAACAGCCCGATACATGACGACTCTTGACCTCACAAAAGGGTATTGGCAAATCCCCCTGGCCAAGTCGGCCAAAGAGAAAACCGCATTTGTAACCCCAGACGGGGCGTTCCAATATAAAAGAATGCCGTTCGGGTTACAGAATGCGCCGGCCACATTCCAGCGGAAAATGGACCAGATGCTGAGGCCCCATCGGAAGTATGCTGCGGCTTACCTGGATGACATAATTGTCCATAGCACAGATTGGGCCTCACATCTGCCAAAAGTGCAAGCAGTCCTGGACTCTGTTCGGGAAGCGGGGTTTACGGCTAACCCCAAGAAGTGTACCATTGGGCAGGAGGAGGCCAAATATCTTGGGTACACCATTGGGAGGGGAGTAATAAAACCCCAACTCAACAAAGTCGAGGCCATCCAGAGTTGGCCACGTCCCAACAGGAAGAAGCAGGTACGAGCCTTTCTGGGAATCGCTGGGTATTATCGGCGATTCATTCCCCACTTTGCTTCTAAGGCTGTGCCCCTAACCAACCTGACGAAGGGGAAAGGGTCGGTCATGATTAAATGGACCCCCGAGGCTGAGGCAGCATTCCAATTCTTGAAACAAGCCTTATGTAGCCAGCCAGTGTTGTACTCACCCGACTTCTCTAAAGACTTTGTCGTACAAAGTGATGCGTCAGATGTGGGGTTAGGAGCAGTATTGTCCCAGGTCTGGAACGGGGAAGAGCACCCAGTCATTTACCTCAGCAGGAAGTTGAAGTCCCATGAGGTAAATTACGCCACCGTTGAAAAGGAGTGTTTAGCGGTGAAGTGGGCTCTAGATTCCCTTCGGTACTACCTGCTAGGTAGGCACTTTGACATGGTTACGGATCACGCTCCGTTAAAGTGGATGGCTCAAAACAAGGAAACAAATAGAAGAGTGAATAGGTGGTTCCTGGCCCTCCAGGAATTCAACTTCACAGTAAAGCATCGCCCTGGCGTTCAAATGGGGAATGTGGATGCTTTGTCTCGAGTACATGAATGCCTGATTGCTGGTGTTCCAACCCCGAGGTTAAAACAAGAGGGGGGGGTATGTGACAGCAGGAAGGTAAAGTCACCTGGTTGCATCCAGGGGGGTAGATATATTTCGCCCAGATTCAGGCTTTACGCCGACTTATACAACTAGGTGGAGAGTTGTATAAGGCTAGTGGGCTCATGGATGACTCATACCTCTAGGGAGAGTGTGGGGCGTCGTGCAGACAGAGATGAGGAGACCAGCTGAACCTTGTCAGCTCATTTAGGCCTCTATAAGAACTCCCAGCTTCATTAGATGTTAGCTCATGCCTGGAACCAGACCTGTGTGGACTGTCTAGGGAGAGTGAACCCCTGTGCGGTGAGACAAAGCCTGTGTGGCTATTTGCTTGGACATTTAAAACCAGGGACTTAGGGACTAGGACAGCACTAGGCTGATCCCAGTTGTTAGTTAGGAAACCTGTATGTTTAGTCAGAGGTCAAGTTGACCAGGATTTATTTTGTTTATGTTTCTTTTGCTTTGCTGTGTTTTGTCACTGTAAATAGAAAATAAACCGCACCTTTTTGATTTTGAAAACCACAACCTCCGTTTGCTGGGCCTGTTTTTGTGTGGGGAGCCCATCTCGGGGGTCACACACACCCGCTGCCGAGCTAACCCCCTCACAATACATAGAGTTCATTCATGAACAGTCCATTCCAATGGGTGATCTCTAATTAAAGCTATCCTCCATGGGAACTGAGGAACATACCCCTATGAGTGAATATAGTGGTAAATGCAAAAAATATATTATACAAAACAATCGTCCAAAACAACATGTGTGTATGAAGAAGATGTCTATTCATGGACAACACGGCCACAGCATGGATGGACAGAGGGACCCCAATGTTGATGGTGGGAACATACAGCAAGAGCACAGATGGTACAGTCGGGTACTCTTACCGGAAACGGTGGACCCACCTGTCATACGACAGTGGGTCGATCGAGCTTGGTGGTCGCCGTGACCAGAAAGATGGAACTGAATGTTCTGGATACCTTGGACTGACTCCAACAGGGTGGTGGATGATCAGCTCACACGGTGGAAACTCCTCCGATCGCACAGGCTCCAAATCGTTCCAAAAATAGACACAAGGGTGGGAGAAAAGAAAAACTCCGGATAGTGCAGGTCAATATAACCAATAAGGTTTATTGAATGAATATTGTCTTTAAATGCATATAGACAAATAAAAGTGATCACAAAATGAAAAGTATAAAATATAATAAAAGCAATGTGGGGTACAGCAATAGCAGGCCCTACGCGTTTCGACTACGAAAGTCTTCAACAGGGGCATAGTGCTGTACCCCCTACATTGCCAACCTTATATATGGTCTGAATAATATCTGACCCGCCCTGAAGAGGCGGGGTCAGAACAGGAAATAACAAATTATTCCACAATGACAGACTATCATCAGTATAAAATACACCCTGAGTTACAGATCTACATGTTAAAATGAAAAAAATGAGCCCAAACAAGCAATGTATAATATTACCGGCAATGAAATCTTAAATTGCACACAGATTTCAAATGTTCCCGCCAAAAGTATAAGCCAATCAAATTGGACAGACAGATGACACCATCTGTGCAAACAACATAAACCTCTAAGTACTAATGTCCACACTAAACCTCACCGCCAGTAGAGGGCGTCTGGTTGTCCTGCTGTGACCTCCTAACTGGCACATATAAGGCGTCTCCATGCAGCAACATCACTCAGATGTTGCTGCAATGTGAATTGGGGACACCATTGTAGCGTGGCGCCGCGGCGCGCCGTACCTGCGGACGTCCAATGCGTGCAGTTCATGTGAACGTCACGCGCGCGCACCGGAGAACGGCGTCATGATGTCATGACGCTGCTGCATCACGTCGTCACTTAGCAACCATATCATACAGCAGTGAGAGGACGTCAACCAATTGGAAAAGACGGCATCTCACTGCAGAAGGACGCTACAACTCCATGGTAACGTCCAAAACCATGGAGTGATCGCCATCTAGTGGACAAATCCTAAATGAATCGAAATAAGAAAAATATATATATGGATCTACTGATAGGCACTTATATCTGTAAGCCCAAAGAAACGCCACACAGTAAAATCCATAATGATAACCAGTCCCTCCTTGTAAAAGAAATGGCAGATGTATTGGGCTAAAATCTATTACAAGAAAAAACCCAAACCTCTATCTTACATCACAACAAGACGTGGAAATTCAAAAATTAATACCAACACATCCTGTTATCCCATCAGCAAAAAATGTTGCATACATACATATATGTACATATATATATGAACACTCCATAAATCAGGGCCAAATGATAACACTGGAAATGGGGGTCCAAGTGAAGCACACCAACCGCAACGTGTCACCTGAAAAGGTGCACACGGGCGATGGATTGCGACACAAATGATCATGGACCATCCATCCAGACTAACAAGGATACACAAGCCCAGGGCACTCACGCCCGGTTGATGAAGCAATTGATGTCCCATTCAACGTTCATACCGTGGGGTGAGTGTCACCTGAGCTCATGTATCCAATAAGTCTCTAATATAGAGACACCCCGCAGAGAGGAATCCCCCCTCCAGTGGGGGACAAACCTATCTATCACCTGGAATTGGGTGTCTCTAGGGTCCTTCGCATGGTGTTCTAGATAATGTCGTGAAACGTTGTGTTTATCACAACCCTTACGTATCTTGGCTAAGTGTTCATTAACACGAATAAAAAAAATTCTAATCGTGCGCCCTACGTATTGAAGTTTGCACGGGCATGTAATTAGGTACACGATAAACCTGGTGACGCAGGTAGTAAACTGCTTCATAGTGTAACTGCGTCCCGTGACACTAGAGCTAAATGTTTCCGTTCTGCGTCTACCCAACACATTAACCATGCAAACATTACATTTTCTACAAGGGTAATAGCCATTAGCCTCTGGAAAGAAGGAAATCTTTTTAGGAGGGTCTATTGTATTAGGAGCTATTTCCCCCTGGATGGAACGGGCACCCCTGAAAGTCACACCTGCCCGTTCAGGGAGGGAAAGTCCAAGAACTCTATCACTCAATAACACTTTCCAATGTCTATTCGAAATCTTTTTAATTTCATGATGTTGAGTAGAATAGGAAGTGAAAAAGGACCATTTGAATCTGTCCTCTCTAACATTTCTCTGTTTGTCAATAAGAAGGGAAGATCTTTCAATTTTCCAATACAGAAGAAATGTCTTTATCCAACCCAACGGGTGAATAGCCCCTATCCAGAAATCTTTCTCTCAGGATGTTGGATTGAGCCAAAAAATCGTCATCATGGGTGCAGTTCCTCCTAAGACGGAGGAACTGTCCCCGAGGTACAGACTTCAGCCATTGGTCATGATGACAGCTGTCTACAGGAATGTAACCATTTCTATCTGTTGACTTGAAGTAGGTTTTAAATTCAAGATGGTTATTGACAGACATAATTTCCAAGTCAAGGAAATGTATAGACGAGGAACTGGCCTCATATGTTAACATAATTCCCCGATCATTGTCATTGATGACCGCCATTAAGGTATCTAGTGATTCTCTCGTGCCCCTCCATAGGAGGAGGATGTCGTCTATATATCTAGCCCACAGAACTAGTTCAGGTCTGTTAAGGGCATAGACGACATCCTCCTCCCATTGGGCCATAAAGAGATTTGCAAGACTGGGGGCATATTTAGCCCCCATTGCTACACCCTTAATTTGGGAGAAGAATGTTCCCTGGAACCAAAAGTAATTATGCCGTGTGGCAAAATCCAATAGCTCCATGATGAAATTCCTCTGTATCAAGGACAGTGATGAGTTTCTGGTAAGAAACAACTCCACTGCCTCGAGACCCAAACGATGTGGAATACAGGTGTATAATGCAGACACATCTGCAGTAACTAAAATCAAATCTCCCTGGTGATACACCCTCTCCAGCAAATTAATGGTGTCTTTGGTATCCCTCAAATAAGAGGGCACCAATTTAACCAAAGGCTGGAGAAAGTGATCAATATACTTCCCAATTCGTGATGTAACTGAGTCGATCCCACTTACAATGGGACGCCCAGGGGGATCGACTGGGTTTTTATGCACCTTAGGAAGATAATAAATAACAGGAATACGAGGTGCCAAAGGAACCAAGTATTCCTGTTCTTTCTTATTGAGAATGTTCAGAGAAAAACCTTCATTGATAATATCTACCAGTACTTTCTTATATTTCAAAGTGGGATCCCCTGGTAAGAGACTATAAGTGGCTCTATCCTCTAAAAGTCTATGCATCTCCTTCACATAATTCTTCTTATCAAGAACCACTATCCCCCCGCCTTTATCCGCCGGACGGATAATGAGATCTTTGTTAAGGCATAGAGTTTTCAAACCTGCCGCAATAGTTGGATCCTGGTGGACTCTCTTAGCAGGCAGCCCGTCTAAATCCTTCAATACAAGAGTGCGGAACACATTAATGGATGGAGCTGAATTGACTGGGGGATTAAACAAGGAGGGATTTGATAGTCCCAAATGTAAACTGGTGGAAGAACCACCAGAATTATTTACAGAAGTGGATCCCAAGGGCACTGTAGATGTCCCATCGTTCTTTTGGGCATCAACAGATGGGACGGCTAAAAAGTGCCTCTGGATGTTTAATTTCCTTATATACTTCTGGACATCTATGAAAGTGGAAAATGTATTCAATTTCCGTGGAGGAACAAATTTCAGACCTTTGTCTAAAACAGATTGCTCTTGAGAAGTAAGAGCAACCGAGCTTAAGTTAAAAATGCCTGCACCTAATTGACCCTTGGTCTTTTTACGCTGGATGCGCCGCCCTCCTCTAGAGCCTCGTTTCTTCTTGGGCTCTTGGGGGTATGGAAGGTGGGTTTGTGAAAACCCTGATGTTGGGGTGGACCAAACTGATTGTAATTATAATTATAAGAAGGTCTAGATTGTGGTTCATCACCCCACCCAGAATGTGAGTATGAATCATAGTAAGGATCATATGAACCTTCACCCTGTAATGGAGCATAACGGTTCTGAGTAGGCACGGGTGTACCCTGCATATAGTTCCCATTAGAACCAGATCCGTTATCTCTCCAAGGAAGAGAAGTCCTCCCTGACGAATCACTGGGATACATATAACCTCTGTCCCCTTGTCCATAACCTCTACCTCGTTGAGGATGTCCTCTTCCTCGAGGCATAGAGGAGTGTCTACCCCGGCCGGGCTCGTTATGAGCAACGGCCGGAGTATTTTTGACGTTCCTAGGTGTACGATAAGCACCCTTGTTATTCTGAAATCCTCGTGAATTGGATACAGGGGGAGGTTCATAAACCAATGTTCTATCTGTAATCACATCAACAGGTTCTGACAGGTCCATATTTGAATTATTCTCTAGGGTATTGGCCTGGTTGGCTAGTTTTTTCTGCCACCCAAAGACCAAATTACCCTTGTAATCACCAGTGTCTCTGTTATACTTCTTTTGTTTCTTACTCCTCTGGTCTTTTTCCTCTTTTTCAAGAAGAGTTTTTAGACCAGTGGAGAGGGAAGCATATTCAGAAGTTCCACTAGAGGGAGAGAGTTTATCTCTGATATCCCTGATTTCTTTATCCAAAATGGAAAGCCTGGCCTGCTTCCTCTCCACTAGGAAGCTGATAAGTTTTAAGCCAGCCTCGTTGAAATAGGTTGCCCAAAGGGCCAGATCTGACTCTCCTTGTTGGGGAGAGATATCCCACCTAAGGCCTCTAGGGACCATTTTCTCTTTGATATATTGCTCAAGAAACGCAATGTCCCATTGAAGATGTAATTCAGAGATCATTACGTTCTTGAGCCTAGCAAAGAGTCCACTGACTTCTGTATCAGTGCTATGGATAGTAAACACTCCATGTGTATTGAAGGACCTTGAGGTCCTATATTCAAAAACATCCAGATGGATACAGATGAAAAGGGCAAGCAGCAGTGAATAAAGTGTCAAAACGTGAAATATGTATTAGTGAAAAACTGCGGTAAACCAAAAATAATAATAAAAGCTGCTAGCACTCAAACAAACAAAGCAGAGAACAAATATATCCAAAAAATAGTGCAGCGCTCTAAATGAGATGCCAAAAATGGCTACTGAACGTAGCTCAAATAAGTGAATAACTGATAAACACAGTGAATATATCAATTAATACATAGAGTTCATGAACAGTCCATTCCAATGGGTGATCTCTAATTAAAGCTATCCTCCATGGGAACTGAGGAACATACCCCTATGAGTGAATATAGTGGTAAATGCAAAAAATATATTATACAAAACAATCGTCCAAAACAACATGTGTGTATGAAGAAGATGTCTATTCATGGACAACACGGCCACAGCATGGATGGACAGAGGGACCCCAATGTTGATGGTGGGAACATACAGCAAGAGCACAGATGGTACAGTCGGGTACTCTTACCAGAAACGGTAGACCCACCTGTCATACGACAGTGGGTCGATCGAGCTTGGTGGTCGCCGTGACCAGAAAGATGGAACTGAATGTCCTGGATACCTTGGACCGACTCCAACAGGGTGGTGGATGATCAGTTCACACGGTGGAAACTCCTCCGATCGCACAGGCTCCAAATCGTTCCAAAAATAGACACAAGGGTGGGAGAAAAGAAAAACTCCGGATAGTGCAGGTCAATATAACCAATAAGGTTTATTGAATGAATATTGTCTTTAAATGCATATAGACAAATAAAAGTGATCACAAAATGAAAAGTATAAAATATAATAAAAGCAATGTGGGGTACAGCAATAGCAGGCCCTACGCGTTTCGACTACGAAAGTCTTCAACAGGGGCATAGTGCTGTACCCCCTACATTGCCAACCTTATATATGGTCTGAATAATATCTGACCCGCCCTGAAGAGGCGGGGTCAGAACAGGAAATAACAAATTATTCCACAATGACAGACTATCATCAGTATAAAATACACCCTGAGTTACAGATCTACATGTTAAAATGAAAAAAATGAGCCCAAACAAGCAATGTATAATATTACCGACAATGAAATCTTAAATTGCACACAGATTTCTAATGTTCCCGCCAAAAGTATAAGCCAATCAAATTGGACAGACAGATGACACCATCTGTGCAAACAACATAAACCTCTAAGTACTAATGTCCACACTAAACCTCACCGCCAGTAGAGGGCGTCTGGTTGTCCTGCTGTGACCTCCTAACTGGCACATATAAAGCGTCTCCATGCAGCAACATCACTCAGATGTTGCTGCAATGTGAATTGGGGACACCATTGTAGCGTGGCGCCGCGGCGCGCCGTACCTGCGGACGTCCAATGCGTGCAGTTCATGTGAACGTCACGCGCGCGCACCGGAGAACGGCGTCATGACATCATGACGCTGCTGCATCACGTCGTCACTTAGCAACCATATCATACAGCAGTGAGAGGACGTCAACCAATTGGAAAAGACGGCATCTCACTGCAGAAGGACGCTACAACTCCATGGTAATGTCCAAAACCATGGAGTGAGCGCCATCTAGTGGACAAATTCTAAATGAATCGAAATAAGAAAAATATATATATGGATCTACTGATAGGCGCTTATATCTGTAAGCCCAAAAAAACGCCACACAGTAAAATCCATAATGATAACCAGTCCCTCCTTGTAAAAGAAATGGCAGATGTATTGGGCTAAAATCTATTACAAGAAAAAACCCAAACATCTATCTTACATCACAACAAGACGTGGAAATTCAAAAATTAATACCAACACATCCTGTTATCCCATCAGCAAAAAATGTTGCATACATACATATATGTACATATATATATGAACACTCCATAAATCAGGGCCAAATGATAACACTGGAAATGGGGGTCCAAGTGAAGCACAACAACCGCAACGTGTCACCTGAAAAGGTGCACACGGGCGATGGATTGCGACACAAATGATCATGGACCATCCATCCAGACTAACAAGGATACACAAGCCCAGGGCACTCACGCCCGGTTGATGAAGCAATTGATGTCCCATTCAACGTTCATACCGTGGGGTGAGTGACACCTGAGCTCATGTATCCAATAAGTCTCTAATATAGAGACACCCCGCAGAGAGGAATCTCCCCTCCAGTGGGGGACAAACCTATCTATCACCTGGAATTGGGTGCCTCTAGGGTCCTTCGCATGGTGTTCTAGATAATGTCGTGAAACGGTGTGTTTATCACAACCCTTACGTATCTTGGCTAAGTGTTCATTAACACGAATAGAAAAATTTCTAACCGTGCGCCCTACGTATTGAAGTTTGCATGGTCATGTAATTAGGTACACGACGAACCTGGTGACGCAGGTAGTAAACTGCTTCATAGTGTAACTGCGTCCCGTGACACTAGAGCTAAATGTTTCTGTTCTGCGTCTACCCAACACATTAACCATGCAAACATTACATTTTCTACAAGGGTAATAGCCATTAGCCTCTGGAAAGAAGGAAATCTTTTTAGGAGGGTCTATTGTATTAGGAGCTATTTCCCCCTGGATGGAACGGGCACCCCTGAAAGTCACACCTGCCCGTTCAGGGAGGGAAGGTCCAAGAACTCTATCACTCAATAATACTTTCCAATGTCTATTCAAAATCTTTTTCATTTCATGATGTTGAGTAGAATAGGAAGTGAAAAAGGACCATTTGAATCTGTCCTCTCTAACATTTCTCTGTTTGTCAATAAGAAGGGAAGATCTCTCAATTTACAATACAGAAGAAATGTCTTTATCCAACCCAACGGGTGAATAGCCCCTATCCAGAAATCTTTCTCTCAGGATGTTGGATTGAGCCAAAAAATCGTCATCATGGGTGCAGTTCCTCCTAAGACGGAGGAACTGTCCCCGAGGTACAGACTTCAGCCATTGGTCATGATGACAGCTGTCTACAGGAATGTAACCATTTCTATCTGTTGACTTGAAGTAGGTTTTAAATTCAAGATGGTTATTGACAGACATCATTTCCAAGTCAAGGAAATGTATAGACGAGGAACTGGCCTCATATGTTAACACAATTCCCCGATCATTGTCATTGAGGACCGCCATGAAGGTATCTAGTGATTCTCTCGTGCCCCTCCATAGGAGGAGGATGTCGTCTATATATCTAGCCCACAGAACTAGTTCAGGTCTGTTAAGGGCATAGACGACATCCTCCTCCCATTGGGCCATAAAGAGATTTGCAAGACTGGGGGCATATTTAGCCCCCATTGCTACACCCTTAATTTGGGAGAAGAATGTTCCCTGGAACCAAAAGTAATTATGCCGCGTGGCAAAATCCAATAGCTCCATGATGAAATTCCTCTGTATCAAGGACAGTGATGAGTTTCTGGTAAGAAACAACTCCACTGCCTCGAGACCCAAACGATGTGGAATACAGGTGTATAATGCAGACACATCTGCAGTAACTAAAATCAAATCTCCCTGGTGATACACCCTCTCCAGCAAATTAATGGTGTCTTTGGTATCCCTCAAATAAAAGGGCACCAATTTCACCAAAGGCTGGAGAAAGTGATCAATATACTTCCCAATTCGTGATGTAACTGAGTCGATCCCACTTACAATGGGACGCCCAGGGGGATCGACTGGGTTTTTATGCACCTTAGGAAGATAATAAATAACAGGAATACGAGGTGCCAAAGGAACCAAGTATTCCTGTTCTTTCTTATTGAGAATGTTCAGAGAAAAACCTTCATTGATAATATCTACCAGGGCTTTCTTATATTTCAAAGTGGGATCCCCTGGTAAGAGACTATAAGTGGCTCTATCCTCTAAAAGTCTATGCATCTCCTTCACATAATTCTTCTTATCAAGAACCACTATCCCCCCCGCCTTTATCCGCCGGACGGATAATGAAATCTTTGTTAAGGCATAGAGTTTTCAAACCTGCCGCAATAGTTGGATCCTGGTGGACTCTCTTAGCAGGCAGCCCGTCTAAATCCTTCAATACAAGAGTGCGGAACACATTAATGGATGGAGCTGAATTAACTGGGGGATTAAACAAGGAGGGATTTGATAGTCCCGAATGTAAACTGGTGGAAGAACCACCAGAATTATTTACAGAAGTGGATCCCAAGGGCACTGTAGATGTCCCATCGTTCTTTTGGGCATCAACAGATGGGACGGCTAAAAAGTGCCTCTGGATGTTTAATTTCCTTATATACTTCTGGACATCTATGAAAGTGGAAAATTTATTCAATTTCCGTGGAGGAACAAATTTCAGACCTTTGTCTAAAACAGATTGCTCTTGAGAAGTAAGAGCAACCGAGCTTAAGTTAAAAATGCCTGCACCTAATTGACCCTTGGTCTTTTTGCGCTGGATGCGCCGCCCCCCTCTAGAGCCTCGTTTCTTCTTGGGCTCTTGGGGGTATGGAAGGTGGGTTTGTGAAAACCCTGATGTTGGGGTGGACCAAACTGATTGTAATTATAATTATAAGAAGGTCTAGATTGTGGTTCATCCCCCCACCCAGAATGTGAGTATGAATCATAGTAAGGATCATTTGAACCTTCACCCTGTAATGGAGCATAAGTGTTCTGAGTAGGCACGGGTGTACCCTGCATATAGTTCCCATTAGAACCAGATCCGTTATCTCTCCAGGGAAGAGAAGTCCTCCCTGACGAATCACTGGGATACATATAACCTCTGTCCCCTTGTCCATAACCTCTACCTCGTTGAGGATGTCCTCTTCCTCGAGGCATAGAGGAGTGTCTACCCCGGCCGGGCTCGTTATGAGCAACGGCCGGAGTATTTTTGACGTTCCTAGGTGTACGATAAGCACCCTTGTTATTCTGAAATCCTCGTGAATTGGATACAGGGGGAGGTTCATAAACCAATGTTCTATCTGTAATCACATCAACAGGTTCTGACAGGTCCATATTTGAATTATTCTCTAGGGTATTGGCCTGGTTGGCTAGTTTTTCCTGCCACCCAAAGACCAAATTACCCTTGTAATCACCAGTGTCTCTGTTATACTTATTTGGTTTCTTACTCCTCTAGTCTTTTTCCTCTTTTTCAAGAAGAGTTTTTAGACCAGTGGACAGGGAAGCATATTCCGAAGTTCCACTAGAGGGAGAGAGTTTATCTCTGATATCCCTGATTTCTTTATCCAAAATGGAAAGCCTGGCCTGCTTCCTCTCCACTAGGAAGCTGATAAGTTTTAAGCCAGCCTCGTTGAAATAGGTTGCCCAAAGGGCCAGATCTGACTCTCCTTGTTGGGGAGAGATATCCCACCTAAGGCCTCTAGGGACCATTTTCTCTTTGATATATTGCTCAAGAAACGCAAGGTCCCATTGAAGATGTAATTCAGAGATCATTACGTTCTTGAGCCTAGCAAAGAGTCCACTGACTTCTGTATCAGTGCTATGGATAGTAAACACTCCATGTGTATTGAAGGACCTTGAGGTCCTATATTCAAAAACATCCATATGGATACAGATGAAAAGGGCAAGCAGCAGTGAATAAAGTGTCAAAACGTGAAATATGTATTAGTGAAAAAACTGCGCTAAACCAAAAATAATAATAAAAGCTGCTAGCACTCAAACAAAAAAAGCAGAGAACAAATATATCCAAAAAATAGTGCAGCGCTCTAAATGAGATGCCAAAAATGGCTACTGAACGTAGCTCAAATAAGTGAATAACTGATAAACACAGTGAATATATCAATTAATACATAGAGTTCATGAACAGTCCATTCCAATGGGTGATCTCTAATTAAAGCTATCCTCCATGGGAACTGAGGAACATACCCCTATGAGTGAATATAGTGGTAAATGCAAAAAATATATTATACAAAACAATCGTCCAAAACAACGTGTGTATGAAGAAGATGTCTATTCATGGACAACACCGCCACAGCATGGATGGACAGAGGGACCCCAATGTTGATTGGGGGAACATACAGCAAGAGCACAGATGGTACAGTCGGGTACTCTTACCGGAAACGGTGGACCCACCTGTCATACGACAGTGGGTCGATCGAGCTTGGTGGTCGCCGTGACCAGAAAGATGGAACTGAATGTTCTGGATACCTTGGACTGACTCCAACAGGGTGGTGGATGATCAGCTCACACGGTGGAAACTCCTCCGATCGCACAGGCTCCAAATCGTTCCAAAAATAGACACAAGGGTGGGAGAAAAGAAAAACTCCGGATAGTGCAGGTCAATATAACCAATAAGGTTTATTGAATGAATATTGTCTTTAAATGCATATAGACAAATAAAAGTGATCACAAAATGAAAAGTATAAAATATAATAAAAGCAATGTGGGGTACAGCAATAGCAGGCCCTACGCGTTTCGACTACGAAAGTCTTCAACAGGGGCATAGTGCTGTACCCCCCACATTGCCAACCTTATATATGGTCTGAATAATATCTGACCCGCCCTGAAGAGGCGGGGTCAGAACAGGAAATAACAAATTATTCCACAATGACAGACTATCATCAGTATAAAATACACCCTGAGTTACAGATCTACATGTTAAAATGAAAAAAATTAGCCCAAACAAGCTATGTATAATATTACCGACAATGAAACCTAAAATAGCACACAGATTTCAAATGTTCCCGCCAAAAGTATAAGCCAATCAAATTGGACAGACAGATGACACCATCTGTGCAAACAACATAAACCTCTAAGTACTAATGTCCACACTAAACCTCACCGCCAGTAGAGGGCATCTGGTTGTCCTGCTGTGACCTCCTAACTGGCACATATAAAGCGTCTCCATGCAGCAACATCACTCAGATGTTGCTGCAATGTGAATTGGGGACACCATTGTAGCGTGGCGCCGCGGCGCGCCGTACCTGCGGACGTCCAATGCGTGCAGTTCATGTGAACGTCACGCGCGCGCACCGGAGAACGGCGTCATGACGTCATGACGCTGCTGCATCACGTTGTCACTTAGCAACCATATCATACAGCAGTGAGAGGACGTCAACCAATTGGAAAAGACGGCATCTCACTGCAGAAGGACGCTACAACTCCATGGTAACGTCCAAAACCATGGAGTGATCGCCATCTAGTGGACAAATCCTAAATGAATCGAAATAAGAAAAATATATTTATGGATCTACTGATAGGCGCTTATATCTGTAAGCCCAAAAAAACGCCACACAGTAAAATCCATAATGATAACCAGTCCCTCCTTGTAAAAGAAATGGCAGATGTATTGGGCTAAAATCTATTACAAGAAAAAACCCAAACCTCTATCTTACATCACAACAAGACGTGGAAATTCAAAAATTAATACCAACACATCCTGTTATCCCATCAGCAAAAAATGTTGCATACATACATATATGTACATATTGTGAGGGGGTTAACTCGGTAGCGGGTGTGTGTGACCCCCTGGTTGGGCTCCCCACACAAAAACAGGGCCAGCAGACGGAGGTTGTGGTTTTCAAAATCAAAAGGTGCGGTTTATTTCTCTATGTACAGTGACAAAAACACAGCAAAGCCAAAAAGAAACAAACAAAATAAATCCTGGTCAGTTTGACCTCTGACTAAACATGCAGGTTTCCTAAACTAACAACTGGGATCAGCCTGGTGCTGTCCTAGTCCCTAAGTCCCTGGTTTAGTAAAAGTCCAAACAAATAGCCACACAGGCTTTGCCTCACCGCACAGGGGTTCACTCTCCCTAGACAGTCCACACAGGTCTGGTTCCAGGCATGAGCTAACACCTAATGAATCTGGGAGTTTTTATAGAGGCCTTAAACGAACTGACAGGCTTCAGCTGGTCTCATCAACTCCCTGCCTCACGACGCCCAGCACTCTCCCTAGAGGTATGAGTCATTCATGAGCACACTAGCCTCAGCTGGGCTTCATCAACTCCCTAGTTGTATAAGTCGGCATAAAGCCTGAATCTGGGAGAAATATATCTACCCCCCTGGATGCAACCAGGTGACTTTACCTTCCTGCTGTCACAATATATATATATGAACACTCCATAAATCAGGGCCAAATGATAACACTGGAAATGGGGGTCCAAGTGAAGCACAACAACCGCAACGTGTCACCTGAAAAGGTGCACACGGGCGATGGATTGCGACACAAATGATCATGGACCATCCATCCAGACTAACAAGGATACACGAGCCCAGGGCACTCACGCCCGGTTGATGAAGCAATTGATGTCCCATTCAACGTTCATACCGTGGGGTGAGTGACACCTGAGCTCATGTATCCAATAAGTCTCTAATCTAGAGACACCCCGCAGAGAGGAATCCCCCCTCCAGTGGGGGACAAACCTATCTATCACCTGGAATTGGGTGCCTCTAGGGTCCTTCGCATGGTGTTCTAGATAATGTCGTGAAACGTTGTGTTTATCACAACCCTTACGTATCTTGGCTAAGTGTTCATTAACACGAATAGAAAAATTTCTAATCGTGCGCCCTACGTATTGAAGTTTGCATGGGCATGTAATTAGGTACACGACGAACCTGGTGACGCAGGTAGTAAACTGCTTCATAGTGTAACTGCGTCCCGTGACACTAGAGCTAAATGTTTCCGTTCTGCGTCTACCCAACACATTAACCATGCAAACATTACATTTTCTACAAGGGTAATAGCCATTAGCCTCTGGAAAGAAGGAAATCTTTTTAGGAGGGTCTATTGTATTAGGAGCTATTTCCCCCTGGATGGAACGGGCACCCCTGAAAGTCACACCTGCCCGTTCAGGGAGGGAAGGTCCAAGAACTCTATCACTCAATAACACTTTCCAATGTCTATTCAAAATCTTTTTCATTTCATGATGTTGAGTAGAATAGGAAGTGAAAAAGGACCATTTGAATCTGTCCTCTCTAACATTTCTCTGTTTGTCAATAAGACGGGAAGATCTCTCAATTTCCAATACAGAAGAAATGTCTTTATCCAACCCAACGGGTGAATAGCCCCTATCCAGAAATCTTTCTCTCAGGATGTTGGATTGAGCCAAAAAATCGTCATCATGGGTGCAGTTCCTCCTAAGACGGAGGAACTGTCCCCGAGGTACAGACTTCAGCCATTGGTCATGATGACAGCTGTCTACAGGAATGTAACCATTTCGATCTGTTGACTTAAAGTAGGTTTTAAATTCAAGATGGTTATTGACAGACATAATTTCCAAGTCAAGGAAATGTATAGACGAGGAACTGGCCTCATATGTTAACACAATTCCCCGATCATTGTCATTGAGGACCGCCATGAAGGTATCTAGTGATTCTCTCGTGCCCCTCCATAGGAGGAGGATGTCGTCTATATATCTAGCCCACAGAACTAGTTCTGGTCTGTTAAGGGCATAGACAACATCCTCCTCCCATTGGGCCATAAAGAGATTTGCAAAACTGGGGGCATATTTATCCCCCATTGCTACACCCTTAATTTGGGAGAAGAATGTTCCCTGGAACCAAAAGTAATTATGCCGCGTGGCAAAATCCAATAGCTCCATGATGAAATTCCTCTGTATCAAGGACAGTGATGAGTTTCTGGTAAGAAACAACTCCACTGCCTCGAGACCCAAACGATATGGAATACAGGTGTATAATGCAGACGCATCTGCAGTAACTAAAATCAAATCTCCCTGGTGATACACCCTCTCCAGCAAATTAATGGTGTCTTTGGTATCCCTCAAATAAGAGGGCACCAATTTCACCAAAGGCTGGAGAAAGTGATCAATATACTTCCCAATTCGTGATGTAACTGAGTCGATCCCACTTACAATGGGACGCCCAGGGGGATCGACTGGGTTTTTATGCACCTTAGGAAGATAATAAATAACAGGAATACGAGGTGCCAAAGGAACCAAGTATTCCTGTTCTTTCTTATTGAGAATGTTCAGAGAAAAACCTTCATTGATAATATCTACCAGGGCTTTCTTATATTTCAAAGTGGGATCCCCTGGTAAGAGACTATAAGTGGCTCTATCCTCTAAAAGTCTATGCATCTCCTTCACATAATTCTTCTTATCAAGAACCACTATCCCCCCGCCTTTATCCGCCGGACGGATAATGAGATCTTTGTTAAGGCATAGAGTTTTCAAACCTGCCGCAATAGTTGGATCCTGGTGGACTCTCTTAGCAGGCAGCCCGTCTAAATCCTTCAATACAAAAGTGTGGAACACATTAATGGATGGAGCTGAATTGACTGGGGGATTAAACAAGGAGGGATTTGATAGTCCCGAATGTAAACTGGTGGAAGAACCACCAGAATTATTTACAGAAGTGGATCCCAAGGGCACTGTAGACGTCCCATCGTTCTTTTGGGCATCAACAGATGGGACGGCTAAAAAGTGCCTCTGGATATTTTCAGCTCCCCAAGTAACCAAGATCTGTTGCCGTCCAGGATCCGCGGGCGGCTTTCTAGGGGAAGGTTTGGCATCACTGGGGGGGGGGCAGGGCAATGATGTCAGCAAGGGCAATTTGGCCACACTCAGTGTTCACTGTGGCACGCTATGTGCACCGCAGTATTACTCTCCTTGGGACACCAAAAGGTGTCCCAGGTCACCTAAGTGTTCAGGTTTGGCTTGAAGAAAAAGGTGGCAACCCTAGCTGGGCTCTACTTCATATATGAGGCACCCAGACATCAGCAAATAACGCACAGGATGGGGTCCAGCTGTCAAACCCAGCCCCAGTATACAGAAGTGCTATCAGCTCTCTTTGAAAACAGAGTTGGATCAGTTGTAAACCCGCAGCAACGGATCAAAATAATATTGATTTGTTCTTGAAAGAAAATCACAAAGAAGTTTTCTTAAATTGTTTACAAGAGATAGAAAAAAGGAATCAGTTCAAATAAATAAAAAAATTATGACGCGCCACCCCCGAAGGAGCCGCTTAAGATTTTTAGGTTCTGTGTTCTGCCTCTCAACCTCAAGAACAGTCTCAGCCCGTCTGGTACACAAATATCACTACAGACACAATGGTAAGGGACACCACACTGCAGCAGGTAAATAATACTTTACTGAAAGACTTTGCAATAAACAAGACCAGTGGCGGTTGGTGCTCCAATATTTTGGGGGGCAAACAAACCTGCCCCCCTCACTCGCACAGCCACCAGCTGCTGCCGCCAGCAACCCCTCCCCTCCTTACTTGCACCGCCGCCGACGGACCTGCTCAAACAGGTTTTGTTTCTGCTCCCCAGCCTGCTTCCATGATTGGCCAGGGAGGAGAAGCAGGAAGACATTAGCGAATATTAATATGCTAATGTCACACAACTGGGTGGGTTTGGGGAGCAGGTCTCTGTGCCCTGAGCCCACCCTTTATTTAAGCCAATTAGATACTCAGGCTCTAATCATGTGCTTAAAAAAAAAAAACATTGAAATCCATGCATCTGGCGTAGATGCATGGATTTCAATGTTTGTTTAGGGGCCAGGTGCATGGATTAGGGGCCAGGCGCATGGATTAGGGGGTGGCGCCCTTGTGCCCCGTATGGACTGGCCGCCACTGAACAAGACAATAATAACTTGAAATAGGTAGTTATCTATACTAAAATCTGATATCAGGCAACAGGCTACAAAAGAATATGCAAAGTAATAAAAACAAATTTTTAACCAATTCGCAGGCCCTAATATGACCTACAGTATGTAGGGGAGTAAGAATGATTTCTCATAGGTTAATCTATTTACATAAAATCACGGGCCCAGAACATAAAGGTACAGATCAATACACAATAACATGTAACGTTAACCACTTCAAGACCACCCATAGTACATGTACGTCATTACTTTGACCTTAAAAACCGAGGTTATTACAGCGGCTAGTAAGACTTATGCTAGTCATACACCTGTTGAAAAATCATTTGAACGAGTTTTCGAAAAATGAACATATGGTCGTGAGAGCAAACGATTTTGCCATCATTTAATGACCAAAATTTGATCGATAAATTGTACAAATTACCTAAATAAATACATTTTTTTTTTTGGTTTGTTTTATCACATATGCCTAACGCAAATTGTTTGGGCGAGAAACACATTAACCTTTCAATTTATTGTCCATTCGGATAAAGTTTTCCAAACTTTTCCTTCGATTTTTCGGCTCAAAAACCTCACAACCGATTTTTGAATTGTGCCCAAGAACTGAACGAACTGTCCAAATGACAGGTTTTCAAACGATTTTACGTCTAGTGTATGGCCACCATAAGGGAATAAGGGTAAGGGTATAAGTTTTATTAGTCCAGAGTGTGAATAGCCGATAAACATTGTGACAGTAACTAAGCAGGAGTTTGGGTTAAAGCAGGGGTGTCAAACTCAATTTCATCATGGGCCGCATCAGCATTATGATTGTCCTCAAAAGGGCCAGTTGTATCTGTAAGATTAGATGTCCAGTGAATCCCCTCCCCTTTACATTAGATGTCAAGAGCCACCCCACCATCAGAAGTTGAGTCCCCCACTCTCCCTTATATCACAGTGCACCCCCCTTACCTTATGCTGCTGCTGGGAAGAATCTGGATGCATTGCTTGAAAGCAGAAAGTAGGGGTCTGGAGGAGGACCAGAGGAGGGCTGGAGCTCTCCTGCAGCTGCAGGAGAGGTGCGAGGGCCACATGAAATGGCCTGGAGGGCCGGATTCGGCCTGCGGGCCTTGTGTTTGACACCTGTGGGGTAAAGTGATACTAAATTCTAGTTTTTTTTTTATTTAAAAATAACAAACATGTTATACTTACCTCCTCTGTGCAGTTGGTTTTGCACAGGGCAGCCCAGATCCTCCTCTTCTCTGGTCCCTCGCCGGCACTCCTGGCTCTTCCCTCTTGTAAAGTGCCCCCAAAATATGGTCATAACAAAAATGTGGCCATTGAAGCCAGTAGGTCAGTTTGTTGTTTTAGCAGCTGGTCATGAAGCTGGCATATATAGCAAGAGTCTGGCAGCCGAGGATCAGCAGTTCAGGTCATCGCATTTGTATTGGCCACCAAGGGGAGTTGATATCTGGGGGGCTTCTTAGCCCTGGGAGCTTACGGAATCCGATAAGTCCCCATTACCCCCCACAGGGGTCTGGTATGGATTTTTAACTCCATGCAAAAAAACAAGATGGCATGGGGTCCTCCCTTCCAAATATATACCTGACCCTCATCCAAGCATGCAGTCTGGCTGGCCATAAAATGGAAATGCACCTGCACCCTTCCGCTGCCATAGCAGTCCCTGTCTCCACCACCAGGGGTACTTGCACTGGAATTGTGCAAGAGGCCTCCCTTGTCATCTCAAGCTGCACTTACAGGTATTTGACAGTCTCCCATAGGAGTACCCAGCTTACCGTTACTTTTTTCTTTTTTTTCTTGCCAAAGACCTGCAAACTGTCCTTGAAAAAAGACAAAAAATTTACAAGACTCAGCTTCTATAGACTTCAGTGGGCTTCAGGTGCTATGTTCAAAATGTGCTAATTTTTGCAAGTGTTCAGCCAACATTCAGCAACCCAAACTCTCGGTTTGCTTTTCACTGCTAGAAGAGTGAATATGTTTGTCAGGACATGGATTTGAACCTGTCTTTTAGCATCTCTTCTTGCTGGGCCACCTGAGATGCTGGAGAGCTTCCTGCCTGATTCCTTAGACAACCTTGCCTTGTATCAAGTTTCTCTTGAACCTTGAACCCTTTGCTCCTCCCATGAACTTCCTATTTGAGCCATGCCTTTGCACTTCCTATTCGCCAGATATGCTGTCCATATTTTCGCTACAACTTGTTACCGACCTTTGGCTTGTTCCTTGACTACGCTTCTGCTCGTTCCCAACCTGCAACCACTTTGTACCGACCTTTGGCTTGTTCCTTGACTATGCTTCCAACTCGATCCCAACCTGCAAGCACTTTGTACGGACCTTTGGCTTGTTCCTTGACTATGCTTCTAACTCGATCCCAACCTGCAACCACTTTGTACCGACCTTTGGCTTATTCCTTGACTATGCTTCCAACGCGATCCCAACCTGCAACCACTTTGTACCGACCTTTGGCTTGTTCCTTGACTACACTTCTACTTGATTCCAATCTGCAACCACTTGTTAATGACCTTTGGCTTGTTTACTGACTATGCTTCTGCTTGATCCCTACCTGCTATAACTGCTTCTTGACCCCAACTTTCTCCCCTCCTGGTGGGGCAATCGAGAGGACCTCTGCTGGTTACTAACACACAGAAAAACCCACCCCCACCATCAGGTGCTCTGGTGAATACTGGTAGGTACTTAGACCCCGCACCTTGGGTGAGCCTGCATCATCCTCCAGGGTGACCTTCTTGTATACCTAGCCAGCTGGTTGGTGGCAGCCTCTCTACTGCTATAGATACTGGATACTGGTCTCCGAATCTGACCCATGACCGTGAGACTGTTTAAAATCAAGTCAACAAAAATAAATCTGCCTACAGCCACTTTTGCAGTGAACCAAAAGGATCAACATATGTTAGAATTTCGATCAGTGTTAGTAATGCTTCTCAGTGCTTGCAACAAAATGAATGTTTATTGAAGCATTCATCTTGCAGTGGGTAAAACAAGCCTGGTGCACATAATTTAAAACACACACTTAAAGTGGATATAAACCCCAGCATGATGACATTTTTTAAAGCACTTTGTATCAAACACACTTTTTTAAATATAATACTTGTCTTTACCTTTTTTTTATCCTTCCTTGCATCTCAGGGCTACTGATCTCCTATTGCCTCTTTGCAGCCATTGCATGTAATTCAGAGCTGACTGTATGGCATATCTCAGGGCAGGTTACCTGATGGTGACATTACTGGACCATGCAGTGTAATTTGTGTGAAAAACAGACATTTGTAACATCCCTTGCAAGCCCATGTGACAGGGTGACAATGCAGAACCACAATTGGAAGGTAAGCAGAGCATTGTTACACTGAACCTTGTCAGGATCACCAAGGAAAGCTGTGGTTTTAAAAATACAGATTTTTTTATTTTTTCCATTGGCATATTAAAGTTTATGCAACATTTTGGCAAGTTGGTATACAGTATACTGTAGCTTCTTTCATGCCCATAGTCTGTGTATGAGGACTAACGTCATGTTCAGTAATAAAGGGTTACAGTTCCAAATCAATCATACAATATTTGCTTTTCGAGTGAACTGTTCTTAATAAGAGTCAACAAACACTTTGTTACATGTTCAGGTTGAAAGTGTTTATAGACGCCAATACAATCTTTTGGATAGCTCAGCAGAAAGTAATTAACACAAAATCTGTGTGAGTATTAGAGCTTCATACACACTGGGCGTTTATCCCTGGTGCAAGAGATCCCAGCACTTTGGTGCAGGAATAAGACACAGGTGCACTGTCCAGTCCCACTGTCAGGGCTGAGACACTGAAAGTAGCTGTGCCTTGACGGCTCATCGAGTGGTACTTACGTTTGGGGCAGTATGTCCCCCAGGGACAATTGCCTGGAATGCCAGCAGTCTACATTCCGGGCAACTGTCTTTTGGAGCACGCAGTGCACCATCCAACTGTAGCAGCTTTCAGCTTCCCATAGAGTTTTACAGGCCACTAACAGTGGATTTGGAGCACATGTGCCTTCTTCCCACACCAAAATGCCAGGATCTCCTGCACCAGGGCTAAATGCTCAATGTGCATATCCACAGACAGTGGCGGCTGGTGTTTTTTTTTTGGGGGGGGCAAACAACCATCCCCCCTAATCGGTTGGTAGCCCCTCCACCCCCCCCGCTGTCGGTCGGTTGGGTTACCCGCACCCTCCCCCACGGGGGTCTCGCAGTCGGTCGGTCATCCAGCCCCGCACCTACCACATCTAGGTTGCGGGCAGGCAGCGCAGGCGACAAGTGGTGGCTTCTATTGCATCTCCTCCTCCTCTGCATGACGGCAGCTTCCGCCATGCGTCTCCTCCCTCCTCCTAGGCGTCCAATAGGATTGCCTGTCCTTTCATCCAATCGGGTGATGGGTCACAGAACCTGCTTTCTGATTTGGGAGGAGGATCAGGAGGATTCGCTATTGTCACACAACTGGGTGGGCTAGGAGTGCAGTGCTCTGCGCCCCCAGCCCACCCCTTTTTGACAAGCTTAAAAAAAAAGAAAACACCCCCCTATTGGAATCCATGCGTACGGCGCCCTACGTGTAGATTAGGGGTGGACGCATGGATGGGGGGGTGGCACCCTAATTGACGGACCGCCACTGTCTACAAATATCAACAGATCTTCTCCCAGGCTGACCAGTTAATCAGGCGAAGAACAAATTGCAAGTTTGTATGCATTCCCTGACCTCATCAGACATCCACTGACTATCTGGTCCTATCACTCATTGTTTTGCCCTGTTAAGGTAAGCCAGCAGCAGAGATGTCCTCTTGCTTTTTCTTCTTCCACCCTATCTAGGAATGCACACTCAGCGTATCAAAACATCCATATGTACTGAAAGATCCATAGTATAAAAACATACTTCAGCAATCAGATTTCTCATGCAAATGTAACCTCTATCTACCATCAATGGGCACAATGAGTGTGTAACAGAGATTTACTTACTATGCTGAGCATTACCCTTTGGGTACAGATCACTGGTCCTTTTGCAATTCAGGGCAATATGACATTTACCAACTAAACAATGGCTATTCCAATCTTCAGAGGTCACAGATGGAGCTCCAACTGCAAGAACTCCCATTGGCACAGCCTTAATCTTGCTGGATCTCCCTAGTTACCCGACAGCGCACAGACTTAAAGTCCAAGTCATCCAAGGAAGAACCAATGGGTATGAAAAGCATCACCAACCAGCCTGGCTGAACCAGATTAACCAGACCAATGCTCTGTCATCTTCTTCCACAAGTTCTTCCATCAAGAGAACACCTCAAACAAATAAACAAATGTCCACATGGTACTGCCATTCCTCTGATCAGATGGTAAACTCTTTACGTAAAAAAAAAAAAAAAAAAAAAAAAGATTATAGGTTTCCAAAATTAGACAATGGAAGCTATTTCTTCAAACAGTTGTTTGTCAAGTTCTCATAGTAAAACAGCATGGGGAACTATAATGTTCACATTAGCCCATTCATTGGGAAAATAAAGTTCTGTTATGCATTGTATACATAACAAACACTGTAGGCAGGTAGAGTTGGGTGGTTCCTCTTTAAGGGTTACATCTCCTACTCTGTGCATCATTATGGGAGCCAATATACAAGGTGTGCCAAAAGTCACCATACGTAGGGGTAATGGGGCATTGTGGCTAAATGTACCTTTATTTACAAAATATTCATTACAAAATATTTACAAAATATTAATGATGATTAAAAATATTTTAAAATGTATAATATGAGGTTTTTTTTCTACGTATGGAGACTTTTGGGACACCCTGTATAAGGTTGGTGGTGTGGAGGCTCATGGCTCTGGGATGGTTGGAAGAACTAGAGAAGGAAAGGTTGCTGGTATTATTCGAGCTCTCCCCCCTAAGGGGGGGGTCTGCAAGGGGACCCCACAGTGGACAGAAGAGAAAGTATAGGAGTACTCATGGGGCAAGAGAAGTACAGCACAGTCGCGTATGGTTAGAAGGCCTAGGCAGAGTTAACTTATGGGACCACTATCAAGGTACAAATGCCTCTTGCATGCAGATTTCCCATTAATTGCTTGGTTTTATTAAGTGGGCACTGGAAGCAGTGTACCATTTGTTGGATAATGTTTGTGAATTGAATGTATTTCCACCAGAAACCTTTGAGTAAAGAAAGTGTTCTCCGGGTGCATATATGAGCATGAAGTGCTTTCAGAGCCAATACATGAGAAGTGTAGCAGGAAGAGTGTTATCTGTGCAGACCTGGCTGCAGAGTCCTGGAAACAGGTGCTGGGCTCAGTTGTGACCATCCCTGGAAGTAAGGGAATTAGGCCAGCTCAGTCTGGTGGATGGAAAGGTTCAGTCCCAAGCAGGTACAGATGGGCTGGAGCATCAAATGTACCCTGGAACCTGGGAAGTCTGGGAGTAGACCCGTTACTTACAGTGGCCACGTCTGAGGCAGCAGGGCTTCCACCAACAAAGCCTTCTTCTCTTGATGAAAGGGCTAATGGTGTCCCTTTCTCCCATCTCCACCAGGGAGCAGTCCCAAAACTCCACAGAAGGAGAGTGCACAGTCCAGTACCCACGGTATTCACAAATTGGCTTTCTGTATGCAATTTGTGTAAGTGGAGCTCCTCCTCATCTTCTTTCCTACACTGAACAGCCTGAGTCCACCCACCGGGAAGGCTGACAAGAAACACTTTTCAGCAGTCATCTGGGCAGGAACCCAGTTAACCACTTAAGCCCTGGACCATTTGGCTGGTCGAAGACCTGGCCACTTTTTGCGATTCGGCACTGCGTCGCTTTAACTGACAATTGCGCTGTCATGCGACGTGGCTCCCAAACAAAATTCATGTCCTTTTTTTCCCACAAGTAGAGCTTTCTTTTGGTGGTATTTGATCACCTCTGTGGTGATTTTTATTTTTTGCGCTATAAACAAAAATAGAGCGACAATTTTGAAAAAAAAAGCAATATTTTGTACTTTTTGCTATAATAAATATCCCCATTTTTTTTAAAAAAGGACATTTTTTCTCAGTTTAGGCCGATAAGTATTCTTCTACATATTTTTTGTAAAAAAATTGCAATAAGCGTATATTGATTGGTTTGCGCAAAAGTTATTACGTCTACAAAATAGGGGAAAGTTTTATGGCATTTTTATTATTAATTTGTTTTTTTACTAGTAATGGTGGCAATCTGCGATTTTTATGGTGACTGCGACTTTATGGCGGACACATTGGACACTTTTGACACATTTTTGGGACCATTGTAATTTTTACAGCGATCAGTGGAGTAAAAATGCACTGATTACTGTGAAAAGGACACTGGCAGGGAAGGGGTTAACCACTAGGTGGCGCTGAAGGGGGTTAAGTGTGTCCTAGGGAGTGATTCTAACTGTTAGGGGGAGGAGCTACCAGTGACACATCACTGATCACTGTTTCCGATCACAGGGAACAGTAGATCATTAGGCAGAACAGGGAAATGCCTTGTTTACAAAGGCATCCCCCTGTTCTGCCTTTGCCAACCGCAATTGCGGGCCGCACGGGAACATCGAGTTCCCAGGACCCACGAGCGCACTCACGAGGCGCGCGCGCCCACTGGGCTACAAATTTAAAGGGACGTACAGGTACACCCATTTGCTTGCCTGTGCCAATGTGCGTGCAGCGGTCGCTTTGTGGTTAAAGGGCCCTACAAATGCAAATTTACTATTGTGGCAATGGGGGGTTATTTACTAAAACTGGAGAGTGCAATATCTGGTGAATCTCTGCATAGAAACCAATCACCTTTCAGTTTTTATTGCCAAAGCTTAACTGAACAAGGTGAAGTAAAGCTGATTAGCTACCATGCAAAGCTGCACCAGATTCTGAGTGCTCCAGTTTTGGTAAATCTCTCCCAATGTGTAGTTCAATTAAAAAAAGACTTAACTTTCCTTTCTGAACAGTTTCAACAACCCTGACAGTCACTTAATGTTAAATTAAGGGATCTCTCTACTAAAGTAAAAAATTACAGTAAACTGACAAAATTTACTAAGTGACGCTATAGTTGGGCCACTTTATTCTAGTGTCTATATGTCCCTTTATTATGACATTTTAAAAAGCAAACATTTCTGTCTGCTTGCCGTAGACCAAAGGAGGACAGGAGGAGATCCCTTGTTTCTTTACAGAGGGAGTGAACTTCCATTCTACAATACACAGGGAAGCTAAGCTAAATAATCACCAAATCTTTATCCACACACTATTTAAATAAAAATAAAAAAGAATGTTCTGAGAGGTTTTACTGCACTTATTATCTTTCACATCTGCACTTTTCTGAGCGATTGAGACGAGTAAGCATCTGCTTGAAAGCTCTCCTACAAGAAAAGGTAAGTTCTGTCTCTCTATCCACCGGGATGTCTCAGTGACATTTCAATATTAAGTGTGGATCTATAATCTAAAATTATTTGTAGCCTATTCCAGATATTTAATAATTATTACCTTTCCTGAAGGGACCATTCTTTTGACTCAATCCAGTGCCTGCCCTGTGTCTTCCCTGATTGGCTTATAGTTGGGGAGCACTAGTCACATGATCTCAGCCAGAGTAGATAAGAACCATTAAGATAGAGTCGCTAACTTTTCTAGGCTATCAGAGATCAGTGGTGGTCAACTTACTTGATATACTTCAAGTGGGGCCATTGACATTACCAAAGAGCCAAACATAATATTATAGATATAGATTGCAAACATGCTACAGGAGTTTTTGGTGACTGGGGATTAAATTTAAAAAAACATTTATTGACTGCAGTTACGTTACATGAGACTGCCAGAGATCACTGGTATTTCAGCCTCTTTACAAAAGCTTTCACGTTTGTTCTACTAACTGCCCCTTAAAAGGGACAGCATTCAAAAAAGTAAGATACTGTGAAAGGGAATGAGAAGCCAGTCCAAAGAATATATTTTTCTTTCACAAGCTACAAGTAGGCACAAAAGCATAGACTATTGGTACCCCAAGAGTCGCACAATAAGTGCCACAGGATCTCTGGGCTGCAAGTTGGGCACCAAGGACATACACTCACCCGACCATTTTATTAGGTACACATGTTCAATTGCTTTGTAACACAAATTGCTAATCAGCCAATCACATTGCAACAACTCAAAGCATTTAGGCATCTAGGAGGTAGTGAAGTTGATTTGCTGAAGTTCACACCGAGCATTAGAATGGGGAAGAAAGGGGATTTAAGTGACTTTGAATGTGGCATGGTTATTGGTGCCAGACCAGATGGTCTGAGTATTTAAAAAAATGCTGATCTTCTGGGATTTTCACACACAGTCATCTCTAAGATTTACAGAGAAGGGTTTGAAAAATAAAAAAATTTTAGCGAGCAAGAGTTGTGTGGACGAAAATGCCTTGTTGAGTCCAGAGGTGAATAGGCAGACTGGTTTGAGATGATAGAAAGGCAACAGCAACTCAAATAACCACTCGTTACAACCAAGGTATACAGAATACATCTCTGAACTCACAACACATTGAACTTTGAAGCAGATGGGCTACAGCAACAGAAGACCACACCGGGTGCCCCTCCTGTCAGCTAAAAACAGGAAACTGAGGCTAAAATTTGCACAGGCTCACCAAAATTGGACAATAGAAGATTGGAAAACGTTGCCTGGTCTGATGAGTCTCAATTTCAGCTGCAACATTCAGATGGTAGGGTCAGAATTTGGCGTGAACAGGTTCAGGCTCATTGTTGTGGGGTTGTGTAATGGTGTGGGGGATATTTTCTTGGCACACTTTGGGCCCCTTAATACCAATTGAGCATCATTTAAACGCCACGGCCTACCTGAGTATTGTTGCTGACCATGCCCAACACTTTATGACTACACATCTTCTGATGGCTCCTTCCAGCAGGGTAATACACCATGTCACAAAGCTCAAATCATCTCACCACTGGTTTCTTAAAGCGGTTGTATAGTCTTTTTTTTTACTTTTACCTACAGGTAAGCCTATACTAAGGCTTACCTGTAGGTAAAAGAAATATCTCCTAAACCTTTACGGTTTAGGAGATATTCCCCTTGCACTGCGCCGCTGCAGTGGCGCAGTGCACAGGGGATTCTCGGCTGAAGGCCCAGCGGACGCCGGACCTTGCCGGAAAGAAGTCTCCCACGCGCATGCGTGGGAGTGACGAATCGTGGCTCCAGCCACTCACAGCGCTGGAGCCGCGATACCCGGAAGACACGCCAAGGCATAATGTCAGCTGCCTCAGCGTGGACCAGGAGGGACACCGACGCCTCGTTCTAAGGTAAGTATTTCATAATGAGCTTGTATGCTGTGCATACAAGCTCATTATGCCTTTTCCTTTACAGGTGTAAAAAAATAAAAATAAAAAATGCGGGCATACAACCGCTTTAAACATGACAATGAGTTCACTGTACTCCAATGGCCTCCACAGTCCCCAGATCTCATCCAATAGCGATATAGATCAAAATCTCTGAGGGAGGTTTCCAACCACTCATTGAATCTATGCCACAAAGAATTAGGGCAGTTCTGAAGGCAAAAGGGGGTCCAACCTGGGACAAGCAAGTTGTGCCTAATAAAGTGGCCGATGAGTGTAGATACTTGCTGTTATAAAAGGTACATAATACATTTTAGTTGATACACACTATTTTAGATGCATCATACTGGTGCCAGATTACCAAATAAGCAGAGTAAGCACCCGCCTATGAACCCCACGCCGTTTAAGGGCCCAGTGACAAAGGATCAAAATAATATTGATTTGAGCTTGAAAGAAAATTACAATGAAGCTTTTTTAAACTGTTTGCAAAAGATAGAAAAAATTTATCAACTCAAAGAAACGAAAACCTTACATTAAAGCGGTTGTAAACCCAGACAACATTTTTTTTTTAAATCACCTGCAAGAAAAAGCCATAATGAGCTAGTATGACTAGCATACTAGCTCATTATGAATCACTTACCTTAGATCGGGACCCCCGAAGCCATCCTCGTCCCCCGCTCCGGCCGCAGCCATCGCTCCTCAGATACCCGGAAGGTTACTTCCGGGTATCGCCGCTCCAGCCAATCACAGCGCCGCTCCGGCGCTGTGATTGGCCGGAGCAGCGAAGATGTCACTCCGCGCATGCGCGCTGGAGCTTTCTATTCCGGCAGAGCCGGAATTCTGAATGTAATTAACCCTGTGAATGCACCGTTGTCTACGGCGCGCATGCGCCGTAGACATCGGTGCATGTCTTTTTTTGCAAATATCTCCTAAACCGTGTAGGTTTAGGAGATATTTCTTGCACCTACAGGTAAGCCTTAATCTAGGCTTACCTGTAGGTGTTTGTTTACAAAGTGGGTTTACAACCACTTTAAAGACTTCATAGAGAAAATACCTAATTGATACAATGTACCCAATAACAACTTAAAGTACATAAACCTTAGACATCAAGTTCACATTACATTTTGTCCCTCTAAGCTCATCTTCTTTCAGCTGTCAGTTAGTAAAAAACTTGGGGGCAACCTACGTACGTGTAATGTACAGTAGTGATGGTCATCTCCATCTGGAGGCCGACACGCAAACTACATAGGTCATTTGTTATCCAACTGGGGCGTATGCACAAGAAACCTCTAGAGTTTAATCTGATACTATATCACACATAGATACTTAGATACATGATACTTTTATTGATACAATTTAAGGGAAGGAAGCAACCTTATGGCTCATTCTCAACAGCCCCATTTGACTGTGTCGGGCTGTGTTCAAGACAGACATGGCAATTTGCATTATGTTCTACTGCTCCAGTTCACATCAACAAAGCATGTTTGGTTTGCGCTGATAAAATAGGACATGTTGCATTTTTGCACAGCACATTCTGAAGCACTATAATACATTTGAACCTGCTGCCACTCATATAGTTAAATGAAATGTAAGTTAAATAAAGTTAAAAAGGAAGCACTGCGAATGCGATTTTAACAACGAGTCACAGTGCCTGTGCACACCAGCTTGTGTGAACAAGTCCTAAAACTGGCATAAGAGAAATGGCAAGCTGTGTACCTTTCCTGATATATTTATTAGATAATTTTCCTCTCCCTCAATCAGGGCTGAGACAAGGGGTGGGCGGGAGGGGAAACTGCCCTGGGTGCAATGGTTTACTGGGGGAGCAATTTTGGCATCTTTGCCCTGGGTGCTGGATGAGCATGTACTATTATTATCTCCAATTACAGCAGGGGAAGAACAGGTGTTGTGCTGTCAATCCTCAACCCCAATATTCAATCTGAAGGAAAGTACTACTACTACTAAATGATTAATTTGCAAATGCTACAACATGTTACTAGTTGAGTTCTTAAAGGATCATCCTCTCCAGGTGGCAAGAAGGTGGGAATATGTTCTAGGTCCTTTTTTAGGAATAGTAGTTGGAGGAAGCCCTCCAAGCGTTACAACTTTGCTCTCTTGTCATAAACCAAAAGCCCATGCAGCTATTTTTACTCCTACGGGTTCACTATACCCCACTGAAACTTTTTAGGATGGGCATTTTTGAGGACCCTATATGTAGTAAATGTATCCGGGACCATGGGGACTTGATTCATTTATCATGGAGGTGTCCCAAACTGAATACATACTGGGAAGGAATTGTACATACATTAAATGCAGTATTTCAGGCCCCAACTGGACCATGAGCACTGTACACTGGGAATACTTGTGGCTCTTCAGGGAGTCAATAGCGAGGGTATTGTTCTAGGCATGCAGTGTTATCCTACGGTATTGGAACATTGGCAGATTCCTCTCTGCCCACACGGAACAGCTGAAATGCATGGGTTAGACTGGAGAAATATATCTATCAACACAGGAGTTTCCCTAATAAATGTAAAAAGCTCTGGGGCCCATGGTTGGATACCCCCAGTCTATGCTTGATCGATCTAGTGATGGATAGGATCCTGCAGGTTTGCACTATGTACAGAGTTCAGGGTTGCGCTACGCACAGAGTGCAGGGTTCAGGGGTGCGCTACGCACAGATTGCAGGGTTCAGATGTGCGCTACGCACAGAATGCAGGGTTCAGGGGTGTGCTACGCACAGAGTGCAGGGTTCAGGGGTGTGCTACGCGCAGAGTGCTGGGTTCAGAGGTGCGCTACATACAGAGTGCAGGGTTCAAGGGTGCGCTATGCACAGTGTGCAACATCTCATCCTCCTTGGTTCTGACATCTGCACCCACCATTTTCCACCCACCTCTGCACAGATCTGCCCCCACACCTCCACAGCCCACATTCCCCCCATCCACCCTTCCCAAAGCTTCCTTACATCTCTACCTGGCAGTCCTCTTCCCTGTGTATTGTGCTCTAGTACCTGTGTAGGCAGACCTGTGTATTCGGCTCCAGTAACAGTTCACTTCTGCTGCCTTGCAGTGAGATGCTTCTGTCAGATCTGGCCCTGCCCTACCCCTCCGTGCCCCAATGTGAGCGACACCGTGGTTAGCACTTTCACCTAGCAGCAAAAGGGTCGCTGGTTCGAATCCCGACCACAACACCATCTGCCTGGAGTTTGCATGTTCTCCCTGTGTCTGTGTGGGTTTCCTCCGGGTGCTCCGGTTTCCTCCGACGCTCCAAAGACATGCTGGTAGGTTAATTGGATCTTGTCCAAATTGGCCTAGTATATATGTATATGTGTGTATGACTGTGTGTCCCAAGCGTGTCAAGATCCTACGGGATAAATGACCGCACCAGCCAAGCAGACACTGGCTGCAAAAAGCACCTAGAGGCGATTCAGTTCGCATGTGTAGCGCTATACAAGTCACTCATTCACCGTCAGTGCCTGCAGGGATCCAAGAGTTGCCGAGACCATAGCTGTCACTGTAAACACAGAAGTTCCGTTGTTTACAGGTAAGGGCAGGAAGAGCGAGTGAGAGCTGGAGGTGGCGGCCGCATTCGGCCCACGGGCCTTGTGCTTGCCACCTGGGCATTAGGGTAAAAATATTTGGGCTTTACAACTAGACATGTGCGGCTTACAATAGTACCGAATCCAAAATAAGGAAAAAATATTCGGACGAAATTCGATCTAGAATAGTTTTCGAATTTGAATAGTTTTCCAATTTCCAAAGAGAATAAAATAGAATAGAAAATAGAATAGAGAATAGAAAATAAAAAAAAAAATATGAAAAAAAAAGAATATAACAGAAAATAAAAGAATATAATATAATAGAGTAAAACGGAACAACATAGAATAGAAAATAAAAGTACAGAATAGACTAGAATATAATATAAACAAATAGAATAGAATAGAAACACATCCAAAGAATATAACCATCTTCTAAAATTCAAATTTTGAATAGAATAAATTTGAATTTGAATAGAAAATAATAGAATAGAAAATAATAGAATAGAAAATAATAGAATAGAAAATTAGAAAAATAATATAATTAAAAAAACAATAGACTAGAATTGAATAGAAAGAATATAACCTTTTCCCAAAATTGAAATTGAATATAACCATATTCCTATTCTAATGTATTCTTTACTATTCTATTCAAGTTCAAATTGATTCTCTCTATTCTGTTGTTTTTTTCTATACTATTATTCTATTCTGCTCTATTCTTATCTATTTTATTCAAATTCCAATTGATTCTATTAGAATTTTGGAAAATGGTTATTATTTCTATTCTATTCTATTGTTTTTTTAATTATATTCTTTTCTACTCTATTTCGAATTTCAGACGATGTTTATAATCTGTTTAATTCTATTCTTTGTCTTATTCTATTCCTTTCTATTCTATTCCATTCTAATTTGTTCTTTTATTTTCTGTTCTGTTTTACTCTATTATATTCTATTATTTTATTTTCTGTTATATTCGTTTCTATTTTTTTCTACTCTATTTCTTTATTTTCTATTCTATTTGATTCTCTTTGGAAATTGGAAAACGATTCGAATTTGAAAACTTTTTGAATTTGAAAAGGATTTGAATATGAATAAACAAAACAATTTCCTGAAAACGAATTGAACGGATTTAACAAATTTAACTAAACAAATTTATGTAAATAATGAATCGAAACGAAACAAATTTTTTTGTTCTGCACTTGTCTATTTACAACCACTTTTAGCTAGTATACACTAGTAGATTCTCCAACAAATTCTCAGTACATTTGTTGTCTTGACCAATGTCATTTGAAAGTAGTTCAAAATTTAATTTGCTTTTAACATTCGATTTTGAATTCAGTGAACTTTACTGAACAAATAATACATACACTGTTCGAAATGTGTTAGTTCGAGAAAAAATTTCCATCCTGCTCCTTTGAAGTTTCCCATCACTGGGGTCGAAAACAAACATCAATTTGACCCCCACTAGTGATTTGAACATCAAACAAATGTTCCTAAAACAAAAAATATTGAATGCAAATCTACTAGTGTATACCTAGCTTAAGAGGGATTTTTCTTCCTAAGCACTAAGAGATAATAATATTAAACTCTAGAAGAACTCTAGAAGAAGAAGCATTTTATAGCAGAGCGCTTGGATGAAGTCTTCACCCAACTGTTTACAGGTTTTTGGGCTTAGAGTGAACAATGATTATGCAATTTGTAAAGGCTGCTAAATTCTATACCCTTGTTGCTAAATTGCTTCAATACAGTAGGGCTGCCAACACACAAAGTCCTTATGTGTATACAAAATATCTGTGTATTGGAAGTGGACAGGGCACGTTACCAATAAGCACAAGAACAGTTGTCATTATTAAAAGTCTTTATTACGTGTAGCGATACCTTCAGTTAAGAGGGCCACAGATTTGGTTTGGGCCCTGAAGACAGCTCCGCCAACCTCCGGTAATTTACTCGACCCCCTTCTGGCACAGTTAGTCTAGGGTAATATATATATATATATATATCTTATGCTCTATGATTAGATTCAGACACCAATGCAGTGATAGAAGAACAACGAGTTTACTTCTACTGGCAATAAAATCAACAGTTATACCAAATCACAGGAATATATCTGCAGAGCCCTGCAGCAATAAACACACTATAACAGTCAGATATGGCGCACACGCGCCACGTGTAACAGTACTACACTATGCGCCCTATGGCGCAGCAACTAAATAAACTATCTAGATGGCCAGGCCTGACCATATAACTCAGTCTCTAGGGGGAGTAAAATTCTTCGCATGCAAGTCTTTAAACGGTGGTGCACATTTCAGGAACACATTTGTAATCCAAAGGGGGGGGGGGTAAAAATGCCAACACAGTACACTCCACTAGAGATCCGTTTGACTCAGTTCTGCTATGGATCTCCAGTGGGGAAAACAGAACTGAAATAGGAACTGGTTGGCCACGGCAGTCTGTAGGCCTAACAATGGTATACAGTATTGATGCGATCCCAGTCCGGGAACTTCCACCCGCTGTGTCTCCACACACAGCGTCCGCAGCGGTCGGGTCTCCGGCTCAGCAGCAGTTGAAGAAACCGAGTCAGATGTCACCCAGGCTCGAGATGGGGTGGAAGGCTCTTTGGTAACTGCGCAAGGCCCCAGGCTTCAGGCCTTGCACAGCAGCAGATCCGCACAGGAAGATCTCTCACTGAAGTCTCGTGTCCCAAAGAGGCCAAGCCTAGCCTCGCCTCCTCCTTATAAAGCCCCACCCATGAGTCTCTGCGGTGACAACATTGCACCCTGGGTGCCAAACGGGGTTCTGGGTAACGTAGTCTCTCTCCTCTGCTTTCACTTCCAGTAAAGTCTCTTCTCTACTCCCTCCCGACTCACCTCTCCCCGGGAAAGTCCTGTCTCTCTGTATTAAAGGGGAATACCCCGCTACACACTCCCCCCACTTAAACTCTTTGGTCCCCAAAGATAATTCTAGCATACATTGCATACAACCCTAGACAACATTGCGTAAGATGTTGGCATAGGGAATTCCCACCAAAACCGAGGGGTTGAATTCCCTTGCCCACAGGTCACACTATCATGAGTGGCCTGCCTAACTGTGCCAGAGAGTGAGTGGGGGTTGCCCTCCACCAAATGAACAGTGGAGGGATCCGGATTCTCTGCACTCCTCCTGGCAGTGACCACAGAATCTTCTGAGCTCTTCCCCATTTGTAGGTAAGTCAACTTTTTGGGAGGCCTTATGACTCTTCGAGCCCTTTGCTTTCTTGGGGTTTCTGGCTCTGGTGCCACAGGCTCTTCTTCTGTAGCAGGTTCGGGCAACACGGTGGGCTCTGGAACATCTGCTTCATGAGCCGAGGGATACATAGAGTCTCTAGGGTCCTTTTCAGAGTAAGTATCACAGGCATCTTCCCAGTAATCTGATGAAGGACTAGATGGGATGAACTCAGTGGCTTCTGCGTTCAGTTGTCCATCTATAGTGTCTTCAGTGGTTGGAAGATCTATAGCAGAAGTTCCTGGAGTTGGGGAAGGCCACAGCCAGTCAAGTTCTCTTCCTTCATCTCCACTAAGTTCAGAGGCCTCTCCATCTTTAGCCCGAGAGGTCTGGTACCGAGTGTTTGGCCTGGGGGTATCCAGAATAGAGACTGGTTCAGGGGAGTCCCTCACTGGAGGTATCCTGACTGCTTCAGCAAGTGGGAGCAGGTGGTTTCGATGCCAGGTCTTCAGTGGTCCTACCTTTCCTTCTGGCTTCAACTTGTAGACAGGTAGGCCCGGCAGCTTCCTACAGATGACATAGGGTTCAGATCTCCATCTGTCTGCAAGTTTGTGTTTTCCAGGGACCCCCAGATTGCGTAGCAGTACTCGGTCCCCGAGCTGCAGGTCTTGCACCTGGACCTTCAAGTCGAAGTTTCTTTTGTTTCGAGCTCCCCTTTGATCTGAGGCCGCTTGAGCTTGTTCATAGGCTACTTTCAGGCTGTGTCTGAGCCTGTCCACATATCCTTTGTGGGATGTGGCTGAGGAATGGTCTAAAGAGGTGCCAAATGCCAGGTCCACAGGCAACCTTGCTTCTCTCCCAAACATGAGTCGATAGGGGGACTAACCTGTAGCATCACTGGTGGTGCAGTTGTAAGCGTGTACTATAGCTGCTATGTGTTTGCTCCAATGTTGTTTCTTCTCACTATCCAGAGTTCCCAACATGTTGAGCAGGGTCCGGTTAAACCTCTCCGGCTGAGCATCTCCCTGCGGGTGGTAAGGTGTGGTTCGGCTTTCTTGATTCCTAACGAATCCAGGAGTTTCCGGATCAGCCGACTTTCAAAGTCCCTTCCTTGGTCTGAATGAAGTCGCTGTGGCAGCCCATAATAGACAAAGTACTTCTCCATAAGTACCTTGGCTACGGTGGAGGCCTTCTGGTCTTCGGTTGGGAAAGCTTGGGCATACCGGGTGAAATGATCGGTTATCACCAGAACATTTCTTAGTCCACTCAGATCGGGTTCGAGGCAGAGAAAATCAATGCATACCAGATCTATTGGGCCTTGACTTTGTAGATGGCCCATTGGGGTAGCTTGATGGGGTAAAGTCTTCCTCTGGATGCAGGGTGCACATGAATGGCAGTACTCTTCCACTTCTGCCCTCATGCAGGGCCAATAGAACCGACTTCTGATGAGTTGAAAGGTCCTTTCCGCCCCTAGGTGACCGTGATTGTCATGTAGGGCAATCAGAACAGTCTCTCGATGTTTTTCCTGAAGGAACAATTGCCATTTATCTTCCAGGTCATCAGAGGGGCCCTTTCAGTAGACCACTCCCTGATGCACCTGCAACCTGTCCCACTCTTTCCTCAACAGGTGAGCTTCCTTTGAGGAGTGGCGCAGGAGTCTATTTGGATCCTGATTCTCCAGGGCTTCCAGAACCAATTTCCCCATGGGGTCTTCTAATTGGTTGCATCTCAGTTCCTTCTTGGACAGTTTTGGCAGATGGTCTTCCTCCAGTTGGGTTACTCCACAGTATTGTTTGGGGACTCCTACCATGGTAACCCCTATATCTTCCGCCCTTCAGCCTCCTCTGGCTTGTAATTCAGCCCCTTGACAAAGGGCCCGCACCCCGTCAGGTGCCACTTGAGTCCAGTCTTCTGTGTCACTGGTGGGGCCATGAGATCTCCTGGACAGAGCGTCTGCGTCTCGATTTCCAGCCCCTGGCCTGTACTTTAGGCTGAAATTGAATCCAGACAGTGCAGCCAGCCATCTGTGTCCAGTGGCGTCCAGCTTTGCCGTGGTGAAAAGGTAGGTGAGGGGGTTGTTGTTGGTCTTCACAGTGAACTCCGCTACATACAGGTAGTCTTTGAGCTTGTCTACTACCGCCCACTTAAGGGCCAGGAACTCCAGCTTGTGAGTAGGGTAGTTCTTCTCAGAGGGGGTCAGGCTCCTGCTCACGTAGGCAACAGGCCGCAGTTGTCCTTCGTGTTCTTGGTGAAGTACTCCTCCCAGACCGTCATGACTAGCATCTACATGTAGTTCATAGGGTTTGGTTGGGTCTGCGTAGGCCAAGACTGGGGCAGTGGTTAGGCTCTTCTTCAACGCCTGGAAGGCCTCTTCACACTTCTGGTTCCACTGGTCTCTGACTGACTCTCCCGGCTTCCTGGGCCCTGAGTCATCCTCTTCCCCCTCGGTCTTGAGTAGTTCATTCAGTGGTCTGGCAATTCGGGCGAATCCTTCCACAAACCTCCTGTAATAGGAGCAGAACCCCAAGAAGGATCTGAGTTCTGTTACTGTGGTGGGTCGTAGCCAGGAGATAACTGCCTCCAATTTCTCAGGGTCTGTGGCCACCCCTTCTTCAGACACTATGTGCCCCAGATAGTTCACAGAAGACTGGTAGAACCGACACTTCTCAGGCGAAAGCTTGAGTCCCTCCTCACTGAGTCTTCTCAACACTTTTTCCAGCCTCTCTTCGTGTTCTTCCAAGGTTCTCCCAAAGATAATAACATCGTCCAGGTATACAAGGACTTCAATAAGGTTCATGTCTCCTACAGTCTTCTCCATGAGACGTTGGAAGGTAGCAGGAGCTCCAGACAGTCCCTGAGGCATTCGATCAAACTCGAAGAACCCCACTGGGGTTATGAAGGCTGTCTTTTCCCTGTCTTCCGGATGCATAGGGATCTGGTAGTATCCACTCTTGAGATCCATAACGCTGAACCACTTGGCTCCAGACAGACTCTGTAAAGCGTCCTCTATCCTCGGAGTGGTGTACTGGTCGGGGATGGTTCTCCTGTTGAGAGTCCTGTAGTCAATACATAGCCTCAGCGACCCATTCTTCTTCCGGACCACCACTATCGGGGAGGCATAGGGGCTTCTAGACTCCCGGATCACACCAGTCCTCTTGAGTTCTGCGAGTTGCTCCCTTAGATCCTCCAGATCTGCTAGTGGGACCCGCCTGACTCTCTCTCTGAAGGGCCTGTCTTTTTGGAGGCGGATTCGATGGGTGGCACTCCTTGCACACCCCACATCGAACTCATCTTTGGAGAATATCTCCTCCCATCTGGTCAACTGGGCCTTGGCTCTCTCCTTCCAAGCCCGGGGTAGATTCGGGTTCTCCATAGAGAGCTTCTCCCAAACATCTCCTCCTTCACCTGACCTCTTGACTTCTGACAGGGCAACCGGGGCAGCAGGGCTCACCTGGCCCAGCAGCATTCTGGCGGGAATCTCCATGGGGCCACCTGTAGTGATCCTGACACTCACCGGGACTCTACAATGGGCCTTCTTCAGGGCCTTCAGCGGAACCACTTCTGGGATCACTTCCAAACCCGAGTGTTCTTCCCTTGGGTCGGGCTCCAGCATGACAAAGGGTCCAGGTTGTTCCCAAGTAAGCTTCATAGTGGCTCTGAGACAGGTTACTTCGCCGGGCTGCAACACTACCCCTTTTTCTTTTTCGTACATCACGGGACACAGAGCGACTTAGTCATTACTAATGGGTTATATAGATTACCTTCAGGTGTTGGCACTGGCCAATTCCAAACCGGAAGTACCCTCCCCTATATAAGCCCCTCCCATCCGGGAGCACCTCAGTTTTTTGCCAGTGTCTAAGGTGTTGGCCAAAGAGTAACATGTGTTTTCACTGGGCTTGCGTACAGGTTCTTTTGGGCCTTAGTAAGCTGTTCCGGATCCCACCAAAAAAGCTTCATAGCTAAACGGTCGGTACCCGGGCCTTGCAGCAGAAGAGCAAGGTTTTGCCTGTAATGCTTCTCTTAGGAGGGCTGGACCCTGGGATCCAGAGCTCTGGTCATACCCACGACCAAGATGTTGTCTGTGCAGGGTGCTATACAGGTCCAGGGGAGTGGAATCCTTGGGAACCCGGTCCCTGAAGGTTTAATTACAATGCCTGCCGTGATAGGTGAAGTTTGGACTTCTGTGGACCAAACAAAGTCCTGCGGCGGGGATCAGGTAAGTGGGGGCCCCCAGGAACTTGGTTCTATTGGGGGACCACCAAGCCTAATTTGTCTTTCTGTCTGTTACCTAACGGTATTCCCGCTAAATATCTGTGATTGCCTGTAACTACTGAAAATGTAAAATTTTAATAGTAGTCAAGAAAAAAAAAAAAAAAGGGACCGCGGTACCTGTGTTAAACCACTAGAGGCCGCTGTAGTCCATTTTTCTTGTCATGTGGATCTTTGGTTTTCTCAAGTCAAAAGATCCAGGCAGCTGGTAAGTTTCTCTGTGGGAATCCACTTCCTCTGCCCTGTTGCTGCGCTCATCCACCGCACAGGCCCTCCGGCAAAAAGGGCCCTGGCTCCTAGTCCCCTGTTTGATTTCGAAAAGGGCGCCAATGGCGCACGGGCGCGCGCGCGGGCGCGTGCACGCGCCTCCTATGAAAAAAGGGGCGGGGCGGGTGGATGACGCTCGATGCACGCCGCGGCGCTTTTGCGCATGTGCGGGCGTCCCAGCATGGTTAAAAGACACAGTACAAGTGTCAGCTGGATGCAAACAGAGCTAGCAACAAACAGTGGCACACAGAGGCGGTTGATGCAGGCATCCCCATAGAAAGGCACTTTAGTGGACACCAGCTGGTATATAGCAGCAACTTTGTTAGACTATTACCAGCAAAATTGGTGTATGACGACGGGAATACCTCAGCTTTGTGCTTAAAGGATATGTCGTCCAGACGCTCCGGAAATAGATCTTCCAGGAAGCCAAAGGGGTCTCCATCGGGCTCTGAGGATATTGGGCATGCTTGTACTGCACCAATCTCCCCTGAGAATTCAGAGGTCAGTAGCCGTAGAAACCCCGCAGGAATGCCTGGTGCTGCGGCTGTCCCCAGTCCACCTGCTCCTGTATATATAACAGAGGAGGTTTTATCCTCAACTCTGGGAGGCTTGGAAGAGAGATTAACAGCATTGATCGCTGCTTCCCTGTCACAGGAAAAGCGCGTCCGATCTCCGTCTCCTCCTTCAGAGTGCCTGTTAGTGGAGGAACAGCCCCACACAGAGATCGACCTACCTGAAGGGGATCAGGATGAGGTTGATTCAGTTATGGAGGAATCAACAGTGGAAGAACCTTTCTCAGCATCTCAGGCTGAAAGATTATGGGTTCAGTCTCTGACTAATATGGTCCGATCAGCATTTAAAATGCCTCTGGCGGAACCACCATCCACTACGGTTTCCTCGCTGGGGTCGCTAAAAGCTCCCCAGGCTGTCTGTTCCTTCCCAATCCACCCTTTATTGGAAGGGCTTATTTACCAGGATTGGGAGCATCCTGATAAAATATTTGCTCCCCCCAAGAGATTTCCGGTGATCTATCCCATGGAGGATAAGTTCATAAAAAAATGGAGGGTCCCTACAGTGGACGCAGCCATCTCTTCTGTTAACAAATCACTGACATGTCCAGTAGATAATGTTCCAATGTTCAAAGACCCAATAGATAAAAAATTGGAGTCTTTACTAAAATCTGCTTTCTCTACAGCAAGCATGGTGACACAACCTGCGGTAGCAGCGATTGGAGTCTGCCAAGCAGTGAAAGATCAGTTGAAACAGGTCTTAAGGGACTTACCAGATCAGCAGGCTCTTCCCCTAGCTGACCTGCCTAGAGCCTTGTGTTTTGCGGTGGACGCCATAAAGGATACAATCCAACAGGCCTCCCGCTTTACGCTGTCTATAGTACATATGCGTAGGCTTCTGTGGCTCAAAAACTGGTCTGCTGAAGCTCCCTGTAAAAAACTGCTGGTTAGCTTCCCATTTCATGGAGAACGCTTATTTGGAGAAGATCTGGACAAATATATCCAGAAAATTTCTGCCGGTAAAAGTTCACTCTTACCGGTTAAGAACAAGGGTAGAAGTCCTTCTTTTAAGAGGCCTACTTCTCCAGTCCCGGGCACATCAGCTGTGAAGCAGTTCCGACGGCCTCCGCGGTCAAATTCAGGGGGCAGAAATCAGGGACAATCACAGGGTAACAAGAAGCCCTGGATCAAGAGAGGTACAAAACCTCCCCCCAAGGCATGAAGCGTTGCCCCCACTCAATCGGGTGGGGGGAAGACTTCAGTTGTTCACAGAGACCTGGCGGGACACCATCAGAGACAGATGGGTGCTCTCCGCAGTAAGTCTGGGATACAAGCTGGAGTTAAAAGGCACTCCTCCTGCCCAATTTATGAGGTCAAACGTGCCAAGAGATCCCCAAAAGAGAGGATCCCTCCTTCTGGCACTAGAACTATTGCTCCAAGGTGTAATCATGAAGGTTCCCCTGGAAGAAAGCGGATTCGGGTTTTACTCGAACCTTTTCACAGTCCCCAAACCAAATGGGGACGTGAGGCCCATATTAAATCTAAAAGGGCTAAACAAGTTCCTAAATATCAGGACTTTTCGGATGGAGTCGATCCGATCGGTGGCCACCGCCCTACAAGGGCAGGAATGGTTAGCCTCGATCGACATAAAGGATGCTTATCTGCATATTCCCATCTTTCCGGCCCACCAGAAATTTCTACGCTTTGCAGTAGAAGGGCGCCATTTTCAGTTCAGAGCCTTACCTTTCGGTCTGGCCACAGCACCACGAGTGTTCACAAAAATTCTGGCCCCATTATTGGCCAATCTAAGAACACAGGGTGTAACGATAATGGCATATCTAGACGACCTGCTACTAATAGACCACTCAGTGGAAAAGCTGGAAGTAGCTATTCACAAGACAATCAAGTATCTGGAATATCACGGTTGGATTATCAACCGGGACAAGTCAGCTCTAAGACCAGTCAAAAGTCTGGAATACTTAGGGCTAAGGCTGGATTCAAATCAGAGAAAGATTTTCTTACCTCCAGAGAAGGTGTCGTCTTTAAAAGATTTGACCCACTTAGTGGGTACAAAAAGAAAACCATCCATACGCCTCTGCATGAGGCTGCTGGGAAAAATGGTGGCTTCATTCGAAGCGGTACCCTACGGTCAATTCCATTCAAGGAATTTGCAAAGGGCCATACTGTCAGCCTGGAACAAAAAAGTTCAGGCTTTAGACTTACCAATGTCCCTGTCCCCTTCCGTTCGCAAGAGCCTCCATTGGTGGTTGGTGCCCCAGAATCTGGAAAAAGGGAAACCCTTCAGTCCGGTTTCTTGGAAGGTAGTCACTACAGATGCCAGCCTCATAGGCTGGGGGGCAGTACTGGAGCAATGGTCTCTCCAGGGCAAGTGGTCAGAAGCAGAAAAGGCCCTGCCCATCAATCTCTTAGAGATACGAGCAGCCCGGTATGCCCTAGTAGCATGGACATCCAAACTCCAAGGGTCCCCTGTCAGAATTCAATCAGACAATGCCACAGCAGTGGCATATATCAATCACCAGGGTGGCACCAGGAGTCGTGCAGCCCAGAGGGAAGCAAATTGCATCCTGGAGTGGGCAGAAAAATATGTCCCAGCCATATCCGCGGTTTTCATCCCAGGAGTGGAAAATTGGAGAGCGGACTTTTTAAGTCGTCAACAATTATGCCCGGGGGAATGGTCTCTTCACCCCGAGGTTTTCCAGGCAATATGCCAGCGGTGGGGAACACCGGATGTAGATCTGCTAGCATCCAGATTCAACGCAAAGGTGGACAGATTTGTGTCTCGCACAAGGGATCCTCTAGCTTGCAGCTCGGATGCCCTAGTGTTCCCTTGGGATCAGTTCAAGCTGATATATGCATTCCCACCGCCACAATTGTTACCGCGATTACTCCGCAGAATCAGGGTAGAAAAGAAACCAGTGATTCTGGTGGCTCCAGCGTGGCCCCGAAGGGCATGGTACGCGGAGATTGTAAAAATGTCAGTGAGGAGTCCTTGGACCCTCCCACATCGTCCGGACCTGCTGTCGCAGGGACCGATATACCACCCTTCCTTACCAGCCCTAGGTTTGACGGCCTGGCTATTGAAGCCCACATTCTGAAAAAGAGAGGGCTCTCTAATTCTGTGGTATCTACCATGATCAATGCCAGGAAGCCGGTATCCAGGCAGATCTATTATAGGATCTGGAAAGCGTACATTACGTGGTGTGAGGCCAAGAAATGGCATCCACGTAAGTACGTGATAGGGAGGATTTTGGACTTCCTACAGTGGGCTGTAGATAGGAAGCTGGCCTTGAGTACTATCAAGGGTCAGATTTCGGCCTTGTCAATATTTTTTCAAAGGCCCTTGGCTTCGCATTCACTAGTCAAAGCTTTCATACAAGGAGTGATGCGTATCAGCCCTCCGGTTAGTATTCCCATATGTCCTTGGGACTTAAACCTGGTTCTGTCAGTTCTACAGAAACAACCGTTTGAACCATTGCAACACATTTCCTTGGTTCTTCTCACCAGGAAATTGATTTTCTTAGTAGCCGTTTGTTCGGCTAAAAGAGTATCGGAATTAGCCGCCTTGTCCTGTAAGGAGCCATATCTGGTTGTCCATAAGGACAGAGTAGTATTACGTCCTCATCCAGCCTTTCTTCCCAAGGTGGTATCGAGGTTTCATTTGAACCAAGATGTGGTTCTTCCTTCTTTTTTCCCCAAACCTAGCTCGGTAGAGGAAAAGTTATTACATTCTTTGGATGTAGTAAGAGCAGTTAAAGCTTATCTAAAAGCCACTGCTCAGATTCGCAGAACGGATACTTTGTTTATTCTGCCGGAAGGCCCTAAAAAGGGTCAGGCAGCATCAAAATCCACTTTAGCCAAGTGGATTCGACAGGTCATAATACAAGCCTATGGCTTGAGAAAGAGACCGCCTCCGTTCAAAGTTAGGGCGCACTCCACAAGAGCAGTTGGAACTTCATGGGCAGTGCATCACCAGGCCTCACTGGCTCAAGTCTGTAAGGCCGCAACATGGTCTTCGGTACACACGTTTACTAGATTCTACCAGGTAGACGTTAGAAGTCAGGAGGATGTCGCCTTTGGGCGCAGTGTGTTGCAGGCCGCAAAAGATCCTCATGCCTGATGGCGCCCAGCTTATGTATCCCTCCCCTCATTTGGCATTGCTTTGGGACGTCCCATTAGTAATGACTAAGTCGCTCTGTGTCCCGTGATGTACGAAAAAGAAAAAGGGATTTTTATAACAGCTTACCTGTAAAATCCTTTTCTTGGAGTACATCACGGGACACAGAGCTCCCACCCCTCTTTTTGGGACACTTATTGCTTGGCTACAAAACTGAGGTGCTCCCGGATGGGAGGGGCTTATATAGGGGAGGGTACTTCCGGTTTGGAATTGGCCAGTGCCAACACCTGAAGGTAATCTATATAACCCATTAGTAATGACTAAGTCGCTCTGTGTCCCGTGATGTACTCCAAGAAAAGGATTTTACAGGTAAGCTGTTATAAAAATCCCTTTTCTTCCAAGTCTCCACACCTTCCCTATCCCCTCTTCAGGGGTCTTCTGCTCTAGGACCAGCCGTTGGTAGGCCGTCTTCAGCATGGGATGGATCTTGGTGGCTGCTTGCCCCTTCTCTTTCACTAGAGGGGTCAGGAGTTTTCGGACCAGGTCCGTGTTTGTCCCTATTATAAGGGAACTCTTGTTGGCTCCAGGCGGCCGAGGGCACACAACTGCCAGGGTGTCAAACACTTCGGCCTTCCCAGCCACGGATGGGTCAAAGGTCATCTTGATGGGCAAATAGCCATCATAGGGGAAGCTCTGGGTTCCGATTCCCCATATTCCCAGTTCCTCTATCTTCTGGATGGGCAGATGACTCAAGTGCTTATCGTAGAAATCCCGGTATTATAGGGTCACTTGTGCCCCAGTATCCAAGATGGCTCTGGTGTAGACTCCCTCCACTTGAATGGGCACTATAGGAGATGGGCCTACCAGCTTCTCCGGATATGGCCTGGCAAGGGTCGCCTTCTTCTGGTCCTTTTCCTATCGGACTCTCTCTCGTCCAACTCCCTTTGGACTTTAGTCTTTCTTGAGCCTGGTATGCATTGATTTCCCTCCTTTTAATGGGTGTACAGACCCGCTGAGGGATGTTGTGCTTCTTCGGAGGGGTTTCTCCCGCCAGCTTGTGATTATTTACTTTCCTTTTCTTGGGACTGGCACATGTTTTTGCGATATGGCCAATCCCTCCACAGTTAAAACAGATCGCATCCCGCCAATCTTGAAGGGAAGCTGACACTGAGGTATCTGGGAACAACTCCTTCTTCGGCCCCCCTCCTTTTAGGGTCCTTGAGTCCTTTGTCATTAAAGAGGTCAGTATCTTCAATACCTGAGCCATCTGTGACTTCAGGGTATTCAGTTCCGAGTCTCTTTCAGGGGTCATGGCTGATCTGACCATTACAGGTATAGAAGATGTGTGTGTCTTGATCGCTTGCCGATCTTTCTGTAGAGCCTCCTCATTTCTGATGATTTTTACCAGCTCAAGGTAGGTCAGTGGCATACCTCCTCCAGACGTTTTCAGGTGAAGCCAGACTGGATTCGAGCGCAACGCTCCCTTCAGGACTTGCTTCATTCTTGCCACATCTGTATCTTCGGGCATCATTCCCTTCTTTAATACAATTTTGCACAGCAACCTGTTCAGCCTTCTAACATACTCTGACAATTTCTCTCCCGGTTGCTGGAAAGTGTGTGTTCGAATTGGTATACTAATTCTGTCACCTTTTCCAATGGACCGAACTCTTCTTGCAACATAGCTAAGCAGTCTTGAGCCGTGCAGTCTGTATTTCCAAACCGGAAACTTTTCACCGCTTCTGCTGCTGCGCCTTTAAGGCTTTCTATCACTCGTTGCCTCTTCTGCGCTTCAGGCACCTCCCATGCCTCCACTGCTTGTAATGCCTGTTCCACCCAAGTATCGAAGTCTTCCTCCCCTGCAGGGACAGGGAGCTTCCCTGAAAATATTCCTAGCTTCCGGTAACTAGCCTCTATGTGTACCGTGGTGGTGTTCTGACACTTCACGAGCAGATCCCCTAAGGCATTTAAAAGTTCTGGTCCTATGACAGTAATGGGTGTCACTGCAGGTGTCATCCCTTTCTCTTTTTGTGGTACATGGGATGTCCCTGGCGGTGACCCCGGTGGAAATGGTGGGGGTGACTTCTTCTGCGCGGTCATTGCGTGCGCCAAACCATAAGTTTTGTTATCTGGCGTCTGTATACTTTGGCCTTTAAAGTTCTCTGGTATTTCCTCCCACCATTCTATCAGCGCATACTGAAATTAGGTGTCTGGGTCTGATTTTATGTCCATTACCCACGGTACAAGATCTGGGGATAGCGGCATTACAAGTCGCTCCACTGTCTCTAATGACCATTCCTCTCCTGGGAGGCTGATGACCACCGACTTGTCTGGCTCTGTCTCGGCTGCTTCGCACCATACTTTAACCTCTAGCGGGTCCATGCCGGTACTTTTGGCGTGTTCACCTGCTGTATCAGGATCCCGGACGAGAACCCCCATGTGTAGCGATACCTTCAGTTAAGAGGGCCACAGATTTGGTTTGGGCCCTGAAGACAGCTCCGCCAACCCCCGGCAATTTACTCAACCCCCCTTCTGGCACAATTAGTCTAGGGTAATATATATATCTTATGCTCTATGATTAGATTCAGACACCAATGCAGTGATAGAAGAACCACGAGTTTACTTCTACTGGCAATAAAATCAACAGTTATACCAAATCACAGGAATATATCTGCAGAGCCCTGCAGCAATAAACACACTATAACAGTCAGATATGGCGCACACGCGCCACGTGTAACAGTACTACACTATGCGCCCTATGGCGCAGCAACTAAATAAACTATCTAGATGGCCAGGCCTGACCATATAACTCAGTCTCTAGGGGGGGTAAAATTCTTTGCATGCAAGTCTTTAAACGGTGGTGCACATTTCAGGAACACATTTGTAATCCAAAGGGGGGGGGGGGTAAAAATGCCAACACAGTACACTCCACTAGAGATCCGTTTGACTCAGTTCTGCTATGGATCTCCAGTGGGGAAAACATAACTGAAATAGGAACTGGTGGGCCACGGCAGTCTGTAGGCCTAACAATGGTATACAGTATTTATGGATTGAGCATGTGCTCGCTCACCCCTCCGGAAGCGGTCCCAGTCCGGGAACTTCCACCCGCTGAGTCTCCACACACAGCGTCCGCAGCGGTCGGGTCTCCGGCTCATCAGTAGTTGAAGAAACCGAATCAGATGTCACCCAGGCTCGAGATGGGGTGGAAGGCTCTTTGGTAACTGCGCAAGGCCCCAGGCTTCAGGCCTTGCACAGCAGCAGATCCGCTCAGGAAGATCTCTCACTGAAGTCTCGTTTCCCAAAGAGGCCTCGCCTAGCCTCGCCTCGCCTCTTCCTTATAAAGCTCCACCCATGAGTCTCTGCGGTGACAACATTGCACCCTGGGTGCCAAACGGGGTTCTGGGTAACGTAGTCTCTCTCCTCTGCTTTCACTTCCAGTAAAGTCTCTTCTCTACTCCCTCCCAACTCACCTCTCCCCCGGAAAGTCCTGTCTCTCTGTATTAAAGGGGAATACCCCGCTACATTACATTAACCACTTCAGCCCCGGAAGAATTGACCCCCTTCCTGACCAGAGCATTTTTTGCGATTCGGCACTGCATCGCTTTAACTGACAATTGCGCGGTCGTGCGACGTTGTACCCAAACTAAATTGATGTCCTTTTTTTCCCACAAATAGAACTTTCTTTTGGTGGTATTTGATCACCTCTGCGGTTTTGACTTTTTGCGATATAAACAAAAAAGGAGCAACAGTTTTGAAAAAAAAGCAATATTTTTTACTTTTTGCTATAATAAATATCCCCAAAAAATATATAATTTTTTTTTCTCAGTTTAGGCTGATAGGTATTCTTCTACATATCTTTGGTAAAAAAAAATTGCAATAAGCGTATATTGTTTGGTTTGTGCAAAAGTTATAGCATCTACAAAATAGGGGATAGATTTATGGTATTTTTATTAATAATATTTTTACTAGTAATGGCGGCGATCTGTGATTTTTATCGGGACTGCGACATTATGGCGGACGCATCGGACACTTTTGGCACTATTTTGGGACCATTGTAATTTATACAGCGATTTGTGCTATAAATAGCCACTGATTACTGTATAAATGACACTGGCAGGAAAGGGGTTAAACACTAGGGTGCGATCAAGGGGTTAAGTGTGTCCTAGGGAGTGATTCTAACTGTGGGGAGGGGGTGTTCTACCAGTGACAAGACAGAGATCACTGCTCCTGATGACAGGGAGCAGTAGATCTCTGTCCTGTCACTAGGCAGAACAGGGGAATGCCTTGTTTACATCTCCCCGTTCTGCCTCTCTTCACCGCAATCGAGGGCCGCCCGCGAACATCGAGTTTGCGGGACCGGCGAGCACACTCCCGAGGCACGCTAGGCAGCAAATTCAAAGGGACGTACAAGTACGCCCATTTGTCTGCCTGTGCCATTCTGTCGACGTACAGCGGCGTGCGGTGGTCGGGAAGTGGCTAATGGGTGCGTTTCTAAATCATTTGTTGCATGAATTTCAGAAATATTAGTGCAAGCTGAATGAAGCTTCACTGTATGTTTTCTAATAGTATAATTCCTATTTCAATAGCTCCATCTAGCCATCAAAATGTATATTTTCTCATTGAGGTCTTTTAGAAAATTATACCGCATTTTGCCCACCAGATGATGATACAGGAATTAATCTATTAAAAAACATGCAATTTCATTCAGCTTGCACAAAGGTTTCTGACATTCATGCAATGAATGTTTTATAAATGGACCCCTTAAAGTACATCTAAACCCAAGAATGAAAATGTAATATAATGGCTTTTGTTCATTCATATAGTAGCCATAAACCATGCTTGTCCCTGAGGAAGCCATATGGCGAAACATGTAGGACTAAAGACGTGGGAACAACTATAGGAGCTACAAAAATAAGCCTTGAATGACCACAAAGCTGTCCATGTATTATACAAATTGCTTTTATATGTGTTTTTGTAACTTTAATAAACAGTTTTTAATGAAAATACTTTGTCATAGTAGTAATTGCACCTATAAAGTCCCATCCCCTCTATTCAGTACTTTCTATGCAATATAATTCAGCTTACAAGTTTGCAAGAGGGGCTCTGCAAGTTGCTATTAATGGTGCCAGGAACACGAGTCTCTACTCCCTCTCCTGCCCGAACCCTCCTGCATATTGTACCACACTTCATGCCATATGCCTCCACATGACAGTCCCAACCGTTAACACTTATATCCCAAGATAGGAATGTCCACAAACAAGTAGAATCACTGAACTTTACTGATGGAATTCAGGGAATGGCATAACAGTCACATCACATTGACATACATTGCAGGGTCACTTGACAATACACAGTCAATCACATTTAGTGGACGGTCCACAGTAGTTACATGTGAAAGCATATGAAGCACTTTCAGCAGCCATCTCCTTCTAACAGTCTTTCCTTCCAAGCCCACTCCATAGCTCTACCCAGCCAGGTATGCTCCCTGTAGTTACTCTCCTTATCCCAGAGACATTAGTACTATCTCATACAGCTCTGACTTGCCCATTAGGCTTTAAGCATTCAGCTTACAACTCTCCTTTAGCAGTTTCAGAGACAGGATTGCTGCAGCTGCTCCTACTGAACTCTGTACACCTCTCTTAGGATTTCTGCCCTGATCAGGGCCCTGGCTGTGCTGACTACATCTATATAGGTGTGAGCTACTTGGCTCCCATGTCCCATCTGCCCTAAGGCTTCTCCCCACCTGGCTTATATATAGGTGCTGCCTCACCCATGACATCACTGCAGGAGGGCTCTAACTAAAAGGGACCTAGCACCTGATGACACTGTCTAGTGTAACCATTCTGGCACAGAGACACCTAGTGGCAGAATAGCTAACTACATCTGCCTACAAGTTGTTAAATGTGATGGCTGAATTATTTTGTTTTTATTTTAGCCTTTCTTTCATTCTTTCATTTTATCTAGTGATCCTTCCAGTAACACACTTCATATCCTTGGGTGACAATGCTCACTCATTGTACTATATCTAGAGAAGAGCTGCAATATTTATTTGATTACTTTCAAAAGGGGCTTAATGCGTTTGTTACCCCAACACTTCATATTCCTGATATGCCCCTGCTGTATTTGTACTTGTATGAGAAAGTAGAGTATCCTGTTCTCTTTGTATTGCTTCCTTTATGTGAAATCCCTGGTGCTCCTGCCAGTTCCTCTGCTTTCCAATAAAAACTGACCACACTAAGCAAGAGACCACAGTGTGGTCAGTTCTCTAGCTATGCTGGGAAATCAGTGTGCTCTCCTCCAATGAAAATAATTGCTCTGACGCACCCTGCATGCACAGCAATTCACTGGGTAGTTTAGTGTGCTGCTGCTTATCCTCCCCCAGATCTTATGCAGCTGAGAACAGGGGGAACGTGATCACTTAAAAAAAAGAGAAAAAAGGTATTTATCTTTTTTTTTTTTTTTTTTATATCTATACAAAAATGTTGTGCATTTCATTTCTTTTTTAAACTGAATGGGTTGTTTTACACAGTGATTGTTTACAATCAATTTAATACTGGTGTACATTTATTAAATCTACATTGCTGACTCCTTAGGTATCTGTGAGGCTGACTGTACTATCAACTTAATTATTATACAGGCATTACACAGTTCCCATAAAAATCCATTGGATGGGGTTTTAAATAACATAGCCAGAGTGTGATCACTGGACAGTGAATGGTTACCACAGTGGAGAGCTATCAACTGTAATACCCAAAAGTCTATTGAGGCGTATCCATTATATATTCTAATGACATATTTTTTTTATAAATGTAATTTACAGAAAATGGAGAAGATCATTCTGCTGATCCTTGCAAGTGTCGCTGGAGTTTTGAGTCAGGCTGGTAAGTATAAACCTCAATGCCTCCACCCTAAAGGACAACTCTATAAGACAACTCAAACATAATACATGGAAAAAAAAGACATTCACTGTGATCTTTGGAAGGAAAATGCTATTAGGGAATGCAACAAAGCATTAGTGCAACTTTTCTGGCTGCATGGTCCCTTAAAATGCTCCACGCCAAATTCAAAAAGCACTGTCACCAGTTTCGGTAGCTTTACTGGAACGTGCAGCAGATTCAGTTAGTTTATAAGTTGTAACTCCTGTGACCCAGAGTCAGCTTATAACAGGATATTTACCTGGTATCAGCCACTTCAGGCTCTGAAAGGATCCAGACCTTTATGTTAGGATCCACCCAGCTGCCCCAGGATGATGTCATTTTGTGACGAAAATCGTAGGGAGGAGCGACGTTCTGACGTCACCACGTTTGCGCAGGTCCCGGAAGGATGGGCTGCCATTCTTGAGCCGGCCGGCTTATTCACACGTTTTAACTTATTTTCTGTAAGTGCTATTATTTTAAAATAAACCGTATGTTGGAGATTTTACACCAGGGGTGCTCAACCTTTTGAGGAGAAAGGGCCACTTTAGCGACTTGGTAACCGGTCGCGGGTCACAATGAGCGGAGCGAGTGGATGGTAGCCCACTCGGCTCTATAGAGCCCACTCTACTCCCAGCACACCAAACTCGCAGGTAATAGAAGTCTATGGTTCAGTGTAGGTAATCCACAGGTACTCTTCTCTGCACCTGTGGATCAGTTTGAAAGCAGCCGAGTAACCACTGCAGAAAAGATATGCCCATATATACACTGTGATTTTAGTAATAAACTTACCTTTAATAACAGTATTCTATTCTATTTTATTCCATCCCAGAGCAGGAGGTCGCGGGCCACATCAGAGGGCTCCGCGGGCCACATGTGGCCCCCGGGCCACTGGTTGGACACCCCTGTTTTACACTATGGAAACCTTATCTCTTTCTTGGGAATTTAATCTGATGGAGTCCTTCCATGAGTGGCGGGCGATCAACAACTTGATTTCATTGGAGGATTAAAGGCCTTGGCTGGGTAAAATAGCCACAAGCGAGATAGACCTTCTGGTTATATAGCGATCCATAATACTGACTAGGGATGAGCTCGGTGTTCGACTCGAACATACGTTCGACTCGAACATCGGCTGTTCGATCGTTCGACGAAGATCTAACTATTTGGGCTGTTCGCGCCAAATTCGAGTGATGCGAACGGCCCACAATACACTGCGCCATCGCAGTGCAATCCCGGCGCTGTGATTGGCCAAGCATGCACTGTGACCCCGCATGCTTGGCCAATCACAGCGCCGGCAGCTAGGAGAGCCATAATTGGCCACAGGCAGGTTGCCTGTGGCCAATTATAGCTCAGGGGGTTAAGCACACGCCCCACACTATAAAAGGCCGCCAGCATGGCGGCCTTGTGTAGTGTGTTCCGGCGCAGGGAAAGAGAAGGATAGGCAGGGACAGAGTCATTGTGCTATTCTTTGTGCTATTCTTGTGTGTAGGGAGAGAGAAGGATAGGCAGGGAGAGTGTCAGTGTCATATTCTTTGCTAAACCTTGTGTGCAGGGAGAGAGAAGGATAGGCAGGGGACAGTGTCAGTGTCATATTCTTTGCTAAACCTTGTGTGCAGGGAGATAGAAGGATAGGCAGGGGACAGTGTCAGTGTCATATTCTTTGCTAAACCTTGTGTGCAGGGAGAGAGAAGGATAGGCAGGGAGAGTGTCAGTGTCATATTCTTTGCTAAACCTTGTGTGCAGGGAGAGAGAAGGATAGGCAGGGGACAGTGTCAGTGTCATATTCTTTGCTAAACCTTGTGTGCAGGGAGAGAGAAGGATAGGCAGGGAGAGTGTCAGTGTCATATTCTTTGATAAACCTTGTGTGCAGGGAGAGAGAAGGATAGGCAGGGGACAGTGTCAGTGTCATTGTTGCTAAGCCTCCTGCACAGTATACACCTGAAGCTAGCCCGTAATGTTGTGCTTTCCTGGTGTGTTACACTAACAGGCATTTGCAGCACTTACAGCGGGCGGAGTGTGCTTTCTGCTAAATATACACCTGAAGCTAGCCCGTAATGTTGTGCTTTCCTGGTGTGTTACACTAACAGGCATTTGCAGCACTTACAGCGGGCGGAGTGTGCTTCCTGCTAAATATACTCCTGAAGCTAGCCCGCATTGCTGTGTTTTCCTGGTGTGTTACACTAACAGGCATTTGCAGCACTTACAGCGGGCGGAGTGTGCTTCCTGCTAAATATACACCTGAAGCTAGCCCGTATTGCTGTGTTTTCCTGGTGTGTTACACTAACAGGCATTTGCAGCACTTACAGCGGGTGGAGTGTGCCTCCTGAACATTATACACCTGAAGCTAGCCCGTATTACTGTGTTTTCCTGGTGTGTTACACTAACAGGCATTTGCAGCACTTACAGCGGGCGGAGTGTGCTTCCTGCTAAATATACACCTGAAGCTAGCCCGTATTGCTGTGTTTTCCTGGTGTGTTACACTAACAGGCATTTGCAGCACTTACAGCGGGCGGAGTGTGCTTCCTGCTAAATATACACCTGAAACTAGCCCGTATTGCTGTGTTTTCCTGGTGTGTTACACTAACAGGCATTTGCAGCACTTACAGCGGGCGGAGTGTGCCTCCTGCACATTATACACCTGAAGCTAGCCCGTATTGCTGTGTTTTCCTGGTGTGTTACACTAACAGGCATTTGCAGCACTTACAGCGGGCGGAGTGTGCCTCCTGCACATTATACACCTGAAGCTAGCCCTTATTGCTCGAGCTTTTTTTCTTTTGTGTTACACTAACAGGCATTTGCAGCACTTACAGCGGGCGGAGTGTGCTTCCTGCAAAATAAACACCTGAATCTAGCCCTTATTGCTGTTTTTTCCTGTTGTGTAACACAGGCAGTCATCTGCAGCACTTACAGCGGGCGTTGTGTGCTTCCTGCAAAATATACACCTGAAGCTACTCCTCATTGCTGGTTTTCCCATCTCCCTGCAGGCCATTGCTATGTCTGGAAGGCCAACAAAGAGCAGGCTCTGTGTCTGGGGGCAACAGTGCTGGTCGTGGACGCGGTGCATTGTCATCAGCACATGGCCATGGGACACGCTTGTCCTTCTTTTCGGCAGCTGGACGTGTTGAGCCGCATCATGCCGAAGACTTGGTAGAGTGGATGACCAAGCCCTTCTCATCCTCCTCATCCTCTCTCATCCAGGCTCAGGGTACTGGAAAAGCAGCTGCCAAAGCGTCCTCTTCCCTGGTATCAATGTCATCATCAGTCACTCCTTCCCTAGACCCACCATGTCCTCCTGAGGAGTCCCCCGAACTGTTTGAGCACAGTGTTGGGTACATGCTCCAGGAGGATGCCCAGCATTTCGAAGGGTCTGATGATGATACCCAGCTAGAGGAAGGTAGTAGCGTGAGAGCAGAGAGAGGGGATGCTCAAGAAGGACACCAATCTGGCAGTCATGTTCCAGCAGCTGCAGCATACTGCCAGATTGGCTCCAGTGATGAGGAGCGAGGTCACTGACTCCACGTGGGTGCCTAATAGGAGAGAGGAGGAGGAGGAGGATGAGGAGGAGGCACATCTCCAATGAGGCAGGATGCCCTCGGGGGCCCAGCGTAAGGGCAGCACACCGACTGAATCACACCACAGAGCTCCGCCTGTGCAGGGCGCTGCCTCTGCCCGTTATTCAAAAAGTTCTTTGGTGTGGGCCTTTTTTGAGTCGAGTGCATCAGATCGCACAGCTGCTGTTTGCAACATATGTCTCAAGCGTATATCGCGTGGCCAAAACATCAGCCGCTTGGGCACCACATGCTTGACCAGACATATGTTGACCTGCCATGCCGCTCGTTGGCAAGCCTACCTTAAAGACCCACACCAAAGAACAAAGCGGACCTCTCCTTGCACTGCATCAGCTGGGATCTCCAACCCCACTATACCTTCAGTCCTCTCTGAAACCTGCACTGAGAGGAATGAACCAATTTCAGTTGGTAGACTCGGCCCCCTTCCGTGAGTTTGTGCAATGTGTGGTTCCTCAGTGGCAGGTTCCCAAACGCCACTTTTTCTCACGGAAGGCGATTCCGGCTCTCTACCGGCATGTGGAAGGCAATGTCTTGGCCTCGCTGGACAGGGCGGTCAGCGGTAAGGTGCATATTACCGCTGACTCATGGTCCAGCAGGCATGGACAGGGACGTTACCTTTCTTTCACGGCCCATTGGGTCACTCTTTTGGCAGCTGGGAAGGATGCAGGACAAGGTGCAGTAGTGTTGGAGGTTGTTCCGCCGCCATGCCTCCAAAATGCTACTACTGGTTGTGACACACCTCTCTCCTCCACCCCCTCCTCTTCTTCTTCCTCCATGGCCTCTTCCTGTGCTTTGTCCTCGGAACCAGCGGTGCTTCGTAGGCGTTCAAGGGGCTACACAAGTACGCAGGCAAAAAGATGCCATGCCGTGCTTGCGCTGGTGTGTTTGGGGGACAGGAGCCACACTGGGGCAGAGGTTCTACCTGCTCTGCAGGGGCAGGCCAAGAGGTGGTTGACGCCACGCCAGCTTAAGCCAGGAATGGTGGTTTGCGGCAATGGCACCAACCCCCTCTCCGCCCTCTGACAGGGACAACTGGCCCATGTGCCCTGTGTGGCTCACGTCCTTAACCTGGTGGTGCAGCGGTTCTTGGGCAGGTACCCGGGCTTACAGGATGTCCTGAGGCAGGCCAGGAAAGTCTGTGTGCATTTCCGCAGATCTTATAATGCCAGTGCTCGCCTGGCTGAGCTGCAAAAGGAGTTGAACCTGCCCAAGAACCGCCTTATATGTGACATACCCACCAGGTGGAACTCAACGTTGGCCATGCTGCAGCGGCTGCACACGCAGCAGAGGGCCATCAATGAGTACCTGTGCGACTACGGCACCAGGACAGGGTCAGGGGAGCTCGGTTTTTTTTCACCACGCCAGTGGGGCATGATCAGGGATGCATGCACTGTCCTGGCACCATTTGAGGAGGCCACGAGGATGGTGAGCAGTGACAGTGCATGCATCAGTGACACTGTACCTCTTGTCCACCTGTTGGAACATACGCTGCGTGGAATAATGGGCAGGGCACTTGAGGCAGAACAGAGGCAGGAAGAGGAGGACTTCCTTGCCTCTCAAGGCCCCCTTTACCCAGACAGTGTTCCTTCTGTCCCACCCATCGCACAGGAAGAAGAGGAGGAGGAGGATTGTGTCAGCATGGAGGTGGAGCCTGGCACTCAGCATCATCAGCAGCAGTCTTTAAGGGATGATTTACAGTCCCAAGAAACTACTGTGAAGCATGGGGGTGGCAACATCATGCTATGGGGCGTTTTCTCTGCAAAGGGAACAGGGCGACTGATCCGTGTACATGAAAGAATGAATGGGGCCATGTATCGTGAGATTTTGAGTGCAAACCTCCTCCCATCAGCAAGGGCATTGAAGATGAACTGTGGCTGTGTCTTTCAGCATGACAATGATCCCAAACACACTGCCCGGGCAATGAAGGAGTGGCTTCGTAAGTACATGCCTCTCTCATCTTTTTTAAGTGGTAGAACTTGCACAATTGGTGGCTGACTAAATACTTTTTTGCCCCACTGTATGTGTCCGTGGTGGTAAGGTCTTTGGCGTCTGGTGGTGCTGCTTGAGATCTGGATCCTCCTGCTGGACATCTCTGGGGTTCTTTAAACATATGCAATGATTTCTGACTAATGAGAAAAACAAGTAATTTTTCCTTGAACCATAACATAGTCTAACATAGGCCATAAGCCAAACAGTTATAACCAAAATTTGAGTGTGGCGCATGGCCACTCAGAAAGGTGGGGTAGGTAATTTCGAGCAAGCAAAAAAAAGAAAGAAAAAAATGACTTGAACAGTGTGAACATTTTCTCCGGCAGGGGGTATGTGTTAGGACATACCTATATCCGATTTATTTGTGAGTGCGAGTGTTTTTTGATTGACTGTACGCCATTCTTGGCTAGGGGAGGAGCGTCCGCTCTGGCGGAAGTCTTGTGGCTGTGTATCTGGGATTATCCCCCACAAGTTAAGTAGGGCCAAACCCTTCGCCATTGATTCCATCACATAATCCACTCCCTCCTTGGTGACAATTCGCTTTGTCGGGAATCCCCATCTGTAGGTTAATTTGTGGTTCCTGAGGGATTTTGTTAACGTGTTCAGGTTCCTGCGTTTCTGCAATGTAAACTGCGATAAGTCGGCGTAAAATTGCAGATTGGTTTATGGCGCCGGAATTTAAACTTTTTGCCTGGACACTGCCATCAGTTTCTCTTTGGTGTGGTAGAAGTGTAGTCTTAAAATGACATCTCTAGGGACATTCTCAGAGAGGTATGAGGGCTTTGGTAGACAATGGATTCTATCTACAGAAAAGTCTAGTGCCGACATATCAGGGAGGACTGCTTTAAATAGCTGGGACACATAACAGCGCAGGTCATGCTGCTGAACAGATTCTGGTATTCCCCGTATCTTTACGTTATTTCTAGTATTTCTGTCCTCCATGTCTGCCATTTTGGATTTAAGTGCCTCAATTTCTTCATCCCTTTCATCATTAGCATCAACTAAGTAATTTATAGTGACTACGTACTCCCCCATCTTGTTTTCAACATGTGTCACTCTGTCAGAAACGGAGCCCAGATCCCTGCTTATGCATACAAGAGACCATATCTGAGTGCAGTGAGCTTCTCAATGAGACTAGCATCTTTTTCAGAACAGTGTCTATGACTGGCTGATTATTAGTGGGAAACACATCTATGGAATCTGGCAGCTCCCTGGTGTCCTCCCTGGTGTTATCTCCGGAGGTATGGAGAAGGCTCACCTCATCATCCGCTGCATCTGTCCTGAATCTGGACTTTTCAGGGCTACCAGACGAGGGTGTGGGTGGCGAGGAGTTGAGGGATTTAGGTGGGCTGCTTCTTTTGGTTGATTTCCCTTGCTGAGCAGGCTGGGATCATGATCCTGATGCCGGCGTGAATATGGCGCCGGCGCCATTTTGCCTGGGCTCCAGAGGATAGAACTCCATCAGCTTTTGGGGATGATTCCCCCCTTTCTTGTTCCTGACCATGTTGGTAGTTCTTGCTGCTGGTCTGGGGAGGTAAAACGCAGTGATGTGGTGCCGATTAGCTGCTCTGATGGGCTGCTGTTAGTTGCTTAATCCCTGCTGATGTCGGAGCTCCGCTCTCAAACGTCCATCGCGGTCTCCGGCTAGCTCTGCGCCCTGAGATATACCTTCTGTAACAGAAGGTTTAAGGAGCTGATAAGCAGCAAATTTATTAGGTGGAGGTTTTTCCTTTGGAACTCATACTTCAGTTTGGAGATTAGCAGTGGATTGTGGGATTGTTTTTTACATCACTGTATGGACTTTCTGTTTGCAGTATCGCCGTTTCATTTATCTGTCACAATTTTTAGCGCAACTTTATTTTATGATTATAACAGGATATTTCCTGGTATTAGCAGCTTCAGGCTCTGAAAGGATCCCGATCTTTTTGCTAGGATCGACCTAGCTGCCTAATTGACAGCTGGCTCCAGCTATCAGTTGTTTTTCTTTTGCGTTTATCTAGCAAGGTTACTCTGTGGTATAACAAGGAAGCTGAGACTTCTGCAGTGTGTAAATGTGCTTTTACTATACAAAGATGCTGTACATACAAAACTATTACAATATTAGGACTAAAATACAAGACTGACAGATCTCAATAACAAGCAAAATGCCTAGCAAATAGAACAGCCTATGGTCTATAACTACAAATACATTTAAAGGTTACTTATCTTCGATTACTCGTGAGCTCCATTGGCAATAATTCTTCTTGGAGACCAGGTTCTGTTCTTCTTCATGATCTTACAGCAACATGGTGTGTCCCTGTCCTACTAGCTTATGCCTCCTTTTATGTGTGTCAGGCTGTTTACCATTGTTATCAAAACTGTAGCTGTATTTCAACAATAGCATTGAATACAACAATGCTATCTACCTATTGTCTACTCAAAACAAACCTGTTAGTAATCTAAACAGTTATTCTTTCAGTTTGAGAGCTGAAAGAAATCTCTAACAAGTAATGTCTTACTTGTTTACTGTGGCTATAGAGACATTAGCATATTGAATACAACAATGGTATCTAACCTATTGTCTACTCAAACCAAAAAAAACTGTAATCTAAACTGTCATTCTTTCAGTTTGAGAGCTGAAAGAAATCTCAAACGAGTAAAACATTTGTTTGAGAAATCTACTCAAACCAAAATACTGACAGTAATCTGACCAACCCACTATTGTAAAATTGTCCCATGTATCCTATGTCTGATTAATATAATAAAAAATCATATTTTTTAACAAACGCAATACATTCCGCCCTATGATTTTTTATTTTTTCTCTCTCAGACCACACACAGAAAATCTCCTCATTACTAAAAACTCAATATACACATGAATTTTCCTTAAATGCAACCCCTCCCATATTTCTGTCACTGGGAAGGTGTTTCAGTCTTTGGATAAAAGTTCATTAGAAAGTCCATTCTAAAGTTCTTTGGAAGCAAGTCCAGGCTCGAAATACATCAAAGGCCTTGTTCTCCACAGCTCTTGCGATCTTCCGTCATTCTTTCCATCATGTAACCACTTTTCTCTGGTCTTCCTATGGATCAAATCGGAGACAGCCTGTGGAGTGGAAAACAAAGCGGATTATCTGTTCCTTCTAATAATACATAAACAGTAGATCCTGGCCCTTCAGCTACAATCTCTCCTCTAAATGGCTTCTTGCCTGGATATCTGACCAATACTTTGCCACCTGCCTGTATGCACTTCTGACCCTCCCAAAGAACATCAATAGGGAGGAGAGGAAATATACTGATATTTCCCAGAAGATCACTGCGGTTTATTTTGGAAGGTTTGATGTTATGTAGCCTCACTTTCCACTCTTGCTGAGAAGTATCCACTAACCAGTCAGAGTCCCAGCCACTGTCTTGAAGCTCATCTGCCAATGCAGATATAACTTCAAACCTTCCTGCCAGATTCCCTCTCATTCCTAGATAGGCTTCAGCTTCAGATACGTCACTCTTGGTTTCTATGTCATGGGAAGCAGTAACATGGTATCTGTTAAACCCTGTTCTTTCAGGAACCTTACATAATTACTGAACTCTGCACTCCAGCTGTGGAATCTGTGCCTCAGCCCCTACCATCCTCTCATATGGTGTGCTTTTGGCTATTGGCCTAGAATTTAACAACATGACTGCCTGTGTGAGGACCCAATCCCACCCCCTTAGTGTATGTGTGGGTGTAATTTTGCGTATCTGGTCCTTCAATAGCCCGTTGTATCTTTCAATCAAACCAGCTGCCTGTGGATGGTATGGGATGTGGCACAACCAGTACACTCCAGAATCTTTGGCCCACTGCTGTACTGTTAATCCGGTGAAGTGTGAGCCATTATCACTTTGGACTTGTTTGGGACAACCATAAGCAACGACAAGTTTCTGAAGCAGTTGAAGCGTTGCCGCTTGATCTGCACGTTTGCAAGGATGAACAAGCATAAGTCCTGAATAGGTGTCCACTGCAGTGCAACAATATCTCAGTCCATTGTTTCCCCAGGCAGGGGACTGATGAAGTCAATCTGCAAAATCTCTGCAGGCCTTTCACCCCTCTTAATCGACCCAGTGGAGTACTTTTGCAATGGCCATTGTCGCACTTCTCCACACACTGTACAGTTCCCTATTACAGTCTTTATCATGTCCATGGATATAGGCAATCCTCTCTGCTGTTCCCATTCATATGTTGCTTTCTGCCCCAAATGTCCAGATTGCTTGTGGGCCCAGTTGGCCAAGTTCATCAAAACGGCATCAATTGGCACAACTGCCTTCACTTTTGCGATTTCATCTGCAACACTGTTATAGTTCTCAAAGTCTGGTACTAGGGGCACATGTGCATCAACATGCCCCACTTTTATGGTGCAGGAGTGAGCTTCCTTCCAGATGTAGTCCCAGACTTCCTTGCCTCCCCACACCACCTTTCCATGAATCATCCATTCATTGGACTTCCACGTGGGCATCCAAGTTGTCAGTCCTTTAAAAACCGCCCAGCTGTCAGTGTAGATAGTGACATGGGAAGAAGGATCCTCCTGAAAAGTCATCCCTACAGCTTTCAACTCTGCATACTGACTGGACCCTCCGATTCCGGACTCCTGCAGGACTGTGTCTGTACTTGGGTTGTAGGCTGCTGCTGTCCATTTACGCCCAGACGAGGTGATTATGGCTGAACCATCAGTGAACCATGCTGACTCCTTCATGTCTTCTGACAGAGACTCAAAGGGTGGAGTCTCTTGAATGGGGGATGACTGCAGCACAGGAATTTCTTCTTCTGGCCGGGTGCTGGTAAAAGTAACAAGCCCTGCCAACTGTTTTGAAATGTCTCTAACATCCCCAGCTGCAATACCCCCTCTTTCTTGAAGGTACCACTTCCATTTCATCAGTGTCTGGTTCTGGGCTACAGCTGCCCTAGTGGTCAGTCCATTATCTGTCACCCATCCTGCTATTGGCAATGCAGTATGGATGGTGACTGTGTCCTTTCCTGTAATGGTCTCTACATGTTGAAGTGCTGTGTAGGCCCCAAACAGGTACTTCTCTAGGGGCGTGTATCTCGTCTGTGCCCCTGTCAGTTGTTTGGACCAAAATCCAATAGGTATTGCTCTCAGTCCTTTCTTTTCATTTGGCTGCCACAGACTCCAAGATATGGTACCATTCTGCTCCACTACATCCAGCTGAAATGGTACTCCTTGTCTCACGGGTCCCAATCCCTGATGCTGCAAAATAGCTTCTTTAGCAGCCAGGAATGCAGTCCGCTGCTCTGAACCCCATGAGAACTCAGTCTTTTTTCTGGTAACCTTGTATATAGGCCTCAGAATCAGTCCAAGATGTGGAATGAACGATCTCCAGAATCCCACAACTCCAATGAACTTCTGTGCCTCCTTTTTGGTAGTAGGGGGCGACAGCGCCTGGATAGTTTGCACAACTGTCTCTGGAATCTTTCTCTGTGGCCCAGTCCACATCATTCCTAGGAATTTCACCTCTGTGGCAGGTCCTTGGACTTTGTCTCTGTTGATAGCCCATCCTCTGTTCTCCAAGTGCTGTATCAGCAGGTGCAGTGCTTCAGTTACATCTTCTTTTGTCCCAGAGATCATGATGTCATCAATGTAGTGAAACACAGCGACTTTCAAATTCAGGGTACTTAAATCTCGGGCAATCAGTCCATGACAAATCTTTGGAGAATGAAGATAGCCTTGCGGAAGGACAGTGAAAGTGTACTGGCGGCCGTCCCACACCATAGCAAACTGGTCTTGACAATCTGGGTCTATCAAAATTGAAAAGAAAGCATTAGCCAGGTCTATCACAGCATGATATTCTCCTGCATCTTTAGCAATTTTCTCAACAATTGTGATCATATCTGGTACAGCTGACTTCAATGGAGGTGCCACTTTGTTTAGACCTCTGTAATCCACAGTCATTCTATATGTCCCATCAGGTTTCTTTACTGGGAACACCGGAGACGAGAAAGGACTTACAGCAGGTCTAAGGATCCCTACTCTCAACAGTTCTTGAATAGTCTCCCCAATTTCTTTGTGGCCTCCAGGAAGTCTGTACTGCTTGAGACAGACTGGCTTCTCTGGTGGAGGAATGAAGACAGGGGTCCATTTCGCATGACCTCTGACCACAGCCTTCACTGCCCTTACCAGATACGCTTTATCAGGATACCCGAATGTGAATGTACCTCTTTCAGTCTGAATAGACTGACCTTGAAGTACATCCATCCCAAGAATATTTTCGGGTAACTTTGATATCAAAACATTTGTCATAAATCCTGATCCCTTGCCAATAGCCAATTTCACCCGTATCCTAACTGCTGGCGTAGTGTGCCCTCCCAAACCTTCTACATAAATCATTTCTCCTTTTTGATGGGAAGGATTTCCTTGCAAAAGTGTAACTTCAGCTCCGCTATCAACTAAAGCCATTACATGTGTTATAGAAGATGACTTCCCCCACCATACAGTGACAGGTGCATATGGGCGTCGGTCTCCTGCTGTCACTGCCCTTGCTGCTATTACAGGAGACTCACCTTCCCTTCATAAAGGATAAGGAACCTCCCAATTCCCTTTTCTGATTCTCTCTAACTCCTCCCCAGGATAAAGGGATTTGGGTTCATGTTCAATAATGGAGCCCTGAGATTAAATGGCGCAGACTTCATCAGCTTAGAGCGCAGAGCAGACGTAAAGGGTTCCATATCTGGACCTATCCATTCTGGAAATGTATTTAATCCGGTTATACAGCCCATCTCACGTAACCTGGAAATACCCTCTCCTATTGATCTCCAGGAGTAGGTATTTTCCAGGTCAGTAGGACTAGCGTATACTCGGACTATTCCATCTCTCACAAGGTCTAAAGCCCTGTACACACGATCGGTTTTACCAATGAAAACCGTCCGATGGATTGTTTTCATCAGACAAACCGATCGTGTATGGGACCCTTCGGTCTTTTTTCCATCGGTTTTAAAAAATAGAACATGTTTTAAATTTTTCCGATGGATAAAAAACCGATCGAAAACTCCGATCGTCTATGGGCAAGTCCATCGGATAAAAAACCCACGCATGCTCAGAATCAAGTCGACGCATGCTCAGAAGCATTGAACTTAATTTTTCTCGGCTCATCGGAGTGTTTTACGTCACCGCGTTTGGAACGGTCGGTTTTTTGACTGATGGTGTGTAGGCAAGACTGATGGAAGTGAGCTTCATCGGATTTCCGATGGACAAAACCATCGGATTAGAATCCATAGGATATCCGATCGTGTGTACGAGGCTTAACAGTGAAAAATTCACGTTAAACTCTCGGGCTGGATCATGGGTTAACACTCCCATAGCCACTGCTTCCTTACCTGACAAAACAACACTGTCCGCCCCTTCATCCCATAAGCGTAGGAGCCAACCCAATAGGGGCTCCCCAGACCTTTGTTTGTATTGTTTTGCCAGCTCATGGAGTTCAGTTTGTGAAAACTCCAGTACTTCTTCAAATTCAACATCTCTGGGGTTGCGATAATGCACCTCCCCATCTGCCATATCCTCTCTATCATGTTGCCGTTTCCTATGCTTAGTAATGAGAGGTCTGGCATACTTTTTCTTTCCCACTAGCAGATCATCCTCTGAAATATCAAACTCTATATCCTCATCCTCACTATCATTTGAGGAGAGCACATCCTCACAATCCTAATTTTGGGATGTGACAATGGCACGTACCCTGGCTTTACTAACAGGTTTACGCCCCTTCCTTTTCCTTAAGGCATTAATTGATTTGGTCATGAGGGCTGCACACCGCTCTTGCAAATCATCAGCCCGACTAGCGGTTGAACGTACACACTCTGAAGCAACTGCTAGCTGGTCTTTTAATACCTTAACTTCTGCCTCTGCCTTCTCCCTTCTATGTGATTCAGTATAGAGAGCATGGAGGAAGTACCAACCCACTGTGGACACTGTCCTCTTCTCTTTCTTACTTAAATCCAACCCCTTAAGGCTAAAATCTACAAAATTATCTGAGACTTTATCACCCCAAGTCTGCTTCAAGGGAGAAGCATACTTCACAAATGCATTAGCAAGAGGCTCCCACTCATTATTTCTGGCCCAGATAGGTAAGCTGCACACTTTCTTCTGGTCACCAGAACCCTCTGCAGCCTTGCTTTTCCTAAACAGCTTACGCAGCATTTTACCTAGCACAAGCTACACAACACACTACAGAAAAACAAGTCTGCTTCAATTGAATTATAGCACAAATTCCGGCCGAGCCCCCAAATGTTTTTCTTTTGCGTTTATCTAGCAAGGTTACTCTGTGGTATAACAAGGAAGCTGAGACTTCTGCAGTGTGTAAATGTGCTTTTACTATACAAAGATACTGTACATACAAAACTATTACAATATTAGGACTAAAATACAAGACTGACAGATCTCTATAACAAGCAAAATGCCTAGCAAATAGAACAATCTATGGTCTATAACTACAAATACATTTAAAGGTTACTTATCTTCGATTACTCGTGATCTCCATTGGCAATAATTCTTCTTGGAGACCAGGTTCTGTTCTTCTTCATGATCTTACAGCAACATGGTGTGTCCCTGTCCTACTAGCTTATGCCTCCTTTTATGTGTGTCAGGCTGTTTACCATTGTTATCAAAACTGTAGCTGTATTTCAACAATAGCATTGAATACAACAATGCTATCTACCTATTGTCTACTCAAAACAAACCTGTTAGTAATCTAAACAGTTATTCTTTCAGTTTGAGAGCTGAAAGAAATCTCTAACAAGTAATGTCTTACTTGTTTACTGTGGCTATAGAGACATTAGCATATTGAATACAACAATGGTATCTAACCTATTGTCTACTCAAACCAAAAAACCTGTAATCTAAACTGTCATTGTTTCAGTTTGAGAGCTGAAAGAAATCTCAAACGAGTAAAACATTTGTTTGAGAAATCTACTCAAACCAAAATACTGACAGTAATCTGACCAACCCACTATTGTAAAATTGTCCCATGTATCCTATGTCTGATTAATATAATAAAAAATCATATTTTTTAACAAACGCAATACATCAGTGCGCGGCTGAGGACAGAAACCAGCAGCGCCCGTGCCCACTCCTGCCCGGCACTCCAGTGAGCGCCGGAGTGGCAGAGCAGAAACCAGTGACTGATAGTCACTGCTCTCTGCTCTGAGCAGACCAAGAGCTGAGCGCTTATCGGCCATGGGACTGCTCAGTTTGGGGGACAGCTGCAGCATAGAGGTGAGTATAGATGTTTGTTTTTTTCTATACCCCAAATTTCTCCTTTACATAGTTACATAATTAGTCAGGTTAAAGAAAGACAAGTTCATCTAGTTCAAGCAAATCAAAAAAAAATTATCATACAATACCATATACACAATCCTATACCCACAGTTGATCCAGAGGAAGGCGAAATACCCCAGCAAAGCATGATTCAATTTGCTGCAGCAGGGGAAAAAATTACTTCCTGATCCCCCTTTACCTATAAATGTTAGTACCCAGTTATACACCTCTGGAGGGAATCTATTCCACATTTTCACAGCTCTTACTGTGAAGAAACCTTTCCATATTTGGAGATGAAATCTCTTTTCCTCTAGACATAACGAGTGCCCCCTTGTCCTCTGTGATGACCTTAACGTGATTTGTAAAGTCAATTTTTTTTAATAACAAACATGTTACACTTACCTGCTCTGTTGCAGTGGGTTTGCACAGAGCAGCCTGGATCCTCCTCTTCTCGGGCCCCTCTTCGGGGCTCCTGGCCCATCCCTCCTGTCGAGTGCCCCCACAGCAAGCAGCTTGCTATGGGGGCACCCGACTCGAGCTGCAGCTCCGTGTGTCCATTCAGACACAGAGCTGCCGTTCGGCCTCGCCTCTTCTCTCCTGATTGGCTAACTGACTGTTTGACAGCCGCAGGAGCCAATGGCGCTGCTGCTGGTGTCTCATCCAATCAGGAGGAAGAGTCTCAGACGGCTGAGGGACTCGTGGACATTGCTGGACAGAGATGGGGCTCAGGTAAGTATTAGGGGGTGCTGGGGCGGCTGCTACACACAGTAGGCTTTTTATCTTAATGCATAAAATGCATTAAGATAAAAAACCTTCTGCCTGTACAACTCCTTTAAAGTGAATAACTCAACACCAAGTTCTCTATATGGACCACTTATGTATTTATTCATGTTGACATACCTCCCAACTTTTTGAGATGGGACTGAGGGACACCTACTAGCAAAAGTATGTAGGCATAGGGAACGCCCCCTCGCTACACCCCAATAAAGGAAAATTACCCCCCAAAAAAGATTAGTTTAGTTTAACCCACAAGGGCTTTTTTACCACTACTATTCCTTTATATTGGCTTTTGAAATTCACAAATGCAGAAATTTAGAATTTGACTGAAAGGTTTAGCAATGGGAAACATTTTTTGAAAGATAAATAGTGCATTTTATACATAACTATATATATCAGACCAAAATGAGGGACAAATAAGGAGGAAAGAGGGACAGATGGACTTTGTTCCAAATCAGGGAGAGTTCCTCAAAATCAGGGACAGTTGGGAGCTATGCAATGTTGATCATATCCCCCCTTTAATCTCTTCTCAAGAGGGAATAAATTCAGTTCCTCTAATCTTTCCTCATAGCTGAGTTCCTCCATGCCTCTTATCAGTTTGGTTGCCCTTCTCTGCACTTTCTCCAGTTCCCCAATATCCTTTTGAAAGAACTGGTGCCCAAAACTGAACTGCATATTCCAGATGAGGTCTTACTAATGATTTGTACAGGGGCAAAATAATGTCTCTCTCTCTGGAGTCTATACCTCTCTTAACTGCTTGCCGAGCAGCGCACGACGATATACGTTGACAGCATGGCACGGACAGGCAGAAGGACGTATTTATACGCCCCCTTTAAGATCGCGGCATTGTAGACGCACCCGCCGCAAGCTCCGTGACTCCGACCGCAGGTCCAGCGGACTTGATGTCCACGGGCATACCCGCGATCGTGTCACGATGAGGAAGAAGGGGGAAATGCTTATGTAAACAAGCATTTCCCCAGTCTTCCTAGTGACAGGACAGTGTACACAGCTTCCTGTAATCGGAAGCTGTGATCACTGTCATGTCACACATAGACCATCCCCCCTACAGTAAGAATTACTCCCTAGGGCACACTTAACCCCTACAGCGCCACCTAGTGGTTAACCCCTCCACTGCCAGTGTCATTTTCACAGTAACCAGTGCATTTTTATAGCACTGATCGCTGTAAAATGACAATGGTCCCAAAAATGTGTCAAGAGTGTCCGATGAGTTCGCCATAATGTCGCAGTCACGATAAAAAACGCTGATCGCTGCCATTACTAGTTAAAAAAAAAAATATTAATAAAAATGCCATAAAACTATCTCCTATTTTGTAGACGCTATAACTTTTGCGCAAACCGATCAATAAACACTTATTGCTTATTTTTTTTACCAAAAATATGTAGAAGAATACGTATCGGCCTAAACTGAGGAAAAAAAATGTTTTTTTTATATATTTTTGGGGATATTTATTATAGCAAAAAGTAAAAAATTTCTATTTTTTTTCAAAATTGTCGCTCTATTTTTGTTTATATCGCAAAAAATAAAAACCGCAGAGGTGATCAAATACCACCAAAAGAAAGCTCTAAAAAAAAAAAAAAAGGACGTAAATTTTGTTTGGGAGCCACATCGCATGACCGCGCAATTGTCAGTTAAAGCGATGCAGTGCCGAATCGCAAAAAGTGGCCTGGTCTTTGACCAGCAAAATGGTCCGGGGCTTAAGTGGTTAATACAAGAAAGGACTTTGCTTGCTTTGAAAACTGCAGCTTGGCATTGCATGACATTATTGAGCTTATGATCTACCAAAATTGCCAGATCCTTCTCCACTACGGATCCCCCCAGTTGTATTCCCACTACAGATCCCCCCGGTTGAATTTCCCACTATGGATTCCCCCAGTTGTGTTCCCCACCATGGATTCCCCCAGTTGTACGATGCATGCATATTCTTAGCCCCCAAGTGCATTTACATTTATCAACATTAAACCTAATCTGCTACATAGTGGCCCAATTAGACAGAGCATTGAGGTCAGCTTTAAAGTGTAAGTTTACCTTTACAGAAGATCTGTAAGGTGACCTTACACTGGACCCCTCCTTATCCCCCCAGGTTCCGCTGTACTGTAGTCCTGTGATTCTGCTCTGTCAGAGACTGGAACGCCGCTTCAATTTGTAATCCCCGCAGTTCAATCTCCTTTTGTACCTCTCAGTGTGTAGGTACAGGTGGCATTCTAATTTGTCATCCCTGTCACATGGATGGCGTTGACCAATCAAAATCCATCTAGCCCGTTCTACCAGCGTTGCGAGGAGAGGAGAGAAAGGCAGGAGTATTTAAAATCCCCAGACTGGTGAAGCGACATTCTGGTTAACTTTGTGCTGCCCTAGGCAAGACAAAAATCGTGCGCCCCCATCTAAATTTGTCCAGCTCCAGCCATGTTATACCATTCTTGTCTTAAGGTTTGATGAGGAAGCTGCAGCCATTTACAGTGAACAGCTGTGACTTCCTCGTCAGACCCTGAGACATGATTCGTCCAAGTGCCACATATGTGGTCAATGAGGCAGTGGATGGGGTCAGCAGGACATAGGACAGGGTCGGCAGGGCAGAGGATGAGGCGGCACCGTTGGGCACTAAGGAGGAGGCAGGCACTGATGAAGCTGCACTGATGGGCACTGATAGGTGGCACTGATGAGCACTGATAGGCGGCACTGATGAGCAGCACTGATAGGTGGCACTGATTGGCAGCATTGGTTGGCCCTGATGGGCAGCACTGTTGGGGCTGCACTGATGATCAGGACACTGATGGTCAGTGCCCTGATTATCAGTGAATATGCCCCTCTTCCCACTGGCTGATTACTGGCTCTCTCTTCTCCTCACACTGTAAGCGCAAGGAAAGGAATGCAGATAACCGGCAAGTGTGCTTACATCGTGATCAGCTGTGATTGGCTCTTTACACCCACCCTAGTGCATGCCGCAGCGGGCGTGGGGGGAGGAGGGGTGCGGTTCTGGGAGGATGTAAGTAGACACACTTCCAGAACTGGACACTCACTGTAGCCGTCATTTGGCTATAGTGTGGTTGCCTGGGGGGTGGTGCTGACCCCCAGAAAAATGCTGCCCAAGGCAAGTGCCTTGTTTGCCTCGTGGTAGATACTCCCCTGTGTGTAAGGAGCAATCTTCTCAATAACCATCACACTAATGTATCATGAGTTGTAGATTTAGTACATTTTAGCGGTGGTTCCTTGAAACTGGAAAGTTTCAAGGGTTCCTCTGTGTTGAAAAGGTTGAGATAGGCTGGCTTAGAAGACAGTAACATTTTTAGGAAAGTTGAATGGTTACATGTTTTGGCATGGAAAGCCCCACTTTAGAACTAATGCACCACCTGAGGAAACCGATACAGGTCACATTTTAATTGATCTGCCAAAAAAATCATCCAGTTTAATACTTTAATGATCTTTTTGGATATTTGAGCACTGTAGGAATTTGAACGCCAGCACTATTCACAATAGAAAACAGATGGCTTTCTTCTTAAAAGCCTGCTTTACATTGCAACCCCTTTTAACTGCTATAAGCTGATATAGAATGAAAACTAACAAATCTTATCTTACTTTGTTTTGATTAGATATGGAAATGAAACATTACTGTGCACATATGACACGGGGACGTTTAAAGTGAACAATGGATTTACACTCATTAGAATGGAGACATGAGAACAATCAATAAACTGGACTAGCATGTGATTTAAATAAGTTCTTCTATTTACCTTTACCCTGCATTGTAAAGTTAACCAGAATATAATTCACACAACTACACATTTAAATGGCTAGCTGTGTCGTATTTAAAAGATCACGCTTTTGTATAGAGGTTTGCAAGTTCTTTCCCCAGTAGGTGTCAAACAATGCAGTCAGTATCTTAAGAAGGAGGAGGGGCTGAACATCCTCGAAGATCGCAGTGGCGATCTGACCCGGAAGTGGGAGTGGGTACCTGTCAAAACCAGGTACCCACTCCCCTCTCCCCCAAAAAGTGCCAAGTGTGGCAGTAGATGTGGGGGGAGGGGGAGCAAACAAGTGGAACTTCCCCTTTTGGGTGAAGTTCTGCTTTAAGTGCACTATTTTTAGGTAAATGCTGTTGCCAGAGTTCCACATTTCTACATCGCTGCTGTCCAAGTAGCTACAGCAGCTGCAAAGGGTGACAACGCTTAAAGGCAGGGCCTTGGTATAGGTACCCGCTTGAGAGTTCTTGCCAACTGGAATTTTATAGGAATGGTATTGTAATGAAGTAGAGTTACATAGAATTCAAGACACTAGAAGTAGTACCGTTTACCACAGCCCATGGAGTAGAATTGAGATGGACACTATCGGAGGACAGCTTCTGCTGGAGGGGTGGTAGAACAACACAACTCTCACCATGGAAGAAATCTCAGAAGGCTTTTATCACTGTATCATATCCCTCACTCTGTTCCTACTTGTCAGGAACCTTTCCCTATGCTAAGCACTTTCCCTATTCAGCGGGTCCCTCTCCCTAACCTACCACTCACTTAAAGCAAACCCAAATGGCGTGGGATCCCCTATTTTTTTTTTACATCATCTCCTTTTTATTTAGAAAATTATTCCCGTGATACAAACACTTATTACATTTTATCCATTAAAACATTAAATTTTTTTTTTTTCAACCATAAAGCTTTTATTAATGCTTAATAATAACATTTGTACAATCATACTAGCATTTGTACATAAGTATCATATAAAAGTATAACATTGTATAATTGAGTTCAATAGTAGAGTATTTTAATAATAAAACCATTAAAGTGGCTTCGTAATTAACCGATCATTGCATCGATAGTCTATTTAGAAATACTCTGAATATTTGTAGAAAAAATTGATTATTTAATCTCAAAAAGAAAGGAACAAAAGTAAAACTTTGTGGACCTCAGGGAGAAGCCCATAGAAGAAGGTATAATGATAGAAATGAAAGGGAATAGAAGGAAGGGAAATAAAAATAAGGAGAGATATTGTTCATTCACGTTTCTCTATATTTGAAGGTCTATGTTCGAGTAAAGGTGGTATAGGAATCAGAGTATTTAAAAATGATCCACGGTTGCCACATTTTATTGAATTTTTCTGTATTCTCCTGTGATGTAGCCCTGATCTCCTCCATACCTCTGAGTAGATGTATCTCTTCTAGCCATTCTTTAATCGTGGGTGCGGCGGTACTTCTCCAGTGCCTTGGTATCACTGTTTTTGCTGCAGTGATTAAGAATCTGGTCAAGGAGTTTTTGTATTTTCTCATGGTGCAATTGGTGATGTTTATAAGACAGCAAGCTGCGTCTAAATGAATTTTTGTTTCTGTAATGTGTTTTATGATCTTGATTACTTGGTCCCAAAAGGGTTTAATCAAGACACATTCCCACCAGATGTGGTATAAGGTGCCTTCTTCCCGGTTGCAGCGCCAACAATGTCCAGGAACCGTCGAGAACCATTTGTGTAATTTGTATGGTGTGATATACCAATTTGTTAGGATTTTGAATGAAGTTTCTTGTAATCTCACACTGATTGCGCATTTGTGTGCGAACACACAGGCTTGTAGCCATTGATCTCTCGTAAAGGTTCTTTTTAGGGTTGTTTCCCAGAATATTTTGTGTCTGTTGGGCTCCTGTAAATCATAGGACTGCAACCAGGTGTATGTTAAGGAGATGTTCTTTGTGGTCGTGGTAGCCAAGAAACATATGGTTTCGAAGGGCGTTAAGGGTCTAGTGAAATGTTTTTGTCTTTGAGAGTTCATGATGAAATCATGTATTTGTTGATATTGCGTGATGTGTAGGGGTATTTGTCCTACTTCCTTTTGCAAATCTACATGAGACTTGATTTTGTTATTCTTTAACCACTTAACGACCGCTCACTGTATATATACGTCGGCAGAATGGCACCGACAGGCACAATCACGTAGAGCATACGTGATCGCCTTTGTACAGTTGGGGGGTCCGATCGGACCCCCCCTCCTATACAGTGAGCGGCCGTTTATCGTTGGGGAGCGATCAGAGACGAGGGGGTGACCATTCGATTTTGGCCACCCCCTCGCGATCGCTCCCGGGCCAATGAAAATGCTTCCTCCGCCATGTGATGTAAACACAGGCAGGAGGAAGTGATGTCATCTCCCTCGCGGCGGTCTTTTCGATTCCGGCGCAGAGGAGAGAGGAAGCAGGTTAGTGCACCAACAGTCCACTGACACTTAGGTACACATAGGCACACATTTCACCCCCCAGTCACCCCCAGATCACCCCCCAGGTCACCCCCCAGCCCCCAATCACAGTGTCACTGATTGCAGTGATCATTTATTTTACTGATCACTGCATTTAGTGTCATCTGTGATAGTAAAAAGTTGCAGGGCAGTTAGGATTAGGCCCCTTTAGGTCCAGGGTAGCCCCCTAACCCCCCTAATAAAGGTTTAACCCCTTGATCGCCCCCCAGGTAACCCTTTCACCCCCTAACGCCAGCGTCACTAAGCAATCGTATTTTCGATCGCTATATTTAGTGCCGGTGGTGCCCTAAATAGCCAGTTATTTATTTTTAGTTTCGCCACAGGTTTTTAGAGCGTCAGGTACCCCCATATATTATTTTAACCCCCTGATTGCCCCTAGAGTTAACCCTTTCACCAGTGATCACCGTATAAGCGTCACTGGTGACACTGGTTACCCAGTTAGTTATTTCGTTATTTAGGTAACCCGTCAGGTTTTTATATAGCGTCGGGTACCCCCATATTTAACCTAATAAAGGTTTTAACCCCCTGATTGCCCCTAGTTAACCCTTTCACCAGTGATCACCATATAAAGGTTACGGGTGACGCTGGTTGGTTAGTTTGCTTTTTATAGCATCAGGGCACCCGCCGTATATAACCCAATAAAGGTTTAACCCCCTGATCGCCCGGCGGGTGAGATCAATTAGGTTTTAGCGCCAGAGAGGGTCTGCGTCGCCCCAGGCAGCGTTAGGTTAGTGCCAGTAACGCTAACACCCACGCGCAAAGCATACACCTCCCTTAGTGGTATAGTATCTGATCAGATCTATACTAGCGTCCCCAGCGGTTTAGGGTTCCCAAAAACGCAGTGTTAGTGGGATCAGCCCAGATACCTGCTAGCACCTGCGTTTAGCCCCTCCGCCCAGCCCAGCCCAGCCCAGCCCACTCAAGTGCAGTATCGATCGATCACTGTCACTTACCAAACACAAAACACATAACTGCAGCATTCGCAGAGACAGTCCTGATCCCTGCGACCGCTAACAGTTTTTTTTGTAGCGTTTGATATATTTGCTGACGACAGTCAGGTGCTTTTTTTCCTGTGAATCTTACTAGTGTACCCCTAAATTTAGAGCCCAAAATGGCAAGACGAAGGTACACTAGTAAAGAGGCCTATGAGATTCTGAGCATGACAGATAGTGAAGAGGAGGTCACGTATCTGTCAGATTCAGGCTCAGAATATCTTCCCGTAGAAGACAGTGACGTCAGCGGCCCCACGTCAGATAGCTCTGACGACGAAGTTGAGGTCCCTGCTAAGGTCAGGTGTACCCGATCCCGATCTTCTGAGGTTGTTGAGGAGCAAGAACCGCAGGGCTCTCGTATCATGGAGCAGAGTAGTACTAGCGCCGCTATTCCTTCTGGTGAATTGGCAAGCACCAGCGGCCTAGTACAGCCTGGGCGTACATCCAGCACTGCAGTATCACGTGGTGACGTGGCGAGTCCCATAAGTGCAGTTCAAGCTGGCGAGGTGGCAAGCACAAGTAGTGTCCCGCTGCCACCAAGAAGACAAAGGCAGGCCCGTCGTGCCCATAGTGCCCTTCCTGCAGAATTCGCCTATCCTGATTGGGTCCCCACCACTTCTGCAGAACCCGTACTTCCCCCATTCACTGCCCAACCCGGTATTCAGGTGGAAACAGCTGATTTTATGCCAATCGATTTTTATTCGCTGTTTTTCACGGAAGATCTCTATAGATCTATTGTGGACCAGAGTAATTTATATGCTGGTCAATTCATCGCCGCTAATCCCCAGTTGCCTTCCATTGCCAAAGATTGGAAACCAATTACGGTTTCCGAATTTAAGACCTTTCTGGGCCTTTCCCTCAACATGGGCACACATAAATTCCCGTCATTGCGTGCTTATTGGTCCACGCACCCAATTGACCACATGCCCGTGTTCTCTGCCTCCATGCCCAGGAAACGATACGAGCAGATTTTGCGGTTCATGCACTTCAACGACAATGAACTTTGTCGTCCACGTGGGGACCCTGAATACGACCGGCTCTATAAAATTCGGCCCCTCATAAACCACTTCAACGAACGTTTTGCAGCCTTGTTTATTCCCGATCAAGCTGTCTGCGTTGATGAGTCCCTGATTAAATTTTCTGGCCGCTTGGCTTTCAAGCAGTACCTTCCCAGCAAGCGTGCCAGATACGGGGTCAAGCTCTATAAGTGCTGTGACAGGGCAACAGGCTATGTATGGAGCTTTATGGTTTATGAGGGAAAAGATAGTCAGGTTGAGCCGGTCAACTGCCCGGATTACATAGGGAGCGCTGGCAAGATAGTGTGGAACTTGGTGTCACCCTTATTCGGAAAGGGGTACCACTTGTATGTGGACAATTATTACACAAGCGTGCCACTGTTTGGTCACTTGTTTGATCATCAGATTGGAGCATGTGGCACCGTGCGACCTAATCGCCGGGGCTTTCCCCAGCGGCTTGTAGATGCCCGTCTTAGGCTGGGGGAGAGAGCCTGCGTAAAGTGTAATAACTTGCTCGCTATGAAGTGGAGGGACAATAAGAATGTTTTCCTTCTTACCTCCCTTCATGCAGACACGACAGTCCAAATTCGTACGGCGACTGGTGTTGTGGAGAAACCCCTCTGTGTCCACAAATATAACAAAAATATGGGAGGGGTGGACCTCAACGACCAGTTGATGGCGCCGTATCTAATTGACCGTAAGGCGAGACGCTTGTACAAAAAAGCGTCTCTATCCTTATTCCAATTGGCTTTGCTGAACGTTCATGTGCTATACAGAGCTTCAGGCGGGACTTTATCTCTTCTAAAATTCCAGAATGAGATAGTCACAGAACTCCTGTATCCAGGCGGTTCTGCACCTCACCATCCCCTACCAAATGCAGTAAGCCGGCTGCATGAGAGGCATTATACGTATGTCCTCCCGAGTACCCCTACCCAACGAGCCCCCCAAAAAAGATATCGTGTCGGTAGCAAGCGCGGATTTAGGCGTGACACCCGTCATTATTGTCCACTCTGTCCTGACAAGCCTGGTCTTTGCCTTGGTGAATGTTTTGAACGCTACCACTCAAAAGTGAAGTTTTAGCGTAGGGTACAGCATTTCACAGACTAGGACACACTTACACAGGGTCTCCCAAGATGCCATTACATTTTGAGACACCCGAACCATTACAGTTGTTAAAGTTTAAAAAAAAAGTGTAAAAAAGAAAAAAAAATACGTAAAAATCAAAAACACAAAAAAATATAAAATAAAAAAAACAAAAATAATTGTCGTTTTATTGTTCTCTTTCACTCTCTCTATTTTCTCTCTATTGTTCTGCTCTTTTTTACTGTATTCCATTCTGCAATGTTTTATCATGCTTGCTTTTCAGGTATGTCATTTTTTGTTTTCAGGTGCGCCATTCAACTGCAGCGCGGAATTATTTATCTTGACAGCAACAGCGTTTGCTCCCACGATACATAAAGCCGTGACTCCAGTGCTGTAGGAGGTGATTTCACCACCACAGTTAAAAAAAAAGAGCATATATGCCGAAGCATGGGGGCAGCAGGGGCGGAGGAGCGATTTTGCTCCTAATGCCGCGTACATACGGTCGAAATTCCGACGGAGGCTTGCCCGTGGAAAAGTTCGACCGTGTGTACGCGGCATAACCTTTTATGCCGCGTACATACGGTCGAAATTTCGACAAAGGCTTGCCCGTGGAAAAGTCCGACCGTGTGTACGCGGCATAACTTTTTTGCGGGAGGATGCCCCCATGCTTCGGCATATATATATTTTAGGCACAGGTTGCGTTAAAAAAATGTTTTATTTTTTACTAGGTTTTGTTTTGGTATTTGCTTTGCAGGTATGGTATTGTAAGGTCTTACTGTTGTACTGTAATGTTACTTTGTTTTAATGTTAACCATCATTTGCTTAGCAGGTACACCATTCAGTTGCAGAGCAGATCTATTTATCTTGACAGCAACAGCGTTTGCTCCCACGATACATAAAGCCGTGACTCCAACGCTGTAGGAGGTGATTTCACCACCACAGTAAAAAAAAAGAGCATATATGCCGAAGCATGGGGGCAGCAGGGGCAGAGGAGCGATTTTGCTCCTAATGCCGCGTATATACGGTCGAAATTCTGACGGAGGCTTGCCCGTGAAAAAGTCAGACCGTGTGTACGCGGCATAACTTTTTTGCGGGAGGATGCCCCCATGCTTCGGCATATATGCCCATCATTAGAAGTGGGTGGATGAAGGGAGGTATTCTAATGGTGGGCATACCCACCGATCAATCTCTTTTTTCGTTCAGCCAACAGGCTGCATGAAAAAAAAGATTACAATACATGTCCAACAAGGACCAGCAACGTACTGGTATGTTGCTGGACTTTGAATGTTTATACCAGAATGATGCCTGCAGGTTTGGGTATCATCTTGGTATCATTCTTTTCAGCCAGCAGCCGGCTTTCATGTAAAAGCAATTCTAGCAGATAATTAGCCTCTAGACTGCTTTTACAAGCAGTGGGAGGGAATGTCCCCCCCCCGGATATAAACAGCACCATTGGGAAATTGGGAAAGCATTTTATCACACCGATCTTGGTGTGGTCAGATGCTTTGAGGGCAGAGGAAAGATCTAGGGTCTAACCCCCCAATTTTTTTCAAAAAAAGAGTACCTGTCACTACTTATTGCTATCATAGGGGATATTTACATTCCCTGAGATAACAATAAAAATGATAAAAAATAAATAAATATGGAAGGAACAGTTTAAAAATAAAATAAAAAAGCAAAATAAATAAAAAAAAAAAAAAAAAAAAAGCACCGCTGTCCCCCCCTGCTCTTGCGCAAAGGCGAACGCAAGCGTCGGTCTAGCGTCATATGTAAACAGCAATTGCATCATGCATGTGAGGTATCACCGTGAAGGTCAGATCGAGGGCAGTAATTTTAGCAGTAGACCTCCTCTGTAAATCTAACGTGGTAACCTGTAAAGGCTTTTAAATGCTTTTAAAAATGAATGTAGTTTCTCGCCGCTGCGCGTTTGTGCGCAATTTTAAAGCATGTCGTGTTTGGTATCCATGTACTCGGCCTAAGATCATCTTTTTTATTTCATCAAACATTTGGGCAATATAGTGTTTTTTAGTGCATTAAAAATAAAAAAAGTGTGTTTTTCCCCCAAAAAATTTGTTTGAAAAATCGCTGCGCAAATACTGCGTGGAAAAAAAAAATGCAACACCCACTATTTTAATCTGTAGGGCCTTTGCTTTAAAAATATATATAATGTTTGGGGGTTCAACATAATTTTCTTGCAAAAAAAAAAATGTTTTCATGTAAACAAAAAGTGTCAGAAAGGGCTTTGTCTTCAAGTGGTTAGAAGAGTGGATGATGTGTGACATAAGCTTCCTAATGTTGTGCATAAAATGCCAGGACAGTTCAAAACCCCCCCAAATGACCCCATTTTGGAAAGTAGACACCTCAAGCTATTTGCTGAGAGGCATGTTGAGCCCATTGAATATTTTTTTTTTTTGTCCCAAGTGATTGAATAATGATAAAAAAAAAAAAATCTACAAAAAGTTGTCACTAAATGATATATTGCTCACACATGCCATGGGCATATGTGGAATTACACCCCAAAATACATTCTGTTGCTTCTCCTGAGTACGGGGATACCACATGTGTGAGACATTTTGGGAGCCTAGCCGCGTACAGGACCCCGAAAACCAAGCACCGCCTTCAGGATTTCTATGGGTGTAAATTTTTGATTTCACTCCTCACTGCCTATCACAGTTTCGGAGGCCATGGAATGCCCAGATGGCACAAACCCCCCCAAATGACCCCATTTTGGAAAGTAGACACCCCAAGCTATTTGCTGAGAGGTATGTTCAGTATTTTGCAGATCTCGCTTTTTGTCACAAAGTTTTAAAATTTGAAAAAATAAAAAAATAAAAAAATATGTCTTTCTTCATTTTCAAAAACAAATGAGAGCTGTAAAATACTCACCATGCCTCTCGGCAAATAGCTTGGGGTGTCTACTTTCCAAAATGGGGTCATTTGTGGGGGTTTTGGGCTATCTTGGCATTTTATGGCCTTCAAAACTGTGATAGGTAGTGAGGAGTGAAATCAAAAATTTGTGCCCTTAGAAATCCTGAAGGCGGTGCTTGATTTTCGGGGGCCCGTACGCGGCTAGGCGCTCAAAAAGTCCCACACATGTGGTATCCCCTTACTCAGGAGAAGCAGCCAAATGTATTTTGGGGTGCAATTCCGCATATAACTATGGCATGTTTGAGCAATATATCATTTAGTGTCAACTTTTTGTACATTTTTTTTTTTTGTCATTATTCAATCACTTGGGACAAAAAAATATATATTCAATGGGCTCAACATGCCTCTCAGCAATTTCCTTGGGGTGTCTACTTTCCAAAATGGGGTCATTTTGGGGGGTTTTGTGCTATCTTGGCATTTTATGGCCTTCAAAACTGTGATAGGTAGTGAGGAGTGAAATCAAAAATTTATGCCCTTAGAAACCTTGAAGGCGGTGCTTGGTTTTTGGGGTCCCGTACGCGGCTAGGCTCCCAAAAAGTCCCACACATGTGGTATCCCCGTACTCAGGAGAAGCAGCAGAATGTATTTTGGGGTGTAATTTCACATATGCCCATGGCATGTGTGAGCAATATATCATTTAGTGACAACTTTGTGCAAAAAAAACAAAGTTTGTCATATTCCCGCAACTTGTGGCAAAATATAAAATATTCCATGGACTGAACATGCCTCTCAGTAAATAGCTTGGGGTGTCTACTTTCCAAAATGGGGTCATTTGGGGGGGTTTTGTGCTATTTTGGCATTTTATGGCCTTCGAAACTGTGATAGGCAGTGAGGAGTGAAATCAAAAATTTACGCCCTTAGAAATCCTGAAGGCGGTGCTTGGTTTTTGGGGCCCCGTACCCGGCTAGGCTCCCAAAAAGTCCCACACATGTGGTATCCCCGTACTCAGGAGAAGCAGCAGAATGTATTTTGGGGTGCAATTCCACATATAACCATGGCATGTGTGAGCAATATATCATTTAGTGACAACTTTTTGTAATTTTTATTTATTTTTTTGTCATTATTCAATCACTTGGGACAAAAAAAAAAATATTCAATGGGCTCAACATGCCTCTCAGCAATTTCCTTGGGGTGTCTACTTTCCAAAATGGGGTCATTTGGGGGGGTTTGTACTGCCCTGCCATTTTAGCACCTCAAGAAATGAGATAGGCAGTCATAAATTAAAAGCTGTGTAAATTCCAGAAAATGTACCCTAGGTTGTAGACGCTATAACTTTTGCGCAAACCAATAAATATACGCTTATTGACATTTTTTTTACTAAAGACATGTGGCTGAATACATTTTGGCCTAAATGTATGACTACAATTGAGTTTATTCGATTTTTCTTATAACAAAAAGTAGAAAATATCATTTTTTTTCAAAATTTTCGGTCTTTTTCCGTTTATATCGCAAAAAATAAAAATCACAGAGGCAATCAAATACCATTAAAAGAAGGCTCTATTTGTGGGAAGAAAAGGACGCAAATTTCGTTTGGTTACAACATTGCATGTCCGCACAATTTACAGTTAAAGCAGCGCAGTGCAAAATTCTGAATTCACCTCTGGTCCTTTAGCTACCAAATGGTCCGGGGCTTAAGTGGTTAAGCAGTGTGCAACTAAGAGTGGTGTGTTTCTGTTGCAAAGAGATCGGATAGAACCATCCATTCCCAATGGGAAGTCAGGGTTAGTTGTCAGTGGGGTTAGTGGCCCCAATGAGGATGTGAGTGAGTGTCTCTGAGTAATTGTTTGTAGATTTTTTAGTGTTGCCCCTATGAGGGGATGTTGTTTCAGTATTTTTGGACCTGAGTTCCAGGGTATCCATGGGGTGTGTGACACCGGTATAGGTCCCATGCTATTCTCCAATCCCACCCAATCTTTATTCTCATTGTGGCAAGTCCAATCTATGATTCTAGTTAGATGCGTAGCTAGGTAATCATTTTTAAAATTGGGAAAACCCATGCCTCCATTTTGTTTATTCATAGTAAGTAAGTTCAGACTGATTCTTATTTTTTTGGAGGCCCAAAGAAATTTTCTTAACAAGCTATGTAAGGATTTGAAGAACTTCGAGGGTAGTAGTATAGGTACTGTTTGGAAAAAATATAGTATTCAAGGCAGAATTGACATTTTAATTATAGCTGCCCTGCCAAACCAAGAAAAAAATTTCAACGTCCACTTCTCTAGATCTTTGGTAATGTTTTGTAAGAGTGGTTGAAAATTGACTTTGTACATTGAGTCTAATTTCGGAGTTAATTGTATCCCCAAGTATGTGAGGGATGTTGTTTCCCATTTGAATTTGCAATTGTTTTTTGCATTATTTTGTGTGGTTTCCCGTAGTGTCAAGTTCAAAGCTTCGCATTTATTGTAATTAATTTTGAAATTTGATATATAGCTATATTGGGAGAATACGTTACATAAGTTGGGCATGGTGATATGTGGTTGGGATATAAAAAACAGTAAATCGTCCGCATATGCTGCGCATTTATATATTTTGTCATTGACATTGAAACCATGAATGTCAGGTAGTTTATTTATAGTGCGGATTAGTGGTTCCAGGGTGAGAATGAATAGCAGGGGTGATAATGGGCATCCCTGTCAGGGTCACCTGTGGCCAGGTGACAGATGCACACCGTAGGGGGACAGGAGTGCACCGCGAGGTAGTGAACCCTATGGCTGGCTTCTGCGGATAGGAAACTGGGTGGTTGTGGAAAGCGGGACCAGAGGAGCACAACCGGGATCCTAACGGAAGCGAGAGCCAAGATTCCCCAGGGCGCGGAGTCTAAGACCCAGCTGGTCTTCTCCAGGGCCTCTAGTGGTGAGGATGTTACGCTTCAGGCTGGGACCAGGTCGCGGCCCCTGGAGTTTCCTAGCTCACGCCCCGTAGGATAAGGGGAAAAGAGGGGAAGCAGCAGCACACGATAGAGAGAACCGAATAACAAGCTGAAGGTCAGGGGCCACAAGCAGACAAGGATAACGAAGAATGAGCCGAAGGTCAAGGGTCACGAGCAGACAGGGATAGTCGGGGACAAGCCAATAACGTAACAGAGAGACAGACGTAGCACACGGCAGGCAGGAACCCAAACACACAATGCCTAACAAACACGTTGATCAGCAAAGCAGGCTTGCAGTGCACAGGTTAATATAGTGTTCTGTGATAGGGCCTGGGGTGGAGTCTGGCTAGGAGGAGATTATAAAGGAAGCCAGGTGAAAGGGCTCAGGCCTCTAAGATGAACACATGGGAAGGAAGGTAAGCTGACAGACAAACACTACTGCATATCCATGACAGTACCCTCCCTCTTATGGGCCCTCCCCCGCCTGGGCCCAGGCTTAAAGGGAAATCTCTGATGAAACCTTCTCAACAGATGAGGTGCAGCGACATCAGATGCAGCGATCCAAGACGCCTCCTCAGGACCAAAACCTCTCCAATGCACAAGGTACTGAAGAATGCCTCTGCAGAGCCGAGAATCCAGAACTTGTCTAACCTCGTACTTAAGATTATCCTCAGAGACCGAAAACGAGGTAGGGAGATGACAAGAAGATCTATTGAGGACCAAAGGCTCTCTAGGAATAAGCAAGGGCATGAGAGGATCAACAGGAATCTGAGGAGGGTCCCCTAGACCCTTAAAGGGGAACTGGTCATCTTGCACAGGACCATCAGACTGGGCAGATGTCAGTGGAACCCTGAAGTCAGGTTGGTTAGAAGGTGACATGTCGCCGGAGTCAAACTGAATAGCTGAAGGACAAGCAGAATGTCCCGAACAAGAAAAAGTAGGAGGCTCACTGGGCATGGGCTGGACTGGCATAACTAGTACAGAGGCAGAGTGAATAGCTGAGTCAGTTGTAGCGACTACCTGAATCGCATCGCAAGACGTAGCGACTGCAGGACTTGTAGACAAGCTAGCCTGGCTGTGCGTCCAAGGGTGGTTAGGGACAGAGAAATGGAAATGGTTATGCAACCTGGAATGAATGACCGGCTCAGATTCACAGGGGGCAACCTTGGGTAGGCAGGACGAGGAACAGGAGGGACCCCAAGCCAGGATCTGTCCAGTAGTCCAGTCCACATGAGGAGAATGGAGCTGTAACCATGGGAGACCCAAAATTATAGGCGTTGAGGCCTTGGGTAAGATAAGGAAGGATATCCACTCCTGGTGGAGTGTCCCTACCGACATCTTAACAGGGAGGGTCTGGAAGCGGATAGGTCCCCCTGGGAGAACAGTACCATCAATCGCCAAGACCACCAATGGCGTGGTGAGGGGCAAAAGAGTAAGTCTCATGGACGATGCGATTTCCCAGTCCATGAAATTACCAGCGGCTCCGGAATCCAGATATGCTGAGACCGAATGAGAAGAAGCACCAACATGAAGGAACACAGAAAGCAGAATACGAGAAGGGGAAGGTGATATTTCTGGGTCCAATACTCCACTTTCCAGATGAAGTGGACCCGAACGTTTTTCTGGACAAAGAGAGCAAGTGTCACGAAAATGACCTTTGCCCCCACAGTAAAGACACAGACCAAGAGTTCTGCGCCTAGCACGTTCCTCGGGGGATAGCCTGGTCCGACCCAGCTGCATGGGTTCCTCAGCTGGTAGGAGATGCTCTACGGGTCGAAGAGAGGGGAGCTCAGGCTGACTAAGAACCAAGGAGTGCTGGCGTTGCTTTTCTAAGGTCCTCTCCTGAAAGCGAATATCGATCTGGTTACACAAGGAGATAACGCCGGCCAGATCAGTGGGGATGGTTCTTCCAGCTAATTCATCCTTCACTCTATCAGACAGGCCATGCAAAAAGGTTGCGACTAAGGCCTCATTGTTCCAGCTCAACTCAGCCGACAGTATGCGGAAATGAAGGGCATACTGTCCCACAGAAGCAGACTCTTGGCGGAGACGTAAAAGGGCGCTGGCCGCTGAAGAGACACGAGCCGGTTCTTTGAAGATATTCCGAAAAAGTTTCAAGAAGCCAGACAGGCTAGAAACCACTGGATCATTCAGTTCCCACAGAGGGGCTGCCCAGGCTAAAGCTTCACCAGAGAGGAGGGAAATGATATAGGCTACCTTAGCCCGATCAGACAGGAAGTTTTGGGGCTGGAGCTCAAAATGAATCGTGCATTGGCTAAGGAACCCCCTGCAAGCCTTGGAGTCCCCAGAGAAACGGGACGGAGCTGGCAGTTGTAGCGAGTGTGTGGCTGCGACTGGTGCAATAGGTGCAGCCGCTGATTGTATTTGAGGTTGCGGATTCAGGGTCCCAAGGAGGCCTGAAGCTGCTCGAAGCGAGAAGCCAGATCCTGGAGGAATCGCATCACCTGAGTCTGATTCGATTCCTGGGTTTCAAGTCTGCAAACTATGCCCTGCAATGGATCATCCGCGGGTAGCGGGATGTCAGCCGGGTTCATGGCTGATCAAACTGTCAGGGTCACCTGTGGCCAGGTGACAGATGCACACCGTAGGGGGACAGGAGTGCACCGCGAGGTAGTGAACCCTATGGCTGGCTTCTGCGGATAGGAAACTGGGTGGTTGTGGAAAGCGGGACCAGAGGAGCACAACCGGGATCCTAACGGAAGCGAGAGCCAAGATTCCCCAGGGCGCGGAGTCTAAGACCCAGCTGGTCTTCTCCAGGGCCTCTAGTGGTGAGGATGTTACGCTGCAGGCTGGGACCAGGTCGCGGCCCCTGGAGTTTCCTAGCTCACGCCCCGTAGGATAAGGGGAAAAGAGGGGAAGCAGCAGCACACGATAGAGAGAACCGAATAACAAGCTGAAGGTCAGGGGCCACAAGCAGACAAGGATAACGAAGAACGAGCCGAAGGTCAAGGGTCACGAGCAGACAGGGATAGTCGGGGACAAGCCAATAACGTAACAGAGAGACAGACGTAGCACACGGCAGGCAGGAACCCAAACACACAATGCCTAACAAACACGTTGATCAGCAAAGCAGGCTTGCAGTGCACAGGTTAATATAGTGTTCTGTGATAGGGCCTGGGGTGGAGTCTGGCTAGGAGGAGATTATAAAGGAAGCCAGGTGAAAGGGCTCAGGCCTCTAAGATGAACACATGGGAAGGAAGGTAAGCTGACAGACAAACACTACTGCATATCCTTGACAATCCCTGTCTAGTCCCATTTTGAATTCTTACTTTGTCAGATAGTGTACCATTTATTTTGATCTGGGCTGTCGGGTTGTGGTATAAGGCCTTTATCCAAGTTAGCATATGTGTTTTTAGACCTATATGGGAGCATGCGGCAAATAGGAAGTCCCACGACACTCGGTCGAAGGCCTTCTCCGCATCAGTTGATAATAGCATGCCTTCGTGTTTATCTATGTGTGTTTTATGTATGAGGTTCATAGCTTTTAACACATTATCTTTGGCTTCCCTGCCAGGCATGAATCCCACCTGTTCTGGTCCTATTAGTTGATTCAGTAAAGGTCTTAGTCGGTTTGCTAGTATTTTTGCGTGCAATTTCAAGTCAAGGTTAAGTAGGGATATCGATCTGTAATTGGCACAGTCTGTTGGGTCTTTATTAGGTTTAGGTAATACTGTTACATGGGCTCTTAAAAAGTCTTCAGAGATGGCTTGTGGGTTTTTTAGTGAGTTCAAAGTCTTGAGGAGGTGAGGTGTCAGGATATCGGAGAATGGCTTGTAATAGTGTGCCGTGAGGCCGTCTGGTCCTGGGCTTTTCCCTGATTTAAGGGATTTAATAGCTTTGGTCATTTCTAGTACTGTTATTGGTTCCTCTAATGTTTGTGTGTCTGTGTCATTTAGAGTGGGGAGTCCGCTATCTGTGAGGAATTTGTGAATTATTTCTGCTCTTGGTCCTGTAAGGTCTTTGGGTTTGTGTGTAGGTGGTAGATTATACAGATCTGTATAATATTCTTGGAATCGTCGGGCAATCTTTTGAGTATCATTAGTTATTCGGTCTTGTCTAGTTTTAATGGCTAGAATATTTGTGGATAACAATGTTTCTTTTAATGCTTTTGCTAAAAATTTACCTGATTTATCCCCATGTTCATAGAAAAACCCCCTTCTTGAAAAGAGGATCTTTTGAGCCTTGAGGTTCAGAATAGACTGTAGTTTTTTCCGTAATTCAAGTAAAGCTGTGGCTGTTTCAATTGCTAAAGATTGTTTATGTTTGGTTTCCATATCACTTATGGCCTGCGTTAAAGCCAAGAGTTCTTTTTCAGCTTCTCTCTTTTTTGCAGCCCCCAACCTGATAAATTCCCCTCGGACCACGCATTTGTGAGCTTCCCATATGTTCATAGGTAATATGTCTTCCGACTCGTTTTCTTTAAAATAATATTTAATTGTTTCTGATATTTTGTTTGCGTCTGCCATATCAAAAACATTAAATTTTTTGTGTTAGTCATCATGTACATATTACTTTATCCTATTAATATATTTTCTTTTCCCTTTCTCCTCCCCCTTCCCACCTCCCTCCTTTGCCCCGAACTACATCCATCACCTTTATTCCCTTGTATCTAATCACCACAATTCACTCCCTCCACCGTTACCGCTGCTCACCCCTATCTATATATACAGTTTTTACTCCTTCACCCCGTTCTTTCCCTCTCTTCTCTACCCTTCCCTCCTACGCCCCCTAAATTCTTACATCTGGAGTCTTTCCACTACTAATTGAGGTGGCGCGAGGTCGGCGTCCCCCAGCCATAGTTTCCATATGGTGTAAAATTTACTCACTTCTCCCCTTCGGCTGTACGTTAGTCGCTCTCTTAAAAGCACCGAATTCACACATGAAATCCACTGCTTCCCCGTAGGTACCGCTGGTGACATCCAGTATTTTGCAATAAGTTTCCTAGCCAGATACATCAGTCTAGTCAACATACAATACGTTCCTCTTGGGAACATTTCTGTGTCAATGGCTCCAAGCAAGTACACTATTCTGATGTTACTTCTCCGATTCCTATTTTCTAATTCATCGATTTTGGCGGCCTGATTATCCATTTGTTTTTTCATCCCCGCAATGTCTTGACTAAGCGGGAGTAGCACATCTTCAACTGCGCTTAGCCTTTCCTCTAAAGCAGTAGTTCTTTCAACTGTTTCTTTCAGCTTGCCCCCCATTGTGACCAGCTCCTCTTTTATTCCTTTCAGCTGACTGTCCAGGCCGGTTATCGATTCCTTACATGCATTAATTGCATGCAGAAGATCTCTCAATGTGGGCTCTGCCTCTCTTTCTCCAATGCCCTCCTCCATATTCGCCTCTACTGTGTTAATGTTGCTTATTACCGCTGTTACTGCAGTTGTCACATTCAATTTCCCTGTCCCTTGCCCTTTGTTACTGGCTGTTTTTGTACTTGATGTTACTGCCTGGTTCACTGGTACCGGTGCCTGGCCGCTACCTTGACTTTTCCTGGCCGCCGAGGTTCCTGCTTGAGCTGACTGTTTGGATTTTGCTGGTGAGAGGGTGTTTCGAGCAAATCGCTCCAGCTTTGCTGCTGCCGCTACCGTTGCAGCTGCTGCTGCCGCCTTTACTTGACCTGCCTGGCTCTTTGCAGAGCGTGTGACCTGAGCTCCTTCCTGCGGTGTCTGATGCTGGTTTATCTGCTCCTCTACTCCCTGTTTTCCGGACATAATAGAATGTCGCACTACCGCACTACCGCAGTTTTCTAGTTGTAGAGGAGGGTATTATCCCTTAAGCTTGTTAAGCCCACAGTACTGCTTAGGGGCCACTTCTGAGACTAAACTCAAACAGTATCATTTATTTATGACCCTCCCCAAAGAAGAAGAAAGGAGAGAAGCAGAACTCACCGCTAAGGGTTGATAGCTGCGAGTTATCACTCACGAAAAAGACACATTAAATTGTGAGAAGTCTGTAAGGTATTGCCCTCTCCTTTTCTCCTATGCTTTTCTGTTTTACCGTCCACTGGCAGAACCAGCTATATAGAGTTAGCCCAGTGAGAAAAAATAGTTGCAATGTATCAATGAAAAAATATATGCAACAAATTTCAACCGTGACAGTGGTGCCCACACGTGTGCAGTATGTTACAAACTTTACAAGCCAAGCCAGGCCAGGAGGATGAAGGTACCAACACAGAAGCAGTTTCGCCATTCAAAGACCCCAGCCCACTAAACTGATGCACAGTAGTCCTATAATGCAGGGTAACCTCCTCCACATCTCTGCACTATAATCTTCACTCCGCTGCTGCTGCTGCTACCCTCTGCACTGTTCACAGTTCACGGGCTCACCTGCTTACGCACCTTTATAGTTCGTCATAAGAAAGTTTTATGCAGTACATACCGGTGAGCACCCCCCGCTTGATGGTTCGGGTAGTCAAGGGCAGTCTCCGTTTCCTCGGTGGTCCCCTCTTCTCCCGCAATGCGTAGCTTAGAGTCCTGACACGCTGAGCTCCTCTCCACTCTCCCCTCCTCCTCCTCGACTCGTATCTCTCGTTATGCTGTACCTCTCGCTCCTACTCGAACACTCGCGAGATTACACGACTCTGCAGCACCCAGGCACGGACTTCCCCTCAGCGCAAACAGCATGTCAGCGGGATCAGCTCCTTAACGAAGGTAGGGGCAGCCAGGGTAGAGTAACAAAAGTTGAGGCAGCTATGTAATGTGGTGGTGGTAGTAGCGGGGTTGCTTATCCCATCTAGGGCGTATTATTCAGGCATGTTTTCGGTCAGAGGGGGGGTGTGGAGCGGAGGCCTCACACACTCACGGAGTCACTCTCACACCCTCCCGCATCCGGCCACGCCCCCGACACATTTTTAGCACTTCCCCTATTTAAAGGCTCCCATGTTAAGATGGCTGACTCCACAAATCTGGCCTTTATGAAAGAGTGGCAAGAAGAAAGTTATTGTTGCAAGCCATAAGAAGTCCCATTTGCAGTTTGTGAGAAGCCACGTGGGGGACACAGCAAACACATAGAAGAAGGTGCTCTGGTCAGATGTGACCAAAATTTTACTTTTTGGCCTAAAAGCAAAACGCTATGTGTGGCAGAAAACGAACACTGCACATCACCCTGAATACACCATCCCCACTGTGAAACATGGTGGTGGCAGAATCACATTGTGGGAATGCTTTTCTTCAGAAGGGACAGGGAAGCTGGGCCCAGTTGAAGATGGATGGAGCCAAATACAGGGCAATCTTAGAAGAAAACCTGTTAGAGTCTGGAAAAGACTTGAGACGGGGCGGGGGTTCAACTTCCAGCAGGACAACAACCCTAAACATAAAGCCAGAGCTACAATGGAATGGTTTATATCTAAGCATATTCATGTGTTAGAAAGGCCCAGGCAAATTCCAGACCTAAATCCAGTTGAGAATCTGTGGCAAGACTTGAAAATTGCTGTTCACATACGCTCGCTATCCAATCTGACAGAGCTTGAGATATTTTGCAAAGAAGAATGGGCAAAAATGTCACTCTCTAGATGTGCAAAGCTGGTAGAGACATCCCCAAAAAGACTTGCAGCTGTAATTGCAGTGAAAGGTGGTTCTACAGAGTATTGACTCAGGGGGGCTGAATACAAATGTACACCACACTTTTCATATACAGTGGAACCTCGGATTACAAGCATAATCCGTTCCAGGAGAATTCTCATAATCCAAAGCACACACACATCAAAGCGAGTTTTCCCATTGAAGTCAATGGAAACTTAAATAATTTGTTCCGCATCTTCAATGGCATGCAATACCGCATGCGGCCAGAGGTGGCTGACCTCGGAAACCCTCAAAAACACCCGGGAACTGAGTATTTCCGGGTGCTTCCGAGTATATCCGAACGGCTCCGATCAGCTCTGATTGGCTCCACTCGGCTCTGCTCGGCTCCGGCGCCTCAGGCCAAATGCGGTACTGCAGGCCCTATTAGCTTGAATTCTGCTCATCTTGCGAGACAACACTCGCAAACCGAGTCAGAATTTTTTTTAAAAAGTTGCTTGTCTTTCAAAATGCTCGTTAACCGCGTTACTTGTAAACCGAGGTTCCACTGTATTTATTTGTAAAAAGAAATTGAAAGCGATTTATCATTTTCCTTTCACTTCACAATTATGTGCTACTTTCTGTTGGCTTATCACATAAAATCCCAATAAAATACATTTACGTTTTTGGTTGTAACATAAAAAAATTTGGAAAATTTCAAGGGATATGAATACTTTTTCAAGGCACTGTGGATACATTTCACTGTGTATGCAATAAAAATTATAAAATGTGTTTTTAAAGTGACACTAAACAATAGTCGTATTCTCCAACAATAATCCATATACCCAGTGAAGTGACTGGCCTCAAGTGATACACAGAGATGAAATAAATCCTCCTACATAAGCTGTACCTGGTTATCTGCAGTCTTCTCTTTTCTACAGTCATTAAAAGTCCATAATATATAAAGCTTGTCTGAGCATACAAAAAAAGGGGGCAGAGAGCTGAATTTACACTCTGCAGATCTCAGTGAGGAGAGCACTGAGAGCTGATTGGAGGGAAGGGACACCCCCCCCCCCCTTTACATTGCACACAGGAACAGAGTTGGGGCTGTCAATCTGCTGGATCTCCCTCCCCTGTCACCATTTTTTCTCTTGGTGTCAGGAAAACTTGCTGATAGCAGAGGAAGGGAGCAGCAGACAGAAATAACATTTAGTGCTCTAGATTAAGACAAGTACACACTATAGAGGGATTTGCTTTGTTCATATTTCATGTTCGAGGTTTTAAACCACTTTAATGTCTCTGTAATATATCCTTCATGAAATTGTTTCTTTCAGTGTTCTTCTGCATCTTTGTAATATCCTCCATGAGCTAACGAACCTCTCTCCCCACCCCTCACCTCCATTTGTTTGGAACAAGCAGTGCGTTTTAGTTGTGGTCATGTGTGCTGCTATATTCACACTACAAATCTCATAGTCCATCTCAGGAGTGAGCAAGAGAGGGTGCAGAGGTTGGCAGCTAAAGCAGCTCCCATACAGTATATGTAGCTACCTACCTACCTTCATATGGTCACAGAGCTTTCAGGGACTTTTAATATATACAGTAAATACCACCTTTAACCCACGAGTACTATCTCACATACAACTCACCATAATCAATTTTTCCTTTGCAGATATGGCTCACAAATCTTTCATTTTTGCAAAGAATTACAGCTTGCCTGTACAACTCTTATATGATGGAGATGGTCCCAGCTTCCAGCTCACTGTTTGCCTGAGATCCTGCTCAAACCTGACTGAGAGCGTTATGTTAAGCCTTATCAGTGGTTTCCAGTTTAACTTTCTATTCCTTATTCTTGGAAGCGGTCCTGACTCCAACGCTGGTCTGGTCTGGGTTCAAGGACAAAAGGTGGATGTCTACTTCCCTACCGATGACAAAAGAAAACAACGAAACATCTGCTTGAGTTGGGACTCCCAGAATGGCGAGATGAGTCTGTGGGTCAACGGAAAGATCTCTGAGAGAAGAAAATACCCAAAATCAGTCATATCCTATAGGTATCCAAATATTTTTTTAGGCCCTGGTCAGATTTTCTTAGGTGGTAAACCAAAATTAGAGGTGGGGGAAGTGACAGATGTCCATGTTTGGGATAGAGTGCTGACCTCACAAGAAATTGTAGACTTTCATGATAAGAAAGGAATAGCTGGAAATGTCCTTAATTGGAGAGCTTTAAGTTATAAGAGATCTGATGGTGACTTTACTGTGGGCAAATTTAAATGTAAAGTTCAATGTCACCAATAGTTTGGCCAGTGGCCACATATAGCACTTGATCCAGCCACAAAATCTGAGTATTTGCTAGCTCAAACTCTATAGTAAACCTCCAACATGCTATAAAGCAGGGGTCTCCAAACATTTCAGTATGAGGGCCACATTGTATATTTTTGCAAATGTTTGAGGGCCAAAAATAAATTAAAAAATTAACCACTTAAGGCCCGGACCAATATGCAGGTAAAGGACCAGGCCCCTTTTTGCGATTTGGCACTGCGTCGCTTTAACTGACAATTGCGTGGTCGTCCGATGTGACTCCCAAACAAAATTGGCGTCCTTTTTTTCCCACAAATAGAGCTTTCTTTTTGTGGTATTTGATCACCTCCGCGGTTTTTATTTTTTGCCCTATAAACAAAAATAGAGCGACAATTTTGAAAAAAATGCAATATTTTTTACTTTTTGCTATAATGAATATCCCCCAAAAATATATAAACAAACAATTTTTTTCCTTAGTTTAGGCCGATACATATTCTTCTACATATTTATGGTAAAAAAAATCGCAATCAGTGTTTATTGATCGGTTTGCGCAAAAGTTATAGCGTTTACAAATTAGGGGGTCGTTTTATGGCATTTTTATGAAAACATTTTTTTTACTAGTAATGGCGGCGATCAGTGATTTTTTTCGTGACACATCGGACACTTTTGACACATTTTTGGGACCATTGTCATTTTCACAGTGATCAGTGCTATAAAAATGCACTGGTTACTGTGAAAATGACACTGGAAGTGAAGGGGTTAACCTCTAGGTGGCGCTGTAGCTGTTAAGTGTACACTAAGAAGTGAGTCTTACTGTAGGGGGTGTGGCTACACCTTACACGTCACTGATCGTCTGTTCCGATGACAGGGAACAGACGATCACTGACATGCCACGAAGAAGAACGGGGAAAGGTTGAGCTCTTAAAGGGCAACGTACCTGTACGTTGATGTGCCCAGCCGTGCCATTCTGCCGACGTTTATCGGCGTGAGGCGGTCCTTAAGTGGTTAAACAACGTTTTAGTGAAGGAAAAAACTTGCTCCAAGAAAAAATTTCAGGAGTCCACCCATCACATCAAAAGTCTTCCCTTCACACCAGAAGCCTCTTCATAATACCAAAAGATAAAAAGACAGGAGCGCTATCCCAATAAGAAACACTGTAGCCTTTATTGATGCAATAAAAACAAAGCACACCTACATCAAAGACTTCTGGATGACAGCAGAGTACACAGTGGTGGCTGTACAGTGACAAGTAGTGTCCGCCAAAGACCGCAGAATACCCCACCACCGTGAAGCCTTGCGGCATTGCCTACGTAGGAGTAAGGGGGTGGTAACGCGTTTTAAAGGAAAAAACCTCCTTTGTCAAACCTGCCCCACTTGGGGCTGGCTGGACAAAGACTACTATTCTCCTCCCATTCTGATCCATACATGTCATCTGTTTGCAAGTGGGGATGCTGAAAGATCCTGTACAATCGCTGCTGTGTACTATCCCGGTCTCGGCTGCCATTCGGAAGCCTTTGATATAGGTTTTTCTGTGTTTTTATTATATCAATAAATACTATAGGGTTTCTTATTGGAATCATGCTCCTGTCATTTTATCTTTTGAGCCTCTAATGGATCTACCTGGGATCTGAATGGGAAGCTGCAGGCCATTGGAAACATTGACTAATTGGATTGTACACGTTCCTATGTCCTTGGGATAGTTCCCCTGACCAACCTGCATTACAGCAGTAACATCATCCAAAACTGACGCGTTTCGGCCTTAGGCCTTCATATATATTGGACTCTGTAAATTTGAGACTTGTTGTTCGCTTATTGAGGTTTGTCTTTTTTTATTTCTCCATAACATCAGAACCCCCCCCCCCCCCCCATCAATTCAGACCCCTCACCTTGCATATCAGAGTCCCCCTTTACATCAGGTTGCCATTCAGAGTCCTCCCCCTTACATCAGTGTCCTCATCAGAAGTGGAGCCCAACTGATTTGAGCCCTCAATCTGTGCTCAGAGTCTGAGTATATGCCATTGACCCTAACTGTGGGCCAGAGTAAATCTTGTAGCGGGCCGAATGCGGACCATGGCATGTAATTTGGATACGCCTGCTCTAAAGCAAGAAGGAATAAAGTAGACATTATCCTTGGTTTCCCAGTTTAAAGGATATACTATAGTTTTCAAAGGTCGCGATAAACCCTGTCTCCAGCAGCAATAAAGTATAAGTAAACCTTAACAACGGTGTTCTTTTATTGTCTCCCTATTGGTCTGTTAAAAATATAATCAAATATAATCAAATTTGTTTTGTTATATATATTAACCGCTTGCCCTCCGGAAGATTCATGACCACACCATTTTTTGCTATGCAGCATTGCGCTACTTTAATTGACAATTGCGTGTTCATGCAACACTACCCAAATTTAATTTATATACATTTTTTCTACACAAATAGAGCTTTCTTTTGGTAGTATTTGATCACAACTGGGTTTTTTATTATATAAATGAATAAAGACTGAATATTTTGAAAATGAAAAAAGATTAATTTTTACTTTTTCCTATAAAACATATCCAAAAAAAAAATAGAATTCAAATAATTTATAAATTTGGGCCAAATTGCATTCTGCTCCATGTCTCTGTCAAAAAATCCCAATAAGTTTATATTAATTGGTTTGCGTGAATGTTATAGCATTTACAAATGACAGTATATATATATTGTCATTTTTTATTTATTTATTTATTTGTTTATTTATTTATTTATACTAGTAATGGTGGCGATCAGTGACTTATAGTGGGACTGCGGCAGTAAGACACTAACTGACACTGAGTGGGAACTGACTAACTGCCAATGACATCACCAGTGACACTTATACAGTGATCAGTGCTAATAATATACACTGTCATTGTACTAATGACACTGGGTAGGAAGGGGTTAACATCTGGGGCAATTAAAGCGTTAACTATGTGCCTAGGAAGTGTTAATGTGTGTAATATGTGCTTATTTTACTAAGGGATCTTGTTGTTTTTTTCCCTACTTAGCAGGGAATGAAAAAAAACAACAAGATGGCCTGTCACTATACAGAGCTCTGTGATTTCTATCATCACAGAGCTCTGTTCATAAATCAATGAGCCAAGGGTCCAAGCGGTCAATTGGCCAGGACCTATTGATTCGCTTGTGCTGTAACGAATCTCTGCACAGCCATGTGGGCGGACACATTGTGGCCCCCTACCTGGAAGTGCTTATCACAAACTAAGTATGTGATCCAGCGCAGAAGAGTCACCGTATAAGTAAGTTATGTGGTCAGCAAGTGGTTATGAACCAAAAAACTGTTGATTCTGCCAGAAGACCAGTGATCCTACAAGTTCCTGTGCACTCTACAGTGGTATCTCAAGTGCTGTCAGCCTTGCCCAGCTCTCCTCTATGAAAGACGTTTTCATGGAGAAGTTCCGTAGTCTTAACACATTTCATGCCCTAGGGCAGGGATAAGCAATTAGCGGACCTCCAGCTGTTGCAAAACTACAAGTCCCATCATGCCTCTGCCTCTTGGTGTCATGCTCGTGGCTGCCAGAGTCTTGCTATGCCTCATGGGATTTGTAGTTCTGCAACAGCTGGAGGTCCGCTAATTGCATATCCCTGCCCTAGGGTGACCACTGCCTCCAAGTGTACATCGTCATTCTAGGACAGAAAGTTTCTTACTAACATAGAGATGATAGTGGAGCTCTGGACTGTAGTTGAGGACTGAGAGGAGTATTTTTCAAAATTTTAGGGAGTCAGATCCCTAGATGTCTCCAGTCTTGGTTGGAATAGCGTAATGTCAGTAGTAAGTGTAGCGGGGTCCTCAATTAAGGGGTAGTGTTTGAGTGGTAGTTATGCTCAAACACCTAAATTGTTAGGACATTATCAACAATTTTTGTCTGCAGGAAGTATCGATGTACTGTTCCCTGTGGCCTGCAGGTGGCACTGCCATAGTGGGCCAGGGTTGAACTGCTGATACAGTGCTGTGCCTTGTGTGTCCCCTCTCGGCAACCATACAGTGGGCCTGCTGTGTATGCTGGGAGAGGATATAAAAGGAGCAGATGCTGCCTGTTCAGGGTTCGTCGTCGGGAGTCCTACTCCCAGGGAGTGTGTGTTCCTGTCCGCCCTGGGCACCTTTGGCCCAGGGGCGGTGGTCGGTGAATCAGTCCCAGGCACCTTTAGCCCTGCGGCTGCAACTAAGGCCTTGGGCCCAGCACCTTCGGCTGGGGCCCATCAAGGATCGAGGAATCTCAGGGTGCCGCCTTGCGAGGGGACCCGCATCTTAGACGAGGAGGCCATGGGAGGACCGTTCCGAGGGACTGGTGAGAAGTCACAGTGAAGGAAGGGGCCCGGTAACTCTCTGGAGGGATGTCTTCTCCTTACAAAGAGGCCAATCTTTGAAAACCAAGTTCACCAGGTCTGTGGCAGAGACCAAGTTCACCAGGTCTGTGGCAGAGACCAAGTTCACCAGGTCTGTGGCAGAGACCAAGTTCACCAGGTCTGTGGCAGAGACCAAGTTCACCGGGTCTGTGGCAGAGACCAAGTTCACCGGGTCTGTGGCAGAGACCAAGTGTACCAGTTTGTGTAGTAATTGTGTGGTTAGTTTGAGTACCATTTTGGCTGCTAGTCCCTATCTAGGGAGACTATCCAAATGGGCTAAGTCTGCTTGAGAAGCCAAGCAGTGAAGTGTATTACGTTTGTGCCTGGACCTCTCCCACACCTTATGCTGTCCTGTTCTTTCTCCAACCTTTCCTATCAGAGACTGTCGTTTAAAGATAAATAAACTCTATGTTGGAGTTACAGCTGGTGTGGACATTGAAGTCATTGGGGGAAATAGAGACTTGTCTTTATTGACTATAGAGATAAGAACCATTCTCTGGAGAATCTGGCTGTGGAGACCCATCACAACACTGCTCAACCTCTTCACACAGGAGGGTACGGGCATATAGAGCTGGGTGTGCCCTTTCCTCCTGCGAGGAGCCGAAGACAAGGAGGAGAGGGTGGTAAGCGCTGTATAAGTAAAGTGAAAGAACAAGAGTACTACACAGTTTCCAAGTCCTATAGGTCTTTTCTGAAGCAGTACTCAGCTACCCCCAAGTTGGGTTTTTCTTTCCCCTTTTACCTGTAGTGCTGCCTCCTCTTCAAAACACATACTCACCCCGCACAGAGAACCCATTTTGTTGTCCAACAGCAATATTCTGTTTGCATATGTGTGCGCAGGCTAATGCATTAGGGTGTGCACCCTTAAGCTCAAACACACATGTATGTGTATCTACATATATATGACCCCAGGACATTGATCTCCCTGCTGGCACAGTGAAAGAGAAGAGCATAAACGCTTCTCTTCTGGCAGAACCGGTAAGAGGGAGATTTTTCCCATGTTCCTGTTGCTACACAGAGCGATAACACTAATGCGCATGGGGTGATTAGGGTGTCCCTGTGCGCACGCCTATGGCTGTTTGGGTGACCTACAACATACCTCCCAAATTTTTGAAATGGGAATGAAGGACACCTATCAGCAAACGTATGCAAGCATAGGACACACCCCTGGCCACACCCCCTTAAAGGAGAATTGTACAAAAAAACAAGATTGGTTAAACATAACACAAGTTCTTTTTTACCACTACTATTCCTTTATACTGGCTTTTGAAATTTACAAATGCAGTCATTTAGAAATCTGATGAATGGTTTAGTGCTGGAAAAACACTTTTTGATAGATAAAAAGTGAATTTTATATACAACTATATAGATCAGACCAAAATGAGGGACAAATGAGGAGGAATGAGGGACATAGGGACATTGCTCCAAATCAGGGACAGTCCCTCGAAATCAGGGACAGTTGGGAGCTTTGCCTACAACAGGTTCCATTCTGCCATCTTGATCTTTTTCAGCTGGCTGCCGATGAGGTGCCAGGCCTGACCATGTAGCTTCTGGGGAAATGTGATGTAAGTATTGCAGGAGGCTGCAGGACTAGGGAAACAAAAAAAAATGCATAAAGACAAAAATTAAAAGCGATTTTGCTTGGGAAGGGATTGAGGGTGTGTTTAAATGGAACTAACTTTCATTTAGGAGTTAAAGTGATTCTAAACGTTGCAATTAAAAAAAAAAACACACACATTATACTTACCTGCTCGGTGCAATGGTTTTGCACAGAGCAGTTCCGTCCAACTCTTTGTGGGTCCCCCACCGGTGGCCCTGGCTCCTCTGCCCTACCGAGTGCCCCCATTTGCAAGTCTCTTACTATGGGGGCACTCCCGACAATGTCTATTTACACAGAGAGCGTAGCTCAGCCCCATCCCCCACTCTCTCCTAATTGGCTCACTGGCTGTGACTGACAGCAGCAGGAGCCATTGGCTCCCATTGCTGTGGGAGCCAATGAGGAGATAGAGATCAGGGAGTGTCACTGCTCTCATGCACATCGCTGGATGGAGATGGATCTCAGGTAGGTAGGTCTTGAGGGGGAAAGCTGCACCCAGAAGGTTTTTTTACTTTAATGCATAGAATGGATTATGGTAAAAAAAAAAAAACTTCTGCCTTTAAAACCACTTTTAATTCAACTTTATTGTCAGCAGAAGTCACAAAAAGTAGCACATTTTAGCATCCTAGCCCTTGGGTTCCAGAGGACTTTGTCCTGGCACTGACATCAGTACTGCACACCCCCCCCCACCCCCCTAGAGTTGCCACCTCATCCCTTTAAACCCGAACACATATGAATTACACAGGTTCTGAGGCTAATTAAAGGCAGATAAGGCACCAAGTGAGTTTAATTACCACCCTAATCAGCCACATAACCTGTGTAATTAATATGTGTTCGGGTTTAAAGGGATGAGGTGGCAACCCTAACCCCCCCCCCCACCCCACCTTATCCACTTTGGTGCCTTTCTAGGCTTCTCTAAGCTTGCCTGTACACTCACCCCTTAAAAAGGAATTTCACTCAAAAAGTGAAGTCCTGCTGGTCTGCTCCCTTTTTTCTTTTTTTTTTGAGGGGGAGAGTGCTGATTTTTATTGGTACCTGCTCTAATTCCACATGTCCCTTGCCCAGTTCCTCCCATCCCACAGCCTTCTGGGTCCAAGTACCAAGAGGCTGCAGTACCATTGACAAAGTGCCACACAAGTGCAGTGGGGAACTGGCTGTGGTTCCTTAGGAAGCCACAACCTGCTCTTATATATGCAATGTAGCGGTACCCCCGTGGGGGCTGCTGATTGACTCTGTACCCAACTGGCCACCCCGACTCTGCAGATCCTCTCTTACCTCTGACACCTTGGGGCTGATTTACTAATAACAGTGCGCTGCGCTGGTTCTAACCTTAATTGCTGCGCCGGATAACTCCTTCACTGGGCGCAGGAAGCAGTGGCGCACTGTTATAGTAAATAGAAATGTCAGCGGCGCTCTATTGAAAATGAATGGTTCCCTATGGGGGCCCATTGATTTGAATAGAGGTCGCCCGGGAAGTCGGATCCGACTTGCGGGCGACTCGTGTGCCGGCTGACACAGGGACAGCGCGACTTTGCGAGGCGACCTGGACATGACCTGAGCGTGCAGCAGCCGCTCAAGTCGTGTCCTAGAGGTGACTAGCCGGCCGAGAATGTGTCCAGCGCGATGTCATCGCGCTGGTCCTCGGCAACCTCGCTGTTCCATGTTTGGTATGAATCATGAAGGGGAACTCCAGGCCAAATTTTAATGAAAAAAACGGCATGGGTTCCCCTTCAGGAGCATACCAGGCCCTTAGGTCTAGTCTGGATTCTAAGGTGAACCCCCTAAGCCGAAAAACGGCGTAGGGGTCCCTCCCAAAATCCAAACCAGACCCTTATCCGAGCACGCAACCTGGCAGGCCGCAGGGGAAAAGGGGGGACGAGAGCGGCCCCCCTCCCTCTTGAACCGTACCAGGCCACATGCCCTCAACATGGGGGGTTTGGTGCTTCGGGGCAGGGGGGCGACCTGCGGCCCCCCCACCCCAAAGCACCCTGCCCCCATGTTGATGGGGACAAGGGCCTCTTTCCGACAACCCTGGCCGTTGGTTGTCGGGGTATGCGGGCGGGGGGCTTTTCGGAATCAGGGCGCCCCCTTTAAAAAGGGGGCCCCCAGATGCCGGCCCCCCACCCTATGTGAATGAGTATGGGGTACATCGTACCCCTACCCATTCACCTGGTGGCAAAATAAGTCAATAAAAAAAGACAACACAGGTTTGAAAAGTAATTCATTGGGCAGCTCCGGGGGTCTTTCTGCCGGGCCCCCACTATCTTCTGCTAGCTCTTTTGCTAGCGGGGGTCCCGGGCTTCCTCGCCGTCTTATTCCGACTTTGGGGGTCTCTTGTTCTGTTCTCCGGTTGTTCTCCCGCTCTCCGATGCCTTCTCCTCGATCTCCGGTTCTTTCTGCCGGACGCCCCGCTATCTTGTGCCAGCTCTTTTGCTAGCGGGGGCCGGTCTTCTACGTCGCCTTCTTCCTTCTTCTCTTCGCCCGATGTTGACTCGTCGCTCTCCACCGCCGCAATGATCTGTCCAAGCAGCGGTGCCACTTTTATTGGCATGGGGCGTGGTCACCGGATGATGCCACCGCTGACCCCGCCCCCATTTCACGTCACAGTCCCATCATTCCCCCGGGACTGTGACATCATACGGGGCGGGGTCAGCGGTGGCATAAGCTGGTGACCACGCCCATGCCAATAAAAGTAGCACCGCTGCTCGGACAGATCATTGCGGCGGTGGACAGCGACGAGGCAACATCGGGCGAAGAGAAGAAGGAAGAAGGCAATGTAGAAGACCGGCCCCCGCTAGCAAAAGAGCTGGCACAAGATAGCGGGGCGTCCGGCAGAAAGAACAGGAGGTCGAGGAGAAGGCGTCAGAGAGCGGGAGAACAACCGGAGAACAGAACAAGAGACCCCCGAAGTCGGAAGAAGACGGTGAGGAAGCCCGGGACCCCGCTAGCAAAAGAGCTAGCAGAAGATAGCGGGGGCCCGGCAGAAAGACCCAATAAATTACTTTTCAAACCTGTGTTGTCTTTTTTTATTGACTTATTTTGCCACCAGGTGAATGGGTAGGGGTACGATGTACCCCATACTCATTCACATAGGGTGGGGGGCAGGTATCTGGGGTCCCCCTTATTAAAGGGGGCCCCCGGATTCTGATAAGCCCCCCGCCCGCAGACCCCGACAACCAACGGCCAGGATTGTCGGGAAGAGGCCCTTGTCCCCATCAACATGGGGGCAGGGTGCTTTGGGGTGGGGGGGCCGCTCTCTCGTCCCCCCCTTTTCCCCTGCGGCCTGCCAGGTTGAGTGCTCGGATAAAGGGTCTGGTGTGTATTCTAAGGGGACCCCACGCAATTTTTTTTGTTTTTGGCGCGGGGTTTCCCTTAAAATACATGCCAGACCTGAAGGGCCTGGTATGGATTCTGGGGGGACCCCCACGCCATTTTTTTAAAAATTTTTTTGGGGGGGGTCCCCTTTGAATCCATACTAGACCCAAGGGCCTGGTATGGACCTGGGGGGGACCTCACGCAGTTTTTTTTTTGGCTTTGTTTTTTGAACCGTTTTTTTTTTTTTTTACATTTCCTTTAACAACCAGCTATAAACAGGTAAAACAAAAAATAGCCGCAAAATTGCGGTACTTGCGTTTTGGATGCGGGTCCATTGAATTCTATTACATCCAAAACACTGTTTTTGTCCTGGCAAAAAAAATCTGCAGTTGCGTTTAAAATCGTTTTTCACAAACCCTCAAAATGCCTTCAGACGCCAAAGATTTCCACGTTTCAGACGCGGTACCAGCGTTTAGCCGCATTTTAGTTTAGAAGCGTTTTTAAAGGTGACCTTTTTTTTTACATTGATAAACTCCAAATTTATGGCAAATGAGGAAAAACCATAATATATATATATATATATATATATAAATGAAATTGCTTCCATTGCATTGTGGACAATCCACAACTTGGGGCAGCTGACGTGGCAAGTGGACAATCCACAACTTGTGGCAAGTGATGTGGCAAGTGACACGCTAAATACAACTACACTGCTGCTCTCAGCTGCTCATATCACTCTGGTCTCACTAAATAGCTAAAATCGTATATAATACTGTTTTTGGAGCTTAGGGCGGCTCCTTATCATATACATGCAAATGTGGTAAAACACAGCATGCAAACGCCACAAAGCGCGCCTTTCTAAACGCCACTTTCAACCTTAATTCAGAACACTTTGCACCAGCGTCCCGTCTACATGGGGCCTAAAAACGCCTATGCCATTTACAGCTCCAAAACGCCATGGTGGGCATGAGGCCATAGGCTAACATGGAGAGATGTTTTTAAGCTGCAAAAAACGCTCAAACAAGCGGTTGGAAAAACGTCCGTGTGCATGTAGCCTTATATTAACCACTTGCGCACTGCCCAGACCAATTTTCACATTTCAGCGCTGATGCACTCTTAATGACAATTGCGCGCTCATACAACACTGTAACCCAATGAAAATGTTTTATTTGTTGGCACACAAATAGAGCTTGCTTTTGGTGCTATTTGATCACCTTTGTGTTTTATTTTTTATTTTTTTCTATAAATACAAAAGACCGAGTTTAAAAAAAAAAAAAAATGGATATTTTACCCACTTCAGCACTGGGCCTATTCTGGCACTTCTCTCCTTCATGTAAAAATCATAAATTTATGGCTATTAAATTAGTTCAAAACACCAAACATTATATATGTTTTTGGAGCAGACACCCTAGGGAATAAGATGGCGGTCATTGCAAATTTTTATCTCGCTCGGTATTTGCGCAATAAATTTTCAAACGCCTTTTGTTTGCTAAAAATATTACAAAACAGTAAAGTTACGGCCAATTTTTTGGTATAATGTGAAAGATGTTGTTATGCTGAGTAAATAGATACCTAACACGTCACGCTTTAAAATTGCGCACACACATGGCATGACACCAAACTTCAGTAATTAAAAATCTCCTTAGGCGATGCTTAAATTTTTTTTACACGTTACCATTTTGGCATTACAGAGGAGGTCTAGTGCTAGAATTGCTGCACTCGTTCTAACGCACGCAGCAATAACTCACATGTGTGGTTTGATCGCCGTTTACATATGTGGGCGGGGGCGTTTTTTCTTATTTTTTTTTTTTTTTTGTTTTTGTTTTTTGACTTTTTTGTATTTCTTACTCTTTTTAATTTTTTTAAAATTTTTTGGGATCACTTTTATTCCTATTACAAGGAATGTAAACATCCCTTGTAATAGGAATGTGTGTGACAGGTCCTCTTTATGGAGAGATGCTGGGTCAATAAGACCCCGCATCTCTCCTCCAGGCTGGAAAGCATGATATTGTTCCAAAAAAATCACCAATCTCATGCTGACAGCCAAGATCACGGCTTGGTTAACATACGGGAACACGGCATGATGTCATAACGTCGTGCCCACGCCTCCGACGGTCATAGAGATGACTGATGACCATCTGGTCACCAGTCATCTCCAAATCGTTCTGCGAGCTCCAGATGGCACGGGAGAGCCCGGAGAAGCACCGGATGGCGGCAAGAGGGGGGGGGGGGCCCAAAGCCAAGGATGTCATTTGACGGTGGGCGGTAGGAAACTGGTTAATATTTTTTAAAAAGGTAATTTTTCTTCTTCATTGATGTACACTGATGAGACTGCACTGATAGGCACCGATAAGGTGGCAAGGGTGGGCACTGAGAGGTGGCATTGCTATTTGGCACTGGTGGGCAGTAAGAAGTGGCACTGCTAGGTGGCAATGATAGTTGGCAGTGATGGGCACTGATAGGCACTGGCAGCACTGCTAGGTGCCACTGATTGGCACCAGTGGTGGGCATTGATAGGTGGCACTGGCAGGGGCTACTAATTGTCACAGATGATGCAGAATTGCCTCTTCCTCTTCGGGCCCCATGTCCCTTGCACATAAGCCGGTGATTGCCTTTTTTTTATGCTCACGCTGTCAGCACAAGGAGAAAACAAAAACCATTACCCAGCTTTTGTCTACATCACGTGATCAGCTGTCATTTGCTGACAGCTGATCACATGGTAAAGGGCAGGGATCGGCCCCTTACTCGGATCTGTCATCACCCGAGTCTCAGTGACTCTGTGACCACAGCGCGCGCAAAGGGGAGGACGTTTATTGACGGACTCCCGGCAATTGAGGACCATGCTGTGGCCGTCGATCAGTTATAGCGCTGATCTCAAGTGATTAAAGAGGGTCAAAATGGGCCATTGACATGCATCACAATTCAACTTAGGAATGAGTCTTTAAAAAGTTAAACTAAATAATTTGGCCACTTTATCCTTCCAAATAATTCACTTCCTGTCACATAGCCACACAGGAAGTGAGGGAAAATCCCTAACAATGTCTTTCCTTGGGGACACACAGGTCAGTCTAAATACTTTCCCCATTATGCACATTGCACTCGAGCATATTGCGGGGTACACCACAAATTATTAGGTAGTTTGGACTGTGGGGTTTATTTACTTCGTTTCCCTCAAAATGCCCACAATTAGAATTGTATGGCCTTGAGCTATTTTTAAGTGCAGTGCTCTAAATCAGTGCTTCTCAAGTACCCCCAACAGGCCATGTTTGCAGGTTTTCCTTCATCTTGCACATGTGCTTTAAATCACAGTCAATGGTTTTGATTTTGGACAGCAATTCTCGATAAGCTAAATTCACAAAACATGTCCTGTTGGGGGTATTTCAGGACTGAGGCTGAGAACCACTGCAGTAAAAAGGGAAAATTGAATACTTACCGCGCTGTATTTTTCATTTCCTGGTGACGCTCCATGGCAGCACACAATACAATCCATGCATATGCTACCATGAAGGCACCAGGGTAGACAAATCACACCTGTTTTGTTTTGACATGCCAATCAGCTGTCACATTTGTTGCAAAGAAAACACAAAACAAACATCAAAACTTTCCATCTAATTTTATTGTTCAACAAAACAAAAGGGAAGGCAAAATAAAAAACATGGTCAATTTGAAACAGTTATGCCGCGTACACACGATCATTATTCACGGCGGTTTAAAAACCGCCGTGAATAATGACATTTTAAACAAAGGAACAGCTTGTTCCCCACACACGGTCATTTTTCTCGTCATTTTTTAAAATGACGAGAAAAACGATCGTCTATGGGCTCTATGGGAAGAAATGTCAGGAAAAACGACGAGAAAAATTAGAACATGTTCTAATTTTTCTCATAGTGATTAATGCCGTTTTTCCCGTCGGGAAAAACGGCAAAAAGCCCACAGACGATCGTTTTTCTCGTCCAAAGGAAAAAATTTCATTTTTCCCAAAGGGAAAACTGATCGTGTGTACGCGACATCACAGACTCAACATCTTGAGTAATTTTTGGCCAAAAAAATGCAGCAGACAATTAAATCAAAGTGAACAAACAACACACATTAACAACATCAGAATTATTTCAGGGGAACATATCTCCCCCACACCAAAAATATACAATCCACAAAAGTTAACCAATCACTTGTTTTGCAAAGACATAACAAATAAAATACATGTGTTACAAACTCGATAAGGACACCAACATGTACATTTTGCCCCCCACAGACACACACTTGCCTCTTCTCAGGGCAAACGAACGAATGCTCTGTGAGCTTTATATAACATATGTCTGTGTGCTAATGAGGCAATTGAAAACACATGCACAGTCCATGAAACACACAAAATGCAAGTTCACTCAATGTAGAGACTGAAATTCAAAGTGGGCACACCTGTTAAGGATGTCCTTCAATTTCTAACCCATAAAAACACTCTCTGAGTGAGCATGCCCAGAAATATCCAGGCGCTGTTCACACACAAAAAGCACGCCAAAAAAAAATAACTGGCTGGGCATGTGCAGAACAACACCAATGCAGATAGCAAAAAATACCCCCCCCCTCCCCCCGTCCAAAATTAAGCACATCATCCAGCATGCTACAAAATTAGAGATGGGAAAATCACCCCTCCCCCCCCACCAACAAATCCCATTGCAGTCTATGGGAACTGACTTGTTAATTTTGCTAGTTCCCACTTGGCTGGCTTATCTTCTAGTTATTGGCCTTAAAATGGGGGCCCAGGTCCCACCCTAAGGGACATATATCAATGTCACCAATTTGGAAAACACCAAAAACAAAACAAGGAGAAGTGCCTTTAAATATGCCAAATTGCTTAATGGCCATTTCACACCACATTCAGTGCATTGCGTTTTTTATGCATCCAAAATGCATGGAAAGTTGGTTATATGGTTCTAAATGGCAGTGTTTGTTCCAGTGCGTTCCAGTTCCACCAAAAAAGTAGAACATGCTGCATTTTACCTGCACTGGACTGTACTGGAACGCATCAAAACGCATCATAAACGCACTGGAACGCACAGGAACACACCTAAATGCACCAAAAACGCACTGGAACACACTTGTCCTTATCTATGGTTAATAAAATAGAGGGGTGAAAAAAAAGCACTGGACTGCATCAAAAACTTACCAAAAATGCACTGGAACGCATGAAAAACGTGCATGCAGAAAAGCACCTGGAACACATCCGGATTGCGTTTCTATGGTGTGAACTGGCCCTAGTTCACACTATAGAAACGCAGTCTGGGTGCGTTCTAGGTGCTTTTCTGCATGCGCGTTTTTGACACATTCCAGTGCATTTTTGAGGCGTTTTTGATGCAGTCCAGTGTTTTTTTCCCCCCTCTTTTCACTTAGGACAAGTGTGTTGCAGTGCGTCTTTGGTGCATTTAGGTGCGTTGCGGTGCATTCCAGTGCATTTTTGGTACGTTCCGTTGCGTTTTTGATGTGTTTTACTGGGGTCCAGTACAGTTTTGTACCTAAAAAATGCAGCTTTCTCTGCGTTTTTCAGGCATCAAAAAAACTCACTGCACTGCATCCGGTGTGAACTGGCCCTAAATATCATCCCCGGGGGGTGTCTATAGTATGCCTGTAAAGTAGCACATGTTTTCCATGTTTATAACAGTTGGAGAGCAAAATGACATTTCTAAAGTAAAATAATAGTAATTTAAAAGTCCTTGCGGCTGTAATGAATTGCTGGTTCCCGTCAATACAGATAAAAGTCATTGAAAGTCTTTGCTAACCAAAAAAAAATGCGTGGGGGTTCCCCCAAATTCCATAACCAGGCCCTTCAGGTCTGGAATGGATATTAAGGGGAACCCCGCTGCAAATCTAAAAAAAAAATGACGTGGGGTTCCCCCCAAATATCCATACCAGGCCCTTCAGATCTGGCATGGATTTTAAGGGGAACTCCACCCCAAATTTAAAAAAAAAATGCCGTGGAGTCCCCCTAAAAATCCACACCAGACCCTTATCCGAGCACATAACCTGGCTGGCCGCAGGAAAAGAGGGGGACGAGAGCGGCCCCCCCTCCCTCCTGAACTGTACCAGGCCACATGCCCTCAACATGGGGAGGATGTCCCCATGTTGATGGGGACAAGGGCCTCATCCCCACAACCCTTGCCCGGTGGTTGTGGGGGTCTGTGGGCGGGGGGCTTATCGGAATCTGGAAGACCCCTTTAACAAAGGGGACCCCCAGATCCCGCCCCCCCATGTGTGAAATGGTAATGGGGTACAAATGTACCCCTACCATTTCACAAGGAAAGTGTCAAAAATGTAAAAAATGACAAGAGCCGGTTTTTGACAATTCCTTTATTAATGTCTTCTCTTTTCTTCCATCTTCTTCCTTCTTCTTCCATCTTCTTCTTCCATCTTCTTCTTTTCTCCATTCGGGTTTCTTCCTCTATCTTCATCTTCATCTTCATCTTCATCTTCCTTCTTCCTTCTTCCTTCGGTCTTCTCGTCCGCATCTTGCCCCGGCGTCTTCCCTTCTTCTTTCTTCTCTGGCCGCTCCATTTGAATTGGAGTTTCCCGCTGTGCGACGCTTCAGTTAGCCTCTGGGTCCGCTTACACCCGGTGACCCCGCCCCCCTCTGACGCACATGGATTTCACAGGGACTTTCCCCGTGGTGACAGAGGGGGGCGGAGCCACCGGGTGTAAGCGGACCAAGTGGAGAACTGAAGCGTCGCACAGCGGGAACCTCCAATTCAAACGGAGCGGCCGGAGAAGAAAGAAGAAGGGAAGACGCCGGAGCAAGATGTGAACGAGAAGACCGAAGGAAGAAGGAAGATGAAGATGAAGATAAAGATGAAGAGGAAGATGAAGATGGAGGAAGAAACCCGAATGGAGAAAAGAAGAAGATGGAAGAAGAAGATGGAAGAAGAAGAAGATGGAAGAAAGGAGAAGACATTAATAAAGGAATTGTCAAAAACCGGCTCTTGTCATTTTTTACATTTTTGACACTTTCCTTGTGAAATGGTAGGGGTACAATTGTACCCCATTACCATTTCACACAGGGGGGGGGCCGGGATCTGGGGGTCCCCTTTGTTAAAGGGGTCTTCCAGATTCCGATAAGCCCCCCACCCGCAGACCCTCACAACCACCGGGCAAGGGTTGTGGGGATGAGGCCCTTGTCCCCATCAACATGGGGACATCCTCCCCATGTTGAGGGCATGTGGCCTGGTACGGTTCAGGAGGGAGGGGGGGCCGCTCTCGTCCCCCCCTCTTCCCCTGCGGCCGGCCAGGTTATGTGCTCGGATAAGGGTCTGGTATGGATTTTTGGGGGAACTCCACGCCATTTTTTTATAAAATTTGGGGTGGAGTTCCCATTAAAATCCATGCCAGATCTGAAGGGCCTGGTTTGGATATTTGGGGGGAACCCGCACGTCATTTTTTTTTTAAATTTGCAGCGGGGTTCCCCTTAATATCCATTCCAGACATGAAGGGCCTGGTTATGGAATTTGGGGGGACCCCCACGCTTTTTTTTTGGTTAGCAAACACTTTCAAAGACTTTTCTCTATATTGCCGGGAGCCGACAATTCATTACAGCCGCGGCTGCTTTTAAATGGCTTTTTTTTTCCTTTAGAAATGTCATTTTGCAGGCGCACTGGCAAGTTCAGAGCTGCGCCGGTTCAACTTATGCAAATTGACTTAGGTGACTTGACATTTACTAAGATTTTGCCGGCGCAGTGTCTTGGCGCATTTAAACCATTGAAATTCCCGCGCTGAGCTCAAAAAAACCTCCCGCAGCTCGAATCGTACTTGCCGGCGCAGCGGGCTGGTTTTGAAAAAGTTACTTTCCCACTCTATTTTGGGCATATTAGTTATTTGGGCAGGTATCACTACACTTGAGGTGCCTATTATGAGGGGTTCCCACCATCCCTGTACTGGGTTCCCAGGTCTGTACACTTGCTGTGCCCATTATGAGGGGTTCCCACCATCCCTGTGCTGAGTTCCCGGGTATGTACACCCGCTGTGCCCATTATGAGGGTTCCTCCCACCATCCCTGTACTGAGTTCCCGGGTCTGTACACCTACCATACAATAAAACCATAATAAATAAAACATATTTACAAAATAATTGAATATGACTATACAAAACAAAACAAAAACAAAACACAAGAACATAATAAACGGTGCAAACCAAATTGCGCAAAACATAATCCCTACGGGAGAGCCAGACTAAAGAACATCACCGTCAACATGCATATAGCCTTTTATATAAAATGAGTGGGATCTGACATTAGGGTAGTTGGGGCAGCCGTTTCCTAGCCTGGCTACTCCCTCTCCCTGGAGAACCAGCACGCTTCGTTGCACCCTGGCACTCATCATCCATAGAGGATGCTGAACTGAACGATTCCCATTCATCATCATCATCATCTGACAGTACCTTAAATTTATTCGCCAAAGGCAAAACCCTAGGACTTAAGGTAACTGTACCTCCTTTTTTTTCCTTCCTTTTGCCTCTCCTCCTTTTATCCTCCAACCACTGCATATCATCCTTGGACAAACCGGAGTCAACAGCCTCCCCACTCCTATCCTCCCCTCCACCCCCCCCACACTCCCTTCCCTTATCTACCACCAGGCCAGCCTCTTCACCATCCTCCCCACTCCTCTGCACCCACGATCCTTTACAGGAACCCTGCAGCATCGAGGGAGGGGGACTGGCACCGCACTTGATGCACCTGCCTCAGCACCTCTCGCTGCCTCTGCAATTTTAGAAGACACCGACACAGAAGGATTGGACACATTCTCTGCAACTGACACCTTACCTACAGACTGGGAAGACACTGACACACTAGGTAAATGCACAGACTGGGGAGACACAGACATACTGGGTACTTGCACAGACTGGGGCACCACAGACTGGTAAGACACAGACACATTGGGTGTTGGCACAGACTGGGGCACCACAGACTGGGGAAACACAGACACATTGGGTATTGGCACAGGCTCAGATGGACTCACAGACACTCTAGCTGCTGAGCTCTGAGCATCCTCCATGTCCAGGCGGAAGAACTCTCTCATGAGCTCAGGTTTGTTGTGCATTGCCTCAGGACACTGACTGTAAGGATGTCCCACCGCATTGCACAGATTGCACCTTATGATGTTACAATCCTTAGCCAAATGTCCTGTACCCTGACACAGAGAGAACTTCATCAGTGAACAGGAGGATGCAAGATGACCTTTATCTCCACATTTGTTACACAGCTTTGGCTGGCCCGGTTAAAAGATGGTCAGCCTGTCCCTCCCCAGGAAAGCAGAGGATGGCAGATGCTGGACGACATTGTCAATTACTTTTAATTTTAGCTGCACAGACCACCCTCCACCCCGTTCATATTCCCCGATCATCCAAAATCTTTTTTAGGGGGCTCAGGACGTCTCCATACCTCCTCAACCATACAGATAAATCCCCCTGTGGTATGGACTCATTACGGACCAGAATTGTGACCATTTTAATGAGTGGCTGGCGGGATATAAGCTTGGGGATGAGCCCTTTCCAGTCCGGCAGGCCCCTACACACGTGCTCATATTTCTCCCAAAATATGTCCAAAGACTCCGGACGGATAAAGGACAAATCATATTCATAGGAACCTGCCGGACTGATCAGGGCGAAGATATCTGCAGGCGTAAACCCCATCTGCAAAATTTTATCCACCACTGCTCTCCTATGTGGGGGAATTCCACCGCCTTCCCATTTCAACTGGACAACATTCCTCCTTTTAAACAGGGAGGAAGACAAAACATTTCCATGCTCCTTCCCTGCTTGCTCCCCCTTCCCAGATCCTGTAGCAGCAACACCAGCATAAGATTTCCTTACACCCCCAGCATTTGCAGTCTTGTCCTTAGACACATTCAAAGCTCTTGGCAGAGAATCTGAATCAGCTGGGATAGCAGTCTTCTGATTAGCAGAGGCAGGACTCACCCTCTCTCCCTGATCTGAGCACTCAGCTCCAATCCTGTCTATTGCAGACTCCTGGAGAGTTGTGGTACTACTGCACCCAGCATCTCCTCTACCATTCACAGAAACAGCCGCTGTGCCTGGTTCAGGCAAAGTCTCTGTATTGTCCATGGACCTCTCTGCAGACTGAAGCTGACAGTTATTATCAGATGTATGCTGTTCATTGTCTATGGGTCTGGGATGACTGCCTGCAGCACTACAACCCTCAGTGTTGTGGAGAATTTTATGAAGATGTATTTAATATGTATTGTCATAGTGTCACCCAGTGTTAGTACTTCCGCAACCCACTCTAAAGAGCTGACTGGGGCAGTCTAAAGGTTGGTTGAATCCCGTCTGATAGGGGAAAATGTCTTGAGGTTGGAGTGCGATGTTTGCAGCGTGCGGATATGCTCGCCAGCGGGGGCCCTCTGTGCATTAGCATGGACGATCGTTGAGGAGGGGATATGCTCGCTCTGCAACGACATCATTGGTTATAGGCAGATGCATGCTCTTGTCTCTACTGTGTCTGATCAACATTGATCGGGATTCGTAGCGTGCGTCTGCAGATAGCCTCCCTCCCCCATTCAATAATAGTATAATCTGAATATGTGTTATTCTATGGAATAGCGCAGAATAAGGATTCCTATCAACGATAATATGAGAGCGTTGTCAGAGCCGGGGAGGGCGTACATGTTTTAAAGCAATACGGCTTTGTTTGCTGGGAGCATGCGCGCTTTCCCTGCCTGGACACGCCCATAGGACTTTAGCCATCATGCGTTATTGTATTCGTTGTATGTATTGTATGTATTTAAATTGTATCCTTTAATGTTGTATTTCTTGAGTGGTATTCATGTACTGGATTGTATGGGAAACCCTGTTGGAAGGGATGTCCTTGTATGGTCATTCTCCTGTGTGGAGGGGACATCCTGTGATGTCCCCTCCCATGGAGGAGGTGATTGGCTGCTGCAGCCAATCTCCTCCTGTCTGTGAGATCTTTTGAGTCTAATAAAAGTCTTTGATGAGGCGTCGGCTTGGCACTCTATGCTGGGAGGCTGACATGAGAACATAGCTTTGTGGTGCTGCCTTTCTTGGAATGAATGATGGGACGAATGATGGTGAGTAAAACTTAGCTAAAGATAGCATTATTGCAAAAGGATGAAATCTGAAGTTTGTGCTTATTTAGCACAGGAAAAATAGGCTGTATGCTCTGCATGGAACCTATATTTCCAAGACAGGATGGCGACTCACGGTGGGACTAGATGGAGCCCCTTTGGGCATTGAGTCGAAATGGGGGAAGTATGGATGCACGATCCGATGCGTAGGGGCTCTGCTCTGTAAAAGAACAAATTTTTGGTCTTTTTGAAATAATGCTGTAAGTTTGCAGTATGAGAGATGTGTGTGTGTGTGTGTGTCTATGAGTGTGTGTTTGTGTGTGTGAATGTATGAGAGATGTGTGTGTGTGTGAATGTATGGAACAAGTAAATTGCATGAATTTTGTAGTGTGTAGAGAAGCTGAAAATGGCTGCTCCCATGAGGTTTAGCGGTGGAGGGTCAGGCAGCATGGCCATCAGTGACCAGCATGTTTGATAGTTCTGTGTATCTGACTTTCCAATTTTCAGAACAAAGTTGTGTGCAGTGTTTGTGCCTGTGTGAATGCTGATGGAACTGTATATTGTGTATGAAATGAAGGTATAGATGTGGGATTATTCAGCCTGCAATGTGTGTGTTTGGCTGAGCTGTTTGTATTTCTCAAAGTCTTGTCAGAGCAGCCATGTGCTTGAATGGGGGAAGGGCTTGCCCACTGTTTTGTGTTGCAGGGGCTATGCCCTGAGGGAAGGGAACTCTGAGCAGGCATGCAGGCAACATTGTACTGTATGTGTGTGGTGAATGTCTGAGTATATGAACTTAGAGAAAAGAATGTTGTTATTTTAATGTTGTTTATGTAACTTACATTTATTGAATGTGCTGTTTAGTGGCCAAAGGGTTTTTAAAAAAAAAAAGTTTGTAAGTGTACATGTGGTCCTTGTAGAGTGTAGCCGACACATTTTTCAGTGGATTTTGATGGTAAATTAGAAACGTTTCAATGGTGTAGTCAGTCTTTGTGAAGAAAAACATTTTTGATTTTCTTTTGAAGACGCTGGTTTTGGCGGGAAAAAGTACATGCGTTAATGGCGCCATTTTTATTGTTGTCCATGAGGTGTGCGGTGGTCATCCACCATTTTGTTGTCCATGAGGTGTGCGGTGGTCATCCACCATTTTGTTGTCCATGAGGTGTGCGGTGGTCATCCACCATTTTGTTGTCCATGAGGTGTGCGGTGGTTATCTACCATTTTATTGTCCATGAGGTGTGCAGTGGTCATCCACAATTTTGTTGTCCATGAGGTGTGCGGTGGTCATCCACCATTTTGTTGTCCATGAGGTGTGCGGTGGTCATCCACCATTTTGTTGTCCTGGCTTGTCGGCCATCTTGAGAGACGTTTACAGTTTGAGATAGGAAGTTCCGGGTTTGCAAACACAGCGCCTGGATGCTATATTAACATTTGTTGAGTGGCGCAGTTTTTCGCCTGTTTTATGCGTTTACAGTTTGACCTGTGCACTGCTGGGGAGAGTAGTGAGACACCAGGGTGACATACTGAGAGGCTGTTTTTGTTTAATGTTGAATTCGCTGGTTTAAATTGTTTTTCTAAGCATCGCCTTTTGAGTTGAGTAGAGTGGCATCTTGATATAGCGCGGTCTTACCCCGAGGGGTCCCGACGCGCTTGCGGACACATGCACATGCTGGCACCCATTTATGGATGGGATCTGGTTGACCTACCAGCATGTCTTTGGAGTGTGGGAGGAAGCCAACGCAGACACAGGGAGAACATGCAAACTCCATGCAGATGGTGTTGGGATGGGGATTTTTCTGTTTTCATTTAAGTGAATGTAAGCTATTGCAGGGTTAGCTGACTTTGCAGTATATGAGCGGCGGTTTTTGTATTGGATTTCGTTTTTAAGTTAAATCCCTACTTTACACTGAATTTGATAGATTGTAAGACTAACAGAGTTTTTGTACACAGTGTGTGTGTTGTTCTTATGTTTAAATATTTGGGAGTTTCCCAGAAGGCAATTCATTTTTTGAAGCTTGTATTGTATAGCCTGTAGAAGAGGAGTGGGTTTGGTCGAAACTCCTAGAGCCATCTTTTTGCAGGAGTTTTGTATTTGAGTCTCAACTTGTGGTTTGACTTCTAGGGGATGTGTGGGTCGAGAGGGGAGATTCCCTCCCATTTGCAAAAGGGGGGTTTATTCCATCATTTCCTTGACAAAGGTTTTTTTAAATTGTTGAAATTTATATGATGTTTAGCCATGGATTTTTTGGTGTCTTAATAGACACAGCAATGTGGCTGGGCTCCCCCCTCCCCCTCCCTCTTCCTGTACAAATGATATGTAAATAAACCAGTTTGGGTTTTTTAAGTAGCTGAGCATGTAACAGGAGGTTCTTTTCAGCATTTATATATCAGCAGAAAGTTGGTGGGAGGAGCTTGGGGTTGTCTGAAAGGTTGGCCAATGAGATTTGTGTTTGGAAGGAAAATGGAAAGCATTTTGGCGTTTAAAAGTGTTTTATATTTTGTTCCAGTTTTGTACTGTAATACAGTTTTGGGTAGAGAGCAAACAGGGGGGCATCACCATTATTGTAACATCTGGATACAGAGAGAAGCCACATTGTTCTGCAGGTGGTAAACGGGCGTAATTGTTCTGTGTGGTTTTGTCAGGCGACACAGTGTATGGGTGTATAGCAGAAAATGCTTGTGTATGCTGTGGGGGGTTAGCTCGGCAGCGGGTGTGTGTGATCCCCTGGATGGGCTCCCCACACAAAAACAGGCCCAGCAGACGGAGGTTGTGGTTTTCAGGATCAAAAAGGTGCGGTTTATTTCTCTATTTACAGTGACAAAAAACACAGCAAAGCAAAAAGAAACATAAACAAAATAAACCCTGGTCAGCTTGACCTCTGACTAAACATGCAGGTTTCCTAACTAACAACTGGGATCAGCCTGGTGCTGTCCTAGTCCCTAAGTCCCTGGTTTAGTAAATGTCCAAACAAATAGCCACACAGGCTTTGTCTCACCGTACAGGGGTTCACTCTCCCTAGACAGTCCACACAGGTCTGGGTCCAGGCATGAGCATACACCTAATGAATCTGGGAGTTTTTATAGAGGCCTTAAACGAGCTGACAAGCTTCAGCTGGTCTCATCAACTCCCTGCCTGCACGACGCCCAGCCCTCTCCCTAGAGGTATGAATCATCCATGAGCCCACTAGCCTCAGCTGGGCTTCATCAACTCTCTCCCTAGTTGTATAAGTCGGCATAAAGCCTGAATCTGGGAGAAATATACCTACCCCCCTGGATGCAACCAGGTGACTTTACCTTCCTGCTGTCACATACCCCCCCCCCTCTTGTTTTAACCTTGGGGTTGGAACACCAGCAATCAGGCATTCATGTACTCGAGACAAAGCATCCACATTCCCCATTTGAACGCCAGGGCGATGCTTTACTGTGAAGTTGAATTCCTGTAGGGCCAGGAACCACCTATTCACTCTTCTATTTGTCTCCTTGTTTTGAGCCATCCACTTTAACGGAGCGTGATCCGTAACCATGTCAAAGTGCCTACCTAGCAGATAGTACCGAAGGGAATCTAGAGCCCACTTCACCGCTAAACACTCCTTTTCAACCGTGGCGTAATTTACCTCATGGGACTTCAACTTCCTGCTGAGGTAAATGACTGGGTGCTCTTCCCCGTTCCAGACCTGGGACAATACTGCTCCTAACCCCACATCTGACGCATCACTTTGTACGACAAAGTCTTTAGAGAAGTCGGGTGAGTACAACACTGGCTGGCTACATAAGGCTTGTTTCAAGAATTGGAATGCTGCCTCAGCCTCGGGGGTCCATTTAATCATGACCGACCCTTTCCCTTTCGTCAGGTTGGTTAGGGGCACAGCCTTAGAAGCAAAGTGGGGAATGAAGCGCCGATAATAACCCGCGATTCCCAGAAAGGCTCGTACCTGCTTCTTGCTGTTGGGACGTGGCCAACTCTGGATGGCCTCGACTTTGTTGAGTTGGGGTTTTATTACTCCCCTGCCAATGGTGTACCCAAGATATTTGGCCTCCTCCTGCCCAATGGTACACTTCTTGGGGTTAGCCGTAAACCCCGCTTCCCGGATAGAGTCTAGGACTGCTTGCACTTTTGGCAGATGTGAGGCCCAATCTGTGCTATGGACAATTACGTCATCCAGGTAAGCCGCAGCATACTTCCGATGGGGCCTCAGTATCTGGTCCATTTTCCGCTGGAATGTGGCCGGCGCATTCTGTAACCCGAACGGCATTCTCTTATATTGGAACGCCCCGTCTGGGGTTACAAATGCGGTTTTCTCTTTGGCCGACTTGGCCAGGGGAATTTGCCAATACCCTTTTGTGAGGTCAAGAGTCGTCATGTATCGGGCTGTTCCCAGCCGGTCGATCAACTCATCTATACGTGGCATGGGGTAGGTGTCAAATTTTGTAACTTTGTTCAACTGACGAAAATCGTTACAAAATCGCCAGCTCCCATCCGGTTTAGGCACCAGCACAATGGGACTAGACCAATCACTTTGGGACTCCTCTATCACCCCTAAGTTCAGCATTTTCTGTACTTCCTCCCGTATTGCCTCCCGTCGGGCCTCTGGGATCCGATAGGGTTTTAACTTCACCCTTTCACCGGGCGGGGTAATAATATCATGCTCTACCCCAGATGTTTGTCCCGGCAGCTCAGAGAACACCTCCTTGTTGCGAAGCACAAACTCCTTAACCTCCTGTTGTTGGGGTTGTGACAAGGTGGCTGCTATTCCAACCTCCGGAATCACGCAACCAGTTTGAGCTGGTGACCAAGTTTCTGCGACTAGGGACTCTCTATCCCTCCAGGCTTTCAACAGATTAACGTGATAGATCTGTTCGGGCTTTCGCCTTCCTGGTTGTCTGACCTTGTAATTCACTTCGCTCACTTTTTCCATTATCTCGTAGGGGCCTTGCCATTTGGCAAGGAATTTACTTTCAACCGTAGGGACAAGTACCAATATCCTATCCCCCGGGGAAAAGGTACGGGTCTTGGCTCCACGGTTGTACACTCTCTGCTGTGCCAACTGCGCTTGGGCCAAATGTTCCTTCACGATGGGCATTACCTGTGCAATTCGATCTTGCATCAGGGCGACATGCTCAATCACACTCCTGTGGGGAGAACTCTCACTTTCCCAAGTTTCCTTGGCAATATCCAACAGCCCTCTTGGGTGTCTCCCATACAGTAACTCAAAGGGGGAGAATCCCGTAGAGGATTGGGGCACCTCCCTAATAGCAAACATCAAATAAGGAAGTAGACAGTCCCAATCCTTTCCATCTCTATCCACCACTTTCTTCAACATTTGTTTTAGGGTTTTGTTGAATCTTTCAACCAGCCCATCGGTTTGGGGGTGATACACAGATGTACGCAATTGCGTCACTTTGAACAATTTACACAGCTCTTTCATAACCCGGGACATAAAGGGTGTACCTTGGTCCGTAAGCAGTTCTTTACAAATACCCACCCGGCTAAAAACAAGAGATAGCTCTTTGGCTATGGTTTTGGCCGAGGTATTTCTGAGAGGGATCGCTTCTGGATAACGGGTGGCATAGTCCATTATAACCAATATGTACTGGTGCCCCCTAGCGGACTTGATTATAGGACCTACCAAATCCATTGCGATTCTCTCAAACGGGACCTCAATGATGGGTAGAGGGACCAGCGGGCTACGGAAATGTGGCATCGGGGCCGACCTCTGACACACAGGGCAGGAGGAACAATAATTTTCTATGTCCTTCATCACCCCAGGCCAATAGAATCTCTGTAATACCCTCTCTCGGGTTTTCTCTGTCCCCAGATGACCTCCAAGAATGTGCCCATGGGCCAACTCCAACACCAACTTCCTGTAAGGTTTGGGCACCACAAGCTGCTCAACGGTTTCTTCTGCCCTTTTTGCCACCCGATACAGTAGGTCCTTCTCTACGCTGAAGTATGGGTAAGTGCAGGTATTATCTGGGTTCACTAACTCGCCATCTATTTCCACTACGTTTTCCCGTGCCTTTATTAGGGCGGGGTCTTTTAACTGTTCTGTGGCAAAATTTTCCCTGTGAACCTCAAGATCAGAAAACTCCACAGACGGTAGGTTTTCGTCTGAGGAGGTGGGCTCCTCTCCAGTTTCTTGAGTCTCCCCTGCCAATACTGACAAGGGAAATTCTGGAGAGTCCTCACCACTCTCAGAGGAGTTCTGGCTATCACATTCCTGGTACATAGGGGCACCAGTGGGGGGCTCAGGATCATCCCACAGTTCCCAGAACTTCAGAAAATCCCTTCCCACAATGGCATCATGCGGTAATTGAGATACTAACCCCACTGGATGAGAGAGGGTACCTTTGGGGGTCTCGAAACACACTGTAGTCACTGGATACTCTCGGGTGTCCCCATGCACACAAATAACAGCTACCTTGCTATTCCCAGAGACCTCTGTTTTAACTAATTCAGCCTTTATCAGGGTCACAAGGCTACCTGAATCCAGCAATACCACAACATTTCTACCATTAATACACATTTTGCATAAATGTTTCTCAGTTCCCCGAATGGCAGTGCATGCGACTGTCGCACACAGCGACTGACGTCGGTCCGTCAGAAAGTCACATTGCATGGGTTCCTCCACAACCGGGCAATTTGCTGCAATATGTCCCGCTTGCCGGCAGCGGTAGCAAACAATCCTTTTGGCTGCCTCTTGAGCCCCTGACTTCCCAGGCTGTTCTCGCCAAACTTTGGGTAGAGCTCCCACCCTCTCACTCTCTCCACCCTCACCCCTTGGAATCCTCTTATCCGCCCCTGGGGATGGTCTGGTCTTAGGGTGGAAAGTCCGAGAGTCTCTGGAAGAGGCCGTCAGGTTCTCTGTAGCCAAGTATTTCTCTACACGATCCACAAGACCACCGGCCGTCTCTGGGTCTCCATGGCTTACCCACTTTTGGATGGCAGTAGGAAGAGCTCTCAAAAACCGATCCATTACAACACGTTCCACAATCTCTGGTGCGGACAAAGTCTCTGGCTGTAGCCACTTCCTGCTCAGGTGAATGAGATCATACATTTGAGACCTGGGGGGTTTTCCAAGCTGGAAAGTCCAGTTATGCACACGCTGAACCCGGACAGCCAGGGTGACACCCAGCCTTGCCAATATTTCAGCTTTTAGCATCACATAGTCTTTTGCTTGGTCAGGCTCTAGGTCATAGTAAGCCTTCTGCGATTCACCAGTTAACAGAGGAGCCACCAGTCCAGCCCACTGCTCCTCAGGCCACTTTTCTCTTTCAGCAGTCCTTTCAAATGTGGTCAAAAATACCTCTGGATCATCCTCTCCAGTCATTTTTGTCAATAAACGACTCACCCCAAAGGACGCGGTATTAGTGGGACGGCTTTCCTCACTGGTCTGCGGACGTTGCTGCATTACTGCTTCCATTTGTTGTAGTCTCTGCTCTTGCTTCTGTAACAGGTCTATGAAGCGGGCCTCAGATTGCTGCTGGGCTGCAAGGCTCTGTTGATGAGCTTGCTGCTGGGCTGCGAAGCTCTGTTGTTGAGCTGCAAGGCTCTTTTGCAAACCTGCATTTGTCTGCTGTTGATTGGCATTTGCTAGAGCCAGCTGTTTCAGTATCTCCTCCATGCTGGCTTAAAAAAAAACTGCCCGCATTCTCCACCAACTGTGGGGGGTTAGCTCGGCAGCGGGTGTGTGTGATCCCCTGGATGGGCTCCCCACACAAAAACAGGCCCAGCAGACGGAGGTTGTGGTTTTCAGGATCAAAAAGGTGCGGTTTATTTCTCTATTTACAGTGACAAAAAACACAGCAAAGCAAAAAGAAACATAAACAAAATAAACCCTGGTCAGCTTGACCTCTGACTAAACATGCAGGTTTCCTAACTAACAACTGGGATCAGCCTGGTGCTGTCCTAGTCCCTAAGTCCCTGGTTTAGTAAATGTCCAAACAAATAGCCACACAGGCTTTGTCTCACCGCACAGGGGTTCACTCTCCCTAGACAGTCCACACAGGTCTGGGTCCAGGCATGAGCATACACCTAATGAATCTGGGAGTTTTTATAGAGGCCTTAAACGAGCTGACAAGCTTCAGCTGGTCTCATCAACTCCCTGCCTGCACGACGCCCAGCCCTCTCCCTAGAGGTATGAATCATCCATGAGCCCACTAGCCTCAGCTGGGCTTCATCAACTCTCTCCCTAGTTGTATAAGTCGGCATAAAGCCTGAATCTGGGAGAAATATACCTACCCCCCTGGATGCAACCAGGTGACTTTACCTTCCTGCTGTCACAATGCATACACTGTGAGGGGTAGAGGCCCAATTCGGGGGTTGATCTGTGGTTGTTGCTGTAGTTCCAAAAGTGTTGGGACAACAAGCCATAGAGTTGATGCCTCGGTTAGGGTTTCTAGTTGGGGGACTGGAATAGATAGTGGTTGTAGTTTTTCAATCCACTGTGGCGGTGCTCTCCGAAATGGGTGCAACGGTTTAACCTGGACGCAGGTTTAAGACGATAAGCCGATTCGAATCGCCATGGACACAAGGAGGTCTGTGCAAGGGAAGGAATGGAGGCTTCCCACAGTCAGACGGTCACACGGTGCACGAAGCCTAGTTTTGGGGCAAAGGCCTTTGAACCCCAAAAATATTAACATAGGTGGTCCAAGGATACTATTTTGGGTATCCCTCTGGAATGAATGTAGTTCAGCTGCGGCTTCAGAAATCTGTAATGATGAGTGCTGATGGAGGTGTAGTACACGTTTTTGTGATTCTCAGAGGAAGAACGGCGGTTAAATTCTCATGCCCGTTTGTTTGAACTTTGTATGGCTGGTCCATGCAAGGTTCTCGAGCTGCTCTCATGTTTGTCCCATTGTATTTTTTTCTATTGCTGAAAGAGTGAAGGGAGAATTCTGGCTGTTTTGTTTTTTTCATTATTGGTTTTGGAAACTATGAAGTATCTCCCCCACATTTGTATCTGAATGTTTGTATGTAGTAACGTGAATATGTTCAAACTTACCGCGGCAATCCTCTGATGCGTCGCGGCTGTTGTATTTTTGTAGGAACGGGAAAAGTAAGGGTTACAGAGGGTTTTGTTTAAATTGGTTTTGAAAGAATGTCATTGACAATTTACCAATGTACAGGAATGTCATTATTGTTTACCATTCTTTGCAGGTTAAATATGAAGGATAGAGTAATGATTTTGTTTATAAGTATTTTTCAGGTCCAAGGAGTTTGTGCATAGAGAGCAGGTGTATGTAGACAGCGGTACATATGGATAAATATGAGTCTAAGGAGGTAAAAGTATCATAGGCTATTTCATTGTTTCTTTTTTCCTGCACCACGCATTTCTTCCTTCAGTCTGTAATGAGGAAGAAAATGGGGGGAGAATGATAAATGTAATGCCGCGTACACACGATCATTATTCACGGCGGTTTAAAAACCGCCGTGAATAATGACATTTTAAACGAGGGAACAGCTTGTTCCCCACACACGGTCATTTTTCTCGTCATTTTTTTAAATGACGAGAAAAACGATTGTCTATGGGCTCCGCGGCAGTGTTTCCCTATGGGAAACACTGCCGCGGAAGAAATGTCAGGAAAAACGACGAGAAAAATTAGAACATGTTCTAATTTTTCTCATCGTGATTAATGCCGTTTTTCCCGTCGGGAAAAACGGCAAAAAGCCCACAGACGATCGTTTTTCTCGTCCAAAGGAAAAAATTTAATTTTTCCCTAATAACGTTAACGTTAACCTCTGTAATTCTAACCAAGTTTGTGCCAAGACTGTCTTTCTTTGATATAATTTGAAATAGCAAGCAGCAGTCTGGTGAAGTAGGTTCCCATCCCAGATGCTAAGAACCTTTTGTCAATGGTTCCAGGTTAGTGATGAGCCGAACACCCCCGGGTTCGGTTCGCACCAGAACCCACGAACGGACCGAAAGTTCGCACGAACTTTAGAACCCTATTAAATACAATGGATGCGAACGTTCGAAATCTAAAGTGCTATTTATAACGACTCATATGCATGTTATTGTCCTAAAAAGGGTTTGGGAACCCGGGTTCTGCACCAGGGGACATGTATCAATCCAAAAAAAAGTTTTAAAAACGGCTGTTTTTCGGGAGCAGTCATTTTAATGATGCATAAAGTGAAAAAAAAAAAGTCAAATATTCCTTTAAATATCGTACCTGGGGGGTGTCTAAAGTATGCCTGTGAAGTGCCACGTGTTTCCCGTATTTAGAACTGTCCCTGCACAAAATTACATTTCTAAAGGAAAAAAAGCCATTTAAAACTGCTTGCGGCTTTAATGTAATGTCTGGTCCCGGTAATATGGATGAAAATCTTTAAGAAAAATGGCATAGCTACCCCATCACAGCCCCCCCCCCCCCCACCCCAGCCCATTACCAGCCCCTTACCAGCCCCTTTGGGTCTTGTATGGATATTAAGGGGAACCCCGCACACAAAATAAAAAAGGCCCTATATACTCTGAACAGCCGTATACAGGCGGTGCATACAAGACAGGGACTGTAGGTTTTTTCTTATGTAGAATCTGTTTGTAATTTTTGTTTAAGTGTAGCTCCAGCCAAAAAATCTATTTTTAAGCTTTTTGAAAAACATAGGGAAGGGTTATCACCCCTGTAACATTTGTTTTGCTGTCTGTGCAGTGTACACCTGTTCAGAACAGTTCACCTCACTTTCCGTCCTAATGACAAATGTTTTTTGAAAATTTGGGTTTTTTATTGAAACAAGAAATGGTGATAAAGCATCAGTGGAGAGGAGACACTTTTTTTCCCATATTAACTCTTACAGGAGAGAATTTCCCTTCCTAGGGGTAGATTTCCTCTCACTTCCTGTTGTATCCTTCCGTTTGCAAGGAGGAGTCGTTTGTAAGTTGGATGTTTGAAAGTAGGGGCCTGCCATATATACTCAGCTGAAATTTGCCCCTTACATGTTGGTGTTGCCACAACACTGTGAGCCCTCACAGTTACTCTTGGTGGGCGCATGAATGGGCCCTGCTGTGAATTATTAGATCAAGAATTGTAATTGCATGCCCCTGTTGAACAGGGGCTGAAAAATTGGGCCTTTGGTGGTGGTGGTGGTGGTGGTGTTGACACAACACTGTAAGGCCTCACAGTTAGTCTTGGTGGGCGCAGGAATGGGCCCTGCTGTGAATTATTAGATCAAGAATTGTAATTACATGCCCCTGTTAAACAGGGGCAGAAAAATTGGGCCTTAGGCACTGGTGCCACAACACTGCAACCCCTCACAGATACTGTACTTGGAGCACAGCAATGAGCCCTGTTGCAAAGTATTGCATCAAAAATTGTAATTACACGCCCCTGTTAAACAGGGGCTGAAAAATTGGGCCTTAGCCACTGGTGCTGGTGCCACGACACTACAACCTCTCCCAGATACTCTAGTTGGAGTGCAGGAATGAGCCCTGCTGCAAAGCATTGCATAAAAAATTGTAATAACACGCCCCTGTTAAACAGGGGCTGAAAAATTGGGCCTTAGCCACTGGTGGCGGCACCCAGAAACAAAAATGTTCTTCCAAGCTATCATCATCAATCGGATCATTGAGGAGGAGGAGGATAGTCAGTCAACATAACAGGACAGTCTCTCAGCATCAGTCTTTAAGGGATGTGACATTTGAAAATAAATTAGTCTGTTATATCAGCTTCAGGTGTTTGGTAGCTGGTGGTGATCCAAGACTGGTTCATCTTTATGAAGGTCAGTCGATCAACAGAGTCGGTGGACAGGCGCACCCTGTGATCCGTGACAAATCCTCCAGCAGCACTGAATGTGCGTTCTGAAAGAACGCTGGATGCAGGACAGGCCAGTAGCTCAATTGCATACTGTGCAAACTCTGGCCAGTGATCCATCCTCAAGACCCAGTAAGCCAGAGGATTTTCGGTGGGGAAGGTGTCCAAGTCTGACCTTGCCCCTAGGTATTCCTGCACCACGTATATCAGACGCTGGCGATGGTTGCTGGAACCGATCATACCTTGGGGCTGCGGACTAAAGAATTGTCTGAACGCATCGGTCAGACAGCCACCTTCCCCACCGCTCCTTCTTTGACTGACCGAAACCTCAGCAACTCGTTGTCCAGGACCAGGAGTTTGTAACCTCCCAGTCTCTGGGAACGCGTTGCACAGACCTTTCTGCAAGGCCTCCCGGAGTTGTCTCATCCTCTGCTCCCTCTGCGACAGTAAGATAAGGTCCGCAACCTTACCCTTGTACCGTGGATCAAGGAGAGTGGCCAGCCAGTAATGGTCCCTCTCCTTGATCAGAAGAATACGAGGATCCTTCCCCAGACTTTGCAGGATCAGGGAGGCCATACAGCGTAGGTTAGCTGAGGCATTTGGTCCGGAGTCCTCTGGGTCATTAAGGACGACATGATCCGCAGCCACCTCCTCCCAGCCACGTACAAGTCCACTGGTTTCTTGGGACTGTAAATCATCCCTAAAAGACTGCTGCTGCTGATGATGCTGAGTGCCAGGCTCCACCTCCATGCTGACACAATCCTCCTCCTCCTCCTCCTCCTCTTCTTCCTGTGCGATGGGTGGGACAGAAGGAACACTGTCTGGGTAAAGGGGGCCTTGAGAGGCAAGGAAGTCCTCCTCTTCCTGCCTCGGTTCTGCCTCAAGTGCCCTGTCCATTATTCCACGCAGCGTATGTTCCAACAGATGGACAAGAGGTACAGTGTCACTGATGCATGCACTGTCACTGCTCACCATCCTCGTGGCCTCCTCAAATGGTGCCAGGACAGTGCATGCATCCCTGATCATGCCCCACTGGCGTGTTGAAAAAAAACCGAGCTCCCCTGACCCTGTCCTGGTGCCGTAGTCGCACAGGTACTCATTGATGGCCCTCCGCTGCGTGTGCAGCCGCTGCAGCATGGCCAACGTTGAGTTCCACCTGGTGGGCATGTCACATATAAGGCGGTTCTTGGGCAGGTTCAACTCCTTTTGCAGCTCAGCCAGGCGAGCACTGGCATTATAAGATCTGCGGAAATGCACACAGACTTTCCTGGCCTGCCTCAGGACATCCTGTAAGCCCGTGTACCTGCCCAAGAACCGCTGCACTACCAGGTTAAGGACGTGAGCCACACAGGGCACATGGGTCAGTTGTCCCTGTCGGAGAGTGGAGAGGAGGTTGGTGCCATTGTCGCAAACTACCATTCCTGGCTTAAGCTGGCGTGGCGTCAACCACCTCTCGGCCTGCCCCTGCAGAGCAGACAGAACCTCTGCCCCAGTGTGGCTCCTGTCCCCCAAACACACCAGCGCAAGCACGGCATGGCATCTTTTTGCCTGCGTACTTGCGTAGCCCCTTGAACGCCTACGGAGCACCGCTGGTTCCGAGGACAAAGCACAGGAAGAGGCCACGGAGGAAGAAGAAGAGGAGGGGGTGGAGGACAGAGGTGTGTCACAACCAGTAGTAGCATTTTGGAGGCGTGGCGGTGGAACAACCTCCAACACTACTGCACCTTGTCCTGCATCCTTCCCAGCTGCCAAAAGAGTGACCCAATGGGCCGTGAAAGAAAGGTAACGTCCCTGTCCATGCCTGCTGGACCATGAGTCAGTGGTAATATGCACCTTACCGCTGACCGCCCTGTCCAGCGAGGCCAAGACATTGCCTTCCACATGCCGGTAGAGAGCGGGAATCGCCTTCCGTGAGAAAAAGTGGCGTTTGGGAACCTGCCACTGAGGAACCGCACATTGCACAAACTCACGGAAGGGGGCCGAGTCTACCAACTGAAAAGGCAGCAGTTGAAGCGCTAGCAATTTAGCCAAGCTAGCATTCAACCGCTGGGCATGTGGATGGCTGGGAGTGAACTTCTTTCGACGGTCCAGCAGCTGGGGCAGGGAAATTTGCCTGCTAGAATCGGACGTCGGTGTACTGCTAGCAGAGTGCCCGCAAGTACTTGGCTGTGACACACCTAATTCTACACCTTCATTCCTCTCAGAGCAGGTTTCAGAGAGGACTGAAGGTATAGTGGGGTTGGAGATCCCAGCTGATGCGGTGCAAGAAGAGGTCCGCTTTGTTCTTTGGTGTGGGTCTTTAAGGTAGGCTTGCCAACGAGCTGCATGGCAGGTCAACATATGTCTGGTCAAGCATGTGGTGCCCAAGCGGGTGATGTTTTGGCCACACGATATACTGCAAACAGCAGCTGTGCGATCTGATGCACTCGACTCAAAAAAGGCCCACACCAAAGAACTTTTTGAATAACGGGCAGAGGCAGCGCCCTGCACAGGCGGAGCTCTGCGGTGTGATTCCGTCGGTGTGCTGCCCTTACGCTGGCCCCCCGAGGGCATCCTGCCTCGTTGGAGATGTGCCTCCTCCTCATCCTCCTCCTCCTCCTCTCTCCTATTAGGCACCCACGTGGAGTCAGTGACCTCATCATCCTCTCCCTCCTCATCACTGGAGCCAATCTGGCAGTATGCTGCAGCTGCTGGAACATGACTGCCAGATTGGTGTCCTTCTTGAGCATCCCCTCTCTCTGCTCTCACGCTACTGCCTTCCTCTAGCTGGGTATCATCATCAGACCCTTCGAAACGCTGGGCATCCTCCTAGAGCATGTACCCAACACTGTGCTCAAACAGTTCGGGGGACTCCTCAGGAGGACATGGTTGGTCTAGGGAAGGAGTGACTGATGATGACATTGATACCAGGGAAGAGGACGCTTTGGCAGCTGCTTTGCCAGTACCCTGAGCCTGGGTGAGAGAGGATGAGGAGGATGAGGAGGGCTTGGTCATCCACTCTACCAAGTCTTCGGCATGATGCGGCTCAACACGTCCAGCTGCCGAAAAGAAGGACAAGCGTGTCCCATGGCCACGTGCTGATGGCGATGCACCGCGTCCACGACCAGCACTGTTGTCTCTAGACACAGAGCCTGCTTGCCCTCTTTTATTGGCTCCTGACTGTCTGCCTCTCCTTGTTTGCCTTCCAGACATTCTAATGGCCTGCAGGGAAATGGGAAAACCAGCAATAAGGCCTAGCTTCAGGAGTATATTTTGCAGGAATCACACTACGCCTGCTATAGGTGCTGCAAATGCCTGTTGGTGTAACACACCAGGAAAAAGCAGCAATACAGGCTAACTTCAGGTGTAATATGGTCAGGAGGCACACTCCGCCCGCTGTAAGTGCCGCAAATGTCTGTTGGTGTAACACACCAGGAAAAAGCAGCAATACAGGCTAACTTCAGGTGTAATATGGTCAGGAGGCACACTCCGCCCGCTGTAAGTGCCGCAAAATCCTGTTTGTGTAACACACCAGGAAAAAGCAGCAATACAGGCTAAGTTCAGGTGTAATATGGTCAGGAGGCACACTCCGCCCGCTGTAAGTGCCGCAAAATCCTGTTGGTGTAACACACCAGGAAAAAGCAGCAATACAGGCTAAGTTCAGGTGTAATATGGTCAGGAGGCACACTCCGCCCGCTGTAAGTGCCGCAAAATCCTGTTGGTGTAACACACCAGGAAAAAGCAGCAATACAGGCTAAGTTCAGGTGTAATATGGTCAGGAGGCACACTCCGCCCGCTGTAAGTGCCGCAAAATCCTGTTGGTGTAACACACCAGGAAAAAGCAGCAATACAGGCTAAGTTCAGGTGTAATATGGTCAGGAGGCACACTCCGCCCACTGTAAGTGCCGCAAAATCCTGTTGGTGTAACACACCAGGAAAAAGCAGCAATACAGGCTAAGTTCAGGTGTAATATGGTCAGGAGGCACACTCCGCCCGCTGTAAGTGCTGCAAAATCCTGTTGTGTAACACACCAGGAAAAAGCAGCAATACAGGCTAAGTTCAGGTGTAATATGGTCAGGAGGCACACTCCGCCCGCTGTAAGTGCCGCAAAATCCTGTTGGTGTAACACACCAGGAAAAAGCAGCAATACGGGCTAACTTCAGGTGTATAATGTGCAGGAGGCTTAGCAACAATGACACTGACACTGTCCCCTGCCTATCCTTCTCTCTCCCTGCACACAAGGTTTATCAAAGTATATGACACTGACACTCTCCCTGCCTATCCTTCTCTCTCCCTGCACACAAGGTTTAGCAAAGAATATGACACTGACACTGTCCCCTGCCTATCCTTCTCTCTCCCTGCACACAAGGTTTATCAAAGTATATGACACTGAAGCCTCGTACACACAAACGAGTTTCTCGGCAAAAACCAGCAAGAAACTTGCTGGCAGAGATTTTTTGCCGAGAAATTCGTTCGTGTGTATGGTTTCTCGTCAAGAAAAGCGACAAGAATCTCGACGAGAAAATAGAGATCCTGCTCTCTATTTTCTCGTCGAGATTCTCGTCGGCATGTTTCTCGACGAGAAAAGTGAGTGTGTGTACACTTACCTGTCCTCCCGGAAGCCCGCGCATGTTCGAAATGAATTCGATGCATGCACGGTAGCTTCCTAGGCATAGGAAGGGTATACCAAGATGGCGGCGACGGCATCGAATGTGACGAGCGCATGCTCGTCGTAGTCGATGACGTCACCGCGTACGCTCCATTCAAAGAACCGCGGGTTCTTTGAATCGAGCGTGTGTACACTCGGCCGGGACATGTTTTTTCCGACGAGAATCTCGGCCATGTGTACGAGGCTTGACACTCTCCCTGCCTATCCTTCTCTCTCCCTACACACAAGGTTTAGCAAAGAATATGACACTGACACTCTCCCTGCCTATCCTTCTCTGTCCCTACACACAAGGTTTAGCAAAGAATGGATTTAACACTGTCCCTGCCTATCCTTCACTTTCCCTGCTCCGGAACACACTACACGAGGCCGCCGCGCTGGCGGCCTTTTATAGTGTTGGGCGTGTACTAAACCCCCTCAGCTATAATTGGCCACAGGCATCCTGCCTGTGGCCAATCATTGCTCTCCTCGCTGCCGGCGCTGTGATTGGCCAAGCATGCAGGGATTACACTGTGATGGCGCAGTGTATTGTGGGCCGTTCGCGTCACTCGAATTTGGCGCGAACGGCCCAAATCGTTCGTTGTTCGCCGAACGCGCGAACAGCCGATGTTCGAGTCGAACCTATGTTCGACTCGAACACCGAGCTCATCCCTATTCCAGGTATTGTAAGCCACGCACACGTTATGCAGTGACCACAGTCCCGATGTCTGGTTTATTGTCATATGAGGGTTGTTTGGAGGTCAATCAAAACCAGAGTCGTTCTTTCCTCATTAGCTGTCACTTATATTCCCGGCTGATGGGGTGGGTGCGATCGCTGTAACATGAACTTCAAAATGTCCACCACAGGGTTCACGAGTCCCTCCTGGACCCTGACACAATAACCAGTTTACATTCTTTCCAACCAGGTGACTGGGTCGTTGTAAAGAAGCTTGAGGGATGAGACCACGCCAGCCACTGCAAGAAGCGGCTCAACCACACCAAAGAACTGAGTAATATCTTTGTTTATTTATATATTTTTGTTGTTTAGTAAATTTTTAGCAAGGGTAACGATGAAAAGCATCCCAAGTTATTATTTAAAGTGCATTTCCTGACTAGCTCAGAAAGGGAACAGGACCGATTGCTGGGTCTGTTCTGAGTCTCCACCGAGTTTTAGTCCCCAGCGATGACAGCGGTACATGCCATTTATGATGTTATTATGGGTGTGAGGAGTTTTGACAAACTAGTGAAGACTCCGAACAGACACTTGTCAATGGAATCTAACGATGCATTTTTAGAGGGTAAAATTGGTTAGTTTTAATAGCTTTGCCTCTTGTCGGTTTGGGTATCTAGGCAGCCCACAAGTGTGTTTGAACTTTAGTTTGGTGTTTATGTGGATCTGCAGCTTATAAGGTAATTCCCCCAATGCAAGAGGTTCATGTGTGATAATGAAGCTGTCCCAGCATCTTATGACATGGCCGATCGCGAGGATCTGATGGCGCGAGAAATTAAGAATGGCAGGGACAGCTAGAAGGGAATTGTTCACCAACCCCGACCAGGTCTGGGCATGCTGTCCTGGATGTACAAGGTGGGGGGGGCTCGAGCTTGGGATACGATTGAACAATTCTCATCCGTTAAGGATAGGGTTCTTCATGTAACTGTTGAAACCAGAGCTATAGCTAGTGAAGGTTGGGAGTCCTTTTAGGGGTCTGGGAATCTTTGGGGATCTAATTTTTATTTTACAGCGGATCGTGGTTAAAGGAAGTGGGAATATATATACTCATGTCATTTTTATTTCTATTCTTTCTATGTCGTGACGAGGTGCTCCTGTTGCCTGATTTGACGCGTGACCAGAGTTTCCTTGATGAGATGCCCCGAAGCCAGACCCACATACAAGACACAGAGGATCACAGACGGATCGGCGATTACTACAGCTCACCATGTCGTGTCCTCCTTTATAAGTCATGCCCCTGAAGAACAGAGTCTACATGTCAAGCCATGTTTTTCCTTTTTTTGGACTGTAAGGACTGATTCATTTCCAGGTGTAAAAAGCAGATCAAGTTTCATCGATGGACATGGGGTGCATATGACAAAAAAAGGAGGACTGTTGTGGAGAATTTTATGAAGATGTATTTAATATGTATTGTCATAGTGTCACCCAGTGTTAGTACTTCTGCAACCCGCTCTAAAGAGCTGACTGGGGCAGTCAGAGGCTGGTTGAATCCCGTCTGGTAGGGGAAAACGTCTTGAGGTTGGAGTGTGATGTTTGCAGTGTGTGGATATGCTCGCCAGCAGGGGCCCTCTGTGCATTAGCACGGACGATCGTTGAGGAGGGGATATGCTCGCTCTGCAATTACATCATTGGTTATAGGCAGATGCGTGCTCTTGTCTCTGCTGTGTCTGATCAACATTGATCGGGATTCGTAGCGCGCGTCTGCAGATAGCCTCCCTCCCCCATTCAAAAATAGTATAATATGAATATGCATTATTCTATGGAATAGCGCAGAATAAGGATTCCTATAAACGGTAATATGAGAGCATTGTCAGAGCCGGGGAGGGCGTCCATGTTTTAAAGCAATACGGCTTAGTTTGCTGGGAGCATGCACGCTTTCCCTGCCTGGACACGCCCATAGGACTTTAGCCATCATGCGTTATTGTATTCATTGTATGTATTTAAATTGTATCTTTTAATGTTGTATTTCTTGAGTGGTATTCATGTACTGGATTGTATGGGAAACCCTGTTGGAAGGAATGTCCTTGTATGGTCATTCTCCTGTGTGGAGGGGACATCCTGTGATGTCCCCTCCCATGGAGGAGGTGATTGGTTGCTGCAGCCAATCACCTCCTGTCTGTGAGATCTTTTGAGTCTAATAAAAGTCTTTGATGAGGCGTCGGCTTGGCACTCTATGCTGGGAGGCTGACATGAGAACATAGCTTTGTGGTGCTGCCTTTCTTGGAATGAATGATGGGACGAATGATGGTGAGTAAAACTTAGCTAAAGATAGCATTATTGCAAAAGGATGAAATCTGAAGTTTGTGCTTATTTAGCACAGAAAAAATAGGCTGTATGCTCTGCATGGAACCTATATTTCCACGACACTCAGCAAGCCCATTGTCATTAAAGTTCACACCATTTTGCACACACACTGTACCTGCTTGCTGTGTTGTCTCCTCTGCGATGTTATGGCTGATGGTGGGGTCAGATTTCTTCCCAGTTGTTGCAGACTTAATGGTGGAACTTGCTCTCTCCACATGTCTTTCTTCCACAGGGCTAGGAACGGTGTCCATTTTATCATCACCAACCGGGGAAGCCGCATCCGGAGGGGATTCCAACTTATTGATGAGCTCCAGCATACCAGAACCTTCAACCTCCTGCTCAGATGTTTCATATTGCTGCTGGGGTGGGAAGGGGACAGAGGCCTCTGCCATTGAGGGCTCAGCAGATGTCTGAGGTGTTGAAGAGCTGGGCTCATCCTCCGGGCCCACTTTCTCACTCACTGCTGAGTCTGTCTGTTCCTGCATCTCCTCACTGGTCTCACCCTCCATGCAGGAAGCGGCTCCTCTCCTCATGCGATTAAATCTCTCCTCATTTTTATATCTCTATTTAAAAATTCCGCTATTCTCCTTCAGAGAACACACCAATTCCTTCTGCTTTCTTACAGCTTGTTCCAGGTCCTTCAACTCAGGCCTCAGAGCCGGTCTTTTCTTACTGTACACTTTAGCACAGATCTGCTTTTTCTTTCTGAATTCAGCCATTAAAACCATCAATTTCTTCTCTTCCTTCTCAATCTTCTTCAGCTTACTGACAGTCCTCTGTCTAAAGGCAGATAAGGACTCATCTCTCCTTTGGCTAGGCCCAGAATTTTCCACAGGCCTATATAGGGGTCCCCCAGCCAGGGTCCTCCCCAGGATCCAGCATCCCTCCTGGGGCCGAGGAGCAACTCTAGCCCCTGGTCTCTGGAAGCAAAGGAACTAGCAACCTCACAACTCACTGTCAAGGAGTAGAATGGCTGTTTCCCGCCATCCCTGTGCTGAGTTCCCAGGTCTGTAACCTGGTGTGCCCATTATGAGGGGTTCCCACTATCCCTGTGGCAAGTTCCTGGGTCTGTAACCTGATGTGCCCATTATGGGGGTTCCCACCATCCCTGTAACGAGTTCCCGGGTCTGTAAGCTGATGTGCCTATCATGAGGGGTTCCCACCATCCCTGTGCCAAGTTCCCGGGTCTGTACACCCGCTGTGCCCATTATGAGGGGTTCCCACCATCCCTGTGCCAAGTTCCCGGGTCTGTACACCCGCTGTACCCATTATGAGGGGTTCCCACCATCCCTGTGCTGAGTTCTTCTTTACAAGTGTGGTCTCAGATCTGGTCATTTCTCTTTAGGGGTACAATCACTGAGGGACTCCCTCTCCTTCTACATTACTTTTTATCTCTTCCAAACTGTTGAGAAGATCATTGCAATCAGATGATTGCAGAGAATGTTCTGATCTGCTAAACAGTTTGGAAGAGATAAAAAGTAATCTGGAAAGGAAAAGGTCGCTGTTAGGCAGTGATTGGAATGGACAGATCTGAGACCAGGAGGCTGCAGGTTGTGAACAGTGAATATATAATCTATGCAAACAGAGATAGTGAAGGGAGGAGGGGGATCAGTGTTATAGGGAAGGTGCACAGACGTGCATTACATGGAGAGAGGTGAAGTAAAGTTGGAGATTAAAATGCTGCTGTACAGTCACTCAGGACACAGTGATAATAGCCCCTTCTGCCCCCTCCCCCCGCCAGTCCTGACATGTAGTGTACCTGGAGATTTCTGTGTGCACTGCTGGATGCTGAGTCTGTGTCACAGGGAGATGAATGGCAGCTGCCTTTGCACATTGCTCCCTGTCTGCCCTGAGCAGTTGTTCTTCTGCTGGTGATTTCCCCCTCACTTACTGAAGGAGACAGGCAGCCTGTGAGCCAATGATGCTGCAGTTCTGATTAAAGCCCCACCCTATGGACCCAATCAATTACAAGCACTGGAAACCTAATAATAGAGGTGGAGTTTTCGGGGCTACAAGCTTTGCGCCCTGAACACACTCTAAACTACGCCAATAGAGCTTCTTAGCCCCAATCACGTGTTTACCCACGGGTCATGCCTCCAATAGCACCGTGTGTCCGACGCCCTTAACACACCCACTTAAAGGGACACTTTAAAAAAAAAAATAATCTTTTTTTTGTTCTTTTTATTTTCATTTTTTTTTAAATAAGTAGCTTGGGGGGAGGGGGGAGCCCCTGCACGCCCTATTGACGGGCAGCCACTGGTGCCCTCTCACCACAATGGATCCCAGAGATGTTAGACTCCGTCCGGAATCTCCTCCTGGTGCCTCCGTTCAGTGAACATGTCGCCGCTGCGCCGCTCTGCAGCTCCGTGTGGGCTGGAATGCAGGTGGCTCCAAATGCTCTGGAGCGCAGGCTGATCCGCCTGCTAGATTAGCAGGACTGTCCTCCAAGATCCCTTTGAGGCGGGCGATCTGGCTCTCCGCTACATAGGCCGCAGTCTCTCACTTCTGGTCACACACAGACCTCCTGCTGGCAGGTGTTGAATGGCGTCCAGAGAGGCTGAAAACAGGCCGCGCCTGTCCTTTTATCTCTCCTCTTAGCAGGCTGTTCTGCGCACTTTGCATTATGTGACCTGTAGTCCAAAGCTGATCCAGCCAACAGAGTCACTTCCTCATCCAGACTATATATCCCACAATGCATAACTCTGCTCACTTCTCAGAAGGAAGGAAAATCCTGACAAAGTTCAGCAGACAATACGGGTAGCCAAACTCTTAAGAAACAATGAACCGTTCAACATAATAACTATAGTAGCAACCCCAGGGCTACACCAAGATGGCAGTGCAACATACCCGCAGTGGTAGGAAGAACTGGCTACAGCAAGACAGCTCAAAGACACTGGCTTCAGGAAGGCAAAGTAAAGACACCGGCTGCAGGAAGACAGCCCAAAGACACCGGCTGCAGGAAGACAGCCCAAAGACACAAGCTGCAGGAAGACAGCCAAAAGACAATTGGGTGCAGGAAAACAGCCCAAAGACAATTGGGTGCAGGAAGACAGAAGCTGTACGTACTCTATGCAAATTTCAGCCAGTTCCTGATGAACTGAACAAACTTTGCTACATAAGTGGCCCTGTCGGACCCGTCTTTCCCACATTTATTGACTAAAAAAACAAAGGAGACAGAGGACACAAATTCAGCTGATTTCTTAAAACAGGACCTAGAGCAGCTAATCCAGAGCCACCAGCAGATGGCAGCATATAGTACCAGAGAATAGAGCGTGGTTTGAGTAATAGTGTATATTCCCAGGGCTGTGTTTGAAAAGATGTGTGTTTACAATTATACAATTTTAGTTTATTTACATGCATTTGTAAATTTTTAGGCTGAAGTCATACTACTGTGCATTGCTGTATTAATACACATGCATAGGTCTGAATGGGCCCAAATAATTTCTATTTTATAAACTAAGCTGCTGTACTTACACTATATTATCAAAAGTATTGGGACGCCTGCCTTTACACGCACATGAACTTTAATGGCATCCCAGTCTTAGTCCGTAGGGTTCAATATTGCGTTGGCCCACCCTTTGCAGCTATAACAGCCAGGGCCGAAATGAGGGGGGCGCCGCAGCTGGTATCAATCCTCCTGCATCTGCTCCTCCATCTCTACCTCCCGTTAGAGGACCAACGTCCCCCCCGCTGCTCGCCTCCTCTCCCTGGCTAGCTGTGCAGTATGGGTACAGGCTGAATAAAGACATGATCCTCAGCACTGAGGAAAAGACAGGCAGCCACACACATTTGTAACATAACCTTCCCTGGCACTCAATCTCCTGGTCTTTCCTTCCCCCTCACTCCATCTAAATTCCCCGCTGCAGAAGACAGGATGGAGAGCGAGGGAAGGAAAAACCAGGAGAACGAGTGCCGAGGAAGGTTATGTTACAAATGTGTGTGGCTGCCTGTCTTTCCAATGGTATGATGAGCTTCTCAGTGCTGAGGATCATGCCTTTATTCAGCCCGTCCGCATACTGCACAGCTAGACAGGGAGAGGACGCAAGCACTGTGGGGGGACCAGAGGCGCATGGGGGGGCAGATGAGCAGGAGTGGACCAGGGCAGCACAGGGACTAGTGGAGTATGTGTGGGGGAAGAGGAGCAGAGGGGGACCAGAGAATCACGTGAAGGACCAGAGAAGCATGGGGACCAAAGGAGCATGGGGGGGTACAAAAGGAGCAGGGGGAACCAGAAAAGCCAAGGAGGGACCAGAGGAGCACGGGGGACCAGAGGAGCATGGGAGGACCAGAGGAGCATGGGGGGACCAGAGGAGCATGGTGGGACCAGAGGAGCAGGGGGGAAACAGAGGAGCAGGGGGGAAACAGAGGAGCATGTGGGGGACCAGAGGAGCACGGGGGGACCAGAGGAGCACAGGCGGACCAGAAAAAAAAGGGGGGAAGGGGACAGACAACTGACTCAACAGCTATGGCCTACAAGTTTATCACTTTCCTGCCTAATCCTCCTGTCTATTGCATCAGCTGCCCTGCTTGCATTATCTCTTACACACGGGCGGGCGGATCAGCCTATGCTGAGTGGACTAGGCACAGTCCACTTTCCTCTATGGGGAGTCAGATGTAAACGGACTGCCTGCCTGTTTACATCCAACTGTCATCCAATTCACCAGATGGATGGGGAACAGATCCCCATCTGTCTATTTTTAGCAGATAGAATCGGTTCAGATGTTAGTGGGTGTCAACGGACACATGTCCACTTACATCCGCCACTCCATAGGACAGTGGAGGGTACGCCTAAAAAACTGACAGGCTGACCCGATTGGTCTGCTTGTGTGAAAGGGGCCTTACACTGCCACATTGCTCAACACTGGTGTAAAATCCTCCTAGGTAGGTGCTAGAAAGTGTACTATATATCGTTTTTGGCTTTTCTGCTTAACAGAGAAGCAGACAGGCAAATATAGGTGCTGTCTGCTTAACAGAGAGCAGTGATTGATTAGTGAGGTCTGCTCAGTGTGCTCTGGTGCTGCTCATGCTGTCTTGATGTTTCACACTGATCTAATAGCAAGAAGGCGTATTGCACAGTGGGAGGAAACCTAGCAGGTGAGAGCATGGATGTAGATACAGCCCTGGCCAATTAGAAGGGGATGTGCCCGAAGGAATGCTGGGTGCCTGTATTTAAGTCTGAGTAGCACATGAGCTCGGGGGTTCCAGTCCAGCCCACCTCTGAGGAGAGAGTTTCAGGTGGGGAGGAGGCGGCTGCCTCTCCCCAGCTTAGATTGCCATGCAGCCTCAGGTGCCTGACCTGAGGGCCTGAAGCCCTGAAGCTACAACCCAGGGTTCCTGTGCAAGCTGACTGCGGGATGAAGTCTATGGATTTGGTCTGGTCTGATGTCACTGGTATAGAGTGTCGCTTGGAAGTTGGAAGGAGGCTACCAGTTGTCCCTATACATTTTGTGTGTAAGGGATCCCTGAGACTGTGTGAGTTGCTGAAATCCCCCTCTAGTCTTAGAAGTCAGCATATTGGGTGTGTGAGCTAAAGGGGACACTGGCTAGTGTCTTGAAAATGTTAAGTTCACTGAGTTCCTTCTGCTACAAAGGGACTTGTACTTCCATACAGCATATAATTTGCTTCACAGATCTACAGAGAGAGAGAGAGTTGTCCGCCCTGCAACACTGGACAGGAGGGGTGGCATTTATTAGAACAGATTACCTATATTCCTCCTGCAGCTTCTCCTGGCTTCTTCTCCTCTACCACTGGCATTCAGCTGCTGCAGGAGGAAAATACAGGTGATCTACACCTCCTGGAGTCCAGTGCAGGAGCCAAGTGCCAGAACAAGTGCCCGCACTCGGCCCCGCTAACTGACTGAAATGGGTGCGCCAGCATGGGCACCAGTCACACCTGCCCTGCATTTCTTCTGGGGTCCAAAATGCTGCAATTCCATCTTTCTATGGCAGCCGAATTTCTCTCCCCGGCAGCTGCCTTTAAAAGGACTCACTGCAGAGCAGACTGAAGCCGACGCCTCCTCGGCTCTGACATTTCATGTACACAGGAGAAGACAGGAGAAGGAGTCGGGGAGGAGAGACAGTGCTCTGCTTCTGCATTGATCTGAGGTCTGACTGTAAGAGGTTTAATGGAGCTATGCAGAGGGGGGTCTTGGTGACCATGAAGGTGGGGTGGGGGTGCATGGGCAGGTAACACAGTTTCCTGCCAGGACTGATTTTAGGGAGGGGGTAAGAGGACATGTGCTAGGGGGTGATTTGGAAAGGGAGAGGACTTGTGCTAGAAGGGTGGGTCATATTTAAAGTCTGTCCTTCCTCCCCTCCCCAACACTCTCTCCTTCCAAATCACCCCCTAGCACATGTCCTCTTAATCCCCACCCTAAAATCAAAGAGATGCCATAGAGGGGGCCACTGGGCTCCGCGCAAGAGATGCAAGGCAATGGTCGTCAGTTCCCACGCTAGCACATACATGCTAGAGAACTACTGACACATCCACTGCCCTACCGACACCAACCTCTGCCCTACTGACACCAACCTCTGCCCTACTGACACCAACCTCTGCCCTACTGACACCGTCCACTGCTCTACTGACACCGTCCACTGCTCTACTGACACTGTCTATTACCCTACTAACACCAAACTCTGCCCTACTGACACATCCACTGCCCTACTGACACTAAACTCTGCCCTACTGACACCGTCCACTGCTCTACTGACACCGTCCACTGCTCTACTGACACTGTCTATTACCCTACTAACACCAAACTCTGCCCTACTGACACCAACCTCTGCCCTACTGACACCAACCTCTGCTCTATTGGAACTGTTCATTGCCCTACTAACACCAACCTCTGGCCTACTGACACATCCACTGCCCTACTGACGCATCCACTACCCTACTGAATACTGATACCAACTTGTTCCCTACTGACACTAACCTCTGCCTTATTGACACTGTCCATTGTCTTACTGACACCAACCTCTGCCCCGCTGACACAATCACTGCCATACTGACACCAACCTCTGTCCTATGACACTGTCCACTGCCTTGCTAACACATTCACTACCCTACTGACACCAACCCCTGCCCTAGACCATGCACAAATTTAGCAAGTTGGCATATTTTCTGAATGAACTCAGTTGTGTTTACTATGCTTCAGTTTGGGAATGAACAGGAAACCACTCAGCACAGGGAGCTACCCATTCATTTACTGTCCAGTGCATCTGAGATTGCAGAGAAAGGGACTGGGGAATCTGCCCTCAGTTCCTATCTGTGTCTCAAAAATCAGACACCAGGGGCCTATTTAAGAATTGTTGGCAGTTTCGCATTTTCACCCAGGGCGCTGACCAGGGCCGGCCCTACCATGGGACCCGATGGGACCATGGTCCCAGGCGGCACTTTAAGAGGGGCGGCAACAGGGGCGCACTGCCTGAGGACCTAGGTTTTCCTCCATCTAGTGTGCAGTGTCATACTGTACTGCATCGCCGGCACTGCTGTCACTGGCCGCAGTGGCAAGACCCACTTCAAGGGTCTCTCCAGCGGCCCCTGCTTCACTGCCCAAACTGGTTGCTAGCCGCGGCCCGCTTTGTGTCTAGCAACCAGTGACGTAAGGAGAGAGAGGACTTCCTCCTCCTCCGCTAGCTCCACCAGCCTCCTCCCTGTATGTAACAGCATGAGATCGGAGCGGCTGTGTGTGTGGAGAGAGAGCAGCTGCGGGCTCTTCTCCTACTCATGCTGCTGTTCCCAGGACAGCCACCGCTATGTTTCTTCCCCCTTTTCCTCCCATTGGCCAGGGAAAAAAAACTAAAAGGAGAAAAGAGGATTATGGGATATATAGTGCAAATGGCTGGCCCATTGCAATTCTAGGGGGGAAACTGCAGCCCCCAGCATGCCCATCTGAAGGGGAGGGAGAGAGAGCCAGGCTGAGTGACAGGCTGCATCTGGTGACAGGCATCAGTGACAAGTGACAGGCTGCATCTGGTGACAGGCATCGGTGACAAGTGACAGGCTGCATCTGGTGACAGGCATCGGTGACAAGTGACAGGCTGCATCTGGTGACAGGCAATGGTGACAAGTGACAGGCTGCATCTGGTGATAGGCATCAGTGACAAGTGACAGGCTGCATCTGGTGACAGGCGTCAGTGACAAGTGACAGGCTGCATCTGGTGACAGGCATCAGTGACAAGTGACAGGCTGCATCTGGTGACAGGCATCGGTGACAAGTGACAGGCTGCATCTGGTGACAGGCAATGGTGACAAGTGACAGGCTGCATCTGGTGACAGTCAATGGTGACAAGTGACAGGCTGCATCTGGTGACAGTCAATGGTGACAAGTGACAGGCTGCATCTGGTGACAGGCATTGGTGACAAGTGACAGGCTGCATCTGGTGACAGTCAATGGTGACAAGTGACAGGCTGCATCTGGTGACAGTCAATGGTGACAAGTGACAGGCTGCATCTGGTGACAGGCATTGGTGACAAGTGACAGGCTGCATCTGGTGACAGTCAATGGTGACAAGTGACAGGCTGCATCTGGTGACAGGCAATGGTGACAAGTGACAGGCTGCATCTGGTGACAGGCATTGGTGACAAGTGACAGGCTGCATCTGGTGACAGGCATTGGTGACAATTGACAGGCTGCATCTGGTGACAGGCATTGGTGACAAGTGACAGGCTGCATCTGGTGACAGGCATTGGTGACAAGTGACAGGCTGCATCTGGTGACAGACATTGGTGACAAGTGACAGGCTGCATCTGGTGACAGTAAATGGTGACAAGTGACAGGCTGCATCTGGTGACAGACATTGGTGACAAGTGACAGGCTGCATCTGGTGACAGTAAATGGTGACAAGTGACAGGCTGCATCTGGTGACAGGCAATGGTGACAAGTGACAGGCTGCATCTGGTGACAGGCATTGGTGACAAGTGACAGGCTGCATCTGGTGACAGGCATTGGGGCAAGTGACAGGCTGCATCTGGTGACAGGCATTGGTGACAAGTGACAGGCTGCATCTGGTGACAGGCAATGGTAACAAGTGACAGGCTGCATCTGGTGACAGGCATTGGTGACAAGTGACAGGCTGCATCTGGTGACAGGCATTGGTAACAAGTGACAGGCTGCATCTGGTGACAGGCAATGTTGACAAGTGACACGCTGCATGTTGTGGCAGGCTATGGGTGGCAAGTGACACGCTGCATCTGGTGACAGGCAATGGTGACAAGTGACAGGCTGCATCTGTTGACAGGCATCAGTGACAAGTGACAGGCATCAGTGACAAGTGACAGGCTGCATCTGGTGACAGGCAATGGTGACAAGTGACAGGCATCGGTGACAAGTGACAGGCTGCATCTGGTGACAGGCAATGATGACAAGTGACACACTGCATCTGGTGACAGACATTGGTGACAAGTGCAGCCTGTCACTTGTCACCATCTGGTGACAGGCAATGGTGACAAGTGACAGGCTGCATCTGGTGACAGGCATCAGTGACAAGTGACAGGCTGCATCTGGTGACAGGCATCAGTGACAAGTGACAGGCATTGGTGACAAGTAACAGGCTGCATCTGGTGACAGGCATTGGTAACAAGTGACAGGCTGCATCTGGTGACAGGCATTGGTGACAAGTGACACACTGCATCTGGTGACAGACATTGGTGACAAGTGACAGGCAATGGTGACAAGTGACAGGCTGCATCTGGTAACATGCATCAGTGACAAGTGACAGGCATTGGTGACAAGTAACAGGCTGCATCTGGTGACAGGCATTGGTAACAAGTGACAGGCTGCATCTGGTGACAGGCATTGGTGACAAGTGACAGGCTGCATCTGGTGACAGGCATCAGTGACAAGTGACAGGCTGCATCTGGTGACAGGCATCAGTGACAAGTGACAGGCATTGGTGACAAGTAACAGGCTGCATCTGGTGACAGGCATTGGTAACAAGTGACAGGCTGCATCTGGTGACAGGCATTGGTAACAAGTGACAGGCTGCATCTGGTGACAGGCATTGGTGACAAGTGACAGGCTGCATCTGGTGACAGTCAATGGTGACAAGTGACAGGCTGCATCTGGTGACAGTCAATGGTGACAAGTGACAGGCTGCATCTGGTGACAGGCATTGGTGACAAGTGACAGACTGCATCTGGTGACAGTCAATGGTGACAAGTGACAGGCTGCATCTGGTGATAGGCAATGGTGACAAGAACAGGCTGCATCTGGTGACAGGCATTGGTGACAAGTGACAGGCTGCATCTGGTGACAGGCATTGGTGACAAGTGACAGGCTGCATCTGGTGACAGGCATCGGTGACAAGTGACAGGCTGCATCTGGTGACAGGCAATGGTGACAAGTGACAGGCTGCATCTGGTGACAGGCATTGGTGACAAGTGACAGGCTGCATCTGGTGACAGGCATTGGTGACAAGTGACAGGCTGCATCTGGTGACAGGCATTGGTGACAAGTGACAGGCTGCATCTGGTGACAGGCATTGGTAACAAGTGACAGGCTGCATCTGGTGACAGGCATTGGTGACAAGTGACAGGCTGCATCTGGTGACAGGCATTGGTGACAAGTGACAGGCTGCATCTGGTGACAGGCATTGGTAACAAGTGACAGGCTGCATCTGGTGACAGGCATTGGTGACAAGTGACAGGCTGCATCTGGTGACAGTCAATGGTGACAAGTGACAGGCTGCATCTGGTGACAGGCATTGGTGACAAGTGACAGGCTGCATCTGGTGACAGGCATTGGTAACAAGTGACAGGCTGCATCTGGTGACAGGCAATGGTGACAAGTGACAGGCTGCACCTGGTGACAGGCAATGGTGACAAGTGACAGGCTGCATCTGGTGACAGGCAATGGTGACAAGTGACAGGCTGCATCTGGTGACAGGCATTGGTGACAAGTGACAGGCTGCATCTGGTGACAGGCATTGGTGACAAGTGACAGGCTGCATCTGGTGACAGGCATTGGAAACAAGTGACAGGCTGCATCTGGTGACAGGCATCAGTGACAAGTGACAGGCATTGGTGACAAGTAACAGGCTGCATCTGGTGACAGGCATTGGTAACAAGTGACAGGCTGCATCTGGTGACAGTCAATGGTGACAAGTGACAGGCTGCATCTGGTGACAGTCAATGGTGACAAGTGACAGGCTGCATCTGGTGACAGTCAATGGTGACAAGTGACAGGCTGCATCTGGTGACAGGCATTGGTGACAAGTGACACACTGCATCTGGTGACAGACATTGGTGACAAGTGACAGGCTGCATCTGGTGACAGGCATCGGTGACAAGTGACAGGCTGCATCTGGTGACAGGCAATGGTTACAAGTGACAGGCTGCATCTGGTGACAGGCATTGGTAACAAGTGACAGGCTGCATCTGGTGACAGGCATTGGTGACAAGTGACAGGCTGCATCTGGTGACAGGCATTGGTGACAAGTGACACGCTGCATCTGGTGACAGACATTGGTGACAAGTGACAGGCTGCATCTGGTGACAGGCATCGGTGACAAGTGACAGGCTGCATCTGGTGACAGGCAATGGTGACAAGTGACAGGCTGCATCTGGTGACAGGCAATGGTGACAAGTGACAGGCTGCATCTGGTGACAGGCATTGGTGACAAGTGACAGGCTGCATCTGGTGACAGGCATTGGTGACAAGTGACAGGCTGCATCTGGTGACAGGCATTGGTAACAAGTGACAGGCTGCATCTGGTGACAGGCATTGGTAACAAGTGACAGGCTGCATCTGGTGACAGGCATTGGTGACAAGTGACAGGCTGCATGTTGTGGCAGGCTATGGGTGGCAAGTGGCACAGCTGCATCTGGTGGCAGGCAACGGTGGCAAGCAATAAGCTACATCTGGTGGCAAGCAATGGTGGCAAATGACAAGCTCAGAGCTTCCACTGATTCTGCATTATGGTGAGTTAAACTATTTCATTATATATTACAATGTAGTAATAGAAATAATGTGATTTGATCATCCTGACACCATATCAATCATAATGTTAGGATGATTTAAGTGCTAACACCAGCCATTCGCCCGACAAATCACCCGCTGCCAAATTCCCTGTCAGCGAGACTACACCCGCCCCCCCCCTCATCTTTTTTTGGGAAGGAAGGGCGGTATCCCTGAATGGCAGTTTGGAAATGTGGTCAATGCAGTGCTGTTGTTGCAGCATGTTGCATCACTGAGCTGGGATCAGAGCGTAGCTGGTCGGTGGCAGTGGAGAGAAAGGGGGGAGCTTTCGTGGTGCTACACAATACTCTTTGCAGGAAGGAGCTAGGGTGACCACATTTTTAAACTACTATTCACGGACACCCCCCTTCTCAAACATCAGCTTGTTCTGTAACGAATCACAGCACAGTGATTGGACACAAGAGGTGGGATTTATGATTTCTCCAATCACAAGCAGGGGGGTGGGGATTGTGCTCCTCCAGGCATTCCCGGCCAGGACAAGTACTGTCAGTGAGTAAAGCAGTGATGTGGCGGCCTTTTTTGGGGGCATCAGATTGGCCTGAGGGGGGTGGCTGTGTCAGTTTCATTCCGGGACACTGTATTGTCCTGGAATGAATGTGCCCGGGACAGACCTGCAAAATGCGTGGTCACCCTAGAAGGGTGTTGCTTGAAGTGATAACCTTCACCAATTCAGTGTGAAACACCCGATAGTGCTCGTGGTAAATAAAGCAGCTTACCAGATGTTGTTGACTCTTTTAATTAAAAAGGAGTCATATACGCTTTTAGCAAGTTCCACTTGCTAACATGGATATTGATGTCAGATATGGGCATGGAAAATCTATGCCTCCCGGAGGCTCGGATGGAGATGTATAAACCACAAGAAAAAGAAATGGAGCGGAAATAGTGTAATTCCGTTTAATAAAAAAATTTATAGTAACAACATGGCAGCCAAATGCCCCCTTACTTGGATAGTGCCTTGAGCCCGGCACTGAGGCTGATGAGCGTGGACTAGTAGGGCTAGTGACCCGAATAGAGATGAGCCGGCGTGCGTTCCACCTTGTATGGAGGAAGAACCAGCAGGACCGGAAGTGTCGTCAGAACGTAGTCTAGACTCATCAGCCTCAGTGCCGGGCTCAAGGCACTATCCAAGTAAGGGGGCATTTGGCTGCCATGTTGTTACTATAAATTTTTTTATTAAACAGAATTACACTATTTCCGCTCCATTTCTTTTTCTTGTGGTTTATACATCTCCATCCGAGCCTCCGGGAGGCATAGATTTTCCATGCCTATATCTGACATCAATATCCATGTTAGCAAGTGGAACTTGCTAAAAGCGTATATGACTCCTTTTTAATTAAAAGAGTCAACAACATCTGGTAAGCTGCTTTATTTACCACGAGCACTATCGGGTGTTTCACACTGAATTGGTGAAGGTTATCACTTCAAGCAATATCTTTGATGGAATAAGCTTTCTGCACTAGGATTCATATATTGTTTCACTTATGGACTCTTATTTATTCTAACATTTGCACAATTTTGGGACATTTAGTTGTCATTATTGATATTGCACAGTGTATTATATACTATATTGCTGATATTTGTTTCAATCAATGTGGGACATCTAATTATCAATATTGGCATCACAATTTTCAAAGGTTTTTTTTTGCACCCAGTGTCACATTAATTCATTGATTTGATTTTCATTTGATGGGTCATTATTGCTAATCCATTAAGGAGATTGCACATGCTATTGTGTTTATTGGTTGGATAGCCATAGAATGATCATTGTGACCCAATTTTACTCACTTTTGCTGGTGTGTATATTTAAACCATTATCAATTTATTATTATGTTTTCTAATATATTTTATTGTTAGTTATTCATTAGTTTCTCAGCGCCCCCAATATATTTGTTAATTTGCACATATAACCATCCACTACATTATTTCAAAAGAACTACCATTTCTTTTGGAATCTTGGGGATAGCAGCTTACTTCCAATATATTATTCATAGTATATTTTCTATATACATATTATTTATATATATATTTTTTTAAGGCGCGAGATCACCAACACACTCACCCTAGAAGGGGCATGTCTCTTTGCTGAATATATGGGATGTCTCTTGCTGAATATATTGGGCTGTCTCTTTGCTTTATGGAAACGTCTCTTTGCTGGATGGGCATAGGATTTTTTTTTGGGGGGGGCAGCATTTCATTCTTGGGCCCAGGCAGCACAATGTCTTGGGCCAGCCCTGGCGCTGACTAATCTTGTCCCATTATGGGGGGGCAAACAGATTCTTTGCCCCGGGTGAAAGAGTGTCTAGCTGCGCCACCGATAACAGCTTCAACTCTTCTGGGAAGGCTGTCCACAAGGTTTAGGAGTGTGTCTATGGGAATGTTTGGCCATTCTTCCAGAAGCACATTTGTGAGGTCAGGCACTGATGGACGAGAAGGCCTGGCTCGCAGTCTCTGCTCTAATTCATCCCAAAGTTGTTCTATCGTGTTGCGTTTAGGACTATGTGCAGGCCAGTCAAGTTCCTCCACCCCAAATTCGCTCATCCATGTCTTTATGGAACTTCATGTAAACAATCCCACATATTAAAGAATGGGATCCATGCATGCAGCAAAGTGCTGTGTTAATATATGGAAGACAGGGCAGGAGGGTATTACTAATAAGAGGCTGGTATTAAAAAAAAGACGTTGGGCTGGTGGTCTTCAGTGGAGTTACCCCACCATTTAGTCATCAACCAGAGTGTCCAGTTAGTGACACATCATTGATTATATACAGCTATCTTCTTTAATTTCTTGCCTAGCGGCCCACGCCGATATACATAGAATGGCTCTGCTGGGTGAAACCCCATGTGGGTGCGTTGTGTCCTTTAACTACTTAAGGACTGCCGCACGACGATATACGTCGACAGAATAGCATGGGCAGGCATATTTGCGTACAGGTACGTCCCTTTAAATTTGCCGCCCAGTGGGCGCACACCCGCCGCGTGCCTTGCGAGTGTGCTTGTGTGTTTTCTGGGAACTCGATGTTCCCAGGCGGCCCGTGATTGCGGTCGGCAACGGCAGAACAGGGGGATGCCTTTGTAAACAAGGCATTCCCCTATTCTGCCTAGTGACACTGTCACTGATGACTGTTCCCTGTGATCGGGAACGGTCATTAGAGACGTGTCACGTGTAGCCACGCCCCCTAACAGTAAGAATCACTCCCTAGTACTGACTTAACCCCTTCATCGCCACCTAGTGGTTAACCCCTTCACTGCCAGTGTCATTTTCACAGTAATCAGTGCATTGTTATAGCACTGATCGCTGTAAAAATGACAATGGTCCAAAAAATGTGTGAAAAGTGTCCGATGTGTCCGCCATAATGTCACAGTCATGATAAAAATCGCTGATCACCTCCATTACTAGTAAAAAAAAAATATTAATAAAAATGCCATAAAACTATCTCCTATTTTGTAGACACTATAACTTTTGCGCAAACCAATCAATAAACGCTTATTGCGATTTTTTTTACCAAAAATATGTAGAAGAATACGTATCGCCTAAACTGAGGAAAAAATATGTTTTTTTATATATTTTTTGGGGATATTTATTATAGCAAAAAGTAAGAAATATGTAATTTTTTGCAAAATTGTTGCTCAATTTTGTTTATAGTGCAAAAAATAAAAACCGCAGAGGTGATCAAATACCACCAAAAGAAAGCTCTATTTGTGGGGAAAAAAGGACGTTAATTTTGTTTGGGAGCCACGTCTCACGACCTCGCAATTGTCAGTTAAAGCGGCGCAGTGCCGAATCACAAAAAGAGGCCTGGTCTTAGACCAGTGAAATGGTCCGGGGCTGAAGTGGTTAAGAGCCGACAGAGGGCACACTCACGCCAGCTGCATGGTGGGGGACCCAATGCGCATGGCCGCCAGGCACAAGAGCCAGCATGGGGATTTGTGTGTGTAAACACACAAATCCCTGTTCTGTCAGGGGAGAGGAGACATATTGTTTGTTCCTATTAAGTAGGAACAACCATATGTCTCCTCCCCCAGTCAGTCCTATCCCCATACAGTTAGAACACACTAAGGGAACACACATTTAACCTCTTGATCGCCCCCTAGTGTTAACCCCTTCCCTACCAATGACATTTACACAGTAATCAGTTGCCCTTTTTTGGCACTAATCGCTGTATAAATTTCAATGGTCCCAAAAATGTGTCAAAAGTGTTCAATCTGTCCGCTGCAATCACCGCCATTGCTAGTAAAAAAAAAGAAAATAATAAAAATGCCATAAATCTTTCCCATAGTTTGTAGACGCTATAACTTTTGCGCAAACCAATCAATATACGCTTATTTCAAATTTTTTTTTTACCAAAATTATGTAGAAGAATATATATTGTCCTAAACTGATGAAGAAATTAGTTTTTTAAAAACATTTTTGGGGATATTTATTATATAAAAAAAGTAAAACTGTCGCTCTATTTGTTTATAGCGCAAAAAATAAAAACCGCAGAGGTGATCAAATACCACCAAAAGAAAGCTCTATTTGTGGAAAAAAAGGACACAAATTAAATTTTAGTACAGCATTGCATGGCCGCGCAATTGTCAGTTAAATCGACGCAGTGCCAAATTGTAAAAAGTGCTCTGGTCAGGAAGGGGGTAAAATCTTCTGGGGCTGAAGTGGTAAGGTAACCATAAACTGTACAATCTGATTGTACAATCTCCTTTAGATCATCATCAGGGTTTGGGCACAATAGCAGGGCTTCTTAAATTGACTCCTGGGGGACATTCTCCTAAGGAGACATAACAGTGCAATCTAGATTGACGTGTAGTGGAGATCCTGGTGTCATGATAAAAGGGTTGGTTGGCTCTGTTTGTGTCCCGAGCCAAAGATTTTCAATCCTTTCCACGGTCAATAGACCCCAAGGCTGGCTTTAAAACCTTATGGCGTCTTTTTTTTCCCATTCGTTTTTTTTTTTTCACGAGTTTAAAATACATTTTTCAATATGTATTTTCATTGTGCATTTTCTCAAATTAGGTGCTCAGGATCGAGGAAGGTGTTAGAAGAGCCTGCCATTTTACAAACATCTAAATGTAGCTAGGCCAAAAGCTCATGGCCTGTTACATGCGCTCCTATTGACATCTATGGGCTCCCCTGAAGCACATTGATGGATAAAAAAAAAAACCATTTCTGATTTGTGTAGCGGGTATTTGAATTTAGGGGAGGCATCTGGGTGGTAGTGTAACCCAGATGCACTGATTGTCAGGGAATTTGGAACCATTTGCTGTTCCTGGAGGACTCTGGTGGTGTGAGGTTCCCTTCGGCCTGTGGGTGGCGCTGTTGCCCTGGGCCGGAGTTGAACCCTCACCGCAGGACTGCATCCCTTTTTGTCCTTTTCCGGCGCTTGTACAGCAGGGCTGAGAACCTGCTGTGACTCAAAGGGAGAGGAGATAAAAGGGGCGGACGCCCTGAACACGGGGTTCAGAGTTGGAGGTCAGAGTCGCGCCCAGGCACCTTCAGCCTGGATGCCGGCGTTCCGGAGTTCCGGGGCCCAGGTGCCCTTGACCTGGCAGGAGCGGGAGATGGAGTCCATCCCAGGCACCTTTAGCCTGGGGTGAGGTAATATTGAGAAGGCCTGGGGCCCGGTACTTTCGACTGGGTCCCGCGAGGGCGGAGGAATCCGAGGGCGCCCTAAAGCCTTGGGTGCCCGAGTCTGAGACGAGGAGGCCAGGGAGCGTAACCCCACGAACAGTCCGGTGCAGCATTGCCGGTGACGGCGGGGCCTCTGGTAACTCTCTTGGACAAATGTCTTCCCTCTAACAGGGGCTGACGCTGCGCAAAGGTAATTCACTCTCTGTTCTACACAGTCGGTGGCAGCGGCTGTGCGCCATAACCGTTGGTGACACCACAATGGTTGATTCTATCTAAGGATTGTGCCTTGACCTACTCCCCACCTATACTGAACTGTTCTTTGGTTACAACCTGTCTGTGCTAAGTGACGATTTATTGCTGTTGGAGAATAAATACGAGTTGGACCTTTTCAGTGGTGTGCAACTGCAGTTACTGGGAGCAGAGGGGGTCATTTACAGAAAAGACTTGGCTCTGGGTTATGCACACGACCCGATGGTAAAATAGGTTCTGGCCTTCACCTCTATCCAAAAGAGGACATGGGCCGTGGTGTATCTCATCCCTCCTCCCATACTCCCCCCTAGACGAGACAACAAGCCGAAAAGAAGAAGGGATGAGAGGGGTGAAGTCGCTACATTTGTTTTCCATGGTGTGCCACAACACAATGCATACTGTATATGTGAGCCAGACCTATTGATATACAGTGCCTTGAAAAAGTATTCATACCTCTTGAAATTTTCCACATTTTGTCATGTTACAACCAAAAACGTAAATGTCTTTTATTGGGATGTTATGTGATAGACCAACACAAAGTGGCACATAATTGTGAATTGGAAGGAAAATTATAGATGGTTTCCATATTTTTTTACGAATAAATATGTGAAAAGTGTGGTGTGCATTTGTATTCAGCCCCCTGAGTCAATAATTTGTAGGACCCCCTTTCACTGCAATTACAGCTGCAAGTTTTTTCGAGGATGTCTCTACCAGCTTTCACATCTAGAAAGTAACTTTTATGCCCATTCTTCTTTGCAAAATAGCTCAAGCTCTGTCTGATTGGATGGAGAGGGTCGGTGAACAGCAATTTTCAAGTCTTGCCATAGATTATCAATGTGATTTAGGTCTGGACATTGACTAGGCCATTCTAACACATGAATATGCTTTGATCTAAAACATTCCATTGTAGCTCTGGCTGTATGTTTAGGGTTGTTGTTCTGCTGGAAGTTTAACCTCCTCCCCAGTCTCAAGTCTTTTGCAGACTCTAACAGGTTTTCTTCTAAGATTGCCCTGAATTTGGCTCCATCCATCTTCCCATCAACTCTTACCAGCTTCTCTGTCCCTGGTAAAGAAAAGCATCCCCACAACATGATGCTGCCACCACCATGTTTCACGGTGGGAATGGTGTGTTTAGGGTCCTGTGCAGCGTTAGTTTTCTGCCACACATATTGTTTTGCTTTTAGGCCAAAAAGTTCAATTTTGGTCTCATCTGACCAGAGCACCTTCAACATGTTTGCTGTGTCCCCCACATGGCTTCTCGCAAACTGCAAATGGGACTTCTTATGGCTTTCTTTCAACAATGGCTTTCTACTTGCCACTCTCCATAAAGGCCAGATTCGTGGAGTGTATAACTAATAGTTGTCCTGTGGACAGATTCTCCCACCTGAGCTGTGGATCTCTGCAGCTTCTCCAGAGCTTCCATGGGCCTCTTGGCTGCCTCTCTGATGAATGCTCTCCGTGCCCTGCGTGTCAGTTTAGGTGGACGGTCATGTCTTGGTAGGTTTGCAGTTGTGTCATACTCTTTCCATTTTCGGATGATGGATTGAACAGTGCTTCGTGAGATGTTCAAAGCTTGGGATATTTTTTTTATAACCTAACCCTGCTTTAAACTTCTCCACAACTTTATCCCTGACCTGTTCCTTGTGTGATGGAGTTTATAAAATTATTATTTTATATGAATGATCTTTCTCTCTATTATCTACTCAAATATGGGTTTAGAAATTTAGTATAGGTTAAATGACTCTTGTATACAGCTGCACATATGGTTCACTGCCCCTACTCAGGAATTTAGAGTAACTAGTATCCTTCTGAGAATGTGTCTGCAAAGAACAATAGAAGCACTCCTTTGAAAGAAGATTTGATGTGCACACACACACTGAGATATGTTTGTACAATAATAATCTTATTGATGTTCATATTGGGAACTAGAAAGTGAATGTATCCTAACTAAGGATATAAGTTAGGAGTATTATCATGTGTGTGTTTGGGTAAATCTTATAACTGGACAGTAGTATTATTTTCCTTGATTGAAAAGTTGTAACAGAGATATTGATCCCGGAGTGAAAATGAGGAACAGATGTTCTGTCCACTCTTCAACTTACTCCCTCCTTCCGGCCCAACCCATCGTCTAAACTAAAATGGCTGCCGAGCTGAAGAATGAACAGCATGTGGCTTAACACGTGGAAGAAGAGACTCAAGAGAATGACGACCATATATGGAATCAGCCAATCATATGTACACGTTTGTGATGAAGATTGCTTATGTCACTTAGTTTATATAAGGGGCTGTGACCCAGAATAAAGCTCTGTTGTGATGAAGAATTTAAGCTGATCACAGTATTCTAGCGTGATTTTTTTTCTACAAGCATGCATGTACAATTCAATTCAGCATACATTCGGACCAGCGGCAGAATAAGGGAATAGTTTCTGGTATCGGACCAGAATCAATCTATTACACTTGCCCTTCATGATGCTGTTTGTTCACTAAGGTTCTCTAACAAACCTCTGAGGGCTTCACAGAACAGCCATGTTTATACTGAGATTAAATTACGCACAGGTTTACTCTGTTTACTAATTGGGTGACTTCTGTAGGCAATTGGTTCCACTAGACTTTAGTTAGGCAAACAAGGTTTGCCGCTCCAAAGAGGCTTACCCAAAATAAAATTCACCTTTCCAGGAACCGAGGGTGCTGGCAATGCACTAGGCAATTGAGAAAATAATGATGATCTGGACAGCCTCACTCCAATCCAACATGGCTTTATTCACAAAGTAAAATGAAAACAGGCACTACATGTCACAGCAACAGAAAAATGGGGACATCTAACGTGTTTCACACTTAGCAGTGCTTACTCATAGCTTACATCATCTCTCTGCTGCCTAACTCTGTCACTTGCCTGTCACACGTTGCGGATTGTCACTTGCCTGCTCCAATTGTCCCATGCTGTGTCCCAAACGTGTGGCAGGTGATGTGGCAGGTGATGTGCCAGGCGACAATCCGCAACGATGGCAGGTAATGTGGCAAGTGACAATCCACAGCGGTGGCAGGTGACATGGCAAGTGACAATCCGCAATTGTGGCAGGTGACGTGGCAAGTGACAATCCGCAACGTGTGGCAGGTGATGTGGCAAGAAACAATCCGCAACGGTGGCAGGCGACGTGGCTAGTGACAATCCGCAACTTGTGGCAGGTGACATAGCAAGTGACAATCCGCAACGCGTGGCAGGCGACAGTGGCAAGTAACACACTCGGGGCTCCCACTGATTCTGCATTATGGTGAGTTGAACCATTTCATTTTATATGAAAATGTAATAATAGAAAAAATGTGTTTCAATCATTCTGACACCATAACAACCCTGGTGCCGGGATGATTGAAGCTCCAACACCAGCCATTTCTCCGAAAAATTGCCCTCAAAAAAAATATTTTCTGGAAGTGCCCCTCCCGAGACTAGACTCTGGATCCGTCCCTGGGGTGTATTGTATCTGGGTGTATTGGGATGTAATGTATCTGTGTGTATGTGGGTGTAATATATCTGGGTGTAGAGGGGTGTAATGTATATGTACTTTGTCCGCAGTCTCTGACCATCTCCTGTAGTATGTCTGCAGTCTCTGACCGTGATGACATTGTCAAAAAGGGGCAGAGCATGGGTGATCTTAAAATTATGCTACCCCCCCCGAAAAAAGTTCTGCGGATGCCCATGGTCAATACATCCTTAGAAAGGTCAATCAAAAGATCTGATCCTTGCTAGCTCTGGATACATAGCTCTGGATACACTGTCTGATAGCAGCTATCAGACAGTGCAGCCATTACTACATTACTACACAAGCCTGTGTGTGTCTGCAAGCAAGTCTCAGCATAGCACTCATCAGCCACAGGACATTATTACTGCAGTGAATGTTCATACAAACAGCGTATACACTGCTTCTAAATCAGGGGCGTACCTAGAGCATTTGGCACCCGGGGCGGATCCTATATCTGGCACCTCCCCCCACTTTAAAATGTAAAAACACCCCACTGTGCTCCCGGCATACCTCTGCATCCTCCAATATCTCTTTCTCACTACTTTGTACCCCTCTCCACAACTGGACCCCTTTACATTACGTGCCCCCTGCATCTCTGGGCCCCTTTACATTACACAGCCCCCTGCACCTCTGGACCCCTTTACATTACACAACCCTCTGGACCCCTTTACATTACACAGCACCCTGCACCTCTGGACCCCTTTACATTACACAACCCTCTGCACCTCTGGACCCCTTTACATTAAACAACCCCCTGCACCTTTGGACCCCTTTACATTACACAACCCTCTGCACCTCTGGACCCCTTTACATTACACAACCCCCTGCACCTCTGGACCCCTTTACATTACACAACCCTCTGCACCTCTGGACCCCTTTACATTACACAACCCTCTGCACCTCTGGACCCCTTTACATTACACAACCCTCTGCACCTTTGGACCCCTTTACATTACACAACCCTCTGCACCTCTGGACCCCTTTACATTACACAACCCCCTGCACCTCTGGACCCCTTTACATTACACAACCCTCTGCACCTCTGGACCCCTTTACATTACACAACCCTCTGCACCTCTGGACCCCTTTACATTACACAACCATCTGCACCTCTGGACCCCTTTAAATTACACAACCCTCTGCACCCCTTTACATTACACAACACCCTGCACCTCTGGAGCCCTTTACATTACACAGCATCCTGCACATCTGGATCCCTTTACATTACACAGCACTCTGGACCCCTTTACATTGCACAGCACCCTGCACCTCTGGACCCCTTTACATTGCACAACACCCTGCACCTCTGGACCCCTTTACATTGCACAGCACCCTGCACCTCTGGACCCCTTTACATTACACAACCCTCTGCACCTCTGGACCCCTTTACATTACACAACCCTCTGCACCTCTGGACCCCTTTACATTACACAACCCTCTGCACCTCTGGACCCCTTTACATTACACAACCCCCTGCACCTCTGGACCCCTTTAAATTACACAACCCTCTGCACCCCTTTACATTACACAACCCCCTGCACATCTGGATCCCTTTACATTACACAGCACTCTGGACCCCTTTACATTGCACAGCACCCTGCACCTCTGGACCCCTTTACATTGCACAACACCCTGCACCTCTGGACCCCTTTACATTGCACAGCACCCTGCACCTCTGGACCCCTTTACATTGCACAGCACCCTGCACCTCTGGACCCCTTTACATTACACAACCCTCTGCACCTCTGGACCCCTTTACATTACACAACCCCCTGCACCTCTGGACCCCTTTACATTACACAACCCCCTGAACCTCTGGACCCCTTTACATTACACAACCCTCTGCACCCCTTTAAATTACACAACCCTCTGCACCTATGGACCCCTTTACATTACACAGCACCCTGCACCTCTGGACCCCTTTACATTGCACAGCACTCTGGACCCCTTTACATTGCACAGCACCCTGCACCTATGGACCCCTTTACATTACACAGCACTCTGCACCTCTGGACCCCTTTACAATGCACAGCACTCTGGACCCCTTTACATTGCACAGCACCCTGCACCTCTGGACCCCTTTACATTGCACAGCACCCTGCACCTCTGGACCCCTTTACATTACACAATCCCCCGCACCTCTGGACCCCTTTACATTGCACAGCACTCTGCACCTCTTGACCACTGCACATTACACAACCCCCCCCCCAGCTCTGGACCCCTTGCACATTAAATCCCCCACAACTCTGACTGGACCCCCTGCACATTACCCCCCACAGCTCTGACTTGACCCCCTGCACAATACCCCCCCACAGCTCTGACTGGACCCCCTGCACATTACCCCCCCACAGCTCTGACTGGACCCCTGCACATTACCCCCCCACAGCTCTGACTGGACCCCCTGCACATTACCCCCACAGCTCTGACTGGACCCCCTGCACATTACCCCCCACAGCTCTGATTGGATCCCCTTCACATTACCCCCCCACAGCTCTGACTGGACCCCCTGCACATTACCCCCCCCACAGCTCTGACTGGACCCCCTGCACATTACCCCCCACAGCTCTGATTGGATCCCCTTCACATTACCCCCCCACAGCTCTGACTGGACCCCCTGCACATTACCCCCCCACAGCTCTGACTGGACCCCTGCACATTACCCCCCCCACAGCTCTGACTGGACCCCTTGCACATTACCCCCACAGCTCTGACTGGACCCCCTGCACATTACCCCCCCACAGCTCTGATTGGATCCCCTTCACATTACCCCCCCACAGCTCTGACTGGACCCCCTGCACATTAACCCCCCCACAGCTCTGACTGGACCCCCTGCACATTAACCCCCCCCCCCTCACAGCTCTGACTGGACCCCCTGCACATTAACCCCCCCCCCCCCCAGCTCTGACTGGACCTCCAGCACATTAACTCCCCCCATCCCACAGCTCTGACTGGACCCCTTGCACATTACCCCCACAGCTCTGACTGGACCCCCTGCACATTACCCCCCCACAGCTCTGATTGGATCCCCTTCACATTACCCCCCCACAGCTCTGACTGGACCCCCTGCACATTAACCCCCCCACAGCTCTGACTGGACCCCCTGCACATTAACCCCCCCCCCCCCCAGCTCTGACTGGACCTCCAGCACATTAACTCCCCCCATCCCACAGCTCTGACTGGACCCCTTGCACATTACCCCCACAGCTCTGACTGGACCCCCTGCACATTACCCCCCCACAGCTCTGATTGGATCCCCTTCACATTACCCCCCCACAGCTCTGACTGGACCCCCTGCACATTAACCCCCCCACAGCTCTGACTGGACCCCCTGCACATTAACCCCCCCCAGCTCTGACTGGACCTCCAGCACATTAACTCCCCCCATCCCACAGCTCTGACTGGACCCCCTGCACGTTGCATAGCATTGTCATTGTCAGTTCCTACCTTACACTGCACTTTCGTTTTCAGAAGACAATGATTGGTTGCTAGGACCACCTAGCAACCAATCACCTGCTACTCCCGCATTTCCTGTCCTATGCCCCACTGTCAGTGTCTCTCGCTCTCCCTGTCCTGCTGTACAAGAGAGCGAGAGACTGTTTGTTTGTTTTTCTCCTGCTCCGGCATCTGGTTAATCATGTCACCCGACCCGAGTAGCGCTACAGTCCGCACCCGGCTCGGGCACCCCCGCACTCCCCCACGCTGGGCTCTCCCTGCGCTGTCAGCATGTCATATCGCCGCTGCGCTGCACTACCAAACCCGGCCGCCACGCTGTCATTGTTTTACACAGGGGAGGACGGGGGCGCCGCCTGACACCCCCCCATGTGTGTCACCCAGTGCGGACTGCCCCCCCCCCCCCCTCCAGCTAGTACGCCACTGCTCTAAATGCATCAGCACATGGCTCTTTGTCTGTGTAATCTTATAGGAAAGTCAGAGTAAACCATTCTCAAACTGCAGCCTAGGAAACCTGATCTCAGACACAGCAAATTGATACATTTCTCTTCTGCTGGAAAACTTAACTATAAACCCTCTCCTTGTTAACAAGATGTTTCAGCAAGACAATATGCAATTTAGGGATGCACAGCCAGGTTTAGTACTCCTTCCAGATAAGGAATTCAACTCTGAATAAAACCAAAGGGAAAAACTAACCTGGAAAGTGCAAGAGAATCTTAAAGCTGACAAAGAACTGCTGTTTAATATCAATGACTTATGGTCTAATACTGTTAAATGCATGTCTGCTCTTTCCCAACAATTTCATGAGCCATTACAACTAGAGGGCGCAATCAAGCAATTGAATGTTGCTTATGAGAGTTATCAAAGCCTGTGTGTTAAATATACTTAAAGGAGCACTAAAGCTTTTTTTTTTTTTTGCTTAAAAATAACAAACATGTTATACTTACCTCCACTGTGCAGCTCGTTTTGCACACAGTGGCCCCGATCCTGGTCTTCTGGGGTCCCTCGGCGGCTGTCTTGGCTCCTCCCCGCAAGGACTCCACACCTTAATGCGAGTGAGCTCGCATGGTGTGGAGTGATTGCGGGCGCGCTCCCGTGATACAGCGGCGGCCATAGCCGCCGACTGTATCACTCGGCCCCGCCCCCCGGCGTGCCGCGTCATTGGATGTGATTGACAGCAGCGCCAGCCAATGGCTGCGCTGCTTTCAATCTATCCAGTGTAGCCAATCGGCGGCCAGGCAGAAAAACGAAGAGGATGACGGGGACGAGCATGGGACTTTCGAGGGGCCAGGTAAGAAAAACGGGGGCTCGGGGGGGGCGGTATTGTCGAATGTTTTTCACCTTAATGCATAGGATGCATTAAGGTGAAAAAACATGTAACTTTACTACTCCTTTAAAGCCATACAACACTCAAGGGTCATTGGAAGAATTAAAGGGATTTGAGGAGCTCAATCTTGAAAGAGACAATTTAGTGGTGCAAAAAAAGACAAAGGCAGAAGTGAGAATAACATGACTTCATAAATCCAGATCTTATCACTCTGCATTTACTAGACACTCCACGAGATCTTCAAAATTCCTACAATCAAGATTTTCTGCACTCAGTCAACAACTCATACAATCCTGTGTAGATGCTGAAGCTTCTAAAATTCAGGCAGCTTTCGCACAAAAGAAAGCAGAAATAAAAGCTGAAGCCGCACACCAGGAAGCGGAAGCTGCACGCCAGAAAGCAGAAGCTGCAAGCCAGAAAGCAGAAATGGAAGCTGAATTCGCACACCAGGAAGCTGAAGCCGCACAACAGAAATCAGAAATAAATGTTTTGGAAAAACAATGTGAGCATGCCACAGCCATGGCAAGGTTAAGAGTTTTAGAACAAGCTGCTAGTAAAAGGGAAAGAGACAACAGTTGCAGACACTCAGTTGTATCTTATGCCTCAGATTCTTTGCATACCTCTACTGAACATCAACTCCCTGTCACAGCAACCAAAGCACTCTTATGCCCTGTACACATAAGCGGAATTTCTGTCGGAAAAAACTTGTAAGCTTGGCTTCTATACACACGGTCACACAAAAGTTCTATGAACTTTCGACCATCAAGAACGCGTTGACATAAAACACTACGACAAGCCGAGAAAATTAAGTTCAATGCTTCCGAGCATGCGTTGGAATTTTGCACGTCGGAATTGATACAGACGATCAGAATTTCCGTTCAGAATTTTTTCCGTCGGAAAAATAGAGAACCTGCTCTCAATCTTTTGCATACACACGGTCGGAATTTCCAACCAAAAGTTCACATCGGACTTTTGCTGGTGGAAATTCCGCTTGTGTGTATGGGGCAAAAGTCTCTTCTCTGCACCTACTGTACCTCAAGCCACTTTGTCTTTATATCTCCCAGTACATCAGACTGCAGCATTTCAGCAAGCAGAAGACACTGGTATGCATATAACAGACTGTCCACCTTACTTTGGCACTAACCAAGTACCTGTTAGCAAGCACATTAATCCACAGCTACAAGCCGACATGTCAATGAACTTTAAGCCAGTTCCAGCATTGAATGCTTTCGCACCAACATATGTTCCCAAGTCACTTAATGTCAATGCATCAGCCATCACAACCAACTCTGTTCCACCTGCAGTCATGCATCTAAAGTCTGAGAACACGGACATGTCACAGTTTGCTAAATACATGCTCCGCAGAGAGCTCATTAAAACAGGCCTCACCAAGTTTGATGACAAGCCTGAAAATTACAGAGGCTGGAAATCCACCTTTAAGGCCACAATGAGTGACCTAGACATCAATGCCACAGAGGAATTAGATCTGTTCATCAGATGGCTAGGTTCCTAGTCTACTGAATGCATCAAGAGGCTCAAAGCAGTTCATATCGACAACCCTGCTGGCAGGCCTTAACGCTGCTTGGGACAGACTTGAACGTACCTTTGGCAGCCCAGAGGCCATTGAAGATGCCTTATTCAAAAGGTTGCAAAGCTTCCCAAAGATTTCTTCTAGAGACAATCTAAAATTTCAAGAATTAGCGATGTTCTATTAGAGCTTCAACTTGCTAAAGCGGACATCAACTTATCTGGTCTCAGTTACCTTGACACCGCTCGTGGCATCAACCCTATTGTTCTCAAGCTACCATATGGCATTCAATAAATTGAGGGGGTTTAAATGGGACTTTAAGGAAGCCATGGTCTGGTAAGGCCAAGTATTTCCATCCCAGGGGACTTTAAATGAAAGACATGGAATAGTAATACCATGTATTTCCATCCCTATAAATTCAAGGAGGGGAGCAAAAGGGGCGGGGCTTTGAATGAAGCATGTGTTTGCAAAAGCATAAATAGGTAAACAATTGGAATTTATTGCATATTACAATATAAACAAGCATATAGAATTGATTTCAAAGACATAATATATAAACATATAATAGTCATAGAATATACAATGAGTAAAATAGTAACAAAAGTATTCCAAGGTAGATTCTTGTAAAATTCCATAGTTTACCAAGACAAACTGAATAAAAACATAAAATGAATAAAGCCTGCAGGGCCTAAGGCATTTAGGAAAAATGGGCAGCGCTTGGATCAAAGTATAAAGAAAATCATCAAGTTGCCTTTCCTCCTTTTTCCTACTTCTGCGAGTTCATCAAAAGAATTGCAGACAATAAGAATGACCCAAGTTAGTCCTATGGTGACTGTAACCCTCTCAGTTCACCCTCTCCAAGACCTATGAACACACCTATGACACACAGAGACCATAGAGGTCCAGTGTTAGTGAAAAGGACTAATGTTTTACCTGCACCTGCTACAGTTCTCGAAAAGACTGATCAAAACAAGAAAATTGAGAATCCAAATCCCCAATGTCCGATTAATTTCTTAAGTGGATGTGGCTTCAGAAAGGAAACCCTACAAGAACGTAAGGAACTTTTCAAGAAATTTGGATTTTGCTACAAATGCTGTGCCTCCACAGAACACTTTGCAAAGGATTGTAAAGCTATCAACAAATGTATAGAGTGTGACAGTAATGACCATCTGCAAGCTCTTCATCAATATCCACACAACTCTACTATGCTCACAAACAATCTTCGTGAGGCAAAGCAAGGTGGGGAGCGCACAGATCAAACAGCACCTTCCACCTCAGTGTTCTCTACATGTACAGAAAAGTCTGTGGAGAAGGACTCTGTGACAAATCCTGTGCAAAGATATTGCCATGGATATGCAGTAATGTTGGTCTGTCAGCTTACCTCTCCTCTATGTGTTCACCTTTAGAGGCCAGCCACTCTCACCTGGCTGCTTAAGTAATCTCTCCTCCAAGCATGGCTCCACCCCAGCCCCTATCAGAGAACTCTATATTAACCTGTGCACTGCAAGCCAGCCCTGCTGATCAACATTGTATGTTTAGCTTTTGTGTGCGACTTGCTGTGTCTTCTACGTCTGATTCCAGTTACCGATCTTGGCTTGTTCTCGACTATCCCTGCCTGCTTGTGACCCTGACCTTTGGCGTGTTCTATGTCTATCCTTGTCTGCTAGTCGCCTCGACCTTTGGCTTATCCGCTTATTATCCTCCTGTAGCCTATTGTGAGCTGGGAGACTCTGGGGGGCGCGACCTGGAGCCAGTTGCAGCCCAGTCCATCCTCACCACTAGAGTCTCTGGTGAACACCTGCTGGCTCTAGGGTTGCCACCTTTTCTTCAAGCCAAACCCGAACACTTTAGCGGTGCACGGCATGGCACCCCAACCGCAGTGCCATTTTGCTGTGATTGTCACCCGATTGTACAGAGATGGGGGGAAATTACAGAGGAGGGGGGTGCAAATACAGAGGAGGGAGTGCAAATACAGAGGAGGGGGTCAATTACAGAGGAGGGGTGCAAATACAGGAGGAGAGGGCTAATTACAGAGATAGGGGTGAAATTAGAGGAGGGGGCAATTACAGAGGAGGGGGGTGCAAATACAGAGGAGGGGGTAATTACTGAGATAGGGGGGCAATTAGAGGAGGGGGGGACAAATACAGAGGAGGGGGATGCAATTACAGAGGAGAGGGGCAAATACAGAGGAGGGGGGGCAAATACAGAGGAGTCAAAACATAAGGGAGAGAGAGAGGTGACAGGCAACTGCTGGTGCGGAGGTTTCTAATAAAAGAAATGCTTTAAAACAATCCACTCACTCTTCATGTTAGAGCTGAAGGCATGTCAGTCTGTGAAGTCGGCTGGCCCGTTCTCCCCTCCAATCCACACTGCTGCTATCACTGAATCACTGGAGGAAACAGAGAGCCGCGGGAAACTCATGTGAACTGTCAGCCTCTGATGATGGAGGCGTGGTTAAGCCTCCTGAACGATCTAATTGGTCACAGCATCCCAGGCTGACAGCTCACTGCAGTTTCCCCGCAGCTCTGTATCCTTGGCTTTCTCCAGCGATTCAGTGATAACAGTAGCATGGATCGGGAGAATGGGACAGCAGAGTTCACAGACTGACATGCCTACAGCTCTAACATGAAGAGTGAGTGGATTGTTTTTCAGCATTTCTTTTATTAAAAACTTCCGCACCAGCAGCTGCCTGTCACTTCTCTCTCTCCCTTATGTTTAAATTGCTCTGTAATTGTTCCCCCACCCGCCCCTCTGATCCCCCTGCTGTCTGGGTTCCCTGTGTGCTGGGGGTCGTAAAAGGAGGCCCCATGGTACCCCCGTCAGCTGGAAATGGTGTCCGGATGTAAGACAGAGGGAAACCCGGGCACAGCCTCCTAAACCTGTACTGTCCGGGTAAAAACCGGACAGGTGGCAACCCTAGCTGGCTCTTAGACTCCGCTCACTGGGGAATCTTATGCTCTAGCTCCCTGTGAGATCTGTGTTGGTTCTCTGGTGGAACTGCCTTCCTTAACCACCCAGAGTTCCATCCGCAGCAGTCGGCCGTAGGGTCCACTACCGTAGCGGTGCACTCCTGACCTCAACGGTGTGCATCTGTCATCTGGCCCCAGGTGACCTGACAGTTTGATCAGCCATGGACCCGGCTGACGTGCCGCTTCCCGCAGATGATCCATTGCAGGGCATGGTCCGCAGACTTGAGACCCAGGATTCGAATCAGACTCAGGTGATGCGATTCCTCCAGGATCTGGCTTCCCGCTTTGAGCAGTTTCAGGCCTCCTTGGGAACCCCCGAATCAGAAACCTCAAGTACAATCAGCGGCTGCACCTATCGCACCAGTCGCAGCCACACATTCACTACAACTACCAACTCCGTCCCGTTTCTCTGGGGACTCCAAGGCCTGCAGGGGGTTCCTCAGCCAATGTACTATTCATTTTGAGCTCCAGCCTCAAAACTTCCTGTCTGATCGGGCAAAGGTAGCCTATATCATTTCCCTCCTCTCCGGTGAAGCTTTAGCCTGAGCTGCCCCCCTGTGGAAGAAGAATGATCCGGTGGTTTCTAGCCTGTCCGACTTCTTCAAGCTCTTTCGTAACATATTCGAGGAGCCGGCTCGGGTTTCTTCAGCGGCTAGTCCCCTTTTACGTCTTCGCCAAGAATCTTATTCAGTGGGACAATATGCTCTTCAGTTCCGTATCCTCACAGCTGAATTGAGCTGAAACAATGAGGCCCTGGTCGCAACCTTTTCACATGGCCTCTCTGACCGAGTGAAAGACGAATTAGCGGGAAGAGCCATCCCCGCCGATCTGGATGATGTAATTTCCTTGTGCAATCAGATCGACATTCGTTTTCAGGAGAGGTCCCTAGAAAAAAGATGCCAGCACTCCCTGGGCCCTAGCCAGTCTGAGCTCCCCTCCCTTCGTCCCATGGAGCATCTTCTGCCTGCTGAGGAACCTATGCAGCTGCGCCAGACCAGACTAACCCCCGAAGAACGTGCTAGGCGCAGAACTCTGGGCTTGTGTCTTTATTGTGGAGACAAGGGTCATTTTCGTGACTCCTGCTCGCTTCGTCCGGGAAACGCTCCGGTCTAATACATTTGGAAGGTGGAGTATTGGACCCAGAAACATCACATTCTTGTCTTCTTCTTCCGGTGTTCCTTCATGTAGGCATGTCTCCTCAATCGACCCTTGCATATCTGGATTCCGGGGCTGCCGGAAATGTTATGGACTGGAGAACTGCTTCTTCTATGAAGCCTACCCTTTCACCCCTCACTACGCCACTGGTAGTCTCGGCAATTGATGGCACTGTTCTCCCCGTGGGCCCTATTCGCTTCCAGATGCTACCTATTAGGATGTCGGTAGGGATACTCCACCAGGAATGGATATCCTTCCTCATTCTACCAAAGGCCTCTACCCCCATTGTATTTGGCCTTCCTTCTGCTCCAGCCTTGGTTCCCATATTTGTTTGAAAAATTTTCTGTCTCCATGGGGTTCCTTCTCATATTGTTTCCGACAGGGGTGTTCAATTTACGTCTCGTTTTTGGAGAGCCTTTTGCAAATCCCTCAATATTGTCTTGGATTTTTCCTCTTCTTATCATCCTCAATCCAATGGACAGACTGAGAGGGTTAATCAGGAGTTAGAGGTCTTTCTTCACACCTTAGTCTCTACTCATCATGACGATTGGTCCTCTCTACTCCCGTGGGCAGATTTCTCATAACAATCATGTAAATACCAGTTCGCAGAGGACGCCCTTTTTCACAGTTTATGGAAAACACCCTCAACTTCCTCTTCCCATGACCTGTTCTCCAGATATTCCAGCTTTGGCTACGGCTCAGGAGTTTTTCAATTCTATTTGGGGTGACATTCATGATTCCCTCCGGGCAGCTGCTGACAAATTCAAAGGCTTTGCCGACCGCCACAGGCGGAAACTGCCTTCTCTTCAGCCAGGGGACAAAGTCTGGCTCTCCACCAGGAACATCAAGCTCCGAGTTCCTTCTCTGAAGTTTGCTCCAAGATTCATTGGTCTGTACACTATAACTTTTAAACTGAATCCAGTTTGTTTCCAACTCCAGATTCCCGAAAACCCTTAAAATCACTAACTCCTTCCATGTTGCCCTTCTGAAGCCTTTAGTCCTCAATAAGTTCTCTCGTCCTCTCCCTACCGTGGCGCCAGTCTCTGAGGAATATCAGGATTACGAAGTCAGTCAAATTCTGGATTCCCGACTCTGTAGAGGCATTCTTCAGTACCTCGTGCATTGGAAAGGGTTTGGTCCTGAGGAGAGGTCTTGGATCACTGCATCTGAGGTCTTTGCACCTCGTCTGTTGAAGAAGTTTCATCTGAAGTTCCCCTCTAAACCTGGACCCAGGCGGGGAAGGGGGAGACCTTCGTAAGAGGGAGGGTACTGTCATGGATATGCAGTAATGTTTGTCTGTCAGCTTACCTCACGTCCATGTGTTCACCTTTAGAGGCCAGTCACTCTCACCTGGCTGCTTAAGTAAGCTCTCCTCCAAGCATGGCTCCACCTCAGCCCCTATTAGAGAACTCTATATTAACCTGTGCACTGCAAGCCAGCCCTGCTGATCAACATTGTATGTTTAGCTTTCGTGTGTGACTTGCTGTGTCTTCTACGTCTGATTCCAGTTACCGATCTTGGCTTGTTCTTGACTATCCCTGCCTGCTTGTGACCCTGACTTTTGGCATGTTCTATGTTTATCCTTGTCTGCTAGTCACCCCGACCTTTGGCTTATCCCCTTACTATCCTCCTGTAGCCTACTGTGAGTGTGAGCTGGGAGACTCTGGGGGCCGCCACCTGGAGCCAGTTGCAGCCCAGTCCATCCTCATCACTAGAGTCTCTGGTGAACACCTGCTTGGCTCTTAGACTCTGCGCCCTGGGGGATCTTTTGCTCTAACTTCCTGTGGGATCCGTGTTGGTTCTCCAGTAGACCTGCCTTCCTTAACCACTCAGAGTTCCATCCACAGCAGTCAGCCATAGGGTCCACTACCGTAGCAGTGCACTCCTGACCTCAACGGTGTGCATCTGTCATCTGGCCTCAGGTGACCTGACAGATATTCTTGGTTTGTGTATACCCCAATGGTCAACCTGAAAAGACTATAAAACTGAATACTGTTCTGGATGATCAGAGCAACAGATCCCTTGCAAGAACACATTTTTTTGTACTGTTGAACATAACAGGAGATGCTCTACCTTATATCCCAAGCACTTGTTCCGGCACTACAGAAGTCTTGGGTAGGAGAGCCAGCGGTCTTGTAGTTGCTCCCCTGAATGACAAAGTGGAAATTCTTGCCCGCTATTACTGAGTGAAACCAGATTCCAAGCAGAAAAAAGGAGATCCCTACTCCTGAAGCTGCCTTTCACCATTCTCACTTGAAGGGCATAGCCGACCAAATACCAGCCCTCGAAGAAAGTGCTGGTATCCTGTTGTTACTTGGCCCAGACATCTTAAGGGTGCACAAGGTTTGTCAGCAAATCAACGGTCCACATGATGCACCATATGCTCAGTGTCTGGATCTAGGCTGGGTCATCATAAGCAATGTCTGTCGAGACAAAGGCAAAAGGTCTTACTCAGTCTCTTCCTTTAAAACACACGTCCTGTCAAACGGACGGACTACTTGTTCAGCACGACCACTTCAATATAATGTGAAAGATAGACTGTTTGAAAAAGGTGCACAATGGCACATCATACAAGATGATAAGAAAGCCCTTAATGTCTGCGATGACAACATCGGCAACACAGTGTTCAAGGTAACCACTAAAGACAATGAGTTGGTATCTACAGACACAGGATTCTTGAAAACCATGAGTAAAGAGTTCTACCAAGATGATTCCAACAGTTGGGTAGCACCTCTACCATTTCGTACCACAAGAAAGAGTCTACCAAATAACAGTGGAACGCATTAAGAAGTTCTCGACGCCTGAACAATGGCACTATGTTCCCACTAAACTCAACCCTGCTGATCGCGGCAGTCGTGCAATACCTACTACTGTATTTTCCTCTTTTTCTCAATTATTATTCTTTTACACTACAAGCAGGGATGAGCCGAACACCCCCCTGTTCGGTTCGCACCAGAACCTGCGAACAGACAAAATGTTCGTGTAAACTTTAGAACCCTATTAAATACAATGGACTCGAACGTTCGAAATCTAAAGTGTTAATTATAAAGGCTAATATGCAAGTTATTGTCCTAAAAAGTGTTTGGGGACCTGGGTCCTGCCCCAGGGGACATGTATCAATGCAAAAAGAAGTTTTAAAAACGGCCGTTTTTTCGGGAGCAGTGATTTTAATAATGCTTAAAATGAAAAAATAAAAGTGAAATATTCCTTTAAATTTCGTACCTGGGGGGTGTGTATGATATGCATGTAAAGTGGCGCATGTTTCCCGTGCTTAGAACTGTCCCTGCAAAAAATGTCATTTTTGAAAGAAAAGAAATGCATTTAAAACTGACTCGCGGCTATTAATGAATTGTCGGCTCCCGGCAATACATACAAAAGTCATTGAGAAAAAAAAAAAAAAAAAAGTGTGGGGGTTCCCCAGAATTCAATTACCAGGCCCTTCAGATCTGGCATAGATTTTAAGGGGAACTCCACCCCAAGTTTAAAAAAAAAATGGCGTGGAGTCCCCCTAAAAATCCATACCAGACCCCTTATCCGAGCACGCAACCTGGCCGGCCGCAGGGGAAAAGGTGGGGACGAGAGAGCGGCCCCCCCTCCCTCCTGAACCGTACCAAGCCACATGCCCTCAACATGGGGAGGATGTCCCCATGTTGATGGGGACAAGGGCCTCATCCCCACAACCCTTGCCCGGTGGTTGTGGGGGTCTGCGGGCGGCGGGCTTATCGGAATCTGGAAGACACCTTTAACAAAGGGGACCCCCAGATCCCGCCCCCCCCCCCCTATGTGAATTGGTAACGGGTACATTGTACCCCTACCATTTCACGAAGAAAGCGTAAAAAAAATGTTTAAAAAAACACACAAACACCTTGAAAAAGTCCTTTATTTAAATAAATAAATAAATAAACATTCCAGCGGTGAAATCCAGTGTCCCGCGGCGATCCCGATGTCCAGCGCTGTCCTTCATTGGTTGTGCCTGAGCGGACCTGATGGGGAACTCCCTCTCAGTATTTTAAATGTATAGACCCGCCCCTTCTAATGTTCCCCATCAGGTCCGCTTAGCGGACGAGATGCAGAACATGAGAAGGGGCGGGTCTATACATGTATTACCAAAGTGAGAGCAGTTCCCCATCAGGTCCGCCCCCTCGGTATGTCAGACCCGCCTACGTCATTGGCTTGAGCGGGGAACTTCCTTCACTATGTAAATTTAAATTTACATAGTGAAGGAAGTTCCCCGCTCAAGCCAATGACGTAGGCGGGTCCGACATACCGAGGAGGCGGACCTGATGGGGAACTGCTCTCACTTTGGTAATACATGTATAGACCCGCCCCTTCTCATGTTCCGCATCTGGTCCGCTGAGCGGACCTGATGGGGAACTTTAGAAGGGGCGGGTCTATACATTTAAAATACTGAGAGGGAGTTCCCCATCAGGTCCGCTCAGGCACAACCAATGACGGACAGCGCTGGACATCGGGATCGCCGCGGGACACTGGATTTCACCGCTGGAATGGGTTTTTTTTTTTTTTTTTTTTTTTTTAATAAAGGACTTTTTCAAGGTGTTTGTGTGTTTTTTTAAACATTTTTTTACGCTTTCTTCGTGAAATGGTAGGGGTACAATGTACCCCTTACCAATTCACATAGGGGGGGGGCCGGGATCTGGGGGTCCTCTTTGTTAAAGGGGTCTTCCAGATTCCGATAAGCCCCCCGCCCGCAGACCCCCACAACCACCAGGCAAGGGTTGTGGGGATGAGGCCCTTGTCCCCATCAACATGGGGACATCCTCCCCATGTTGAGGGCATGTGGCTTGGTATGGTTCAGGAGGGAGGGGGGGCCGATCTCTCGTCCCCCCCTTTTCCCCTGCGGCCGGCCAGGTTGCATGCTCGGATAAGGGGTCTGGTATGGATTTTTAGGGGGACTCCACGCCATTTTTTTTTTAATTTGGGGTGGAGTTCCCCTTAAAATCCATGCCAGATCTGAAGGGCCTGGAATGGATATTTGGGGGAACCCCACGTCAATTTTTTTTTATTTGCGGCGGGGTTCCCCTTAATATCCATTCCAGACCTGAAGGGCCTGGTAATTGAATTCTGGGGAACCCCCACGCTTTTTTTTTTTTTTTTTATCAATGACTTTTGTATGTATTGCCGGGAGCCGACAATTCATTAATAGCCGCGAGTCAGTTTTAAATGCATTTTTTTCTTTCAAAAATGACACTTTTTGCAGGGACAGTTCTAAGCACGGGAAACATGCGCCACTTCACATGCATATCATACACACCCCCCAGGTACGAAATTTAAAGGAATATTTCACTTTTATTTTTTCATTTTAAGCATTATTAAAATCACTGCTCCCGAAAAAACGGCCGTTTTTAAAACTTCTTTTTGCATTGATACATGTCCCCTGGGGCAGGACCCGGGTCCCCAAACACTTTTTAGGACAATAACTTGCATATCAGCCTTTATAATTAGCACTTTAGATTTCTCCCATAGATTTTTCGAATTTGCCGCGAACACCCCAATTTGTTCGCTGTTCGGCGAACGGGCGAACAGGCAATGTTCGAGTCGAACATGAGTTCGACTCGAACTCGAAGCTCATCCCTAACTACAAGTAAGTTACTAGTTTATGTTACTAGGTTGGCCCTAGGGCACTATAATATATATATTTCTCTTGTTTCTTTGATAGACTATGTTGGTTTATTTCATAAATACTTGGTGCATCCCCATGTTCCCACTACTCACTTTCCCCTCTCTCTTCCTCACCATTTCAGCCTAGTGAGACGCCCTCTATACGGGCACAGGTTTTTGGGGTTGAGACACCTGGGAGGGGGTGAAGCGATTGCATTGGGCAAATTCAAGTGATACTTTTGGTAAGTGTTAGATACTGGTATCAGTAGCTGATATACTTGCGAAGTACAATACAAATGTATATATTTATGATGCATATCTAAAATTTGATTTTCTATCTTGAAATTTAGAAGCTCCTGAGGAAGCGATTTGCGGACAATCGCAAAACATGTTGAGCTATTTTTAAAGAAATACATGGACTTCCTTTTGGGGGACATCTCTTTGCCATATATATCTTCAGTGGGAAGATTCATCATGTACACCCACGAATTGAGTATTTTGTATCATTGAATGTCCCAGTATGGTTCATGTCCATGTTTTCTTATTTTAGATTATACCTATTGTATTCTGAGAATACAATTAGTATATTGTACTATTGTGCTAATAAAATTTGTTTAATTTATATATATTCGTGCCTTCAAAGTCCATTTTCAATCTACCTAGCTACATACATAATGTGAAAGATAGACTGTTTGAAAAAGGTGCACAATGGCACATCATACAAGATGATAAGAAAGCCCTTAATGTCTGCGATGACAACATCGGCAACACAGTGTTCAAGGTAACCACTAAAGACAATGAGTTGGTATCTACAGACACAGGATTCTTGAAAACCATGAGTAAAGAGTTCTACCAAGATGATTCCAACAGTTGGGTAGCACCTCTACCATTTCGTACCACAAGAAAGAGTCTACCAAATAACAGTGGAACGCATTAAGAAGTTCTCGACGCCTGAACAATGGCACTATGTTCCCACTAAACTCAACCCTGCTGATCGCGGCAGTCGTGCAATACCTACTACTGTATTTCTGGACACATCATGGCTATCTCCACCAGTACTCTTGAATGATAAACTCATCTCAAGTTCTACAGATTCTAACTTTGAACTGGTTCATCCAGAATCTGATAAGGAATTCAGAGATGTTACCATCACACTTATAACGCCTCTGTGAAACCAAGGTTAAGGCTGAGTCCTCACCACTTTGAACGCTTTTCTAAGTGGTCCTCTGTTGTACGAGCTATTGCACGTTTTATTCACGTTGCTCATCAGTTTGCAAACAGCTCTAGCACTGAAAAAGAGTGTCACAAGTGGCACATCTGTAAAGGCCCCCTCACAATTGAGGAAGTCTCTCAAGCAGAAAGAGTTATTTACCAATGTGTCCAACATGAAGTGTGCTCACAAGAGATTGCTAACGTATCAAAAGGACTTAACCTATCTAAGGATAGCCCTCTGTACAAATTAAATCCAATAATTGATCAAAACAAGTTACTTCGAGTTGGTGGTCGCATTGGAAGGTCGAATTTGTTTACTGAAGAGAAAAATCCCCTCATTATTCCAGGACATCATCAAATTACTGCTCTGTTAGTTAGGCATTTCCATGAGCAAGTTCAGCACCAAGAACGTCACTTCAAGGAGCAGTAAGGTCTTCAGGTTTCTGGATCGTCGGGGTGAAAAGGTGTGTAGCGGGTGGTTACATTTAGGGGGAAGCATCTGAGTGGCAACTAGGCTCAGATGCACTAATTGTTAGTTTTCATGGACCATTTCTATCCCTGGGAGATGGTACTGGTGTGTAGTTCCCTGGGGCCTATAGGTGGCACTGTTGCCATGGGTCCGGGTTGAACCGCAGTACAAGGTTGTGCCTTTTTTTGTCCCCTCTTGGCAGCAGTACGGCGGGGCGGGGAACCTGCTGTGCCTGTCGGGAGAGCATATAAAAGGGATAAAAAAGGGATATAAAAGCCATCTTCCAGAGGGGTCGGTTTTCGCGCTCAGACACCTTAGGCCTAGGTGCGTGTGTGTGGCCTCCGGGTGCCCTAGGCCCAGAGGTCTGGTCGGGTTGTCTCTGGGTGCCCTAGGCCCGGAGACGGAGCTGCTGTTCCATCTCAGACACCTTCAGTCTGGGGTGAGGTACTTTGGAGAAAGGCCCGGAGCCCAGCAGCTGTTGGCTGGGATCCACCGGGGACCGAGACTCCCAGGGATCTGCCTTGCGAGGGGACCCGTATCCAGGACGAGGAGGCCAGGGAGGTGACCCTTTCTGAAGACCCAGGGCAGAGTCGTGGTGACAGATGGGGCCTCTGGTAACTCTCCGGAGGGATGTTCTTGTCCTGTAAAGGGCCAGTTTACTAACGGAAGGAAGTGCGTGTTCTTTAAGTCACAGTGGCAGTGACACTACGCACCCAAGGTCAGTGGCGCTGGTTTTCATCATCTTTTTCACCCGGTCAGTGGCAGTGACCAACTTCAGGGTCTGTGGCAGAGACCGTGCGCCAAGCCTGTTCGTGATAATCGGAACAGGAGAAAACCCAAATTCAAGTTTGTGCCTGGACCTCCTCCCACCTTATCTGACCTGTGTCTTGTCCCAACCTGTCTGCTCTCAAAGAGACTGTTTATTGTGCTAAAAGAATAAATAAGAGTTGGACCTTTCAGTTGGTGTGGACAGTTGCTTACTGGGGAGAACTAAAGGCTTGTTTCTGATTACCACAGAAGCGAGGTCAGCACTGGAGGTTTTTAAACACTGGCTGCAAGCAGGCCCGAGAAACTAACACCGCTCAACCTCCCATTCAAGAGGGTACGGGCTTGTGGTGCGGTGTGCCTCATTCTTTCCTGCGGAGGAGACAAGCAGAAGAAAAGCAGGTAAAAGTCTGGGGTTGGTGCGCTACACGTGGGGGCTAGTCCTGGATGTGTTTGCGACCACAGAGTGAAACCCCCCCAGAAACTGAACTTTTATTCCCCAGTGAAGTTCCGTGGAGGTCGGCCATGTTTAAAACTGCGCCACGAGGAGAACCCTGACTGCGTAGTTCGCGGGCGTGTCTATTCAAAAAAGCCCGCGAGCGATGTAGGAGATGGGAGGAGTCTGACCATGTATGGAGTTACACGTGGGGACTTTGGCGCGAAAAGGTCAGTGCGCGATGGAGCAGCAGATGGTCAGCATGTCGTCTCATGCATCATGGGTTCCAGCTTCTACAACTGTGAAAATGACCTCATTCGCTGCTTCGCTTATGGATACAGGGATTCGGCTCAAGCCCAGGGGAAGATTTGCCCTCTACGTGTGCAAGGACGTGGAGGCCCTCGGTGTGATTTGTCCCAGCTGCTCGGGACTGGTGGTTCATCTGAAGCCATTTGGGTGATGCGAAAGCTGTAAGGAGTTTCTGTTCGAGGTGGAGCAACCTACAGAGAGGCCTCGGGCCTTCCACCTCAATTGCCTTACGGGCGCCACCACTCTGGAAGGAGGAATCAAAGCTTGTACAGCCACCCCTGCGCACACTGACAGGACTTCAGAGGAAGTCACAGAGGAGATCGCTTTAGTGAGTGAGAAACCGGAGGATGCTGCTTCGGTAACAACAGAGTCTTTTCTCCCACCGCCCAAGAGGAAGATGGGTCTTGTGAAGGCTTCCCGCGGCCGTGGTGGAGCAACGCCCCAGCGCTTACCCGGAACGGATGTCTCTGAAGGGAAAAGTCCCGGACGTCCGAGTCCTTCTTCAAGCCGAGGTAAGCCAGGGGGAGAGACTTTGTTAAAGGCCCCTAGCCCTGGGGATTCACATGTTAGTGAGTTGGCCAGAGGGGGTGAATCGTCCTTCACCAGGAATTACTTCCCTGCGGAGGAGTACGATACCTCTGACCTAGAGTCGCAAAAAAAAAAAAACAGCAAGCAAGTGAGTGTGACAGATGGTCTCGGGGGGGGGGGCAATTGCCCTGTTCCCCCCCTGGAGCCACCCCTGCTGGTGGCTTGGATACTCTATCTGGAAAAGAGTCAGGGACTGCGGGTTTCAAGAGAGAAACATGGAAAATAGGATGTATCTTAAGTGAATCAGTTAAAGATAATTCATAAGCAACCTCATTAAGTTTCCTCTTGACTGGGAATGGTCCCACAAATTTAGGTGCCAATTTCTTTGAGGGACATGCCAACCTGAGATTCGTAGTAGACAACCATACCTGGTCTCCCGGCTGGAGAATCAGTTAACCCCTCCTTTTCCTGTCAAAACCCATCTTGCTTGCTGCTTGTGCCTTGGTAACCGCTTCTTGAAGCAACTTATTGTTGCGGTTTAGGAAATCCACTGTGTCTTGGACAGTAGGAACTGTGGTCTCTGGAATAAAGTCAGGCAAGAAGGATGGGTGAAAACCATAATTTGCAAAGAAGGGTGACTGACCTGTGGCAGAGTGAGTGGCATTATTGTAGGCGAACTCCGCCAGTGGCAGAAGTGATACCCAGTCATCCTGGACAAAAGTGGTGAAGCATCGGATATACTGTTCCAATGTCTGATTGGTTCTCTCTGTCTGTCCATTGGTCTGGGGATGGTAGGCGGAGGACAAGGATCTTTCAATTTTAAGGGCTTAACACAGAGTTTTCCAGAATCTGGAAGTGAACTGAACCCCCCGATCGGAGACAATGTTCATAGGGACTCCGTGAAGCCTCACAATCTCTCTGATAAATACTTGAGCCGTCTCCATGGCCGAGGGAGTACTCTTCAGAGGCAAGAAATGGGCCATTTTGGACAGTCGGTCCACTATCACAAAGATGGCTGTGCATCCTTCAGATGGGGGAAGTTCCACAATGAAATCCATGGCTATCATTTTCCATGGTCTGTCAGGGACTGGCAGTGGCCGTAGTAGACCCCAAGCTCGGTTCTTTGTACCCTTGCTGCGGTTGCAGATTGCACAGGAATTCACGTACCTCTTACAGGTTTCTTCTAGGTCCGGCCACCAAAATGTGCGTTTCAGGAGATCAAGCGTCTTGTGGACCCCAAAATGACTTGCTAGGGGATGATCATAAGAAAGACCCAAAATGGTTATACGTAAACATTCAGGCACAAATACCTTGCTTCCGTTAAACAGCAATCCTTCCCGGAGTGTCAGCGTGACCCCTGGAGGGTTAGGAACGTCTGTCGAAGCCTGCTTCATTCGGTTGAGGAGGTTGCCCTGTAAAAGTAAGAAGTTATTTTCAGACAAGATGGTATCTGCTACTGGTGGTTCCTTGGGGTCATCGAACATACGAGACAGTGCATCTGGTTTGACATTCTTCAAGCCCGGCCGATAGGTAATGTGGAACACAAATCGGGAAAAGAACAGGGCCCAACGTGCTTGACGTGGCTTCAGATGTTTAGCAGTCCTCAGATACTCAAGATTTTTGTGGTCAGTATAGACCAGGGATATGCAATTAGCGGACCTCCAGCTGTTGCAAAACTACAAGTCCCATCATGCCTCTGCCTCTGGGTGTCATGCTTGTGGCTGTCAGAGTCTTGCTATGCCTCATGGGAATTGTAGTTCTGCAACAGCTGGAGGTCCGCTAATTGCATATCCCTGGTATAGACCAATATGGGATGCGCTGCTCCCTCCAGGAGGTATCTCCACTCTTCTAAAGCCACCTTAATGGCCAGTAATTCTCGGTCCCCAACGTCATAGTTTCTCTCTCCTGGGGAGAGCCTGCGGGAGAAAAAGGCTACTGGATGCATCAGATCCTTAGGGCCTTGGCGTTGGGAGATGACTGCTCCAATAGCGACTTCAGATGCATCTACTTCTAGTGTATACGGCAGAGACGGGTCCGGGTGACCAAGAACAGGTGCTGAAGTAAACGGTCTCTTCAAGGTTTCAAATGCGGCTTGTGCTTTGGGTGTCCAATGGAAGCAAAGGTTCTGTCTAGTCAGTTGTGTGATAGGGGTGAGGATGGCGGAAAAGCCCTTAATGAACCTCCTGTAAAAGTTGGCAAATCCTACGAAGTGCTGCACCCCCTTCTTGTCAGTAGGTGCAGGCCAGTCTAAGATAGCAGAGACCTTTTCAGAGTCCATCTTGATCCCTTCAGGTGAGATTATCAGTCCCAGGAATTGGATGCTGCTTTGTTCAAATTCCCATTTTTCACCTATAGCATATAGTCTGTGTTGGCGGAGCCGGCTCAGCACCCTTTTGACATGAGAGTCTAGAGAAATGGAAAAAATCAGGATGTCATCTAGGTAAACAATCAAAAATATATCTAGGAAGTCTCGGAATATATCATTGACAAAGTGTTGGAAAGCAACCGGGGCATTGCATAGTCCAAAGGGCATCACTAAGTATTCATAGTGGCCAAATCAGGTGCAAAGGCCCTCTTCCACTCATCCCCTTGACGGATGCGGACTAAATTGTAGGCCCCCCGTAGATCTAGTTTGGTGAAGATGGTTGCAGACCTTAATCTCTGAAATAGTTCGGGTACTAGAGGGAGAGGATATCGGTTTTTAACTGTAATTTTGTTGAGCTCCCGATAAGGTCGTAGGGAGTGGTCCTTTTTCTCAACAAAAAATATTTCTGTTCCTACTGGGGAGGTAGATGGTCGGATGAACCCCTTTTTCAAGTTTTCTTGGATATATTCTTTAAGTGCCTCCTGTTCTCGTTCAGCGAGGGGGAAGATTCTACCGAAAGGGATTTCAGACCCTGGAAGCAGTTCAATTGGGCAGTCGTATGGCTGATGCGGGGGAAGAATGTCAGCCCCTCGCTTACTAAAGACATCCAGGAACTCATGGTAGGGTTCAGGTACGACTTGCCGCACCTAAGACTCAGAGTCCACACAAAATAGTGTTGTAGAAGAAGCTGGGGACCTAGGTAGGCAGTGCTCCTGGCAATAGGCTGAGTGGAAGTTGATTCTCCCTGTGGCCCAGTCAACTTGCGGATTATGAGCCTGCAGCCAGGGTAGGCCCAGAATAACAGGGAATAGCGGGGAGGTGATGACATCAAGGCTTAGGATTTCCTTATGTTGGGAGGAAGCCAACACGGGTAAGGGAAATGTCTCTTGGGTCACAGGTCCAGACTTGATACGTGACCCGTCAGCTAGAAAAACAGAAAGTCCTTGTGCTTTAGGTCTCAAGGGGATGCGTTGTTGTGTTGCAAAGGTTAGATCGATGAAGCAACTGCAGGCCCCGGAATCAATTATCGCGGTAACTGCAACTTCCCTTTCTAGCAGCTGAAAAGAGAAGGGAAGGGTTAGGTTGGTGGCATTGGTAGGTAAAGAAAAGTTATTAACTGAACAAATCATCCGCCACTTACGTGTCTTGGTTGGACAGGAACATACATAGTGGCCCGCTTCCCCACAGTATAGGCAGAGGTTATTCTGTCGTCGGTGCAGGCGTTCCTCTGGAGACAGAGAGGGGCGTATTAGGCCGATTTGCAAAGGCTCCGGTGCTTCGGTGGCAGAAGTAACAGGAGCGGGCTGAACTGGAGTGAAGCTAACAGGTGCGGAGTGAGTGGGAGCTGGGATCCGGGGCATCATCCAGACTGGACGTGGCTGCTGGGCTGATCTTTCGGATTGTCGCTCACGGAGACGACGGTCAATTTGAATGGCCAGTGTGATAAGGGCCTCCAGGGTATTTGGGACTCCGACACGTGCCAATTCATCTTTCAGACCTTCTGATAACCCCAAGCGGAACTGGTGTCGCAGGGCTGCGTCATTCCACTGTGTGTCTGCATTCCAGCGTCTAAAGTCTGTAACATAATCTTCGGGCCGTTCTGCGGCCTTGCTGGAGTGCATGAAGGCCAGCCTCTGCTGTGGTTGTTCGTTGCGGGTCGTCGTATAATTCGGCCATCGCGCCGAAGAAGGCGGCCATGGACTGTAACAATACATCGTTCTTTTCCAACATCTGAAGAGCCCAGGACTGGGGCTCACCCTGAAGCAGTGATATGATGAATCCTACTTTGGTGGTTTCAAGGGAGAAAGTTCGAGGTTGTAGGGCGAAGTACAGTTCACATGCGTTGCGGAAGGATCAAAATTTTCCCCGGTCACCTGAAAATCTCTCTGGTGCTGGAACTCTGGATTCAGGGGGCAGCATCACCACTGAGGTTGCTGCAGTGGCAGTCCTTGAGGCAGAAGGCTCAGCAGTGCTTGCTGGTGTAGCTAGAGTCTGTACACGTTGTTCCAGTTGCGTATAACCCTCCTGTAGAGATTTGACTGCTTGGGTAAAGGCTGCAAGGTGCTGGCAGATGTCATCCATGGCCGACTTCCCACTTGCAGGCTCAGACATCGCTGCCTGATACTGTTACGTACCTGCCGGATGAGCCTGACGTGCAGTGGGAAGGCCTCTCGTACAACCCCGGCTCAAGGGCCACCGATGTTGCAACAGTGGCCGCAAGAGCCTGGCGGTGTATGGGTGCCTGGTTCGTCTTTGGTCTTGTCAGTTCAGCTGGTGCAGCAGGGAACAGGAAGCAGGCTGGTAGGTGCACTGGCTGGGGAGACACTAAATACGTAGTCAGACAAGCCGGGTTTGGTAACAGACGATCAGATGTAGGTATAGACGACAGGCAGAGAATGGTCAGGATACAGGCAAAGTTCGGCAACAGGAAATCAAGCAGTGTAGAGCTGAGCGTGGTTACAAAGCAGGCCGGGATCAGGATAACAGAGATCAATCGTAGTCAAACAAGCCGGGTCAAACACAGGAAACAGATCAGATCACAGGAAGTCACTGGAACAGGTATAAACTGCAGATCAGGCAGCGAAGACACAGTGCTGCTGAGATGTTTAAATAAGGCAGCCTGTTGCCAATCACTGAAATCAGTCTGCACTATTAACCCTTAGGTGGCAGATCCATGACAGCCTGGCGCAGGAGACCTCGCCACTATGCCACCGCTGTCCCGTTTACAGAGACTCTTCAACCAGAAGGTTGCCAGTGAATATGGGTGGGATTATCCGTACCTACCCAAATAGCTTTTGTTTGAGATTGAGGCCTGTAGAGATCGGTGGTACTCTGAGTTTGTGTGGACACACATTAAGGTACCTCAGGCCAGAAGATATTTTCCATGTTCGCCCGCCGCGACTCTGCGGTTTAAAGATTGCAAAGCTGCTTGGATGTTGGGTCGGCACATTCATGCGGACAAAGTGCTTATCTGCTGGAAGGACAGGGACAATGTGGAGTATCACATAGATACCTTTGACAAACATTGGAAGCTGCTGGTGTTGCCTGACCCACACTACTATTTGTGAGAGACCGGACTCTTGTGTTTGTGTTTGAACTTTTTTTTTTTCTCTCAAGGAACTTTGCCCTATGTTAAAGGGTACTTTACTCTTTAGTGGAGCGGGAGTTGTTGCTGTTTGTTGTTCTCCTTTCTCTTCCCACTGCAAAGATAACAAGGACTTTGGGGTTGTAGTTAGTTGAGGGCCACAGTTCACAGAGAAGAGAATTTCCTTGCCATGAACAGGTGTTCTTACCGCGGCACTACCACTAGGTGGCGGTGTTGCGCAACTGTTATATCGTAAGTCTTACACTGCACTTACTTTTAGAGCGAAAGGGTTTTTCTTTAGGGAGGAACCTGTTCATTCTAAATTACACATTGTTAGATTATGTGTTTTCTTTTTCCTCTGCAGGTGAACGACAAGCAAGACTGCTGAGTATGGGGTGGGTCTTAGCTAGTTCTGCGGGAGGGAACTGTAAATTTTTATTGTAATGTTTGAGTGACTTTAAAATGTTTTATACACATGTACACCCTCATTCCCATCTGTGTTTCTTCCCTTTCCCATGTTAGGTTCCGGCACAAACAAACAAAATTTTAAATTGTAATTTTTTTTTTAGTTTGTCTCTGGATTTGGCTTATGTTGACTCTGGTTGAGGAGGCATAAATTGGTTTCAGACACGGGGGACCAGTGTTCACAAGTGAGGGGGATGTGTAGTGGGTGGTTACATTTAGGGGGAAGCATCTGAGTGGTAACTAGGCTCAGATGCACTAATTGTTGGGTTTCATGGACCATTTCTATCCCTGGGAGATGGTACTGGTTTGTAGTTCCCTGGGGCCTATAGGTGTTGCTGTTGCCATAGGTCCGGGTTGAACCGCAGTACAAGGTTGTGCCTTTTTTTGTCCCCTCTTGGCAGCAGTACGGCGGGGCGGGGAACCTGCTGTGCCTGTCGGGAGAGGATATAAAAGGGGGCGGCCATCTTCCAGAGGGGTCGGTTTTCGCGCTCAGGCACCTTAGGCCTGGGTGCGTGTGTGTCGCCTCTGGGTGCCCTAGGCCCGGAGGCCTGGTCGGGTTGTCTCTGGGTGCCGTAGGCCCGGAGACAGAGCTGCTGTTCCATCTCAGACACCTTCAGTCTGGGGTGAGGTACTTTGGAGAAAGGCCCGGAGCCCAGCAGCCTTTGGCTGGGATCCACCGGGGACCGAGACTCCCAGGGATCTGCCTTGCGAGGGGACCCGTATCCAGGACGAGGAGGCCAGGGAGGTGACCCTTTCTGAAGACCCAGCGCAGAGTCGTGGTGACAAATGGGGCCTCTGGTAACTCTCCGGAGGGATGTTCTTGTTCTGTAAAGGGCCAGTTTACTAACAGAAGGAAGTGCGTGTTCTTTAAGTCACAGTGGCAGTAACACTACGCACCCAAGGTCAGTGCCACTGGTTTTCATCATCTTTTTCACCCGGTCAGTGGCAGTGACCATCTTCAGGGTCTGTGGCAGAGACCGTGCGCCAAGCCTGTTCGTGATAATCGGAACAGGAGAAAACCCAAATTCAAGTTTGTGCCTGGACCTCCTCCCACCTTATCTGACCTGTGTATTGTCCCAACCTGTCTGCTCTCAAAGAGACTGTTTATTGTGCTAAAAGAATAAATAAGAGTTGGACCTTTCAGTTGGTGTGGACAGTTGCTTACTGGGGAGAACTAAAGGCTTGTTTCTGACTACCACAGAAGCGAGATCAGCACTGGAGGTTTTTAAACACTGGCTGAAACTAACAACCTCCCATTCAGGAGGGTACGGGCTTGTGGTGCGTCCATTCTTTCCTGCGGAGGAGCCAAGCAGAAGAAAAGCAGGTAAAGTCTGCTATCGTCCATACTCCACAAATGTGTCAAGTGCTAAAAACTGATGCCTTGTACACACGACCGGTTTTCCTGACATGCCAAAAACCAAAGTTTTTCCCGATGTGATTCCTCATCTAGCCTGCCTTGCATACACACGTTCAGGCAAAAAAACACTCGACCAAAGCGCGGTGACGTACAACACTTACAACGACACTATAAAGGGGAAATTCCATTCAAATGGCACCACCCCTTGGGCTACTTTTGCTGATCCTCATGTTAGTAAAAGTTTGGTGAGAGACGATTCGCGCTTTTCAGCCTTGTGCTTTTCAGCCCGTTACAGCGTGATGGATGTGCTATCTCCATTACGAACGCTAGTTTTACCAGAACGATCGCTCCCGTCTCATACTTGATTCTAAGCATGCGCATTTTTTTTCCCCCCTCGGAAAAGCATACGCACGAGCGGTTTTCGCGAAGAGAAAAAGACCGCTGGGAAACACGACGGGAAAAAATAGAGCAGGTTCTAATTTTTTTGCAGGCAGTTTTTTCGTGAAAACTGCTATGGATCATACACATGATCGGTTTTCCTGACCAATCTAAAAAATGCCAGTTTTCTCATCAGGAAAACCGGTCGTGTGTACGAGGCATAAGAGGAAAGCACCTACAACAACAGATGGCAGAGCTGCCGACTGACCAATTAAGCACTGAACCTCCGTTTACTAATTTTGGCATGGACATATTTGGCCCCTGGACTGTTGTTACATGCAGAACTCGTGGGGGAGTTGCTAACAATAAGCGATGGGCTGCGCTGTTCACTTGCTTGAGCATTCATGCCGTGCACATCGAAGTTATAGAATCAATGGACTCATCCTGTTTTATTAATGCCTTCAGAAGATTTGTATCTGTGCGACGACCTGTAAAGTTACTTAGATCTGACCGTGGGACTAATTTTACAAGAGCAGAAAAGATTGTGAACTTCTTGAATGACAACATGTATAAATGGGAATCCAACCCACCTCATTCCTCTCACATGCGAGGCTCCTAGGAACGCATGATTGGAGTTGCAAGGAAAATCCTGGACTCTATGCTACTGGACCAGAAAACTTCCCAGCAAACCCAACCTACAAGTGGGAGATAGTTCTCTTGAAAGAGACAGATTCTCATCGCAACCATTGGCCTATAGGTCTTATTACAAAGACAATGCCAAGTAACGACGGAAAAGTACGTGTAGCGGGGTCTCCTTTAAGACTCATTGGACTATCTTTCCCAGAACCCCCCTTGGCACCCAGGGTGCAGTGTTGTCACCACAGAGTCTCATGGGTGGAGCTATATAAGGAGGAGGTGAGGCTAAGCTCGGCCTCTTTGGGACACAAGACTTCAGTGGACAGATCTTCCTGTGCGGATCCGCTGTGGAGCAAGGCCTGAAGCCTGGGGCCTTGCGCCGCTACCCAAAGAGCCTTCCACCCCATTGCGAGCCTGGGTGGCATCTGACTTGGTCATCCTCAACCGTTGCTGAGCCGGAGACCCAACCGCTGCGGACGCTGTGTGTGGAGACACAGCAGGTGGAGGTCCCAGACTGGGATCGCGTCCGGAGGGGTGAGCGAGCACCTACTCAATCCATATACTTTACACTATTGTTAGGCCTACAGACTGCCGTGGCCCACCAGTTCATATTGGAGTCCCCACTGGAGATCCATAGCAGAACTGAATCAAGAGGATCTCTAGTGAAGTGCTCCGTGTTGGTACTTTTACCCCCCCTTTTGGATTACAAATGTGTTCCTGAAATGTGCACCACCATTTAAAGACTTGCGAAGAATTCATCTCCTAGAGACTGAGTTATAGGGTCAGGCCTGACCGGGTATTATTGTTTAGTAGCTGCGCCACAGGGCGCTTAGTTAACGGTCGCCACACGTGGCACGCCATTACTGTGTTCCATTAATGTGTAGTGTATCATTTGCTGCAGGGCTCTGCTAGAAGCACATGTTATCTGTTTTTACTGTTGATTTATCTTAATAAGAGAGAGTAAACTCATTATTCTTTTACTATTTGTATTGGTGTCTGAATATTCCATAGAGCCTAAGATATATTACCCTATACTAACTGTGCCAGAGTGGGTCGAGTAAATTGCCGGGGGTCAATGGCTGCGCTGCTATCACTCTATCCAATGAAGAGCCGAGAAGCCCGGGCAATGATCGTGTGCGTTCGCGATGTGGGACTTTCCAGGGCTCACGTAAGTAAAATGGGGGGCTGGGGGGTCGGTAATCGTGGGATGTTTTTTCACCTTAATGCATAGGATGCATTAGGGTGAAAAAACATGAACCTTTACAACCCCTTTAATAATAGAAAGCATAGATTTCGACGGGGAGTGTCATGTTTCACATGCTTTGTTATATGCCTTTAAATGTTTTATGTATTAGTCTGTCCCTGGTTCCTCCCCTTCCTGTATCTCAGCTTATCCTGTATAGTTAGCTCCACCCTTTGTTCATTTCCCAGTAATGCATCTCAGCATATGTCTGGACTGGATCACATTATGATCTTTTGACCTATCCAATGTTCATTGTTGTAAGATCCTCACAGTTTATGGATTAAACTTCACAAGATCAACAAGGTGTCGTCTGAATCAAGTCACTGTCTGTTTATCCAAATAAGATTGGGGTTATCGACATCTCAAAACAACTAACTGTAAGTTACAGAGATCACACTTTCAATGCTTAGATTGGAGAGGCAGAACAGGGCCCATTCACATTTATTTATATGTACAACGCACATGGAACTGTGTGAATGCAGCCAGGCTTATTTACACTTCTCTGTTTTCATGCAGCAAAATATTCTGAGGATACTGAAAATTATGTGCAGCCCTTTTGGTGATGTTAATTCTGCACTTAAGGCCACTGCTGGTGGAGTATGTCACAGACCCAACCTCCCCATATCTATTGTGTTCTTTTTGGGTTTGCAGATTTTACAATGGGCATCTGCTCATGAAGAAGTCAGATTATTGTCACAAAACGCGTTGAGATAAAGGATGTACCCATCATTATGTGTAGCCAGGCACACTTTTCAAGCATCCAGAGACATGAAGGCAGTCCTTGTACTTGTTTTTTATATTATTTGAGGGGAATTTAACTTGGGTAGGGATAGGAAATTTACGAGATGCCCAGGTAATTGACAGTCAAAATTGGGACCAACTATATACACGGTTTATCTCCTCTTCTCCTCCTGCACTTCCTTGCTTGCGGACTATCACTCCTCACTCCTCCAGCACATCACTTGCTTGCACTTCCCGGACCAGCTAGCACTGTAGGCCTGACACTGGCTCAGTCAGGCCTAAAGCAGATGCCCTTTGCAGGCAGGGTCCGCGGGATCCTATAGTGTAGCAAAAATAGTAAGTTCCAGTGCTAGCTGTACCTGTGGCTACTGCTCCCAACACCACCTCTTCAGGCACTGCCAGCCCTCCTGGCTGCAGCTGCCCCTTTCCACTGCCCGTGTCACAACAATCTTCCAGATTGGCTCTTATCCCTCCCTATATCCCCAAGAATAACCCTCCCTGTAACCCCAAAACTATCCCTCCCTATATCCCCAAGAATAACCCTCCGTGTAATACCAATATTATCCCTCCCTATATCCCCAAGAATAACCCTCCATGTAATACCAATATTATCCCTCCCTATATTCCCAAAAATAACCCTTCCTGTTACCCCAATACTATCCCTCCCTATATCCCCAAGAATAACCCTCCTTGTAACCCTAATACTATCCTCACCCACTGCATCTCAATCCTCTCAGGCGTGCCTCCCAGTCCTCTCCCGACTGTGTGAGCACTCACCAGCCCTCCTGGCTGCCTCTGTGGAACTCCTGGAGTCTTGCCCGTCAGTGTTCTTCCCCTGTCCTCTCTTGCTCCTCCTGTGCCTCCTGGTCAGGACACCTCTGTGAGTTGAAAGAGGGTTATGTTCGCACCCGAGCCCAGGCCCAAGGTCACCCCCCAGACTGGGGAGCTCCCTCAAAGGCCCAGACAGCCTAACACTCCATCTCCATCTTCCACCCAATCAACTCCTCCCCATTTGGGCTGACCGTAGTTATTTAAGGAGGCCTGCCCCATGCAAATCCAGATTGGGGATTGGTCAGGGCTCCTCAGAACACCCCAGATGGCTCCACCTCCCGTCTCCACCTATCTTTCCAAAGAATACCAGAACATTCTGGAAAGAAGTGGGAAATCCTGGTGACACCACCTGTGAGTCATCCAACTCTATTCTGAGTCAGTCCCCTCTCAGATCAAAAGCACACCTAGGCTTGGCTGCCAGCTAAGCCTGGAAATGTACCTGTTCTCACAAAAATGTACTATCACTCCTACCACACTAGAGGGTGCTACATGTGTTTTGTGAAAGACTTGGAAGAGTGTAATTTGTATATTTACAAATACTGAATACTATAAATACTATGTTGACTGTATGCCGAAACACGGTAGTATTTACAAATCAGCTTGCTATTTTAATGAACCACTTAAGGACCTGTGCACGACTATATACGTCCTCTTTTTGAAAAGGGATATCTCGGTAACGGCAGCAGCTGCTGCCACAACTGAGGTATCCATCTCTTCAGGCGCTGGTCTTGTAAATGATAATGGGGGTCTCTGCGGTGGATTCACCGCGAGATCACCGTTATCGGCGGCGGGAGAGGGCCCCCCCTCCCGCCGCTCTCCCGCGCCCTCCGCCGCTTACCGGAGCCGTCGGTAGTGGCGGAGGCGATCGGGTCCTCCCCCTAGCTGGGTATGGAGACGAGTGAGGGGAAGATGGCCCCCACCTGTCTCCATACCATAGCAGGGCGGAAGCGACGTCAAAACGTGACGTCCGCCCATACGTCTTAACGGCACATTTTTTTGTTGTAATTTTTTCAAATGACAATTTTTTTTTATTTTTTATCGCATTTTAGTCTAAATATGAGATCTGAGGTCTTTTTGACCCCAGATCTCATATTTAAGAGGACCTGTCATGCTTTTTTCTATTACAAGGGATGTTTACATTCCTTGTAATAGGAATAAAAGTGACCCATTTAAAAAAAAAATTAAAACAGTGTAAAAATAAATAAAATCAAGTAAAATAAATAAAAAATAATAATAATTTTTAAAGCGCCCCATCCCGACGAGCTCGCGCGCAGAAGCAAACGCATACGTGAGTAGCGCCTGCATATGAAAACGGTGTTCAAACCACACAAGTGAGGTATCACCGCAATTGTTAGAGTGAGAGCAATAATTCTAGCCCTAGATCTCCTCTGTAACTCAAAAGATGCAACCTATAGAGTTTTTTTAAAAGTCGCCTATGGAAATTTTTAAGGGTAAAAGTTTGACGCCATTCCACGAGCGGGTGCAATTTTGAAGCATGACATGTTGGGTATCAATTTACTCGGCGTAACATTATCTTTCACAATATAAAAAAATTGGGTGAACTTTACTGTTGTCTTATTTTTAATTCAAAAAAGTGATTTTTTTCCCAAAAAAGTGTGCTTGTAAGACCGCTGCGCAAATACGGTGTGACAAAAAGTAGTGCAATGACCACCATTTTATTCTCTAGGGTGTTTACCAATGTAAGAAGCATTCTTCCCACTGACCACCAATGTAAGAAGCATTGTCCCTGCCGACCAACAATGTAATGCCTTGTACACACAATCGGAATTTTTGATGGAAAAAGGAATTTTTTCATCGGATATTCCGACCGTGTGTATGCCCCATCTGACTTTTTCCATCAGAAATTCAGAGGAATTCCATCGGAGTTTAGATAGAGAACATGCTCTCTTTTACTCCAATGGAATTCCATCGGAATTCCGATGTGATTTTGGCCGGTCAAAAGTCTGACCGTGTGTACGGGGCATTAGGAGCATTCTTCCCACTGTTTACCAATGTAAGAAGCATTCTTCTCACTGACAACCAATGTAAGGAACATTCTTTTCACTGACCACCAATGTAAGGAACATTCTTCTCACTGACCACCAATGTAAGGAGCATTCTTCTCACTGATCACCAATGTAAGGAACATTCTTCCCACTGACCACCAATGTAAGAAGCATTCTTCCCACTGACCACCAATGTAAGAAGCATTCTTTTCATTGATCATAATGCTAAATTCCATGAGCTGTAGATATAGTAATTATGAGCATAGGTTTCCCAAAATCAGGAAGTTATTTTAGGGGTTCCTCTATGTTAAAAGGTTGAGAAAGGCTGTGTTAGCCTCTTTAATTAAAGTGATTGCACAGGTTCGTTTATTATTTTTTTTAAACAGCAAACATGTCATACTTAACTCCTCTGTGCAGTTGGTTTTGCACAGAGCAGCCCGGATTCTCCTCTTCTTGGGCCCCTCTTTACTGCTCCTAGCCCCTCCATCCTCTGAGTGCCCCTCAGCCAGCAGCTTGCTACAAGGGGCAACCAAGCTGAGTCAGAGCTCCGTGTATCCATTCAGACACGGAGCCCCGGCCTGGCCCCGCCCTCTCTCTCCCCTGATTGGCTGACAGATTTTGACTGACAGCCGTGGGAGCCAATGGCACCACTGCTCTGTCTCAGCCAATTAGAAGGAGTGTCCTAGATGGCCGAGGGGATGATGGACATTGCTGGAGAGAGAAGGGGCTCAGGTAAGTATTAGGGGAGCTGCTACACACAGAAGGTTTTTTATCTTAATGCATAGAATGCATTAAGATAAAAAACCTTCTGCCTTAACAACTCCTTTAACTTAAGTACTATAAGAGTGCCCTTATCTTCTTAGGTTTTACAAGGTCATTGTCAAAACCATTGCCATGAAAGACGTTGTTATGATATTGCCCAAGGCAGTGAAAACATCAGTGATGGTGTGCTTAGTACAGAAGGCAGGAGCAATGAAAAACGATTGGCTGCTGCACTCTGCAGATTGCACTGTATCTTATTATACAGGCTTGTTTAGAGGGAAACTTCATTAGAGGGAAACGGTAGAAAGTGTTCCCATCTAGGATTAAATATTGATCAAGATGTTAAAGTCATGGATAACACATCAATGTGCTGTGGAAAACCATAAAATTGTATCTAATGAACTACACATTCAATTTCATACATCAGCTGGCGTCAGGTACCCATTGTGCATCTTATAGTCAGCGCCAGGGCTGCCAGAATTACTCACTGATTACTGATATGTCTATACCAGCCTTTTCAACCTTTTTACCCCAGAGGAACCCTTGACTTAATTTTCAAGTCTTAGGAAAATGTTATCTACAGCTCACAGTATGTTATCAGTATCAGCAAGTTATACAGTGCCTTGCAAAAGTATTTGCCCCCCTTGGCTTTTTACCTATTTTGTTACATTACAGCCTTTAGTTCAATGTTTTTTTAATCTGAATTATATGTGATGGATCAGAACACAATAGTCTAAGTTGGGGAGGTAAAATTAGAAAAATATATACATAAAACTATTTTTCAGAAATAAAAAACTGATCATTGGCATGTGCGTATGTAGTCACCCCCTTTGTTATGAAGCCCATAAAAAGCTCTGGTGCAACCAATTACATAATTAGTGAAATGATGTCCACCTGTGTGCAATCTAAGTGTCACATGATCTGTCATTACATATACACACCTTTTTGAAAGGCCCCAGAGGCTGCAACACCTAAGCAAGAGGCACCACTAACCAAACACTGCCATGAAGACCAAGGAACTCTCCAAACAAGTAAGGGACAATGTTGTTGAGAAGTACAAGTCAGGGTTAAGTTATAAAAAAATATCCAAATCTTTGATGATCCCTAGGAGCACCATCAAATTTAAATCTATCAAATCTATCATAACCAAATGGAAAGAACATAGCACAGCAGCAAACCTGCCAAGAGATGGCCGCACACCAAAACTCACCGACCGGGCAAAGAGGGCATTAATCAGAGAGGCAGCACAGAGACCTAAGGTAACCCTGGAGGAGCTGCAGAGTTCCACAGCAGAGACTGGAGTATCTGTACATAGGACGACAATAAGCCGTACGCTTCATAGAGTTGGGCTTTATGGCAGAGTGGCCAGAAGAAAGCCATTACTTTCAGCAAAAAATAAAATGGCACTTTTTGAGTTTGCGAAAAGGCATGTGGGAGACTCCAAAAATGTATGGAGGAAGGTGCTCTGATGAGTCTAAAATTTAACTTTTTGGCCATCAAAGAAAATGCTATGCCTGGCGCAAACCCAACACATCACATCACCCAAAGAACATAATCCACACAGTGAAACATGGTGGTGGCAGCATCATGCTGTGGGGATGTTTTTCAGCAGTCGGGGCTGGGAAACTGGTCAGAGTTGAGGGAAAGATGGATGATCCAATGAAGATCCCCGGATCATTATATATTTTATCCACAATCTCTCGTTATGTGTCATGTTCCGAATCTCAGTATGAGCGGTAAATATAATTCTATTTATGTATAACAGATGCTAGTATTTTGTTAGAGTGTCAGAATCATAATACTTTTCTGATATATCTCACCAGAGTACAAATCCCCCTGAAGAAGACCGTGACAGTATTGGTCGAAACGCGTCAAATACAATGGATGTCAATTTTATAATTGCATACAATGTACTGTATTGTTGACCATTTTTTTAACATTGATGGTACATTTCTTAGACTGCCTGTAACCAGAGTTTATCATTTTAAGAATTCAATAAATTTTGTATCTTGATTCATTGTATAAATAAAAGAAATGATTTGATTTTATTATATCTTCATCTCCTTTGACCAATATACCATGTCGCTAAAAAATCCCCTGGGGGAACATCCCTTTTTCCATATATTTCTTGGGGTGTGCGGCTCCCGGACTCTCATTACATGCGTTTTCCCATTTTTTGAGATGGATGGTGCTAAATACAGGGATATTCTTGAGCAAATCAAAGTAGCAAGAAAAATAAAACAAATAGACTCCAATTTGGGGAGTTTACAGTGATTATACAGCTTTTTACTTTGTGCTTTCTGGTTGTATTAATAGGATATCTTTGGGAAATATTGTGTAGCGGGCGTTTCCTTTAAGGCCTCAGAGACTACTGTACCCATAACCCCACTGGCCACCCAGGGTGCATTGCCCCGCGCAAAGACTGCTGGGGTGGACTTTATAAGAAAAGGGCGGAGCCTGCTTCAATCTCTTTGGACATAGCCCGCCTAGCAAAAGGAACTCCTTTCCGAGCCTGCCGTGCTACAAGGCCTGAAGCCTGGGCCTTTCTCCAAAGAGCCTTCTGCTCTCACCGAGGAACCTGAGGGACGTTCTGCATACTGTTGCCGCATCGCTCCCCGGAGGACCGAAGACTTGGATGTCGTGAGACCTGTGTACCAAGACACAGCAGTGGAATATACGAACACGGACTGGTCCGGTTGGGCGAGAGAGCACCTGCTCAGAGAACTACATAGGATCTCTAGGCCCAATAACTGTTTAACTGGAGCTTTCATTAGTGTTGTGCTGCGCACCAGAGGGACAGTGCATCGGAGCAACTTTAGAGATTTCCTTTATTCACCAAGTTATCAAAACCCCTTTTACCCTGTGGATTACAGTTGTTTCTTCAGCAAGTGCACTGTAGATGGCCAGCTAAGACCTGTCCTAGGTTGCTAATGTGGCTTACATGCATATATAGCTAGACCTGCTAATAATGTTAAAACAGTGCATATGCTCATTTGTGAGAGATAACAGCAGAGGTATTTACTGTGACTTTATATATGGATGTCATATAACAGTTGTATATTGTGTTCACAGAAGCAAAAGAAAAAATATGCCTTTAAGATTATTATATACTATGCAGAAAAGTAAGCTTAATAACACAGCAGAATTGCAACCAGAAAGCATAGAGTTAAGCTTTTGTGACTCATCAGGAGTTTTAGCCAATCACAACCAATCTCACTGAGCAAATGTCTCTGGCCAATCATAGCCAGCATTTCACTCATGTTCTGTCTAGGAAATCTCATAGCACATGTCTAGAATTTCATTTTTACATCAGAGTGTGGAGATGAACAGTTCAGATCCATCCAGACAGGGCCGGCCCTACCATGGGACCCGATGGTACCCCGGTCCCAGGCGGCACTTTAAGGGGGGCGGCAAATTGCCGCCCGTCAGCCAGCGACATTCCGTGTCTCCTACTAATTTTCTTTCCTGTGTCCCCGATTTTCCAGCCGCCATGTTTAGTGTCCGGCGCCCTGTGATTGGACGAATGGGGGTCATGTGCGGCGTGGGGCTGGCCTGTCAGTGATCGCTCTAGAAGTCCCGCCTCCGCACATGACCGCCATACGCCCAATCACAGTGCGCCGGGAAACACGAACATGGTGGCGGGAGACAAGCACTGGAAGTGTGAGCTGTCTTCCCCTCCGCCTGTCCCTCTGCTTTGTTACGGCGCGGTGGAGATGGGATCATGGAGGTGCAGGCGTGCAGCGTCTGACACCATGGAGCGGGCTGCGGGTGGATGGCGCTGGCGGGAAGTTGGGACGCCGAAGCAGTTCTGCACATCCAGTGCTGAGGTCCTGAGGAGAGTCCTGGTGAAGAGCAGACAAAGATAAGGAGGACTCAAAGGATGGATTCGCACCGAGCTGTGGGGAGGGGGTCGGGTGTGAGTAGTGCAGGAAGTAGGACTCCTACTGTAGGAGTCAGGTGGGTCTGTGTAGTAGGTCAGTGTAGGTGTAAGGTCGGTGGGTCAGTGTATGTGTCAGTCAGTGTAATAGTCAGTGTTGCTGTCAGGTCAGTGTAATGTGAGTAGTGCAGGAAGTAGGAGTGAGGTAGGTGTCAGGTAGGTCAGTGTAGGGGTCAGTGTAGGTGTCAGGTAGGTCAGTGTAGGGGTCAGTGTAGGTGTCAGGTAGGTCAGTGTAGGGGTCAGTGTAGGTGTCAGGTAGGTCAGTGTAATGTGAGTAGTGCAGGAAGTAGGAGTCAGGTGGAAAACTAATGCAGAGTCCAAAAAGAACACAACATATTCCGTGAAGAGTTAATTCCAAAAGCAAATCCGTGAAGGGTTAAGGGCTGTAGCCAATAAAGAGACTAGGGTCTAGTGGAGCATAATAAAATAAAAATAAACATTTCTTGATCAGTTTAGGTCGATATGTATTCTTCTACATATTGTGAGGGGGTTAGCTTGGCAGCGGGTGTGTGTGACCCCCGGGATGGGCTCCCCACACAAAAACAGGCCCAGCAAACGGAGGTTGTGGTTTTCAAAATCAAAAAAAAGGTGCGGTTTATTTTCTATTTACAGTGACAAAACACAGCAAAGCAAAAGAAACATAACCAAAATAAATCCTGGTCAAGTTGACCTCTGACTAAACATACAGGTTTCCTAACTAACAACTGGGATCAGCCTAGTGCTGTCCTAGTCCCTAAGTCCCTGGTTTAGTAAAAGTCCAAACAAATAGCCACACAGGCTTTGCCTCACCGCACAGGGGTTCACTCTCCCTAGACAGTCCACACAGGTCTGGTTCCAGGCATGAGCTAACATCTAATGAAGCTGGGAGTTCTTATAGAGGCCTAAATGAGCTGACAAGCTTCAGCTGGCCTCATCAACTCCCTGTCTGTACGACGCCCAGCCCTCTCCCTAGAGGTATGAGTCATCCATGAGCCCACTAGCCTTATACAACTCTCCACCTAGTTGTATAAGTCGGCGTAAAGCCTGAATCTGGGCGAAATATATCTACCCCCCTGGATGCAACCAGGTGACTTTACCTTCCTGCTGTCACATACCCCCCCTCTTGTTTTAACCTCGGGGTTGGAACACCAGCAATCAGGCATTCATGTACTCGAGACAAAGCATCCACATTCCCCATTTGAACGCCAGGGCGATGCTTTACTGTGAAGTTGAATTCCTGGAGGGCCAGGAACCACCTATTCACTCTTCTATTTGTTTCCTTGTTTTGAGCCATCCACTTTAACGGAGCGTGATCCGTAACCATGTCAAAGTGCCTACCTAGCAGGTAGTACCGAAGGGAATCTAGAGCCCACTTCACCGCTAAACACTCCTTTTCAACGGTGGCGTAATTTACCTCATGGGACTTCAACTTCCTGCTGAGGTAAATGACTGGGTGCTCTTCCCCGTTCCAGACCTGGGACAATACTGCTCCTAACCCCACATCTGACGCATCACTTTGTACGACAAAGTCTTTAGAGAAGTCGGGTGAGTACAACACTGGCTGGCTACATAAGGCTTGTTTCAAGAATTGGAATGCTGCCTCAGCCTCGGGGGTCCATTTAATCATGACCGACCCTTTCCCCTTCGTTAGGTTGGTTAGGGGCACAGCCTTAGAGGCAAAGTGGGGAATGAATCGCCGATAATACCCAGCGATTCCCAGAAAGGCTCGTACCTGCTTCTTGCTGTTGGGACGTGGCCAACTCTGGATGGCCTCGACTTTGTTGAGTTGGGGTTTTATTACTCCCCTCCCAATGGTGTACCCAAGATATTTGGCCTCCTCCTGCCCAATGGTACACTTCTTGGGGTTAGCCGTAAACCCCGCTTCCCGAACAGAGTCCAGGACTGCTTGCACTTTTGGCAGATGTGAGGCCCAATCTGTGCTATGGACAATTACGTCATCCAGGTAAGCCGCAGCATACTTCCGATGGGGCCTCAGCATCTGGTCCATTTTCCGCTGGAATGTGGCCGGCGCATTCTGTAACCCGAACGGCATTCTTTTATATTGGAACGCCCCGTCTGGGGTTACAAATGCGGTTTTCTCTTTGGCCAATTTGGCCAGGGGGATTTGCCAATACCCTTTTGTGAGGTCAAGAGTCGTCATGTATCGGGCTGTTCCCAGCCGGTCGATCAACTCATCTATACGTGGCATGGGGTAGGTGTCAAATTTTGTAACTTTGTTCAACTGACGAAAATCGTTACAAAATCGCCAGCTCCCATCCGGTTTAGGCACCAACACAATGGGACTAGACCAATCACTTTGGGACTCCTCTATCACCCCTAAGTTCAGCATTTTCTGTACTTCCTCCCGTATTGCCTCCCGTCGGGCCTCTGGGATCCGATAGGGTTTTAACTTCACCCTTTCACCGGGCGGGGTAATGATGTCATGCTCTACCCCAGATGTTTGTCCCGGCAGCTCAGAGAATACCTCCTTGTTGCGAAGCACAAACTCCTTAACCTCCTGTTGTTGGGGTTGTGACAAGGTGGCTGCTATTCCAACCTCAGGAATCACGCAACCAGTTTGAGCTGGTGACCAAGTGTCTGCGACTAGGGACTCTCTATCCCTCCAGGCTTTCAACAGATTAACGTGATAGATCTGTTCGGGCTTTCGCCTTCCTGGTTGTCTGACCTTGTAATTCACTTCGCTCACTTTTTCCATTATCTCGTAGGGGCCTTGCCATTTGGCAAGGAATTTACTTTCAACCGTAGGGACAAGTACCAGTATCCTATCCCCCGGGGAAAAGGTACGGGTCTTGGCTCCACGGTTGTACACTCTCTGCTGTGCTAACTGCGCTTGGGCCAAATGTTCCTTCACGATGGGCATTACCTGTGCAATTCGGTCTTGCATCAGGGCGACATGCTCAATCACACTCCTGTGGGGAGAACTCTCACTTTCCCAAGTTTCCTTGGCAATATCCAACAGCCCTCTTGGGTGTCTCCCATACAGTAACTCAAAGGGGGAGAATCCCGTAGAGGATTGGGGCACCTCCCTAATAGCAAACATCAGATAAGGAAGTAGACAGTCCCAATCCTTTCCATCTCTATCCACCACTTTCTTCAACATTTGCTTTAGGGTTTTGTTGAATCTTTCAACCAGCCCATCGGTTTGGGGGTGATACACAGATGTACGTAATTGCGTCACTTTGAACAATTTACACAGCTCCTTCATAACCCGGGACATAAAGGGTGTACCTTGGTCCGTAAGCAGTTCTTTACAAATACCCACCCGGCTAAAAACAAGAGATAGCTCTTTGGCTATGGTTTTGGCCGAGGTATTTCTGAGAGGGATCGCTTCTGGATAACGGGTGGCATAGTCCATTATAACCAATATGTACTGGTGCCCCCTAGCGGACTTGATTATAGGACCTACCAAATCCATGGCGATCCTCTCAAACGGGACCTCAATGATGGGTAGAGGGACCAGCGGGCTACGGAAATGTGGCATCGGGCCGACCTCTGACACACAGGGCAGGAGGAACAATAATTTTCTATGTCCTTTATCACCCCCGGCCAATAGAATCTCTGTAATACCCTCTCTCGGGTTTTCTCTGTCCCCAGATGACCTCCAAGAATGTGCCCATGGGCCAACTCCAACACCAACTTCCTGTAAGGTTTGGGCACCACAAGCTGCTCAACGGTTTCTTCTGCCCTTTTTGCCACCCGATACAGTAGGTCCTTCTCTACGCTGAAGTATGGGTAAGTGCAGGTATTATCTGGGTTCACTAACTCGCCATCTATTTTCACTACGTTTTCCCGTGCCTTTATTAGGGCGGGGTCTTTCAACTGTTCTGTGGCAAAGTTTTCCCTGTGAACCTCAAGATCAGAAAACTCCACAGACGGTAGGTTTTCGTCTGAGGAGGTGGGCTCCTCTCCAGTTTCTTGAGTCTCCCCTGCCAATACTGATAAGGGAAATTCCGGAGAGTCCTCACCACTCTCAGGGGAGTTCTGGCTATCCCATTCCTGGTACATAGGGGCACCAGTGGGGGGCTCAGGGTCATCCCACAGTTCCCAGAACTTCGGAAAATCCCTTCCCACAATGGCGTCATGCGGTAACTGAGATACTAAGCCCACTGGATGAGAGAGGGTACCTTTGGGGGTCTCGAAACACACTGTAGTCACTGGATACTCTCGGGTGTCCCCATGCACACAAATAACAGCTACCTTGCTATTCCCAGAGACCTCTGTTTTAACTAACTCAGCCTTTATCAGGGTCACAAGGCTACCTGAATCCAGCAATACCACAACATTTCTACCATTAACACACATTTTGCATAAATGTTTCTCAGTTCCTCGAATGGCAGTGCATGCGACTGTCGCACACAGCGACTGACGTCTGCCCATCAGAAAGTCACACTGCATGGGTTCCTCCACAACCGGGCAATTGGCTGCAATATGTCCCGCTTGCCGGCAGCGGTAGCAAACGATCCTTCTTGCGGCCTCTTGAGCCGCTGATTTCCCAGGCTGTTCTCGCCAAACTTGGGGTAGAGCTCCCACCCTCTCACTCTCTCCACCCTCACCCCTTGGAATCCTCTTATCCGCCCCTGGGGATGGTCTGGTCTTAGGGTGGAAAGTCCGAGTGTCTCTGGAAGAGGCCGTCAGGTTCTCTGTAGCCAAGTATTTCTCCACACGATCCACAAGACCATCGGCCGTCTCTGGGTCTCCATGGCTTACCCACTTTTGGATGGCAGTAGGAAGAGCTCTCAAAAACCGATCCATTACAACACGTTCCACAATCTTTGGTGCGGACAAAGTCTCTGGCTGTAGCCACTTTCTGCTCAGGTGAATGAGATCATACATTTGAGACCTGGGGGGTTTTCCAAGCTGGAAAGTCCAGTTATGCACACGCTGAGCCCGGACAGCCTGGGTGACACCCAGCCTTGCCAATATTTCAGCTTTTAGCATCACATAGTCTTTTGCTTGGTCAGGCTCTAGGTCATAGTAAGCCTTCTGCGATTCACCAGTTAACAGAGGAGCCACCAGTCCAGCCCACTGCTCCTCAGGCCACTTTTCTCTTTCAGCAGTCCTTTCAAATGTGGTCAAAAATACCTCTGGATCATCCTCTCCAGTCATTTTTGTCAATAAACGACTCACCCCAAAGGACGCGGTATTAGTGGGACGGCTTTCCTCACTGGTCTGCGGACGTTGCTGCATTACTGCTTCCATTTGTTGTAGTCTCTGCTCTTGCTTCTGTAACAGGTCCATGAAGCGGGCCTCAGATTGCTGCTGGGCTTGTTGCTGAGCTTCCAGACTCTGTTGGTGAGCTTGCTGCTGGGCTGCAAAGTTCTGTTGTTGAGCTGCAAGGCTCTTTTGCAAACCTGCATTTGTCTGCTGTTGATTGGCATTTGCTAGAGCCAGCTGCTTCAGTATCTCCTCCATGCTGGCTTAAAAAAAAACTGCCACTGGTTCTCCACCAACTGTGAGGGGGTTAGCTTGGCAGCGGGTGTGTGTGACCCCCGGGATGGGCTCCCCACACAAAAACAGGCCCAGCAAACGGAGGTTGTGGTTTTCAAAATCAAAAAAAAGGTGCGGTTTATTTTCTATTTACAGTGACAAAACACAGCAAAGCAAAAGAAACATAACCAAAATAAATCCTGGTCAAGTTGACCTCTGACTAAACATACAGGTTTCCTAACTAACAACTGGGATCAGCCTAGTGCTGTCCTAGTCCCTAAGTCCCTGGTTTAGTAAAAGTCCAAACAAATAGCCACACAGGCTTTGCCTCACCGCACAGGGGTTCACTCTCCCTAGACAGTCCACACAGGTCTGGTTCCAGGCATGAGCTAACATCTAATGAAGCTGGGAGTTCTTATAGAGGCCTAAATGAGCTGATAAGCTTCAGCTGGCCTCATCAACTCCCTGTCTGTACGACGCCCAGCCCTCTCCCTAGAGGTATGAGTCATCCATGAGCCCACTAGCCTTATACAACTCTCCACCTAGTTGTATAAGTCGGCGTAAAGCCTGAATCTGGGCGAAATATATCTACCCCCCTGGATGCAACCAGGTGACTTTACCTTCCTGCTGTCACAATATGTTTGGTAAAAAAAATGCAATGTGTATATTGATTAGTTTGCGCAAAAGTTATACCGTCTACAAAATAGAGGGTAGATTTATGGCATTTTTATTATTATTATTATTTTTTTAGTGTAGCGGGGTCTGGTGATCTGCGATTTTTAGCTAGACTGTGACACTGCGGTGGACAGATCAGACACTTTTGACACTTTTTTTGGGACCAGTGACATTTATACAGCGATCTGTGCTATAAAAATGCACTGATTACTGTGTAAATGTCACTGGCAGGAAAGGGGTTAAATGTGTTCCCTGGGAGGTGTTTCTAACTGGGGGGGGATGGGACTGACTGTAGGAGGAGAGAGATCTCTGTTCCTAATCACTAGGAAGAGCAGATCTGTCTCTCCTCCCCTGTCAGAATAGGGATCTGTCTGTTTACATTAACAGATCCCCGTTCTGGCTCTCTGGAGTGATCGCGGCCACCAGCCACGCACAGGTCCTTTTATACTCCTTTACATGTATAGAGCCATGACAGGTCCACTTTAGTTATCATGATATAAAATAATGAATGTGGGGTATTTGGTGGGCGTGATTTTTTTTTTGGGGGGGCAGTATTTAATTCTTGGTACCAGGCAGCACAATGTCTTGGGCCGGCACTGCATCCAGAGTTCAGTTTTATGGAAGCAAGTGGCCAAAATAGGTATTTAATACAGTTATATAAGTTCCTATTGTAAATAATGTGATTAGAACTGTATACTGAAACTAGTTATGTGTTCACTTGTAGTTCCACCAAACCAGATTCAAACCAAACCAGATTCAAACCAGGAATCAAACCAGATTCAAACCAAACCAGATTCAAACCAGGAATCAAACCAGAATCAAACCAGGAATCAAACCAGGTTTCAAACCAAGTTTCAGAGCAAACATCAGAGCAAACAGCATTATAGAGCAAGTCCCAGATAGATCATAAAGTGTCTAAAGTATTTTAAAGTGAAAGTACAGATACTGAAGAGAGAAATATATCTACCATTTTATGTAGAATTACAAGATTGAACAGTTGAACCGCCATTTGTTATACTTTATTCAACACGTGTTTGTACATGGACTTCCTGCTGCTAAATTGTCAGTGTTATATAAGAAGAAAAGCTGAAGTGAATAAAGAAGTTATCTTAAAGGTTTGGTGTGCTCTTTAAACCTACTGCTTCCATAGAACGGCGCTAGAGGAATTATAAAGTAACAGATAGTCTTGTGTGGACTAAAAGATCAGAGAAATCAAATTCTTCTAATGCCACAGCGCATAAAGGCACTTCATAGTGCTGCGCCTGCCACATGCACCACCGTTTGCTAGCGAAGAATTTCCCCTACAGAACTTCTACATAGTACAGTCAGGCCTGACTTAGCGTAGACATTACTGGGCGCCATTTTTGCCACGAGGGAGAATAGCTGCAGCGGGGACTGTTAGACTTATGCATCATATTGTATATCTGTTGGTTTGCTGAGATACTCTTTTATTGCAGGGCCCTGCACATGATATGTAAACTGTGATTATATTCTTACCCAACCAACTGAGTAAAAGTGCAAGGGTTAAGTATACTGGTGTTGTGTCATTTACTTTGCAGAGGAGACGGGTAAGGATAGTTAAAGTACATTGCTGTATGTGTTCTAATATAGGATTGTGTCTCCGTGAGTTGCAGGCTACCCAATCCTACCATCCCTTACTAGCTGTGCCAGGGGAGGTTAGAGCCAACTGCCGGGGGTTGACAGGGTGCAATACAGGGGCCCAAAAGAATTATACCAGCAGCCTTCTTAACTGGGGGTATCGCTATAATAGGATGTGTTTTTTGACTTTTTTCATGTAATTTGCCCTTTTTATAGGCTAATAAATTTTGTAGTTTAACTCATTTAGGTGTGTGGAGGTCTATTTGTTTGTTATTTTTCTTGCTAATTTGATATATGTATTTTTTGACCACACCCCCGATACCTCTCGGTGAGTACTACTGTTCAAATAGGTAGGATTCCCATTCTGGCTCTCTTTTTGTGTATATATTCTTGAGCAAAACCTGTACCACTCTGTGTGTGATTTGAGGCTAGGACGGAGGTTTCACCTTCCAGCAGGACAATGACCCAAAACACACTGCTAAAGCAACACTTGAGTGGTTTAAGGGGAAACATGTAAATGTGTTGGAATGGCCTAGTCAAAGTCCAGACCTGAATCCAATAGAAAATCTGTAGTCAGACTTAAAGATTGCTGTTCACCAGTGCAATCCATCCAACTTGAAGGAGCTGGAGCAGTTTTGCAAGTAGGAATGGGAAAAAATCCCAGTGGTAAGATGTGGCAAGCCCATAGAGACTTATCCAAAGCGACTTGGAGCTGCAATAGCAGCAAAAGGTGGCTCTACAAAGTATTGACTTTAGGGGGGTGAACAGTTATGCGCATTGATTTTTTCTGTTATTTTGTCCTATTTGTTGTTTGCTTCACAATAAAAAAATAAATCTTCAAAGTTGTGGGCATGTTCTGTAAATTAAATGATGCAAATCCTCAAACAATCCATGTTAATTCCAGGTTGTGAGGCAACAAAACACGAAAAATGCCAAGGGGGGTGAATACTTTTGCAAGGCACTGAATATCTAAAAACAAATAAAACGAATAACAATAATGGCAAACCTAGGGATCAGGGTGTAAGAAATTTGCTGTGCAAATATGTAGATCGTTCACACAGGTGTCACAAATCTTTAATATAATTTGCTTAATACATGTATTTCCTAGGATTGTCAGGTCCATCTAGTGGCAATTATGTGGAATTTTTCCTGAGGAATTTCAGAAAAAAATACTGCATTGTTGTCTCTAGATAGCACTGGCCATCCTAGGAAACAAACAATTAGCCTACATTCAGGCTGCGAATATGTGCAGCTAGTTTGCTGTGTTCAGAGGTACCTAAAGTCTACCTTTGCATGCAAAAAAAATTGTGCTATTACCACATACAAACTGGCCAATTACCTGCATCCAGTTTATATGTGGCCAAAACTCAGCAGAAATGCTAAGTTGATTTTTGCAGACGGTTGTAAACACTGCCTGCACATACTGTGTGCGACCAGCAGCAGCTGTTGTGGAGGCTGTCAGATTTGATGGCAAAGTGATGGCAGATGCCATCCCAGTGGTTACATGTGAATACTGACCGTGGATGCAGCCAGTGTGTTACCCCTGGCTGCTTATACACTTTATTACCAAAAGTATTGGGACACCTGCTTTTACACATACATGAACTTTAATGGCATCCCAGTCCTAGGCTGGATTCACACCTATGCAGTTTTAGTGCTTTTTGCATTTTGCAGATTTGCACTACAGCCCATTTAACATGGTTTCCTATGGAACACGTTCTGTAGAGCAAATCTGCAAAATGCAAAAAGCACTAAAAATGCATAGGTGTGAATCAAGCCTTAGTCGGCAGGGTTCAATATTGAGTTGGCCCACCCTTTGCAGCCATAACAGCTTCAACTCTTCTGGGAAGGCTGTCCACAAGGTTTAGGAGTGTGTCTATGGGAATGTTTGACCATTCTTCGAGAAGAGCATTTGTGAGGTCAGGCACTTATGTGGACATGAAGGCCTGGCTTAACGTCTCCGTTCTAATTCATCCCAAAGGTGTTCTATCGGGTTGAGGTCCCGGGCTAGTTGAGGTCAAGACTCTGTGCAGGCCAGTCAAGTTCTTCCACCCCAAACTTGCTCATCCATGTCTTTATGGACTTTGCTTTGTGCACTGGTGCGCAGTCATGTTAGAACAGAAAGGGCCCATCCCTAAACTGCTCCTACAAAGTTGGGAGCATGAAATTGTCTAAAATGTCTTGGTATGCTCATGCCCTAAGAGTTCCCTTCACTGGAACTAAGGGGCCAAGCCCAACCCCTGAAAAACAACCCCAAACCATAATCCTCACTCCACCAAATGATTTTGACCAGTGCACAAAGCAAGGTCCATAAAGACACGGATGAGTCCTGACTTCAACCCAATAGCACACTTTTGAGATGAATTTGAGCAGAGATTGTGAGCCAGGCCTTCTCTCCAACATCAATGCCTGACCTCACAAACGTGCATCTAGAAGAATGGTCAAACATTCCCATAGACACACTCCTAAACCTTGTGGACAGCCTTCCCAGAAGAGTTGAAGCTGGTATAAAAGTGTGGGCCAACTCAATATTGGACCCTACGGGCTAAGACTGGGATGCCAGTAAAGTTCATGTGCGTGTAAAGGCAAGTGTCCCAATACTTTTGGTAATATAGTGTATTTGGCTGTCTGAATGTAGCTTCATAGAAATTATGGTGAAAAATTATGGCGCCTGTGTGAATGATTATTTTATACGCATAGTGAAAAAAAATGGTGGCCAGAAAATAAACTACATAAGAAATATTACACCAAAATTGAATAAAAAAATCGAAGATAATTTTAATTGGCAAAAAAAGATATTTAAAAGCTCAAACACGTTTTGGGGGCAACACCAACACATAGGTGTTTTATTTATTTATTCCAGGTACTTATATAGTCACCATTAGGGATGAGCTTCGAGTTTGAGTCGAACTCATGTTCGTCTCGAACATCGGCTGTTCGACCGTTCGTCGAATTTCGAACATTATGGGCCGTTCGCGCCAAATTCGAGTGGTGCGTCACGGCCCATAATTCACTGCATTGCTGGCTGATGATTGGCCAAGCTTGCACTATGACTCGCATGCTTTGGCCAATCACAGCGCGGTAAGAATGGAGAGCCATAATTGGCCAAAGCCAGGGTGGCTTTGGCCAATTATGTCTCAGGGGGTTTAGTACACGCCCCACACTATATAAGGCCACCTGCGTGGCGGCCTTGTGTAATGTGTTGCGGCGGTGAAAGAAAGACAGAGAGAGAGAGAGAGTGTCATTTCATTTGAATTAGATAGAGCAGGCAGGCGAGTCAGTTAGCTGCAGTAAGTGTATATATGCATCATAGGTGTTGTATATATATATATATACACACACTCTGTATTCAGAATAGCTAGATCTGTTCCTGTTATTCTCTTCATAATATACTGACAGGCAGGCAGGTGATTGTGGTAACTGCAGTATTTTCAGTTAGTGTACTGTGTCCTTTGCACAGTGTGCACCTAAAGCTACCTGAAGACAATTGCTGGTGTTCTTATATTAATACCACAGGCAGGGAGCTGCAAGTATTTTCAGTTAGTGTACTGTGTCCTTTGCACAGTGTGCACCTAAAGCTACCTGAATACAATTGCTGGTGTTCTCATACTAATACCACAGGCAGGGAGCTGCAAGTATTTTCAGTTAGTGTACTGTGGTCTTTGCACAGTGTGCACCTAAAGCTACCTAAATACAATTGCTGGTGTTCTCATATTAATACCACAGGCAGGGAGCTGCAATATTTTCAGTTAGTGTACTGTGTCCTTTGCACAGTGTGCACCTAAAGCTACCTGAATACAATTGCTGGTGTTCTCATATTAATACCACAGGCAGGGAGCTGCAGTATTTTCAGTTAGTGTACTGTGTCCTCTGCACAGTGTGCAACTAAAGATAACTGAAGACAATTGCTGGTGTTCTCTTACTATTATTACTACAGGCAGGCAGTATAATCAGTATATATAATATATATATATATATATATATATATACACATTCCAGCTTTGTGCAGCTACATCTCACTGCAGGCCATAGGTATGTCTGGAAGGACAACAAGGAGAGGCAGACAGTCATGAGCCAATAAAAGAGGGCAAGCAGGCTCTGTGTCTAGAGGCAACAGTGCTGGTCGTGGACACGGTGCATCCTCATCAGCACGTGGCCGTGGGACACGCTTGTCCTTTTTTCCGGCAGCTGGCCGTGTTGAGCAGCAACATGCTGAAGACTTGGTAGAGTGGATGACCAAGCTGTCCTCATCCTCCTCATCCACTCTCACCTGGGCTCAGGGTACTTTGTCTGGCTAAATGGCCTCAGTCACTCCTTCCCTTGCCCCACCATGTCCTCCTGAGGAGTTTCCCAAACTGATTGACCACAGTATTGGGTACATGCTGCATGAGGATGCGCAGCGTTTTGAAGGCTCTGATGATGGTACCAAGCTAGAGGAAGGCAGTAAAGTGAGCCCAGAGAGAGGGGGGGCCCAAGAAGGCCAGCAATCTGGCAGTCATGTTCCCCCAGCTGCAGCATACTGCCAGGTTTGCTACAGTGATGAGGAGGGAGGGGATGATAAGGTCACGGACTTTACATGGGTGCCTGATAGGAGGGAGGAGGAGGAGGCACATCTCCAACGAGGCAGGATGCCCTCCAGGGCCAACTTAAGGGCAGCACACCGACAGCAACACACTGCAGAGCTCCGCATGTGCAGGGCGCTGCTTTATTTGCGCGTTATTCCAAAAGTTCTTTGGTGTGGGCCTTTTTTGAGACGAGTGCATCAGATCGCAGCGCTGCTATTTGCAACATATGTCTCAGGCGTATCTCGCGCGGCCAAAACATTACCCGCTTGGGTACCACATGCTTGATCAGACATATGTCGACCTGCCATGAAGTTCGTTGGCAAGCATACCTAAATGACCCACACCAAAGAACAAAGCGGACCTCTCCTTGCTCCTCATCAGCTGGGATCTCCAACCCCCCTATACCTTCAGTCCTCTCTGAAACCTGCACTGAGAGGAATGAAGGTGTAGAATTAGGTGTGTCACAGCCAAGTACTTGCGGGCAATCTGCTATCGGTACACCAACGTTAGATTGTACCAGGCAAATTTCCCTGCCCCAGCTTCTGCACCGCCGAAAGAATTTCGCTCCCAGCCATCCACATGCCCAGTGGTTGAATGCTAGCTTAGCCACCATGCCTCCAAAATGCTACTACTGGTGGTTCTGACACACCTCTCTCCTCCACCCCCTCCTTTTCTTCTTCCTCCATGGCCTCTTCCTGTGCTTTGTCCTCGGAACCAGCGGTGCTCCATAGGCGTTCAAGGGGCTACGCAAGTATGCAGGCAAAAAGATGCCATGCGGTGCTTGAGCTGGTGTGCTTGGGGGACAGGAGCCACACTGGGGCAGAGATTTTGTTAGCTCTGCAGGGGCAGGCTCAGAGGTGGTTGACGCCACGCCTGTTTAAGCCAGGAATAGTGGTTTGCGACAACGGCACCAACCTCCTCTCCACTCTCCGACAGGGACAACTGACCCATGTGCCCTGTTTAGCTCACGTCCTTAACTTGGTGATGCAGCGGTTCTTGGGCAGGTTCCCGGGATTACAGGATGTCCTGAGGCAGGCCAGGAAACTGTGTGCATTTCCGCAGATCATATAATGCCAGTGCTCGGCTGGCTGACCTTCAAAAGGAATACAACCTGCCCAAGAACCGCCTAATCTGTGACATGCCCACCAGGTGGAACTCAACATTTGCCATGCTGCAGTGGCTGCACACGCAGCAGAGGGCCATTAATGAGTATCTGTGCCAATATGGCACAAGGACAGGGTCAAGGGAGCTTGGTTTTTTTTGCCACGCCAGTGGGTCATGATCAGGGATGCATGCACTGTCCTGGCACCATTTTAGGAGGCCACGAGGATGGTGAGCACTGCAGTGACAGTGAATGCATCAGTGACACTGTCCCTCTTGTCCACCTGTTTGAGCACACGCTGCGTGGAATAATGAACAGGGCACTTGAGGCAGAACAGAGGGAGGAAGAGGAGGACTTCCTTACCTCTCAAGGACCCCTTTATCCAGACAGTGTTCCTGCTGGCCCGCCTATCACACAGGAAGAGGAGGAGGAGGATTGTGTCAGCATGGAGGTGGCGCCTAGCACTCAGCATCAGCAGCAGTCTTCAAGGGATCAATTACAGTCCCAAGAAACCCATGGACTTGTATTTGGCTGGGAGGAGGTGGCTGCGGATCATGTCGTCCTGAGTGACCCAGAGGACTCCGGACCGAATGCCTCAGCAAACCTAGGCTGCATGGCCTCCCTGATCCTGCAAAGCCTGTGGAAGGATCCTTGTATTTGTGTGATCAAGGAGAGGGATCATTACTGGCTGGCAACCCTCCTTGATCCACGTTACAAGGGTAAGGTTGCGGACCTTATCTTGCTGTCACAGAGGGAGCAGAGGATGAAACATCTTCGGGAGGCCTTGCAGAAAGGTCTGTGCAACGCGTTCCCAGAGACTGGGAGGTTACAAAATCCTGGTCCTGGACAACGTGTTGCAGAGGCTTCGGTCAGTCAAAGAAGGAGCGGTGGAGAAGGTGGCCGTCTGACCGATGCGTTCAGACAATTTTTTAGTCCGAAACCCCAGGGTATGATCGGTTCTAGCAACCATCGCCAGCGTCTGTTTTACAGAAATACCTTGGGGCAAGGTAAGACTTGGACACCTTTCCCACCGAAAATCCTCCGGGTTACTGGGTCCTGAGGATGGATCTCGGGCCAGAGCTTGCACAGTATGGAATTGAGCTACTGGTCTGTCCGTCATCCAGCGTTCTTTCGGAACACACATTCAGTGCTGCTGGAGGCGTTGTAACCAATCACAGGGTGCGCCTGTCGACCGAATTGGCTAGATTGATTACTGTTGCCCTTAGGTGGTAATCAGTACCTCTAATAAACCATGTGCCATGTCCCAATTGTATTTTGAAATTGGATTGAATGGAAGAAATGGACTTTATAGGCACGTAGTTATAAAATTTACAAATTTTAATATTTGAATACAAAAAATGATAACATAATTGTATCTACCAGTAGAATACAAAAGGATAGTGATAAAACATACAGATCATGTGGAACTTCCAGGGAGTATATCTCAAAGTAATAGATTCCTGCAAAAATAGTTAACAAGACATAATACCACATAGGATAGAGATAGCTCCTTGGATTGAGGTCCACGAGATACTGTAGACTTTAAAAAAAAAATAGCTCTACATGTTTCGTGATCTCTGTGTAATCGCTTCTTCAGGAGCTTCTAGGTTATAAAGAGAGTGTATTTATTAGATAGTCAAATAATCACAGTATATTGCACTCACCACGACAAGTGCTACTGGTTAAGGAGAAATTGAACTGTCAGTCCTTCTTAGGTTTACAGCGAAGGCACCAGGAGGGGTGGTAACCCCAGATGAAAAAACGGGGCTGGGTCCCCCTATACCCAATAGAGGTGCAGAGTGTGGACTATGCTACCCGTGTGGGAGAGAATGGAGACGTACACTGTAAATCTAATTGCAGACGTACACTGCAATCAAGGAATGCATAACTCGCATGTAGTATCCACAAATTAAAAGGAAAGACCTAATGGGCCAAAATATAGACTTTCAGACCTACTTTTAAGTCATATAAAACGAGGGTTGAGGGTCAATGAGCCTTGGGTTGGATGCGGTATGAGGAACTCGTGTACAAGAAACTGTAGAGAACAATAACAAATTAAACGTAGATAACTTGATTATTGGGGCTTATTAAATTAATTAAAAATACGATAAAAAGATGGACTTTATGGGCACGACAAACTGATATAAAATTACTCAAGTTTTATTAAAAATTAACAAAAGAAAGGATAACAAAACATACAAATAAAATGAATATTATATAGAACTATTCATCAACCTAATGTTGACACACTTATACACATCACCCAATAGCCAAAATTCAATCAGAAATTAGAATTTATACTGGGTAGAATGACATCAAGGTCAATTCTTTCAGTATATTGGATACCAGTATTGGCTGGTGGCATTGATTGGTGGTGTGTCGTCAGAAATTCATTCCTAAACCCGACATGTTGCGCGACACAAGTCGCTTCTTCAGGAGTTTTTTGAATGTCTAAAAATATAAATACATAACATAAGAACATATAAATAAATTGCAAAACACAACAAAACAAGAGAACCTGTATGTCTGGCCAGGTGCTTCAGAAACACGTGATCCCCCAACAGCAATACCACTATTAGAAACAAAATAAAATAAAACAAAACAGGACAAGACCAGAAGCAGTACAGAGAGTTAAGAAAACCCTCACAGATTGAAAAAGAGTCCATTAGGTGGATGAATCGTTTATCATAACTTACATGGGTTAAAAGGTTTTTCAAGTAAAAACGGAGGTTTATAGATGGTCAGGATGGCAATAGTAGTAGTAGAATAATGCCTCTGGGTATCTTGAAAAAACTAGGCATGAACAAACACATGTGGATCAATCATATGATTACATCCAATTACACAACATGTATATAATTTAGAAGCATTGTCAGCATACTAAGAGCTGACCGATTCAGTTCGGTGCATACAGGCTTACCTCTGCTTACCTGAGTAGCATAATATATAGCTACGATGTAGAGCCCAATATCCGTGTTTAAACCCCAATTATGGAGAAAAAAATCAAAAATTGATACACGGATATGGGTACTGGTAGTTTCAATTATGCTAGCAGGAATTCGATATTGTCCTAGCTTGCAGAGTTGCCCAGTCTGGACTAAAAAACGGGAGGGGAGGAGAGGGAACAAGGAAGGAAGGGGAGACACAAAATTGAATGGCATTAATGAGATGTGTGGGTATGCGGAAATCTAATAGAGAGTAACCAATTGCTGGGCTGCTCAAGTGTCACCCCCATAACCAACCAGCAGGGTAAGAGACACTGGCCCATAATAACAGAAAAAACCAGTTACCTTGTAATAGATGTTGGTGGGAGTGCCTCCGTTTGGTAGGTAGCAGCCCTCGGTAGTCAGGGATTATCTGCACCCTGGGCGATAATAGGTCCTGTGTTTAAATAGGACCAAATCGCGCCAGGACAACCCCATCCGGAAAAGCGCGCCGTCCGCACAGTGCCTCTGATAGGCTGGCGTCATAGCTAGGCGTCGAAATGCCCGCAGTGAGCTAGATAGTGGGCGGGGCCGAAACCGTGATGTGCCCCTGTTATCTAGCAATATGCGAGAAACAGGAAGTGTACATGGGAGGTTGGCGTGGCAACCGCGCATGCGCATAGGTACCCACACACTCATCTCGCAGCGGTGGAAGGGGCAGAGCTCAGGGCGGCGGCCTTAACACTGAAAACAGTCCCGGCTAAATCAAGCCCGCACATCGTCAAGCGATACAATCAATTCCTTCCTCTAACCAACACACTCAAGGGGAGAGCAAGCCCACACCATGCGACACTTAGGGCAATAAAGCAATCAGCCATGGAGCAAGGAAGATCTATATTATCATATAGACTCACAGATCATTATAGGGCAATTACACTTAGTATAACATTAAGTATAAAGCTCAAACCCCGATATTCGCCATCTAGTGGTCATAGAAAAAAAAAAAAAGGGGGAAGGTGGCATTGCAGCGAGGGGAACAAATTGTCTCAACCAGAACCACCGGGCCAGGCATCTTAACATTGGGTCTAACATTTTCAGCACATGCGATCACCAAGGGGACAAGAAGAACATATCCCCCATGGGGTCACATACAAAAGAAAAATACATAATGAATAATAATGAAATTATTAATATAAATAGTAAAAGAAAAATGGTCAACATATTTAACATAAAAATAGATAATCAAATATTACATTTATCTCAACTTCATAATATAGACCTAAGTCTATATATAGTATTATATAATGTTATATTAAGGGAAAGATCCCTTAATCCAGCAATGAATTAAACAGTGACTTACAACAAGAGAGAAATGACCCAGAATAACATCTTGGGCCATATTAGGAATCCCAAGGGGGAAAGAAAGAGGAAGGGAGAAAAGAAAGGCTGTATAGAGGTTATTGATTGGGACTTGGAAGATTATAAAGTAGGGACCTACAAAGCGCAGTTGATGAAATCATGCGTGTGCGGACAACAAGCTCAAAGGAAAGATTTGTATGATTGAGTTTCATTCAACCCAGGTGGTTGTGTGGCAGCGAGTCGTTCGATCCATATAGTTTCTCTTTGTAAGATTATTTTATCCCAATTACCACCTCGTGGGTCCTTGGGAATAACTGCCAATGCAATGAAGGATACACAGGTATCGGGTCCTTGACTGAAAATGGCAGCAGGCTCATTGATGCCACACTTATGCCTCATGTAACGAGCTTGTCCTCATATACTAGGGATACCTTAGATTTGTTAAAAAAGATTGAGGGAATGGCAATCCCTCCTGATGCACTGCTCGTGACTTTGGATGTAGAGTCCTTATACTCTAGTATCCCTCACGAGCAGGGCATCGGGATGGTACGTGCCTTCCTCTATGAGGAACCCCATACCCAATGGAAGTATAATGAGTTTGTACTCACATTGCTTCAATTCGTCCTTACCCACAACTGGTTTGGGTTTAACGGTTCCCACTTCCTCCAGGTACAGGGGGTGGCCATGTGCACTTGTTGCGCACCGGCCTACGCCAACCTGTACCTGGGGGGGTGGGAGCGTTACATCTTCTCGGATGAGGGGATGGGGGTTTATACTGAACAGGTGGTTTGCTGGATGCGATACATTGACGATATCATCATGGTATGGGCGGGTACACCTGATTCCCTCAGGACCTTTGTTGATGTATTAAATCATAACTCTTTCAATTTAAAATTCACTCTCAATTTCGACCGCTCCAAAATAACATTTTTAGATTTAACAATCTTTAAAGACCATGATGGTTGCTTAGCAACAAGCCTTTATCGCAAGGAAACGGCTGGCAACACTATGTTGCACGCCACAAGTGCACATCCGGGGTGGCATTAATACGTAGCATACCATATGCACAATATATACGACTTCGTCGTAACTGCACCCATACAGAGGATTTTCAGAGGGAAGCACAAATGTTACGCACACGACTGTTAGCCAGAGGCTACAGTAAGTCGCTTTTACGCAAGGCCTTCAATAAAGCCTTGCGACAACCAAGGAATAATTTGCTTTTTCAAAACAAGAATGTATCTGATATGCGAGCACCTCTGCGAATGATCACACGTTTTTCATCACAACATCAAGAAGTTCGTGCCATACTTACCAATCATTGGCACGTGCTATATCAAGACCCCACAGTTCGCAAACATCTAGGCAATAGACCAGAGATAACCTTCAGACGGGCAAATTCCCTACGAGACAAACTGGTGTCAAGCCACTACGTGGCTTCTACTATTAATAACAACACCACTCAAGGGATTCACCAATGTGGACAATGTAAATTTTGCCCGTGGATCTGTCCAGGACAGAGCTTCACCCTACCCAATGGGGAGAGGTTCTGTCCTGGTTTTAGAGCAGATTGTAGCACTGAGGGGGTCGTGTATTTGATGACATGCGTGTGTGGAGCCTTCTATGTTGGAAAGACAGTTCGTAAATTTTGGCAGCGTGTCAAAGACCATGTGTATTATTCAGGGAGTGGTAAGATGCTGACAACTGTCAGCCGTCATATAGATCTATACCACAAATTTGACACCACCTGTGTATCCTTCATTGCATTGGCAGTTATTCCCAAGGACCCACGAGGTGGTAATTGGGATAAAATAATCTTACAAAGAGAAACTATATGGATCGAACGACTCGCTGCCACACAACCACCTGGGTTGAATGAAACTCAATCATACAAATCTTTCCTTTGAACTTGTTGTCCGCACACGCATGATTTCATCAACTGCGCTTTGTAGGTCCCTACTTTATAATCTTCCAAGTCCCAATCAATAACCTCTATACAGCCTTTCTTTTCTCCCTTCCTCTTTCTTTCCCCCTTGGGATTCCTAATATGGCCCAAGATGTTATTCTGGGTCATTTCTCTCTTGTTGTAAGTCACTGTTTAATTCATTGCTGGATTAAGGGATCTTTCCCTTAATATAACATTATATAATACTATATATAGACTTAGGTCTATATTATGAAGTTGAGATAAATGTAATATTTGATTATCTATTTTTATGTTAAATATGTTGACCATTTTTCTTTTACTATTTATATTAATAATTTCATTATTATTCATTATGTATTTTTCTTTTGTATGTGACCCCATGGGGGATATGTTCTTCTTGTCCCCTTGGTGATCGCATGTGCTGAAAATGTTAGACCCAATGTTAAGATGCCTGGCCCGGTGGTTCTGGTTGAGACAATTTGTTCCCCTCGCTGCAATGCCACCTTCCCCCTTTTTTTTTTTTTTTTCTATGACCACTAGATGGCGTATACCGGGGTTTGAGCTTTATACTTAATGTTATACTAAGTGTAATTGCCCTATAATGATCTGTGAGTCTATATGATAATATAGATCTTCCTTGCTCCATGGCTGATTGCTTTATTGCCCTAAGTGTCGCATGGTGTGGGCTTGCTCTCCCCTTGAGTGTGTTGGTTAGAGGAAGGAATTGATTGTATCGCTTGACGATGTGCGGGCTTGATTTAGCCGGGACTGTTTTCAGTGTTAAGGCCGCCGCCCTGAGCTCTGCCCCTTCCACCGCTGCGAGATGAGTGTGTGGGTACCTATGCGCATGCGCGGTTGCCACGCCAACCTCCCATGTACACTTCCTGTTTCTCGCATATTGCTAGATAACAGGGGCACGTCACGGTTTTGGCCCCGCCCACTATCTAGCTCACTGCGGGCATTTCGACGCCTAGCTATGACGCCAGCCTATCAGAGGCACTGTGCGGACGGCGCGCTTTTCCGGATGGGGTTGTCCTGGCGCGATTTGGTCCTATTTAAACACAGGACCTATTATCGCCCAGGGTGCAGATAATCCCTGACTACCGAGGGCTGCTACCTACCAAACGGAGGCACTCCCACCAACATCTATTACAAGGTAACTGGTTTTTTCTGTTATTATGGGCCAGTGTCTCTTACCCTGCTGGTTGGTTATGGGGGTGACACTTGAGCAGCCCAGCAATTGGTTACTCTCTATTAGATTTCCGCATACCCACACATCTCATTAATGCCATTCAATTTTGTGTCTCCCCTTCCTTCCTTGTTCCCTCTCCTCCCCTCCCGTTTTTTAGTCCAGACTGGGCAACTCTGCAAGCTAGGACAATATCGAATTCCTGCTAGCATAATTGAAACTACCAGTACCCATATCCGTGTATCAATTTTTCATTTTTTTCTCCATAATTGGGGTTTAAACACGGATATTGGGCTCTACATCGTAGCTATATATTATGCTACTCAGGTAAGCAGAGGTAAGCCTGTATGCACCGAACTGAATCGGTCAGCTCTTAGTATGCTGACAATGCTTCTAAATTATATACATGTTGTGTAATTGGATGTAATCATATGATTGATCCACATGTGTTTGTTCATGCCTAGTTTTTTCAAGATACCCAGAGGCATTATTCTACTACTACTATTGCCATCCTGACCATCTATAAACCTCCGTTTTTACTTGAAAAACCTTTTAACCCATGTAAGTTATGATAAACGATTCATCCACCTAATGGACTCTTTTTCAATCTGTGAGGGTTTTCTTAACTCTCTGTACTGCTTCTGGTCTTGTCCTGTTTTGTTTTATTTTATTTTGTTTCTAATAGTGGTATTGCTGTTGGGGGATCACGTGTTTCTGAAGCACCTGGCCAGATATACAGGTTCTCTTGTTTTGTTGTGTTTTGCAATTTATTTATATGTTCTTATGTTATGTATTTATATTTTTAGACATTCAAAAAACTCCTGAAGAAGCGACTTGTGTCGCGCAACATGTCGGGTTTAGGAATGAATTTCTGACGACACACCACCAATCAATGCCACCAGCCAATACTGGTATCCAATATACTGAAAGAATTGACCTTGATGTCATTCTACCCAGTATAAATTCTAATTTCTCATTGAATTTTGGCTATTGGGTGATGTGTATAAGTGTGTCAACATTAGGTTGATGAATAGTTCTATATAATATTCATTTTATTTGTATGTTTTGTTATCCTTTCTTTTGTTAATTTTTAATAAAACTTGAGTAATTTTATATCAGTTTGTCGTGCCCATAAAGTCCATCTTTTTATCCTATTTTTATTTAATCTACAATTTCGGGACGTGGCAATTTTTTATTACATTGTATCCCCAGTACCACTCTGGGTGGATATGATTTTCATTTTTCCTTATTAAATTAATGATAGATATTCTATGAAGTTAAATAAAGTTAGAAAAGGGACTTTTGTGTGGCAGAATATTGACATACCTTAAAGAAGTATAGAGCCAGAGTAAAAAATCTCTGGATAAGTGATGGAATGATGTTGCTGCAGCAACACTTGCAACTTGCTTGTATATGGTCAAAAAGGTATAGTATTGCTCGCACTAAAAAAATTATTGAAAAACATATTAAATGGGAATAGGCCATAATAGTAAAAGGAAAAAAAAGGGAAAAACAAAGTAATAAAACTCAGAATGAGAAAATTCCCAAACTGGTAATATTAGCTGGACACAATATTTGATGATGTATGAATATATACCTTGTTATAAATTAGCTGCTGGCTTAGGGTACGCCAATGTGGATGGTCCCTAGTGTCCCACTATCAGCCTAAACTTGCTTGCAAAAAAGCTGGTAATAAGCACCCATCTAGTAAAGGCAAAGAAAAAAACACAAAACAAAAATGGCGTGAAAGTTTCCAGCATAGAGTTGCTACGCAGAAAAACTACTGAATTCCCTCTTTCAGCTGTACGTACCAAAGCGAGGTTCCACAATGTGTCTGCATCCAAACCCAGAAAACTGATCCACCAATTCGGTGGGGCGACTGCACTCCTCAACGTCCAGCTGAGGAGTGAAAAATGTTGCCCTGTAATATGTACGTCTCGCTCATAGAGTGACGTCGGACTGACGCCCGACGTCACCTGAGTCGGCCAATCAGCGTACACCCCGCACGCAACGGCCGGCGCATGAGCTCGAAGGCGGCGACGGTCCGAGGACTGTGGGTGGAAGTGATCGCTGGAGACATAGATGGAGGGTTGTCTCAGAGATGCCATTGTTGAAATAAAACGTCAGTCACTACTGAGAGTGACTGACTAGCTTCAGCTAGTGACAGACATACTCCACTCTGCGCTGGGACCTAAAGGGGACCTCCACTTTCCTCCAAAGAACCCCACGCTGCAAATCCAGTGGGGCTTGGTTTGACAGTTGGTAAACAATGCCACATGCTGATAAGGCATGTCTAGAAGCTGTATGAAACAAAAAAAACTTTTGATGCCCAGAAACCAGGACCTGGCATGGGGGGGGGGGGGGGTTGCCTAGGCCCGGTGCTGAGCACAAGAAATAAAACATATAACAATCAAAATTATATAACCAACAAAATACTGCAAAAATAACCATTAAAGCTATAGGTTATAGCAGGTATATGCAATTAGCAGACCTCCAGCTGTTTCAGAACTACAAGTCTCATGAGGCATAGCAAGACTCTGACAGCCACAAACATGACACCCAGAGGCAGAGGCATGATGGGACTTGTAGTTTTGCAACAGCTGGAGGTCCACTAATTGCATATCCCTGGGTTATAGCATTGAGAGAGATAATTGCTGAAAATGGGGTTGCTAACCCGAATGTGGATGTAGATAGCTATGGAATGGACCATAGTGTGGGGGACAAAATGGAGGAAAAGAGGAGGAGGGGGAAAGAGGAAGAAAAGGGGACGGGAATAAGGGAAAGGGGGAAGGGTAGGGCAGGGAAAAAAAGAAGGAAACCCAGAACAACAGACAGTTTGTTTCTTATATTGAGATCTCCAGGGATATCGAGGGTACCCCACACTCGACCCTTACAAAAAGGGTCGATAGGAAAGGACCTCATTTATTCCCGAAGATCGTGTAGCTTCTAACCGTTCAATCCAAAGTGTCTCCTTTTGCAAGATGCGCTTGTCCCAATTGCCTCCCCGAGGGTCTTGGGGGACAACTTCCAAGACCATAAATTTGACCACAGAGGTGTCAAACTTGTGGTACAGGCCAAGATGGTGACTGACTGGTGTAAGCATCTTGGCATATTGAGAATAATATAGATGATCGTAAATTTGTTTCTTAAAGGGGCGAAAGGTCTTCCCCACATAAAACGCTCTACACTTACAAGTCATAAGATAGATGACGCCTTCTGTGTTGCATGTTGCATGTGTGACAGCAGGAAGGTAAAGTCACCTGGTTGCATCCAGGGGGGTAGATATATTTCGCCCAGATTCAGGCTTTACGCCGACTTATACAACTAGGTGGAGTGTTGTATAAGCCCAGCTGAGGCTAGTAGGCTCATGGATGACTCATACCTCTAGAGAGAGGGCTGGGCGTCGTGCAGACAGGGAGTTGATGAGACCAGCTGAAGCTTGTCAGCTCATTTAGGCCTCTATAAGAACTCCCAGCTTCATTAGATGTTAGCTCATGCCTGGAACCAGACCTGTGTGGACTGTCTAGGGAGAGTGAACCCCTGTGCGGTGAGACAAAGCCTGTGTGGCTATTTGCTTGGACATTTAAAACCAGGGACTTAGGGACTAGGACAGCACTAGGCTGATCCCAGTTGTTAGTTAGGAAACCTGTATGTTTAGTCAGAGGTCAAGTTGACCAGGATTTATTTTGTTTATGTTTCTTTTGCTTTGCTGTGTTTTGTCACTGTAAATAGAAAATAAACCGCACCTTTTTGATTTTGAAAACCACAACCACCGTTTGCTGGGCCTGTTTTTGTGTGGGGAGCCCATCTCGGGGGTCACACACACCCGCTGCCGAGCTAACCCCCTCACAGTTGGTGGAGAACCAGTGGCAGTTTTTTTTAAGCCAGCATGGAGGAGATACTGAAACAGCTGGCTCTAGCAAATGCCAATCAACAGCAGACAAATGCAGGTTTGCAAAGGAGCCTTGCAGCCCAGCAGCAAGCTCATCAACAGAGCCTTGCAGCCCAGCAGCAAGCTCACCAACAGAGTCTGGAAGCTCAGCAACAAGCCCAGCAGCAATCTGAGGCCCGCTTCATAGACCTGTTACAGAAGCAAGAGCAGAGACTACAACAAATGGAAGCAGTAATGCAGCAACGTCCGCAGACCAGTGAGGAAAGCCGTCCCACTAATACCGCGTCCTTTGGGGTGAGTCGTTTATTGACAAAAATGACTGGAGAGGATGATCCAGAGGTATTTTTGACCACATTTGAAAGGACCGCTGAAAGAGAAAAGTGGCCTGAGGAGCAGTGGGCTGGACTGGTGGCTCCTCTGTTAACTGGTGAATCGCAGAAAGCTTACTATGACCTAGAGCCTAACCAAGCAAAAGACTATGTGGTGCTAAAAGCTGAAATTTTGGCAAGGCTGGGTGTCACCCAGGCTGTCCGGGCTCAGCGTGTGCATAACTGGACTTTCCAGCTTGGAAAACCCCCCAGGTCTCAAATGTATGATCTCATTCACCTGAGCAGAAAGTGGCTACAGCCAGAGACTTTGTCCGCACCAAAGATTGTGGAATGTGTTGTAATGGATCGGTTTTTGAGAGCTCTTCCTACTGCCATCCAAAAGTGGGTAAGCCATGGAGACCCAGAGACGGCCGATGGTCTTGTGGATCGTGTGGAAAAATACTTGGCTACAGAGAACCTGACGGCCTCTTCCAGAGACACTCGGACTTTCCACCCTAAGACCAGACCATCCCCAGGGGCGGATAAGAGGATTCCAAGGGGTGAGGGTGGAGAGAGTGAGAGGGTGGGAGCTCTACCCCAAGTTTGGCGAGAACAGCCTGGGAAATCAGCGGCTCAAGAGGCGGCAAGAAGGATCGTTTGCTACCGCTGCCGGCAAGCGGGACATATTGCAGCCAATTGCCCGGTTGTGGAGGAACCCATGCAGTATGACTTTCTGACGGGCAGACGTCAGTCGCTGTGTGCGACAGTCGCATGCACTGCCATTCGAGGAACTGAGAAACATTTATGCAAAATGTGTGTTAATGGTAGAAATGTTGTGGTATTGCTGGATTCAGGTAGCCTTGTGACCCTGATAAAGGCTGAGTTAGTTAAAACAGAGGTCTTTGGGAATAGCAAGGTAGCTGTTATTTGTGTGCATGGGGACACCCGAGAGTATCCAGTGACTACAGTGTGTTTCGAGACCCCCAAAGGTACCCTCTCTCATCCAGTGGGCTTAGTAGCTCAGTTACCGCATGACGCCATTGTGGGAAGGGATTTTCCGAAGTTCTGGGAACTGTGGGATGATCCTGAGCCCCCCACTGGTGCCCCTATGTACCAGGAATGTGATAGCCAGAACTCCCCTGAGAGTGGTGAGGACTCTCCGGAATTTCCCTTATCAGTATTGGCAGGGGAGACTCAAGAAACTGGAGAGGAGCCCACCTCCTCAGACGAAAACCTACCGTCTGTGGAGTTTTCTGATCTTGAGGTTCACAGGGAAAACTTTGCCACAGAACAGTTGAAAGACCCCGCCCTAATAAAGGCACGGGAAAACGTAGTGAAAATAGATGGCGAGTTAGTGAACCCAGATAATACCTGCACTTACCCATACTTCAGCGTAGAGAAGGACCTACTGTATCGGGTGGCAAAAAGGGCAGAAGAAACCGTTGAGCAGCTTGTGGTGCCCAAACCTTACAGGAAGTTGGTGTTGGAGTTGGCCCATGGGCACATTCTTGGAGGTCATCTGGGGACAGAGAAAACCCGAGAGAGGGTATTACAGAGATTCTATTGGCCGGGGGTGATGAAGGACATAGAAAATTATTGTTCCTCCTGCCCTGTGTGTCAGAGGTCGGCCCCGATGCCACATTTCCGTAGCCCGCTGGTCCCTCTACCCATCATTGAGGTCCCGTTTGAGAGGATCGCCATGGATTTGGTAGGGCCTATAATCAAGTCCGCTAGGGGGCACCAGTACATATTAGTTATAATGGACTATGCCACCCGTTATCCAGAAGCGATCCCTCTCCGAAATACCTCGGCCAAAACCATAGCCAAAGAGCTATCTCTTGTGTTTAGCCGGGTAGGTATTTGTAAAGAACTGCTTACGGACCAAGGTACACCCTTTATGTCCCGGGTTATGAAGGAGCTGTGTAAATTGTTCAAAGTGACGCAATTACGTACATCTGTGTATCACCCCCAAACCGATGGGCTGGTTGAAAGATTCAACAAAACCCTAAAACAAATGTTGAAGAAAGTGGTGGATAGAGATGGAAAGGATTGGGACTGTCTACTTCCTTATCTGATGTTTGCTATTAGGGAGGTGCCCCAATCCTCTACGGGATTCTCCCCCTTTGAGTTACTGTATGGGAGACACCCAAGAGGGCTGTTGGATATTGCCAAGGAAACTTGGGAAAGTGAGAGTTCTCCCCACAGGAGTGTGATTGAGCATGTCGCCCTGATGCAAGACCGAATTGCACAGGTAATGCCCATCGTGAAGGAACATTTGGCCCAAGCGCAGTTAGCACAGCAGAGAGTGTACAACCGTGGAGCCAAGACCCGTACCTTTTCCCCGGGGGATAGGATACTGGTACTTGTCCCTACGGTTGAAAGTAAATTCCTTGCCAAATGGCAAGGCCCCTATGAGATAATGGAAAAAGTGAGCGAAGTGAATTACAAGGTCAGACAACCAGGACGGCGAAAGCCCGAACAGATCTATCACGTTAATCTGTTGAAAGCCTGGAGGGATAGAGAGTCCCTAGTCGCAGACACTTGGTCACCAGCTCAAACTGGTTGCGTGATTCCTGAGGTTGGAATAGCAGCCACCTTGTCACAACCCCAACAACAGGAGGTTAAGGAGTTTGTGCTTCGCAACAAGGAGGTATTCTCTGAGCTGCCGGGACAAACATCTGGGGTAGAGCATGACATCATTACCCCGCCCGGTGAAAGGGTGAAGTTAAAACCCTATCGGATCCCAGAGGCCCGACGGGAGGCAATACGGGGGGAAGTACAGAAAATGCTGAACTTAGGGGTGATAGAGGAGTCCCAAAGTGATTGGTCTAGTCCCATTGTGTTGGTGCCTAAACCGGATGGGAGCTGGCGATTTTGTAACGATTTTCGTCAGTTGAACAAAGTTACAAAATTTGACACCTACCCCATGCCACGTATAGATGAGTTGATCGACCGGCTGGGAACAGCCCGATACATGACGACTCTTGACCTCACAAAAGGGTATTGGCAAATCCCCCTGGCCAAGTCGGCCAAAGAGAAAACCGCATTTGTAACCCCAGACGGGGCGTTCCAATATAAAAGAATGCCGTTCGGGTTACAGAATGCGCCGGCCACATTCCAGCGGAAAATGGACCAGATGCTGAGGCCCCATCGGAAGTATGCTGCGGCTTACCTGGATGACGTAATTGTCCATAGCACAGATTGGGCCTCACATCTGCCAAAAGTGCAAGCAGTCCTGGACTCTGTTCGGGAAGCGGGGTTTACGGCTAACCCCAAGAAGTGTACCATTGGGCAGGAGGAGGCCAAATATCTTGGGTACACCATTGGGAGGGGAGTAATAAAACCCCAACTCAACAAAGTCGAGGCCATCCAGAGTTGGCCACGTCCCAACAGCAAGAAGCAGGTACGAGCCTTTCTGGGAATCGCTGGGTATTATCGGCGATTCATTCCCCACTTTGCTTCTAAGGCTGTGCCCCTAACCAACCTGACGAAGGGGAAAGGGTCGGTCATGATTAAATGGACCCCCGAGGCTGAGGCAGCATTCCAATTCTTGAAACAAGCCTTATGTAGCCAGCCAGTGTTGTACTCACCCGACTTCTCTAAAGACTTTGTCGTACAAAGTGATGCGTCAGATGTGGGGTTAGGAGCAGTATTGTCCCAGGTCTGGAACGGGGAAGAGCACCCAGTCATTTACCTCAGCAGGAAGTTGAAGTCCCATGAGGTAAATTACGCCACCGTTGAAAAGGAGTGTTTAGCGGTGAAGTGGGCTCTAGATTCCCTTCGGTACTACCTGCTAGGTAGGCACTTTGACATGGTTACGGATCACGCTCCATTAAAGTGGATGGCTCAAAACAAGGAAACAAATAGAAGAGTGAATAGGTGGTTCCTGGCCCTCCAGGAATTCAACTTCACAGTAAAGCATCGCCCTGGCGTTCAAATGGGGAATGTGGATGCTTTGTCTCGAGTACATGAATGCCTGATTGCTGGTGTTCCAACCCCGAGGTTAAAACAAGAGGGGGGGGGTATGTGACAGCAGGAAGGTAAAGTCACCTGGTTGCATCCAGGGGGGTAGATATATTTCGCCCAGATTCAGGCTTTACGCCGACTTATACAACTAGGTGGAGTGTTGTATAAGCCCAGCTGAGGCTAGTAGGCTCATGGATGACTCATACCTCTAGAGAGAGGGCTGGGCGTCGTGCAGACAGGGAGTTGATGAGACCAGCTGAAGCTTGTCAGCTCATTTAGGCCTCTATAAGAACTCCCAGCTTCATTAGATGTTAGCTCATGCCTGGAACCAGACCTGTGTGGACTGTCTAGGGAGAGTGAACCCCTGTGCGGTGAGACAAAGCCTGTGTGGCTATTTGCTTGGACATTTAAAACCAGGGACTTAGGGACTAGGACAGCACTAGGCTGATCCCAGTTGTTAGTTAGGAAACCTGTATGTTTAGTCAGAGGTCAAGTTGACCAGGATTTATTTTGTTTATGTTTCTTTTGCTTTGCTGTGTTTTGTCACTGTAAATAGAAAATAAACCGCACCTTTTTGATTTTGAAAACCACAACCACCGTTTGCTGGGCCTGTTTTTGTGTGGGGAGCCCATCTCGGGGGTCACACACACCCGCTGCCGAGCTAACCCCCTCACACATGGAATTGAGGGTAAAAGGTTTCCCCATTGGGTGGCAAAAATCCTGTTCCTGTCTGGACCCATGGGCAGTAAGTACATTGCCCACATGTAAAAATACCTCTTATTTGAGCCTGATTCTCGGTTTTAGGTCTATACTTACTTGCTGTAAGTTTGTTACCAATTGTCTGTCCACCGAATTGGTAGATCGGCTGACCTTCATAAAAATGAATCAGTTTTGGATCACCAGCTACCAAGCACCTGATGCTGATGTAACCGAATAATTTTTTTTGAATGGGAGATCCCTTCAAGACTGCCTATGCTGATGCTGAGTAACTATCCTGTTATGCTGAGTGAATATACTCTTCCTCCTCAATGATCATGCTGATAGCTTGCAAGAACATTTTTGGTTCTGGGCACTGCCACCAGTGGCTAAGGCCCAATTTTTCAGCCCCTGTTTAACAGGGGCATGTAATTACAATTTTTGATGCAATAGTTTGCAGGAGGGCTCATTCTTGCGCTCCAACTATAGTATCTGTGAGGGGTTGCAGTGTTGTGGCACCAGTGCCTAAGGCACAATTTTTCTGCCCCTGTTTAACAGGGGCGTGTAATTACAATTTTTGATGCAATAATTTGCAGCAGGGCTCATTCTTGCGCTCCAACTAGAGTTTCTGTGAGGGGTTGCAGTGTTGTGGCACCAGCACCAGTGCCTAAGGCCCATTTTTTCTGCCCCTGTTTAACAGGGGCGTGTAATTACAGCTTTTGATGCAATACTTTGCAGCAGGGCTCATTCCTGCGCTCCAACTATAGTATCTGTGAGGGGTTGCAGGTTTGGGGCACCAGCACCTGTGCCTAAGGCCCACTTTTTATGCCCCTGTTCAACAGGGGCATGTAATTACAATTCTTGATCTAATATTTCACAGCAGGGCCCGTTCCTGCGCCCACCAAGAGTACATAGTTACATAGTTATAGTTACATAGTTAGTCAGGTTGAAAAAAGACACAAGTCCATCCAGTTCAACCATAAAAAAAAAAAAATTATAATATCATACAATCCCATATACCTAATTCTATACCAACAGTTGATCCAAGGCGAAAAACCCCAGCAGAGCACGATCCAATTTGCTACAGCAGGGGAAATAATTCCTTCCTGATATCCCGAGAGGCAATCGGATATTCCCCGGATCAACTTTATCTATAATTGTTAGTACCCAGTTATATTATGTACATTTAAGAAAGAATCCAGGCCTTTCTTAAAGTAATCTACTGAGCTGGCCAGAACCACCTCTGCAGGGAGTCTATTCCACATTTTCACAGCTCTTACTGTGAAGAAACTTTTCCGTATTTGGAGGTGAAATCTCTTTTCCTCTAGACGTAAAGAGTGCCCCCTTGTCCTTTGTGTTGACCGTAAAGTGAATAACTCAACACCAAGTTCACTATATGGAACCCTTATTTATATATTTGTACATGTTGATCATATCCCCCCTTAATCTCCTCTTCTCAAGAGTGAATAAATTCAGTTCCTCTAATCTTTCCTCATAGCTGAGCTCCTCCATGCCTCTTATCAGTTTGGTTGCCTTTCTCTGCACTTTTTCCAGTTCCCCAATATCCTTTTTGAGAACTGGGGCCCAAAACTGAACGATATTCCAGATGAGGTCTTACTAATGATTTGTACAGGGGCAAAATTATATCTCTCTCTCTGGAGTCCATACCTCTCTTATTACAAGAAAGGACTTTGCTCGCTTTGGAAACCGAAGCTTGGCATTCCATTCCATTGAGCTTATGAGCTACCAAAACCCCCCAGATCCTTCTCCACTACGGATCCCCCCAGTTGTACTCCCCCTAGTATGTATGATGCATTCATATTCTTAGCACCCAAGTGCATAACTTTACATTTATCAACATTAAACCTCATCTGCCACATAGTCGCCCAATTAGACAGAGCATTGAGGTCGGCTTGTAAATTGGCGACATCCTGTAAGGACGTTATTCCACTGCATAGCTTGGTGTCATCTGCAAAGATAGAAATGTTACTTTTGATCTCAGACCCAATATCATTTATAAACATATTAAAAAGTAAGGGTCCCAGCACTGAACCTTGGGGTACACCACTGAGAACCTTAGACCATTCAGAATAAGAATCATTAACCACTACTCTCTGAATTCTGTCTTTTAGCCAGTTTTCTATCCATTTACAAACTGATATTTCCAATCCTGTAGACTTTACCTTACACATGAGCCGTGTGTAGGGAACTGTACCAAAACGCTTTTGCAAAATCCAAGTATACCACGTCCACCGCCACCCCTCTGTCCAAGGTTTTACTTACCTCGTCATAAAAAGAAATCAGGTTTGTCCGACAACTTCTGTCTTTCATGAATCCATGCTGTCTGTTGATTAAAATATTTTTTCCAGCAAGAACTCATCTATGTGGTCTTTTATTAATCTCTCCAGTATCTTCCCAACTATAGAAGTTAAACTAACGGGTCTATAGTTATTGGTAAAGACTTTGTTCCCTTTTTAAATATAGGCACCACATTGGCCCTGCGCCAATCCAGTGGTACTATTCCTGTCATTAATGAGTCCCTAAAAATTAGATACAATGGCTTTGAAATTACAGAGCTCAATTCTTTTAGGATCCGTGGGTGTATGCCATCTGGTCCAGGTGCTTTATCCACCTTTATTCTGTCTAAATATTTCTGGACCATATCACTTTTGAGCCATTGTGGATTTGGGGCTGTGTCACTACCACCCCCATTTTGGACATAAGCTCCCCCATGCTCCTTTGTATACACAGAGATGTTCTGTGCCCATTGATGCCAATATTCCCTCCCAGTCTAAGTCCTGGAGAGCAGCCCTCATCCTTGGAAAATTTGCTCGCTTGAAATTAAGTGTTTTTATCTTTCCCGTATGTGATTTTTGCTTACAGCTAATGTAGCACCCACCCCATTTAGGGGCTGGTCTGAGATAGTAGTTGGGCTCAGACCGTTCCCAATTTATAGGTTTGCTATTTTATTTCCAGGTGGTATACTGGTGTGCAGTTCCCTGTGGCCTGTAGGTGGCACTGCCATAATGGGTCAGGGTTGAACCATCGGTATTAGTGCTGTGCCTTGGGGTGTCCTCTCTCAGCAGTGGTACAGTGGGCGTGTTTGGCCTGCTGTGCATGCTGGGAGAGGATACATAAGGGGCAGACGCCGCCTTGGAGGTGTCTTCGCAGGAGGAGAGGAGTCGGAGTCCAAGTGTGTGGCGCATGGCCCTCCAGGCCATGGGGCCACGTGTGCATCAGTCCCAGCCACCTTTAGCCCTGGGGCTGGATCTTCAACACTGGGCCCAGCACCTTTAACTGGAGCCCACTTCTAAAAGAGGAATCCCAGGGTGTCCCTCGCGAGGGAGCCCGCTTCTAAGAAGAGGAGGCCGGAGGAGGACCTTTCTGACGGACCGGTGAGAGTTCACGGTGAAGGAAGGGGCCCGGTAACTTTCTGAAGGGATTCATCTATCCACCAAGGGCCTAGTAATGTGCTGCTGCTGGCACCTGTTCTCACATACCAAAAGCTAAGAGGTTTGGGATCTGATAGGTTCTGTGGCAGAGAGTCTCCCGATCGCATCTAGGAAAAGAACCTGATCAAACGTCCGAGCATCACTTCAGCTGCTAGGATCCACTTTGCAGGAGACTATCCGGGTGAGCTAAACCTACTCTGGGATAGAGTAGTGAATGTAAAATCCATTTGTGCCTGGACTAACCTCCCAAAACCTTGCTGTCTTGTCTCTCATCCACCCTTTTCCTATCTACTTCACATTGAGAAAATAAACTCAACGTTGGAGTTCAGAGTGGTGTGGACATTGGAATTACTTGAGGGGAAAACAGAGACTTGTCCCTATATCCTAGGACAGTGGTTCTCAACCTTTCTAGTGCCGTGACCCCTTGATAAAATTTCCCAAGTTGTGGGGACCCCTAACAGTAAAATTATTTTTGTAGAGTGGGTTGTCGGCACCCAAGGCAAGACAAGTAATTTGCATCCCTAACCCATGGACATTTAGCACTCCCTTTCACTCGTACAACCCCTTATGGTACATTTTGGCATGTACCACTCTCTCTCTTTATTCTCCTTTCTTTCCCTTTTATCTCTCTCTATCCTAAATTCTTGTTACTCTTTCGTCCATGGACCGACACAGCTTCTCTATTGACAAAGTGGGTATTATCCGTTAATTAGAAGTGACTAGGCAGAAAAACTTGTAAAAAGTGTTGCATCACACCTTCTACAGTACCGCCCAGGGGGCGGACCCTCTGGGTATACCCTCTCAGTCTGCATCTTCGCAGATCAGTTTTTTTCTGTCTAGCAAGGAGTAGGACATGGCTCCCTTCGGGCCCATTGGTCCGGGGAAAAAAGATATATATATATTTTTTTTTTTTGCTACATTTGTTGTTTCCTGCGATCTTCGATCAACTGCCGACTGGGTGACAGGCTGGATCCTCGATCCTTGTAGTCTCCCCAGTTTCGGCCATCGAGCGTGTGCCGACCCTAGCTACGCGCTGGGTTTTCCACGACATGCCCGTCGCTCCACGGGTGGCCGGTGAGCTTACGCTCCAGGGCCTGCATCGGACCGCTCAGCTTCGGCTGACCTTACGGCCGAGTCGCAGCAGCCTGGCCGGTGAGCTTACGCTCCAAGGCTTGCATCGGACCGCTCAGCTTCGGCTGACCTTACGGCCGAGTCGCAGCAGCCTGTCCGGTGAGCGTCATGCTCCAGGGCATACATATGATCGTCCCTTCTGGGTCCAATCACAGCATGCCTGGCCAACAGTCACCTTCTGTGCGCGGACGATGATCTGTTTGGAATGTCTTCCAGCAGAATACATGCAGGATAGGTAAGTAAAACTCCCCTGCCTCGGCTGGGTGATTTAGCTGGACATTCCTGGAGAGATCAAGTAAGTGGTTGTGGCCCCTTTCTTCCCTCTCTCCCTGCCTTTCCCTCCTCCCTGGGCTTCTAGCTAAAGGTTGCTGGGTGTTGGGGGTCACCTAGGGGGTCCCACTGGAGCGGGGCTGGCTGTAACTAACATTTAAAAGAAATGTCATTTTTTCTTACCTGTGTTTGTGTCCTTCCTCCTCCATGCTGTCGGCGGCCATTTTGAGGTGGTCCATGCCAAGTTTGGCCTCTTGTGACTGCCCGGCGGCCATCTTCCTGTGGTTCGGCCACACCCACTGGCCCCTATCAGCTGATCGGCGGCCATGTTTGTCCACCCTGTATGCAGATATTGCCGTTCGGCGGCCATCTTTTTGTGGGCTATGGCTGCTTGACCTCTATTTTCTGTCGGCGGCCATTTTCTTAGAGCCCACATTATCTTCCATACAGACGTTTTTGGCAACCATTTTTCGAGAGCCTCCGGCCTCTAGGGTGCATTACACTGGCGCGAAAATTCACACAGGAAGTGCTGATAAAAGAAGCAGACTGACACAGCAGCAGCGGGACAGCATCACAGGCGCAGCATAGCAGTACCTATCCAGGGTGGTGAGTCCTCTGGGTGACCCAGCCTCTCTGCAGCACAGGAGGGTGGCCTATTGATATCTTGCCTGGAGCCCTGTGAGTGTCAGCGTGTGGTCAGCATGGCATCTGAGCCAGATGTCTTCTCCCCTGAAACACCAGATTTAGCAGCTGGTGCCCCTGAGGTGTCTATGAACGCTATGACTGCAATCCTAGAGGCGTTTGCTGCCAGGGTGGAAGCAGCACACGGGAATACAGGGGGTAGTAAACGCCCCATCCCCTGCAAGCTTCTGGGAATAATTCTGGTGCAGAACCAGGTCCAGCTACGGCTCGGGGCCCAGATTCTGACGCATCAGAGACTGCAGACCGTGACCGGACAGTGAGAATGACTCAAAGTCCAGGTCAGTACGCGAGACGGCTTTGGTATCTGACCTTATTACTGCAGTGCGGGATATGCTAAAATTGGAAAATACTGCAGAAGCAGCAGAGACTCCGGTCCACTTGGGTTTCATAGACCTGCCCGCACTGCTAAGGTGTTCCCTTGTGTGTCTTTTGATAAACTCTTATACAAGGAATGGGAGAACCCACTGAGGGTCTTTACAGCCCCAAAGAGGTTTGCGGTACGGTACCCCTTTTTGAGGAGAGTTTTCTGAAGAAATGGACCTCTCCCCCCTATAGTGGACCCACCGGTGTCCAGACTTAATAGAGCCACCACAATTCCTGTAGAAGGGGCTCCTGTTTTCTAGGACCCTGTGGATAAGAAGGCTGAAGCACTCGCTTGCTACCTATACTCAGTGGTAGGCTCGGCAGTACGCCCGGCATTGGCGGGGGCCCTAGTGTCTCACACACTTACTGAATGGGCAAGATTGCTACTCCAGGGGTTAAGGAGCGAGATGCTCCTCCTAATGAGATAACATTGGCCGACCTGTTGGTCCAGGGCCTTAGGTTTGTCTGCAAGTCAGACATGAATACTATTCCCCTGCTGTCTAAAACTTTGGTTTATGCAGTAGCAATACGCCGCCTGATCTGGCTAAAAGGCTGGTCTGCGGACCAGACTTCCAAGAAAGCCCTGTTGGATCTGCCTTTTAAGGGCGACAGACTTTTTGGGGCTTCTCTGGATGACATCATCAAGGATGCCACAGGAGGTAAAAGCACTTTGCTTCCCCAAATTAGCAAGGGTAAGGGGCCACGCCAAGGGCAAGGGCCCTCCTTTACTGCACACAAGTGGTTTTTTCGTCCCCCTAGGGCGACAGGGAAAAGACCCCAGGCCGATAAAGCGCCTGCCCAAGGACAAAAGCGTCCCTGGTCCCGCATACCCAATAAGCCTGCGGACAAATTTGCGTCCGCATGAAGGTCCACCCCCACCCAGCTCTCGGGTGGGGAGACGTCTTCACAAATTCGCGACTCAGTGGACAGCACTAATCTCCGACAGGTGGGTTTGCGAAGTAATCTCCTCAGGCTACAAGATAGAGTTTCTCTCTTGTCCACCGGACAGATTCAACACCTCCAATCTCCAGCTACTACCGACCCGTCGGGAGGCCCTGTATGGGGCGGTCCAGGGTCTACTGGAACGCGGGGTAGTTATTCCAGTTCCAGAACTGGAACGGGGTTTTTACTCAAATCTGTTCATTGTGCCGAAGAAGGAGGGGTTTCGTCCAAGCTTGGATCTCAGAGCCCTCAATTGCTTTGTGAAGGTACAAAGTTTTCGGATGGAGTCGGTTCGATCTGTAGTCACGGCTCTCCATCCAGGGGTCTTTCTGGCCTCCTTGGACATCAAGGACGCATACCTGCATGTCCCCATATACTCCAGACACCAGAGGTTTCTGCGATTTGCTATCGGGAAGGACCACTACCAGTTTGTGGCCCTCCCGTTGGGCCTTGCCTCAGCACCCAGGACGTTCACCAAGGTGCTCGCTCCGATTCTGGCACTTCTAAGACAGCGGGGTATCGCTATCACAGGCTACTTATACGACCTTCTGCTGAAGGCCCCTTCAAGCTCAGAATTAGAGGTAAGCGTGTCCATTACCTGTCAGACTCTTCGAGACTGTGGTTGGATACTAAACACGCAAAAGTCAGTATTGGTGCCCACTCAACGCCTAGTGTACCTGGGGTTGATTCTGGATTCCTCAGAGGCAAAGGTATTCCTCCCTGTGCAGAAGTTGCAGGCCCCCCGGGCTGCAGTACGGCAGCTGACTTCCAGGAATTGGTCGTCACTCCGTTTTTGCATGCGAGTGTTGGGCCTCATGGTAGCCTCCTTCGAGGCGGTCCCATATGTTCAATACCACACTCGAGTGTTGCAGAAGGAAGTTCTGTCCAGATGGAACAGATGCCCTTCATCTCTGGATTATCAAATCCGAGTGAGCCACCTAGTCAGGAGATCCCTGGTAGGGTGGCTGACAGCACCGGCTGTAATGGCCGGGAAGTCATTTCTTCCGGTTTACTGGATAGTGATCACGACGGACGCCAGCCTTACAGGTTGGGGGGAGTCTGGGGTGTCCAGTCGGCGCAGGGTCGCTGGACCCCAGAGGAAGCCCTCCTGCCGATCAATGTCCTGGAGATCTGGGCGATCAAGCTGTGCCTCTTCAAATGGTCTCAGAGACTGCAAGGGCGTCCAGTCAGGATCCAGTCAGACAACGCCACAGCAGTGGCATATGTCAATCATCTAGGTGGAACAAGAAGCTCAGCTGCAGCATCGGAGATCGCTCGCATCCTGAAGTGGGCAGAGAGGAGCGTACCGGCACTGTCGGCCGTGTACATTCCGGGTGTGCAAAACTGGCAGGCGGACTACCTGAGCCGCCAGATGCTGGACCAGGGAGAATGGTCCTTACACCCGGAGGTGTTCCAACTCCTCTGCCAAAGATGGGGCACACCAGACGTAGATCTTCTGGCTTCCCGACTCAATCGGAAGGTATTGAGATTTGTGGCCCGGTCAAGAGACCCATGGGCAGATGCAACGGACGCGTTGGTAGCATCGTGGGGTCAGTATCGGCTAATCTATGCCTTCCCTCCCTTAAGGCTTCTTCCTCTTCTGCTCCGCACAGTGGAGGCAGAGGGAATTCCAATGATCCTAATCGCTCCAGATTGGCCTCAGCGTCCTTGGTATGACGATCTAGTACGTCTGGTAGCAGACGTCCCCTGGCGCCTACCACTACGGAAGGACCTGCTATCGCAAGGTCCCATATTCCATCCTGCTTTACAGTCATTGGCTTTAACGGCATGGCTGTTGAGAACCGGGTACTGAGAGACCGGGGCCTGTCAGACTCAGTAATCTCTACTAAGAGAAGTGCTCGAAAACCGTCCTCTAGGAAGGTCTATCACCGCACTTGGAGGGCCTACATCTCCAGGTGTGAGGAAATGAAATGGCATCCGCGTACCTATTTGGTTTCCAGAATCCTGCTGTTTTTACAGCATGGGGTGGACCAAGGGCTTGCCCTAAGTACGATTTAAGGGACAGATATCTGCCCTGGCTGTCTTTTTTCAGCGACTCCTGGCAACTCACTCTCTCGTGAGTACATTTGTGCAGGGGGTCCGACAGGTGGCCCCTCCGATCCGTCCCCCGTTACCTCCGTGGGACTTGAACCTGGTCCTCTCGGTGCTTCAGAAGGCACCGTTTGAGAATATTAGAGATATTCCCCTGTTGACACTTTCTCAGAAAGTGGTATTTTTGGTGGCTGTTACGTCAGTTAGACGAGTCTCTGAGCTGGCAGCCTTGTCCTGCAAGGCTCCCTATTTGATTTTCCACAAGGATAAGGTGGTGCTGCGGCCGCAGCCTTCCTTTCTTCCGAAAGTCGTTTCGGCTTTTCATCTCAACAAAGACATTGTACTTCCATCCTTGTGTCCTCAGCCGTCGAATCCTAAGGAGTCGGCGTTGCATTCCTTGGTTGTTGTCCGAGCTTTGAGAGTATACCTATCTGCTACTTCCCTGTTCCGGAAGTCAGACTCACTGTTTGTTTCGGTGGCTGGTCCCAAGAAGGGCCAAGCAGTCTCATCGGCCACCATCTCTAGGTGGATCCGACAGATAGTAATCCAGGCTTACGCCTTAAAGGGTCAGGCGCCCCCCTTTCCTGTCACGGCGCATTCGACCAGGGCAATAGGTGCCTCTTGGGCTTTCCGACATCAAGCGTCTGTTTCCCAATTATGTAAAGCGGCGACTTGGTCGTCCGCTCACACTTTCACAAAATTCTACAAAATTGATGTAGGTGCATCTTCGGATGCCTCTTTTGGCCGCAAGGTTTTGCAAGCGGCTGTTTAGAGTTGCAACTCCTCCGTTGGAGGAGTGCTGTTTTGTGTTTGGGGTGAAGTTTATTTTTATGCTGTTACCACCCCTCGTTTTTTCTCTGACACTGCTTTGGGACGTCCCACTTTGTCAATAGAGAAGCTGTGTCGGTCCATGGACGAAAGAGTAAATAGGATTTTTTACTCACCGTAAAATCCTTTTCTCTGAGTCCATGGACCGACACAGCACCCACCCCTCCTTTTAAGTTTGTACTGCTTTTTGACGAACTGATCTGCGAAGATGCAGACTGAGAGGGTATACCCAGAGGGTCCGCCCCCTGGGCGGTACTGTAGAAGGTGTGATGCAACACTTTTTACAAGTTTTTCTGCCTAGTCACTCCTAATTAACGGATAATACCCACTTTGTCAATAGAGAAGCTGTGTCGGTCCATGGACTCAGAGAAAAGGATTTTACGGTGAGTAAAAAATCCTATTTTTTTTCTCCCATTCCTCTCTCTAGCCCTCTTTCTTGTTCTTTCTCTAATGCCGTGTACACACGATCGATTTTCTCGACGGTGAAAACACCGTTGAGAAAATCTATGGGAAAAACAAGGAACAGCTTGGTCCCCTACACACGGCCGGGTTTCCTGACATTTTTTCTCTTGGTTGAGAAAAACGACCGTGTGTAGGCTCCCTGGCAGTGTTTCCCTATGGGAAAACTGCCGCGGAAAAAAATGACGTGAATCACGACGAGAAAAATTTAGAGCATGTTCTAATTTTTCTCGTCTTGATTCTTGTCGTTTTTCTCGTCGGGAAAAATGCAGGAAAGCCCACACACGGTCGTTTTTCTCGTCAAAGAGAAAAAAATGGCGTTTTTCCCGACGAGAAAAATGGTTGTGTGTACGCGGCATTATTCTCTAAATTTTTATTTGTTCCTCTCCCTCTTTTCCTCTCCCTTCCATGTATTCTCTATTTTTATTTCTTCTCTTACTCCTTGGTGGGGGGGGGGGGGAATGGCAATGTTGGGGGGAGTTCTGATCAGCCAATTTAGGTGCCCTTGATCAAGGTCATCTGCTGATCTGAGAACTGTAGTGGGGACTTTCAATTGCAACTATAATCACAGGTAGTGTTACTCACTGTGTGTCTCCGACTTTGTGGTGTCTCGTAGCAGTGACACCTATGCCGAAATCAGGAGAAAGGGTCTCCTCCCGCCCCTCCCACTTCACATTCCTCACCAGTCAGCTGATCTTTATTTTCTGCCCCCAATCATGGCGTGAAATGAATGGGCGGCTTCGAAGAGGCTGAGTGGGTGGCCACAAGCTCCAAGCTCTTCCTGGGCGGCCACAAAAATGCTGGGAGAGTAGTGCAGACTTCAGTAACAGCCTAGGATTTGGTGACCACTGGCAAATCATCTTTTGACCCCCGAGGGGGTCCCGACCCCAGGTTGAGAACCACTGTCCTAGGAGATGAGAACCAACTGATGGAAGAACCTAGGTGTGGGACCCAAATAAATAACACCGTTTAACCTCCCCAACCAGGAGGGTACGGGCATATAGTACAGTGTGCCTTTTTCCTGCAAGTGAGCCAAAGGTAGGGAAAAGGGTCCGTGTGCTACATTTGTAACATTTAGTGTTCCCTCATTTTTATATTTTTTAAAAGCTCTTTTCTTATGCCGCGTATACACAACCGTTTTTCGTGACGAGAAAAATGCTATTTTTCTATTTGGTCATTAAAAACAATTGTGTGTGGGCTCCAGAGCATTTTTCACGACGTGAAAAATGGCCATTAAAAATTTGGAACATGCTCAAATTTTTCTCGTCGTTTTTCACGTCGTCGTTTTTCTCGTCATGAAAAGCGGCCGTGTGTAGGCTTTAACGACGTGAAAAAAACGCGCATGCTCAGAAGCAAGTGATGAGATGGGAGCGTTCTGGTAAAACTAGCATTCGTAATGGAGATAGCACATTCGTCACGCTGTAACGGACTGAAGAGCAGGAGGCTGAAAAGCGCGAATCGTCTCTCACCAAACTTTACTAACACAAGGATCAGCAAAAGCAGCCCAAAGGGTGGCGCCATCCGAATGGAACTTCCCCTTTATAGTGCCGTCGTACATTTCGTACGTCACCGTGCTATGCTCGAGCATTTTTTTTCATGATCGTGTGTAGGCAAGGCAGGCTTGAGAAGAATCACGTCGAGAAAAACTTCGTTTTTTTCAATGACATTAAAAACGGTTGTGTGTACGCGGCATTATAGTTTATAGCTTTTTTTACTTTGGCCGTGAGCCACATAGGTTTTATTTTTAGCCTTTTAAACTTATTGCCCATGGGAATATACTTTGCAGTGAGTTCACAAACAGTCTTTTTGAAGAATTCCCATTTCTGTTCTGTGCCCATTGATGCCAATATTCCCTCCCAGTCTAAGTCCTGGAGAGCAGCCCTCATCCTTGGAAAATTTGCTCTCTTGAAATTAAGTGTTTTTATCTTTCCCGTATGTGATTTTTGCTTACAGCTAACATCAAATGAAATCATGTTATGGTCACTGCTACCCAGGTGTTCATTTATCTGAACATTAGTAATACGCTCTGCATGGTTTGAGATTACCAGGTCCGCGAGGGAGTTCCAGACGGAGCATTCCAGTGGGCTGAGGAGCCATGGTGGTGAGAAGGCACTTGCCTACCAAGTAGCTGACTGAGATATTGAGAAGTGTTTTCTATTATCCAGATTGTGTTTGCTGACACCTGTAGTCCCACGGATAGGAATCCATTACATCTGAGTGTTTTACAGCCGGATTGACAGAGTTAGTAATTCTTTTACAAACACTTCATATTCTCACAGTTATCATTCTTTTCACTCTTTGGATTACAATTAAGTGCACCAACAGAGCTAGCTTGAAGAAAGACTGAGACAAACTGGAACAGCCATCACCTTGACTATTCTTCAATAGGGATGAGCTCGGTGTTTGAGTCGAACATAGGTTTGACTCGAACATCGGCTGTTCGTGCGTTCGGCGAACAACGAACGATTTGGGCCGTTCGCGCCAAATTCGAGTGACGTGAACGGCCCACAATACACTGCGCCATCGCAGTGTAATCCCGGCGCTGTGATTGGCCAAGCATGCACTGTGACCCTGCATGCTTGGCCAATCACAGCGCCGGCAGCGAGGAGAGCAAAGATTGGCCACAGGCAGGATGCCTGTGGCCAATTATAGCTGAGGGGGTTTAGTACACGCCCCACACTATAAAAGGCCGCCAGCGCGGCGGCCTCGTGTAGTGTGTTCCGGAGCAGGGAAAGTGAAGGATAGGCAGGGACAGTGTCAAATCTATTCTTTGCTAAACCTTGTGTGTAGGGACAGAGAAGGATAGGCAGGGAGAGTGTCAGTGTCATATTCTTTGCTAAACCTTGTGTGTAGGGAGAGAGAAGGATAGGCAGGGAGAGTGTCAGTGTCATATACTTTGATAAACCTTGTGTGCAGGGAGAGAGAAGGATAGGCAGGGGACAGTGTCAGTGTCATATTCTTTGCTAAACCTTGTGTGCAGAGAGAGAGAAGGATAGGCAGGGAGAGTGTCAGTGTCATATACTTTGATAAACCTTGTGTGCAGGGAGAGAGAAGGATAGGCAGGGGACAGTGTCAGTGTCATTGTTGCTAAGCCTCCTGCACAGTATACACCTGAAGCTAGCCCGTATTGCTGCTTTTTCCTGGTGTGTTACACCAACAGGCACTTGCGGCACTTACAGCGGGCGGAGTGTGCCTCCTGATAATATTACACCTGAAGTTAGCCTGTATTGCTGCTTTTTTCCTGGTGTGTTACACCAACAGGATTTTGCGGCACTTACAGCGGGCGGAGTGTGCCTCCTGATCATATTACACCTGAAGTTAGCCTGTATTGCTGCTTTTTCCTGGTGTGTTACACCAACAGGCATTTGCGGCACTTACAGCGGGCGGAGTGTGCCTCCTGACCATTTTACACCTGAAGTTAGCCTGTATTGCTGCTTTTTCCTGGTGTTTTACACCAACAGGCATTTGCGGCACTTACAGCGGGCGGAGTGTGCCTCCTGAACATATTACACCTGAAGTTAGCCTGTATTGCTGCTTTTTCCTGGTGTGTTACACCAACAGGATTTTGCGGCACTTACAGCGGGCGGAGTGTGCCTCCTGATCATATTACACCTGAAGTTAGCCTGTATTGCTGCTTTTTCCTGGTGTGTTACACCAACAGGATTTTGCGGCACTTACAGCGGGCGGAGTGTGCCTCCTGACCATATTACACCTGAACTTAGCCTGTATTGCTGCTTTTTCCTGGTGTGTTACACCAACAGGCATTTGCAGCACCTACAGCAGGCGTAGTGTGCCTCCTGATCATATTACACCTGAAGTTAGCCTGTATTGCTGCCTTTTCCTGGTGTGTTACACCAACAGGCAATTGCGGCACTTACAGTGGGCGGAGTGTGCCTCCTGACCATATTACACCTGAAGTTAGCCTGTATTGCTGCTTTTTCCTGGTGTGTTACACCAACAGGATTTTGCGGCACTTACAGCGGGCGGAGTGTGCCTCCTGATCATATTACACCTGAAGTTAGCCTGTATTGCCGCTTTTTCCTGGTGTGTTACACCAACAGGCATTTGCGGCACTTACAGCGGGCGGAGTGTGCCTCCTGACCATATTACACCTGAAGTTAGCCTGCATTGCTGCTTTTTCCTGGTGTGTTACACCAACAGGCACTTGCGGCACTTACAGCGGGCGGAGTGTGCCTCCTGATAATATTACACCTGAAGTTAGCCTGTATTGCTGCTTTTTCCTGGTGTGTTACACCAACAGGATTTTGCGGCACTTACAGCGGGCGGAGTGTGCCTCCTGATCATATTACACCTGAAGTTAGCCTGTATTGCTGCTTTTTCCTGGTGTGTTACACCAACAGGCATTTGCGGCACTTACAGCGGGCGGAGTGTGCCTCCTGACCATATTACACCTGAAGTTAGCCTGTATTGCTGCTTTTTCCTGGTGCGTTACACCAACAGGCATTTGCGGCACTTACAGCGGGCGGAGTGTGCCTCCTGACCATTTTACACCTGAAGTTAGCCTGTATTGCTGCTTTTTCCTGGTGTGTTACACCAACAGGCATTTGCGGCACTTACAGCGGGCGGAGTGTGCCTCCTGACCATATTACACCTGAAGTTAGCCTGTATTGCTGCTTTTTCCTGGTGTGTTACACCAACAGGATTTTGCGGCACTTACAGCGGGCGGAGTGTGCCTCCTGATCATATTACACCTGAAGTTAGCCTGTATTGCTGCTTTTTCCTGGTGTGTTACACCAACAGGCATTTGCGGCACTTACAGCGGGCGGAGTGTGCCTCCTGATCATATTACACCTGAAGTTAGCCTGTATTGCTGCTTTTTCCTGGTGTGTTACACCAACAGGCATTTGCGGCACTTACAGCGGGCGGAGTGTGCCTCCTGACCATTTTACACCTGAAGTTAGCCTGTATTGCTGCTTTTTCCTGGTGTTTTACACCAACAGGCATTTGCGGCACTTACAGCGGGCGGAGTGTGCCTCCTGAACATATTACACCTGAAGTTAGCCTGTATTGCTGCTTTTTCCTGGTGTGTTACACCAACAGGATTTTGCGGCACTTACAGCGGGCGGAGTGTGCCTCCTGATCATATTACACCTGAAGTTAGCCTGTATTGCTGCTTTTTCCTGGTGTGTTACACCAACAGGATTTTGCGGCACTTACAGCGGGCGGAGTGTGCCTCCTGACCATATTACACCTGAACTTAGCCTGTATTGCTGCTTTTTCCTGGTGTGTTACACCAACAGGCATTTGCAGCACCTACAGCAGGCGTAGTGTGCCTCCTGATCATATTACACCTGAAGTTAGCCTGTATTGCTGCCTTTTCCTGGTGTGTTACACCAACAGGCAATTGCGGCACTTACAGTGGGCGGAGTGTGCCTCCTGACCATATTACACCTGAACTTAGCCTGTATTGCTGCTTTTTCCTGGTGTGTTACACCAACAGGATTTTGCGGCACTTACAGCGGGCGGAGTGTGCCTCCTGATCATATTACACCTGAAGTTAGCCTGTATTGCCGCTTTTTCCTGGTGTGTTACACCAACAGGCATTTGCGGCACTTACAGCGGGCGGAGTGTGCCTCCTGATCGTATTACACCTGAAGTTAGCCTGTATTGCTGCTTTTTCCTGGTGTGTTACACCAACAGGCATTTGCGGCACTTACAGCGGGCGGAGTGTGCCTCCTGACCATATTACACCTGAAGTTAGCCTGTATTGCTGCCAGGGATGAGCCGAACACCCCCCTGTTCGGTTCGCACCAGAACCTGCGAACAGACAAAATGTTTGTGTAAACTTTAGAACCCTATTAAATACAATGGACTCGAACGTTCGAAATCTAAAGTGTTAATTATAAAGGCTAATATGCAAGTTATTGTCCTAAAAAGTGTTTGGGGACCGGGGTCCTGCCCCAGGGGACATGTATCAATGCAAAAAGAAGTTTTAAAAACGGCCGTTTTTTCGGGAGCAGTGATTTTAATAATGCTTAAAGTGAAAAAATAAAAGTGAAATATTCCTTTAAATTTCGTACCTGGGGGGTGTGTATGATATGCATGTGAAGTGGCGCATGTTTCCCGTGCTTAGAACTGTCCCTGCAAAAAATGTCATGACTATCGTATAACAGAGGTACCTCTGCTTAACATTTTAACGTTACACAATCCCACATTAACCCTCCTTACTTAAGTAAACGAGCCCACACTGGCGTTGGGGAAAACATAGGCCGTAGCAGCCTTATTTATTAAAATAATATTTTCATTAACAATAACCTAAAACATCTGTTATGAAAAAACCCATCAGTCAAAAATCCCAGTGACGATCTTTGCAGGAACCTCGATTACCATCTGTGTAACTCTTGCACTGCGGTACCTCTTGAATCTGTTAATAGGCCTCAAGCCGACATGCTGGCTCAGAGACAACCATGACCGCAGTGCCCTCTTTACCCATGCTTACAGCTAACCTCCGTTAACTGTAAACCCCCCAATCAGGACCCATACCAACGACGGGTCCTGAACTCTTCTTCCCGAGGTATCCTCCTTCCCCTGCAAAGACCAGACACCCGCCGCCGCCACGACTTCCACACCGTCACAAACCATTCCTGTAAATATACAACCAAAACCGTCCTATCTCCCAATCACCTAAACAAGGGAGGGTGGGCGGGAACTCTCACACTTCTCCCCGCTGTGTTGCCCGGGGGGGGAGGGGACTCAACCTTTTAACTGTTATTCCTCCTGGCCCTCCCCCCCCCACTCCAGCTCAGCCAATCCTGCCCCCCCTCTTATTAACCAATGGCTTGCTTTTTCTCTCAGTCCCCTGTTCCCTTAGTCATGCCAGCCCTTCGCCTATGTCGTTTTACTTTTTTGCTCCGGGCTTTTCTTGACTATCGTATAACAGAGGTACCTCTGCTTAACATTTTAACGTTACACAATCCCACATTAACCCTCCTTACTTAAGTAAACGAGCCCACACTGGCGTTGGGGAAAACATAGGCCGTAGCAGCCTTATTTATTAAAATAATATTTTCATTAACAACAACCTAAAAGATCTGTTATGAAAAAACCCATCAGTCAAAAATCCCAGTGACGATCTTTGCAGGAACCTCGATTACCATCTGTGTAACTCTTGCACTGCGGTACCTCTTGAATCTGTTAATAGGCCTCAAGCCGACATGCTGGCTCAGAGACAACCATGACCGCAGTGCCCTCTTTACCCATGCTTACAGCTAACCTCCGTTAACTGTAAACCCCCCAATCAGGACCCATACCAACGACGGGTCCTGAACTCTTCTTCCCGAGGTATCCTCCTTCCCCTGCAAAGACCAGACACCCGCCACAGCACCCAATTGGAAAAACCTTTACAATTGTGTGCTCCTCCACACCCTAAGAGCCCTTTGGATGCCGTCTTGAATCCCCAACGCCCACAGGTCTATCCCCACATCATTCAGGTGAACCCCATCGCCCCGAAGGTAGCGCCATGTGTCCACCTCCAGCTCCATGTGCCGTATTACCAGCCCCCCATTCCTCACTACAAACCTAGCCACATCCCTGTTGACCTTTCTCCGGGCCCTGTTGATGCCTTCCAATGACCTAGCCATCCTCCATGATGTCCTAGCCACCATGTCGGACCAAACAATTACCATGTCCGGGAATGCCATGCGCAGACGCAGTATATCAAACTTGATATCCTTTGTCACGTCCAACATAGATCTGGCTCCTAGGTCATTGCCGCCTACGTGCAAGACTATAACGTCAGGTGGCCGGTCAAGACGTGCAAAACGATGCACCTCCGGGACCATTCTACTCCATAACATGCCCGGCACTCCCAACCAGCGAACACAGGCCTCCTGTCTAGGAAACCCCAATTGCCGGCCCTCCGGCCTAACATCTGCCCTCTTTGCCCCCCAGAACACATAGGAATGGCCCAAAATCCAGACCAGGGCCGGCCCCGCACCTGAAAGAAAAAACAAGCACACCACCGTAACGAACAGCAGACCCAACGAAAGCCCAGCAGACCATCCCCCCAAAATGAATGACAAACGCCTCCCCCCGCCCCCAACCTTCACACCCCCAATACTAGCTGGGGACGAATGTATAGGCGAAATCTGCTGGACTCCCACCTGCCAATGCGCTTTACCGCCTCAGAGTCCAACCCCCACCGAGCCGCCTCAGTAGCCGCCCCTATCCTGAAAGAATGCGACGCGAACTCCCTATCGTCTAACCCGAGAACCGTCAAACATTTCTTGAACACAGACACAAATTGAAATTTTGATAATGGGGACCCATCAGCATGTATCAAAAACGACCCCTGATCCGGCGGTCGCACCCCCATGAACTCCCTCACGGCCCTTACTGGACAAAGCGGGGAGCCCGGCAGCGAAAAAACCTGCACCGACCTGCCCTTCCCTTTTTGGTCTGTTTTGGACCTCCGTAACCACACCGCCACACTCTCCCCTCGGCATCGCACCTCCGAACCCCAAATACCCCCATGAACCTTCCTAGAAGGGCTGACCAGCTCGCTAATCCTAAATGCCCCGAAAAATGCTAACGCAAAAGCAGCTCTAAACAAGCAACCCTCGTATACTGAGGCGCAGATCTCCGGTAACCGAGCCAAAATTCCCTGCAGAACGTCAAAAGACACTGGACGCCTGGTGTCCCTACCCGGCCTGGATCGTCTATAACCTCTGAGTGCCTGTCGCACCCAGAAGTCTTTAGTAAGGTCCGGGCCACCCTGCCACTTGAATAAAAAGGCCAACCCAGCCAACTTCTTTCCCAACGTCGAAACGGACACCCCCCCTTCCATCTGCCGGGATAGAAAGTATAACAACAACAACTTCGCTTCAGGTCCTAATGTATCCACCTCCGTCATCCGACCCATAGCCTCCCATTCCTGCCATACCTTGTTATACGCAACCCACGTCGTCTCACTCACCGACCTTCTGATCCATCCGGAGACTACACCAACGCAATTTTCCACAGCCAGTCCGGACAAGGCACCCCCAGTTGCTCCGCTTCCGGCGCCAACTCCCGGAATCTGTCCCACTGGAACCGAGACAAAGCGTCAGCAATAACGTTCTCTACCCCGGGAAGATGAACTGCATATATAAAAACATTCAATTGTAGGCACCGCAGCACCAAGTGCCGAAGCAACCTAACTACCGGAGGTGATGAAGCCGACACTCTGTTTATCACCTGCACCACCCCCAAGTTGTCCCCGTGGAACCGTACCTTCAGATCCCTGAACGCCTCGCCCCACAGTTCGACCGCCAATACCACTGGAAACAATTCCAGCAGCACCAGGTTTGTTGTGAAGCCAGCTTCCACCCAACACACCGGCCATGGGCCAGCACTCCACCTGCCTCGGAAAAAAGCTCCAAAACCAGTGGAGCCTGCCGCGTCCGTGAAAAGTTCCATATCAAAATTACTGACAGGGCCTGTCATCCACAACGCTCTGCCATTAAAAGATTCCAGGAACGCATGCCAGACCTGTAGATCCTCCCTGTGAGCCTTTACCAAGCGCACAAAATGCCGTGGTGACTGTACCCCCGCCGTACTTGCCGACAGCCGTCGGCAAAATACCCTGCCCATTGGCAGAATGCGACAAGCGAAGTTGAGTTTTCCCAGTAATGACTGCAACGTCCTCAGCTGCACTTTCCGTAAACCCAACATACCTCTGATCTCCGACTTCAACGCCACCAATTTCTCCACCGGCAAACGGCATTCCATTGCGTCCGAATCCAACGTAATCCCTAAGAACGTGATGACCGTTCTCGGCCCTTCCGTCTTGTCGGGCGACAAAGGCACCCCAAAGCGTTCCGCGATATGTTCCAGCGTTGCCAACAGCACCGCGCAGATCTTGGATGAGGCTGGGCCCACGCAGAGGAAGTCATCCAGGTAGTGTATGATTGAACTTACCCCGATACATCCCTAATCACCCATTCCAGGAAAGAACTAAACTTCTCAAACAGCGCACAGGATATGGAGCATCCCATCGGTAAGCAGCGATCCACATAGAATTCTCCATTCCACGAGCAACCCAAAAATTGGAAACTATCGGGGTGCACTGGCAGCAGGCGGAACGCCGCCTCCACATCCGCTTTCGCCATCAATGCCCCCTGCCCATAGTGCCTAACCCAAAACACTGCCGCATCAAAAGACGTATATCCCACCGTGCAAGCCTGAGGATCGATAGCATCGTTCACAGACCCTCCTTTTGGAAAAGACAGGTGGTGGATAAGTCGGAATTTGTTAGGTTCCTTCTTCGGCACCACTCCTAGCGGAGACACCACCAAATCCGCCAGTGGAGCTACCGAAAAAGGGCCACTCATGCGGCCCAATGCAACTTCCTTCCGCAGTTTCTCTGAAACCACCTCCGGGTATTGCAAAGCTGAGCGCAGATTACGAGCCACTGGCGGAACCGCCCCCAACACGCACGGAATTTTAAACCCTTCTGTAAAACCCTTTTCTAATAAATGAGCTGCCTGCCTATCCGGATACCTACCGAGAAACGGGCGCATCCTTGCCACCATCACCGGAGTCCTCCCTCTTGTTTGAAGACTCACCAGCTCTCCCTTTCCTAAAACACCTGGACAAGGTATGTGAACCCCCACAACCGGAGCATTCATGCTTTGAATCTGCACGACCCTCCAAACTTGCAAGATCCCGAATTGTATTGCCAACAGACCCCTTTTGCCTTACCGGCCGGTTGTCCTGGGGATGACGATCCACCGGCCCCCCCCTGAAAAAACTGATTCGGAGCCCTCGGCGCGTTCATCAAACGCATCCACAAACTAATGTCCTTGTGGTCCCACCTCAACTCCGAACGCACCGACATCCTTTGTCTGAATTCCTCATCGTATCTCAACCAGGCTGAACCCCCATACACCCTGTAGGCCTCCCCAACCGCATCTTGATAACAAAAAAGACCCGAACAATGCTCAGGCTTCTTTTGCCCGATTACGCTAGCAAGGATGGCGAATGCCTGCAGCCAATTCATGAACGTCCGCGGGATCAGGCGATACCTACGTTTTTCTTCATCCTCCTTCTTGGAATCGTCCGGCTTGACCCTATCCAAATTAAACTTCCCCAGCGGAAGCAGCGAAAAAATCTCCATGTACTCACCTTTCCAAATCTTCTCCCGAACTTCCGACTTCAAATGTGCCCCCAACGGCCCCGCAAAACAAATGTACATCTCGCACCTAGCTGAATCCGCCAACCTGACAATGTCTTGTCTGGCCCCATCCCCCTTTTCAACCGCCGCCTGCAGCGCGTCCTCCGCTGCTGTTGTCTGCACCGCCGCCACCGAAACCTCTGGCGCCATCGCCATCACCCCCAGACCCCCGTCCCCATCTTGCGGCGGAACCCACGCCGCTGCCGGGCTAACGGGGGCACTGCTCTGTCTCTCAAACTTACCCACAAGCTCCTTAATCCCCGCTAAAAACCCCTTAAAACCAATATCCATCTCCGCAGCTCCGTGCACTAAACCGTCCCCAGCAACCTCCCCCAGGGGGACCTCCTGACTACCCCCTGCCGACCCCATCCTAGCAGGCCGCACTTCAGCTAACCCCATGGAGAATAAGTGAGGAATTGACTTGCCAGGCTGCCCAGGAATTGACCCACCAGCCGATCGTCCCGTCTCCACCGCCGCCGACCGTTGCTGTGGAACGCCGTCACCCTCCGAGTCCACCAGTTCTCCCTCCGAGCGATCCACCTCTTCCTCTGCCGAAGAAGGCCCACCAGGTGAAGGATCCCTGGCTGCCGCGGGTCCCGACTCCATCCGGCTCCGCCCTCCAGACCCGTTCACCGACTTCCGCGTCGCTTTTTTCTCGCCGCCACGACGTCGCTCTCCTGCATCCGTTGCTTCTGCCACCGCACCATGCCGCACCCCCGACGTCAGTGACCGGTCGCCGGCCGCGGTGGAAGGCCCGGCCACCGCGCTCTCCGATCTCCCTCGCCGAGGCGCCCGCCCCTGAGCCGACACCCGGGGGGCGGGGCCCGCCGCGTCCGACTCCACTCGTAGCGCGGGCCTCGTGGCCGCTCCGGAGCACCCGGAACGACCGCCCGCCGAGCTCCGTCCAGGTCGGGGATTCCTTCCGGCGCCTCCCCCCGCCTGCTTGGCTGTTCGCTTGGCGGGGGGGGCCGAAGGGGCCCTCGAATAGGGACTCCCAGTGCGACGCTGAGCTCGTGGGGGAGGGTCGGGAGAGAAGCGCTCCGGCGCCCTGGCTTGCCGAGCTCGCCCCGATGTCCTTCCCCTTGTTGCCGCATTACACGCCGGCTCCGCCAGCATCGGCCCCAAGGTCTCTTGGAGCCAACCTGGGCCATGTTGCGCCACCTCAGCCCGCAGCTGAGCCAGCAACTCCTGCACGTGTGACAACTCTCACACTTCTCCCCGCTGTGTTGCCCGGGGGGGGAGGGGACTCAACCTTTTAACTGTTATTCCTCCTGGCCCTCCCCCCCACTCCAGCTCAGCCAATCCTGCCCCCCCTCTTATTAACCAATGGCTTGCTTTTTCTCTCAGTCCCCTGTTCCCTTAGTCATGCCAGCCCTTCGCCTATGTCGTTTTACTTTTTTGCTCCGGGCTTTTCTTTTTTGAAAGAAAAAAATGCATTTAAAACTGACTCGCGGCTATTAATGAATTGTCGGCTCCCGGCAATACATACAAAAGTCATTGATAAAAAAAAAAAAAAAAAGCGTGGGGGTTCCCCAGAATTCAATTACCAGGCCCTTCAGGTCTGGAATGGATATTAAGGGGAACCCCGCCGCAAATTAAAAAAAAAATTGACGTGGGGTTCCCCCAAATATCCATTCCAGGCCCTTCAGATCTGGCATGGATTTTAAGGGGAACTCCACCCCAAATTTAAAAAAAAAATGGCGTGGAGTCCCCCTAAAAATCCATACCAGACCCCTTATCCGAGCACGCAACCTGGCCGGCCGCAGGGGAAAAGGGGGGGACGAGAGAGCGGCCCCCCCTCCCTCCTGAACCGTACCAAGCCACATGCCCTCAACATGGGGAGGATGTCCCCATGTTGATGGGGACAAGGGCCTCATCCCCACAACCCTTGCCCGGTGGTTGTGGGGGTCTGCGGGCGGGGGGCTTATCGGAATCTGGAAGACCCCTTTAACAAAGGGGACCCCCAGATCCCGGCCCCCCCCCCATGTGAATTGGTAAGGGGTACATTATGGGGACTCCACGCCATTTTTTTTTAATTTGGGGTGGAGTTCCCCTTAAAATCCATGCCAGATCTGAAGGGCCTGGAATGGATATTTGGGGGAACCCCACGTCAATTTTTTTTAAAATTTGCGGCGGGGTTCCCCTTAATATCCATTCCAGACCTGAAGGGCCTGGTAATTGAATTCTGGGGAACCCCCACGCTTTTTTTTTTTTTTTTATCAATGACTTTTGTATGTATTGCCGGGAGCCGACAATTCATTAATAGCCGCGAGTCAGTTTTAAATGCATTTTTTTCTTTCAAAAATGACACTTTGTGCAGGGACAGTTCTAAACACGGGAAACATGCGCCACTTTACATGCATATCATACACACCCCCCAGGTACGAAATTTAAAGGAATATTTCACTTTTATTTTTTCATTTTAAGCATTATTAAAATCACTGCTCCCGAAAAAACGGCCGTTTTTAAAACTTCTTTTTGCATTGATACATGTCCCCTGGGGCAGGACCCCGGTCCCCAAACACTTTTTAGGACAATAACTTGCATATAAGCCTTTATAATTAGCACTTTAGATTTCTCCCATAGACTTTTCGAATTTGCCGCGAACACCCCAATTTGTTCGCTGTTCGGCGAACGGGCGAACAGGCAATGTTCGAGTCGAACATGAGTTCGACTTGAACTCGAAGCTCATCCCTAATTGCTGCTTTTTCCTGGTGTGTTACACCAACAGGCATTTGCGGCACTTACAGCGGGCGGAGTGTGCCTCCTGACCATATTACACCTGAAGTTAGCCTGTATTGCTGCTTTTTCCTGGTGTGTTACACCAACAGGATTTTGCGGCACTTATAGCGGGCGGAGTGTGCCTCCTGATCATATTACACCTGAAGTTAGCCTGTATTGCTGCTTTTTCCTGGTGTGTTACACCAACAGGCATTTGCAGCACCTACAGCAGGCGTAGTGTGATTCCTGCAAAATATATTCCAGAAGCTAGGCCTTATTGCTGGTTTTCCCATTTCCCTGCAGGCCATTAGAATGTCTGGAAGGCAAACAAGGAGAGGCAGACAGTCAGGAGCCAATAAAAGAGGGCAAGCAGGCTCTGTGTCTAGAGACAACAGTGCTGGTCGTGGACGCGGTGCATCGCAATCAGCACATGGCCATGGGACACGCTTGTCCTTCTTTTCGGCAGCTGGACGTGTTGAGCCGCATCATGCCGAAGACTTGGTAGAGTGGATGACCAAGCCCTCCTCATCCTCCTCATCCTCTTTCACCCAGGCTCAGGGTACTGGCAAAGCAGCTGCCAAAGCGTTCTCTTCCCTGGTATCAATGTCATCATCAGTCACTCCTTCCCTAGACCAACCATGTCCTCCTGAGGAGTCCCCCGAACTGTTTGAGCACAGTGTTGGGTACATGCTCCAGGAGGATGCCCAGCGTTTCGAAGGGTCTGATGATGATACCCAGCTAGAGGAAGGCAGTAGCATGATAGCAGAGAGAGGGGATGCTCAAGAAGGACACCAATCTGGCAGTCATGTTCCAGCAGCTGCAGCATACTGCCAGATTGGCTCCAGTGATGAGGAGGGAGGGGATGATGAGGTCACTGACTCCACGTGGGTGCCTAATAGGAGAGAGGAGGAGGAGGAGGAGGAGGCACATCTCCAATGAGGCAGGATGCCCTCGGGGGCCAGCGTAAGGGCAGCACACCGACGGAATCACACCGCAGAGCTCCGCCTGTGCAGGGCGCTGCCTCTGCCCGTTATTCAAAAAGTTCTTTGGTGTGGGCCTTTTTTGAGTCGAGTGCATCAGATCGCACAGCTGCTGTTTGCAACATATGTCTCAAGCGTATATCGCGTGGCCAAAACATCACCCGCTTGGGCACCACATGCTTGACCAGACATATGTTGACCTGCCATGCAGCTCGTTGGCAAGCCTACCTTAAAGACCCACACCAAAGAACAAAGCAGACCTCTTCTTGCACCGCATCAGCTGGGATCTCCAACCCCACTATACCTTCAGTCCTCTCTGAAACCTGCACTGGGAGGAATGAAGGTGTAGAATTAGGTGTGTCACAGCCAAGTGCTTGCGGGCACTCTGCTAGCAGTACACCGACGTCCGATTCTAGCAGGCAAATTTTACTACCCCAGCTGCTGGACCGTCGAAAGAAGTTCACTCCCAGCCATCCACATGCCCAGCGGTTGAATGCTAGCTTGGCTAAATTGCTAGCGCTTCAACTGCTGCCTTTTCAGTTGGTAGACTCGGTCCCCTTCCGTGAGTTTGTGCAATGTGCGGTTCCTCAGTGGCAGGTTCCCAAACGCTACTTTTTCTCACGGAAGGCTATTCCGGCTCTCTACCGGCATGTGGAAGGCAATGTCTTGGCCTCGCTGGACAGGGCGGTCAGCGGTAAGGTGCATATTACCGCTGACTCATGGTCCAGCAGGCATGGACAGGGACGTTACCTTTCTTTCACGGCCCATTGGGTCACTCTTTTGGCAGCTGGGAAGGATGCAGGACAAGGTGAAGTAGTGTTGGAGGTTGTTCCACCGCCACGCCTCCAAAATGCTACTACTGGTTGTGACACACCTCTGTCCTCCACCCCCTCCTCTTCTTCTTCCTCCATGGCCTCTTCCTGTGCTTTGTCCTCGGAACCAGCGGTGCTCCGTAGGCGTTCAAGGGGCTACGCAAGTACGCAGGCAAAAAGATGCCATGCCGTGCTTGCGCTGGTGTGTTTGGGGGACAGGAGCCACACTGGGTTAGAGGTTCTGTCTGCTCTGCAGGGGCAGGCCGAGAGGTGGTTGATGCCACGCCAGCTTAAGCCAGGAATGGTAGTTTGCGACAATGGCACCAACCTCCTCTCCGCTCTCCGACAGGGGCAACTGACCCATGTGCCCTGTGTGGCTCACGTCCTTAACCTGGTGGTGCAGAGGTTCTTGGGCAGGTACCCGGGCTTACAGGATGTCCTGAGGCAGGCCAGGAAAGTCTGTGTGCATTTCCGCAGATCTTATAATGCCAGTGCTCGCCTGGCTGAGCTGCAAAAGGAGTTGAACCTGCCCAAGAACCGTCTTATATGTGACATGCCCACCAGGTGGAACTCAACGTTGGCCATGCTGCAGCGGCTGCACACGCAGCAGAGGGCCATCAATGAGTACCTGTGCGACTACGGCACCAGGACAGGGTCAGGGGAGCTCGGGTTTTTTTCACCACGCCAGTGGGGCATGATCAGGGATGCATGCACTGTCCTGGCACCATTTGAGGAGGCCACGAGGATGGTGAGCAGTGACAGTGCATGCATCAGTGACACTGTACCTCTTGTCCACCTGTTGGAACATACGCTGCGTGGAATAATGGACAGGGCACTTGAGGCAGAACAGAGGCAGGAAGAGGAGGACTTCCTTGCCTCTCAAGGCCCCCTTTACCCAGACAGTGTTCCTTCTGTCCCACCCATCGCACAGGAAGAAGAGGAGGAGGAGGAGGAGGAGGAGAAGGAGGATTGTGTCAGCATGGAGGTGGAGCCTGGCACTCAGCATCATCAGCAGCAGTCTTTTAGGGATGATTTACAGTCCCAAGAAACCAGTGGACTTGTACGTGGCTGGGAGGAGGTGGCTGCGGATCATGTCGTCCTTAGTGACCCAGAGGACTCCGGACCGAATGCCTCAGCTAACCTACGCTGCATGGCCTCCCTGATCCTGCAAAGTCTGCGGAAGGATCCTCGTATTCTTCGGATCAAGGAGAGGGACCATTACTGGCTGGCCACTCTCCTTGATCCACGGTACAAGGGTAAGGTTGCGGACCTTATCTTACCGTCGCAGAGGGAGCAGAGGATGAGACAACTCCGGGAGGCCTTGCAGAAAGGTCTGTGCAACGCGTTCCCAGAGACTGGGAGGTTACAAACTCCTGGTCCTGGACAACGAGTTGCTGAGGCTTCGGTCAGTCAAAGAAGGAGCGGTGGGGAAGGTGGCCGTCTGACTGATGCGTTCAGACAATTCTTTAGTCCGCAGCCCCAAGGTATGATCGGTTCCAGCAACCATCGCCAGCGTCTGATATACATGGTGCAGGAATACCTAGGGGCAAGGTCAGACTTGGACACCTTCCCCACCGAAAATCCTCTGGCTTACTGGGTCTTGAGGATGGATCACTGGCCAGAGCTTGCACAGTATGCAATTGAGCTACTGGCCTGTCCTGCATCCAGCGTTCTTTCAGAACGCACATTCAGTGCTGCTGGAGGATTTGTCACGGATCACAGGGTGCGCCTGTCCACCGACTCTGTTGATCGACTGACCTTCATAAAGATGAACCAGTCTTGGATCACCACCAGCTACCAAACACCTGAAGCTGATATAACAAACTAATTTATTTTCAAATGTCACATCCCTTCAAGACTGATGCTGATGCTGAGAGACTGTCCTGTTATGTTGACTGACTATCCTCCTCCTCCTCAATGATCCGATTGATGATGATAGCTTGGAAGAACATTTTTGTTTCTGGGTGCCGCCACCAGTGGCTAAGGCCCAATTTTTCAGCCTCTGTTTAACAGGGGCGTGTTATTACAATTTTTTATGCAATGCTTTGCAGCAGGGCTCATTCCTGCACTCCAACTAGAGTATCTGGGAGAGGTTGCAGTGTCGTGGCACCAGCACCAGTGGCTAAGGCCCAATTTTTCAGCCCCTGTTTAACAGGGGCGTGTAATTACAATTTTTGATGCAATACTTTGCAACAGGGCTCATTGCTGTGCTCCAAGTACAGTATCTGTGAGGGGTTGCAGTGTTGTGGCACCAGTGCCTAAGGCCCAATTTTTCTGCCCCTGTTTAACAGGGGCATGTAATTACAATTCTTGATCTAATAATTCACAGCAGGGCCCATTCCTGCGCCCACCAAGACTAACTGTGAGGCCTTACAGTGTTGTGTCAACACTACCACCACCACCAAAGGCCCAATTTTTCAGCCCCTGTTCAACAGGGGCATGCAATTACAATTCTTGATCTAATAATTCACAGCAGGGCCCATTCATGCGCCCACCAAGAGTAACTGTAAGCTGAGTATATACGGCAGGCCCCTACTTTCAAACATCCAACTTACAAACGACTCCTCCTTGCAAACGGAAGGATACAACAGGAAGTGAGAGGAAATCTACCCCTAGGAAGGCAAATTCTCTCCTGTAATGCCGCGTACACACGATCATTTTTCCTTTGGACGAGAAAAACGATCGTCTGTGGGCTTTTTGCCGTTTTTCCCGACGGGAAAAACGGCATTAATCACGATGAGAAAAATTAGAACATGTTCTAATTTTTCTCGTCGTTTTTCCTGACATTTCTTCTGCGGCAGTGTTTCCCATAGGGAAACACTGCCGCGGAGCCCATAGACGATTATTTTTCTCGTCATTTTAAAAAATGATGAGAAAAATGACCGTGTGTGGGGAACAAGCTGTTCCCTCGTTTAAAATGTCATTATTCACGGCGGTTTTTAAACCGCCGTGAATAATGATCGTGTGTACGCGGCATGATGCCGCGTACACACGACCGCTTTTCATGCTTTTTCCTGGTGTGTTACACCAACAGGCATTTGCGGCACTTACAGCGGGCGGAGTGTGCCTCCTGACCATATTACACCTGAAGTTAGCCTGTATTGCTGCCAGGGATGAGCCGAACACCCCCCTGTTCGGTTCGCACCAGAACCTGCGAACAGACAAAATGTTTGTGTAAACTTTAGAACCCTATTAAATACAATGGACTCGAACGTTCGAAATCTAAAGTGTTAATTATAAAGGCTAATATGCAAGTTATTGTCCTAAAAAGTGTTTGGGGACCGGGGTCCTGCCCCAGGGGACATGTATCAATGCAAAAAGAAGTTTTAAAAACGGCCGTTTTTTCGGGAGCAGTGATTTTAATAATGCTTAAAGTGAAAAAATAAAAGTGAAATATTCCTTTAAATTTCGTACCTGGGGGGTGTGTATGATATGCATGTGAAGTGGCGCATGTTTCCCGTGCTTAGAACTGTCCCTGCAAAAAATGTCATGACTATCGTATAACAGAGGTACCTCTGCTTAACATTTTAACGTTACACAATCCCACATTAACCCTCCTTACTTAAGTAAACGAGCCCACACTGGCGTTGGGGAAAACATAGGCCGTAGCAGCCTTATTTATTAAAATAATATTTTCATTAACAATAACCTAAAACATCTGTTATGAAAAAACCCATCAGTCAAAAATCCCAGTGACGATCTTTGCAGGAACCTCGATTACCATCTGTGTAACTCTTGCACTGCGGTACCTCTTGAATCTGTTAATAGGCCTCAAGCCGACATGCTGGCTCAGAGACAACCATGACCGCAGTGCCCTCTTTACCCATGCTTACAGCTAACCTCCGTTAACTGTAAACCCCCCAATCAGGACCCATACCAACGACGGGTCCTGAACTCTTCTTCCCGAGGTATCCTCCTTCCCCTGCAAAGACCAGACACCCGCCGCCGCCACGACTTCCACACCGTCACAAACCATTCCTGTAAATATACAACCAAAACCGTCCTATCTCCCAATCACCTAAACAAGGGAGGGTGGGCGGGAACTCTCACACTTCTCCCCGCTGTGTTGCCCGGGGGGGGAGGGGACTCAACCTTTTAACTGTTATTCCTCCTGGCCCTCCCCCCCCACTCCAGCTCAGCCAATCCTGCCCCCCCTCTTATTAACCAATGGCTTGCTTTTTCTCTCAGTCCCCTGTTCCCTTAGTCATGCCAGCCCTTCGCCTATGTCGTTTTACTTTTTTGCTCCGGGCTTTTCTTGACTATCGTATAACAGAGGTACCTCTGCTTAACATTTTAACGTTACACAATCCCACATTAACCCTCCTTACTTAAGTAAACGAGCCCACACTGGCGTTGGGGAAAACATAGGCCGTAGCAGCCTTATTTATTAAAATAATATTTTCATTAACAATAACCTAAAAGATCTGTTATGAAAAAACCCATCAGTCAAAAATCCCAGTGACGATCTTTGCAGGAACCTCGATTACCATCTGTGTAACTCTTGCACTGCGGTACCTCTTGAATCTGTTAATAGGCCTCAAGCCGACATGCTGGCTCAGAGACAACCATGACCGCAGTGCCCTCTTTACCCATGCTTACAGCTAACCTCCGTTAACTGTAAACCCCCCAATCAGGACCCATACCAACGACGGGTCCTGAACTCTTCTTCCCGAGGTATCCTCCTTCCCCTGCAAAGACCAGACACCCGCCACAGCACCCAATTGGAAAAACCTTTACAATTGTGTGCTCCTCCACACCCTAAGAGCCCTTTGGATGCCGTCTTGAATCCCCAACGCCCACAGGTCTATCCCCACATCATTCAGGTGAACCCCATCGCCCCGAAGGTAGCGCCATGTGTCCACCTCCAGCTCCATGTGCCGTATTACCAGCCCCCCATTCCTCACTACAAACCTAGCCACATCCCTGTTGACCTTTCTCCGGGCCCTGTTGATGCCTTCCAATGACCTAGCCATCCTCCATGATGTCCTAGCCACCATGTCGGACCAAACAATTACCATGTCCGGGAATGCCATGCGCAGACGCAGTATATCAAACTTGATATCCTTTGTCACGTCCAACATAGATCTGGCTCCTAGGTCATTGCCGCCTACGTGCAAGACTATAACGTCAGGCGGCCGGTCAAGACGTGCAAAACGATGCACCTCCGGGACCATTCTACTCCATAACATGCCGGCACTCCCAACCAGCGAACACAGGCCTCCTGTCTAGGAAACCCCAATTGCCGGCCCTCCGGCCTAACATCTGCCCTCTTTGCCCCCCAGAACACATAGGAATGGCCCAAAATCCAGACCAGGGCCGGCCCCGCACCTGAAAGAAAAAACAAGCACACCACCGTAACGAACAGCAGACCCAACGAAAGCCCAGCAGACCATCCCCCCAAAATGAATGACAAACGCCTCCCCCCGCCCCCAACCTTCACACCCCCAATACTAGCTGGGGACGAATGTATAGGCGAAATCTGCTGGACTCCCACCTGCCAATGCGCTTTACCGCCTCAGAGTCCAACCCCCACCGAGCCGCCTCAGTAGCCGCCCCTATCCTGAAAGAATGCGACGCGAACTCCCTATCGTCTAACCCGAGAACCGTCAAACATTTCTTGAACACAGACACAAATTGAAATTTTGATAATGGGGACCCATCAGCATGTATCAAAAACGACCCCTGATCCGGCGGTCGCACCCCCATGAACTCCCTCACGGCCCTTACTGGACAAAGCGGGGAGCCCGGCAGCGAAAAAACCTGCACCGACCTGCCCTTCCCTTTTTGGTCTGTTTTGGACCTCCGTAACCACACCGCCACACTCTCCCCTCGGCATCGCACCTCCGAACCCCAAATACCCCCATGAACCTTCCTAGAAGGGCTGACCAGCTCGCTAATCCTAAATGCCCCGAAAAATGCTAACGCAAAAGCAGCTCTAAACAAGCAACCCTCGTATACTGAGGCGCAGATCTCCGGTAACCGAGCCAAAATTCCCTGCAGAACGTCAAAAGACACTGGACGCCTGGTGTCCCTACCCGGCCTGGATCGTCTATAACCTCTGAGTGCCTGTCGCACCCAGAAGTCTTTAGTAAGGTCCGGGCCACCCTGCCACTTGAATAAAAAGGCCAACCCAGCCAACTTCTTTCCCAACGTCGAAACGGACACCCCCCCTTCCATCTGCCGGGATAGAAAGTATAACAACAACAACTTCGCTTCAGGTCCTAATGTATCCACCTCCGTCATCCGACCCATAGCCTCCCATTCCTGCCATACCTTGTTATACGCAACCCACGTCGTCTCACTCACCGACCTTCTGATCCATCCGGAGACTACACCAACGCAATTTTCCACAGCCAGTCCGGACAAGGCACCCCCAGTTGCTCCGCTTCCGGTGCCAACTCCCGGAATCTGTCCCACTGGAACCGAGACAAAGCGTCAGCAATAACGTTCTCTACCCCGGGAAGATGAACTGCATATATAAAAACATTCAATTGTAGGCACCGCAGCACCAAGTGCCGAAGCAACCTAACTACCGGAGGTGATGAAGCCGACACTCTGTTTATCACCTGCACCACCCCCAAGTTGTCCCCGTGGAACCGAACCTTCAGATCCCTGAACGCCTCGCCCCACAGTTCGACCGCCAATACCACTGGAAACAATTCCAGCAGCACCAGGTTTGTTGTGAAGCCAGCTTCCACCCAACACACCGGCCATGGGCCAGCACTCCACCTGCCTCGGAAAAAAGCTCCAAAACCAGTGGAGCCTGCCGCGTCCGTGAAAAGTTCCATATCAAAATTACTGACAGGGCCTGTCATCCACAACGCTCTGCCATTAAAAGATTCCAGGAACGCATGCCAGACCTGTAGATCCTCCCTGTGAGCCTTTACCAAGCGCACAAAATGCCGTGGTGACTGTACCCCCGCCGTACTTGCCGACAGCCGTCGGCAAAATACCCTGCCCATTGGCAGAATGCGACAAGCGAAGTTGAGTTTTCCCAGTAATGACTGCAACGTCCTCAGCTGCACTTTCCGTAAACCCAACATACCTCTGATCTCCGACTTCAACGCCACCAATTTCTCCACCGGCAAACGGCATTCCATTGCGTCCGAATCCAACGTAATCCCTAAGAACGTGATGACCGTTCTCGGCCCTTCCGTCTTGTCGGGCGACAAAGGCACCCCAAAGCGTTCCGCGATATGTTCCAGCGTTGCCAACAGCACCGCGCAGATCTTGGATGAGGCTGGGCCCACGCAGAGGAAGTCATCCAGGTAGTGTATGATTGAACTTACCCCCGATACATCCCTAATCACCCATTCCAGGAAAGAACTAAACTTCTCAAACAGCGCACAGGATATGGAGCATCCCATCGGTAAGCAGCGATCCACATAGAATTCTCCATTCCACGAGCAACCCAAAAATTGGAAACTATCGGGGTGCACTGGCAGCAGGCGGAACGCCGCCTCCACATCCGCTTTCGCCATCAATGCCCCCTGCCCATAGTGCCTAACCCAAAACACTGCCGCATCAAAAGACGTATATCCCACCGTGCAAGCCTGAGGATCGATAGCATCGTTCACAGACCCTCCTTTTGGAAAAGACAGGTGGTGGATAAGTCGGAATTTGTTAGGTTCCTTCTTCGGCACCACTCCTAGCGGAGACACCACCAAATCCGCCAGTGGAGCTACCGAAAAAGGGCCACTCATGCGGCCCAATGCAACTTCCTTCCGCAGTTTCTCTGAAACCACCTCCGGGTATTGCAAAGCTGAGCGCAGATTACGAGCCACTGGCGGAACCGCCCCCAACACGCACGGAATTTTAAACCCTTCTGTAAAACCCTTTTCTAATAAATGAGCTGCCTGCCTATCCGGATACCTACCGAGAAACGGGCGCATCCTTGCCACCATCACCGGAGTCCTCCCTCTTGTTTGAAGACTCACCAGCTCTCCCTTTCCTAAAACACCTGGACAAGGTATGTGAACCCCCACAACCGGAGCATTCATGCTTTGAATCTGCACGACCCTCCAAACTTGCAAGATCCCGAATTGTATTGCCAACAGACCCCTTTTGCCTTACCGGCCGGTTGTCCTGGGGATGACGATCCACCGGCCCCCCCCTGAAAAAACTGATTCGGAGCCCTCGGCGCGTTCATCAAACGCATCCACAAACTAATGTCCTTGTGGTCCCACCTCAACTCCGAACGCACCGACATCCTTTGTCTGAATTCCTCATCGTATCTCAACCAGGCTGAACCCCCATACACCCTGTAGGCCTCCCCAACCGCATCTTGATAACAAAAAAGACCCGAACAATGCTCAGGCTTCTTTTGCCCGATTACGCTAGCAAGGATGGCGAATGCCTGCAGCCAATTCATGAACGTCCGCGGGATCAGGCGATACCTACGTTTTTCTTCATCCTCCTTCTTGGAATCGTCCGGCTTGACCCTATCCAAATTAAACTTCCCCAGCGGAAGCAGCGAAAAAATCTCCATGTACTCACCTTTCCAAATCTTCTCCCGAACTTCCGACTTCAAATGTGCCCCCAACGGCCCCGCAAAACAAATGTACATCTCGCACCTAGCTGAATCCGCCAACCTGACAATGTCTTGTCTGGCCCCATCCCCCTTTTCAACCGCCGCCTGCAGCGCGTCCTCCGCTGCTGTTGTCTGCACCGCCGCCACCGAAACCTCTGGCGCCATCGCCATCACCCCCAGACCCCCGTCCCCATCTTGCGGCGGAACCCACGCCGCTGCCGGGCTAACGGGGGCACTGCTCTGTCTCTCAAACTTACCCACAAGCTCCTTAATCCCCGCTAAAAACCCCTTAAAACCAATATCCATCTCCGCAGCTCCGTGCACTAAACCGTCCCCAGCAACCTCCCCCAGGGGGACCTCCTGACTACCCCCTGCCGACCCCATCCTAGCAGGCCGCACTTCAGCTAACCCCATGGAGAATAAGTGAGGAATTGACTTGCCAGGCTGCCCAGGAATTGACCCACCAGCCGATCGTCCCGTCTCCACCGCCGCCGACCGTTGCTGTGGAACGCCGTCACCCTCCGAGTCCACCAGTTCTCCCTCCGAGCGATCCACCTCTTCCTCTGCCGAAGAAGGCCCACCAGGTGAAGGATCCCTGGCTGCCGCGGGTCCCGACTCCATCCGGCTCCGCCCTCCAGACCCGTTCACCGACTTCCGCGTCGCTTTTTTCTCGCCGCCACGACGTCGCTCTCCTGCATCCGTTGCTTCTGCCACCGCACCATGCCGCACCCCCGACGTCAGTGACCGGTCGCCGGCCGCGGTGGAAGGCCCGGCCACCGCGCTCTCCGATCTCCCTCGCCGAGGCGCCCGCCCCTGAGCCGACACCCGGGGGGCGGGGCCCGCCGCGTCCGACTCCACTCGTAGCGCGGGCCTCATGGCCGCTCCGGAGCACCCGGAACGACCGCTCCGTCCAGGTCGGGGATTCCTTCTGGCGCCTCCCCCCGCCTGCTTGGCTGTTCGCTTGGCGGGGGGGGCCGAAGGGGCCCTCGAATAGGGACTCCCAGTGCGACGCTGAGCTCGTGGGGGAGGGTCGGGAGAGAAGCGCTCCGGCGCCCTGGCTTGCCGAGCTCGCCCCGATGTCCTTCCCCTTGTTGCCGCATTACACGCCGGCTCCGCCAGCATCGGCCCCAAGGTCTCTTGGAGCCAACCTGGGCCATGTTGCGCCACCTCAGCCCGCAGCTGAGCCAGCAACTCCTGCACGTGTGACAACTCTCACACTTCTCCCCGCTGTGTTGCCCGGGGGGGGAGGGGACTCAACCTTTTAACTGTTATTCCTCCTGGCCCTCCCCCCCACTCCAGCTCAGCCAATCCTGCCCCCCCTCTTATTAACCAATGGCTTGCTTTTTCTCTCAGTCCCCTGTTCCCTTAGTCATGCCAGCCCTTCGCCTATGTCGTTTTACTTTTTTGCTCCGGGCTTTTCTTTTTTGAAAGAAAAAAATGCATTTAAAACTGACTCGCGGCTATTAATGAATTGTCGGCTCCCGGCAATACATACAAAAGTCATTGATAAAAAAAAAAAAAAAAGCGTGGGGGTTCCCCAGAATTCAATTACCAGGCCCTTCAGGTCTGGAATGGATATTAAGGGGAACCCCGCCGCAAATTTTAAAAAAAATTGACGTGGGGTTCCCCCAAATATCCATTCCAGGCCCTTCAGATCTGGCATGGATTTTAAGGGGAACTCCACCCCAAATTTAAAAAAAAAATGGCGTGGAGTCCCCCTAAAAATCCATACCAGACCCCTTATCCGAGCACGCAACCTGGCCGGCCGCAGGGGAAAAGGGGGGGACGAGAGAGCGGCCCCCCCTCCCTCCTGAACCGTACCAAGCCACATGCCCTCAACATGGGGAGGATGTCCCCATGTTGATGGGGACAAGGGCCTCATCCCCACAACCCTTGCCCGGTGGTTGTGGGGGTCTGCGGGCGGGGGGCTTATCGGAATCTGGAAGACCCCTTTAACAAAGGGGACCCCCAGATCCCGCCCCCCCCCCATGTGAATTGGTAAGGGGTACATTATGGGGACTCCACGCCATTTTTTTTTAATTTGGGGTGGAGTTCCCCTTAAAATCCATGCCAGATCTGAAGGGCCTGGAATGGATATTTGGGGGAACCCCACGTCAATTTTTTTTAAAATTTGCGGCGGGGTTCCCCTTAATATCCATTCCAGACCTGAAGGGCCTGGTAATTGAATTCTGGGGAACCCCCACGCTTTTTTTTTTTTTTTTATCAATGACTTTTGTATGTATTGCCGGGAGCCGACAATTCATTAATAGCCGCGAGTCAGTTTTAAATGCATTTTTTTCTTTCAAAAATGACACTTTGTGCAGGGACAGTTCTAAACACGGGAAACATGCGCCACTTTACATGCATATCATACACACCCCCCAGGTACGAAATTTAAAGGAATATTTCACTTTTATTTTTTCATTTTAAGCATTATTAAAATCACTGCTCCCGAAAAAACGGCCGTTTTTAAAACTTCTTTTTGCATTGATACATGTCCCCTGGGGCAGGACCCCGGTCCCCAAACACTTTTTAGGACAATAACTTGCATATAAGCCTTTATAATTAGCACTTTAGATTTCTCCCATAGACTTTTCGAATTTGCCGCGAACACCCCAATTTGTTCGCTGTTCGGCGAACGGGCGAACAGGCAATGTTCGAGTCGAACATGAGTTCGACTCGAACTCGAAGCTCATCCCTAATTGCTGCTTTTTCCTGGTGTGTTACACCAACAGGCATTTGCGGCACTTACAGCGGGCGGAGTGTGCCTCCTGACCATATTACACCTGAAGTTAGCCTGTATTGCTGCTTTTTCCTGGTGTGTTACACCAACAGGATTTTGCGGCACTTATAGCGGGCGGAGTGTGCCTCCTGATCATATTACACCTGAAGTTAGCCTGTATTGCTGCTTTTTCCTGGTGTGTTACACCAACAGGCATTTGCAGCACCTACAGCAGGCGTAGTGTGATTCCTGCAAAATATATTCCAGAAGCTAGGCCTTATTGCTGGTTTTCCCATTTCCCTGCAGGCCATTAGAATGTCTGGAAGGCAAACAAGGAGAGGCAGACAGTCAGGAGCCAATAAAAGAGGGCAAGCAGGCTCTGTGTCTAGAGACAACAGTGCTGGTCGTGGACGCGGTGCATCGCAATCAGCACATGGCCATGGGACACGCTTGTCCTTCTTTTCGGCAGCTGGACGTGTTGAGCCGCATCATGCCGAAGACTTGGTAGAGTGGATGACCAAGCCCTCCTCATCCTCCTCATCCTCTTTCACCCAGGCTCAGGGTACTGGCAAAGCAGCTGCCAAAGCGTTCTCTTCCCTGGTATCAATGTCATCATCAGTCACTCCTTCCCTAGACCAACCATGTCCTCCTGAGGAGTCCCCCGAACTGTTTGAGCACAGTGTTGGGTACATGCTCCAGGAGGATGCCCAGCGTTTCGAAGGGTCTGATGATGATACCCAGCTAGAGGAAGGCAGTAGCATGATAGCAGAGAGAGGGGATGCTCAAGAAGGACACCAATCTGGCAGTCATGTTCCAGCAGCTGCAGCATACTGCCAGATTGGCTCCAGTGATGAGGAGGGAGGGGATGATGAGGTCACTGACTCCACGTGGGTGCCTAATAGGAGAGAGGAGGAGGAGGAGGAGGAGGCACATCTCCAATGAGGCAGGATGCCCTCAGGGGCCAGCGTAAGGGCAGCACACCGACGGAATCACACCGCAGAGCTCCGCCTGTGCAGGGCGCTGCCTCTGCCCGTTATTCAAAAAGTTCTTTGGTGTGGGCCTTTTTTGAGTCGAGTGCATCAGATCGCACAGCTGCTGTTTGCAACATATGTCTCAAGCGTATATCGCGTGGCCAAAACATCACCCGCTTGGGCACCACATGCTTGACCAGACATATGTTGACCTGCCATGCAGCTCGTTGGCAAGCCTACCTTAAAGACCCACACCAAAGAACAAAGCAGACCTCTTCTTGCACCGCATCAGCTGGGATCTCCAACCCCACTATACCTTCAGTCCTCTCTGAAACCTGCACTGGGAGGAATGAAGGTGTAGAATTAGGTGTGTCACAGCCAAGTGCTTGCGGGCACTCTGCTAGCAGTACACCGACGTCCGATTCTAGCAGGCAAATTTTACTACCCCAGCTGCTGGACCGTCGAAAGAAGTTCACTCCCAGCCATCCACATGCCCAGCGGTTGAATGCTAGCTTGGCTAAATTGCTAGCGCTTCAACTGCTGCCTTTTCAGTTGGTAGACTCGGCCCCCTTCCGTGAGTTTGTGCAATGTGCGGTTCCTCAGTGGCAGGTTCCCAAACGCTACTTTTTCTCACGGAAGGCTATTCCGGCTCTCTACCGGCATGTGGAAGGCAATGTCTTGGCCTCGCTGGACAGGGCGGTCAGCGGTAAGGTGCATATTACCGCTGACTCATGGTCCAGCAGGCATGGACAGGGACGTTACCTTTCTTTCACGGCCCATTGGGTCACTCTTTTGGCAGCTGGGAAGGATGCAGGACAAGGTGAAGTAGTGTTGGAGGTTGTTCCACCGCCACGCCTCCAAAATGCTACTACTGGTTGTGACACACCTCTGTCCTCCACCCCCTCCTCTTCTTCTTCCTCCATGGCCTCTTCCTGTGCTTTGTCCTCGGAACCAGCGGTGCTCCGTAGGCGTTCAAGGGGCTACGCAAGTACGCAGGCAAAAAGATGCCATGCCGTGCTTGCGCTGGTGTGTTTGGGGGACAGGAGCCACACTGGGTTAGAGGTTCTGTCTGCTCTGCAGGGGCAGGCCGAGAGGTGGTTGATGCCACGCCAGCTTAAGCCAGGAATGGTAGTTTGCGACAATGGCACCAACCTCCTCTCCGCTCTCCGACAGGGGCAACTGACCCATGTGCCCTGTGTGGCTCACGTCCTTAACCTGGTGGTGCAGAGGTTCTTGGGCAGGTACCCGGGCTTACAGGATGTCCTGAGGCAGGCCAGGAAAGTCTGTGTGCATTTCCGCAGATCTTATAATGCCAGTGCTCGCCTGGCTGAGCTGCAAAAGGAGTTGAACCTGCCCAAGAACCGTCTTATATGTGACATGCCCACCAGGTGGAACTCAACGTTGGCCATGCTGCAGCGGCTGCACACGCAGCAGAGGGCCATCAATGAGTACCTGTGCGACTACGGCACCAGGACAGGGTCAGGGGAGCTCGGGTTTTTTTCACCACGCCAGTGGGGCATGATCAGGGATGCATGCACTGTCCTGGCACCATTTGAGGAGGCCACGAGGATGGTGAGCAGTGACAGTGCATGCATCAGTGACACTGTACCTCTTGTCCACCTGTTGGAACATACGCTGCGTGGAATAATGGACAGGGCACTTGAGGCAGAACAGAGGCAGGAAGAGGAGGACTTCCTTGCCTCTCAAGGCCCCCTTTACCCAGACAGTGTTCCTTCTGTCCCACCCATCGCACAGGAAGAAGAGGAGGAGGAGGAGGAGGAGGAGGAGAAGGAGGATTGTGTCAGCATGGAGGTGGAGCCTGGCACTCAGCATCATCAGCAGCAGTCTTTTAGGGATGATTTACAGTCCCAAGAAACCAGTGGACTTGTACGTGGCTGGGAGGAGGTGGCTGCGGATCATGTCGTCCTTAGTGACCCAGAGGACTCCGGACCGAATGCCTCAGCTAACCTACGCTGCATGGCCTCCCTGATCCTGCAAAGTCTGCGGAAGGATCCTCGTATTCTTCGGATCAAGGAGAGGGACCATTACTGGCTGGCCACTCTCCTTGATCCACGGTACAAGGGTAAGGTTGCGGACCTTATCTTACCGTCGCAGAGGGAGCAGAGGATGAGACAACTCCGGGAGGCCTTGCAGAAAGGTCTGTGCAACGCGTTCCCAGAGACTGGGAGGTTACAAACTCCTGGTCCTGGACAACGAGTTGCTGAGGCTTCGGTCAGTCAAAGAAGGAGCGGTGGGGAAGGTGGCCGTCTGACTGATGCGTTCAGACAATTCTTTAGTCCGCAGCCCCAAGGTATGATCGGTTCCAGCAACCATCGCCAGCGTCTGATATACATGGTGCAGGAATACCTAGGGGCAAGGTCAGACTTGGACACCTTCCCCACCGAAAATCCTCTGGCTTACTGGGTCTTGAGGATGGATCACTGGCCAGAGCTTGCACAGTATGCAATTGAGCTACTGGCCTGTCCTGCATCCAGCGTTCTTTCAGAACGCACATTCAGTGCTGCTGGAGGATTTGTCACGGATCACAGGGTGCGCCTGTCCACCGACTCTGTTGATCGACTGACCTTCATAAAGATGAACCAGTCTTGGATCACCACCAGCTACCAAACACCTGAAGCTGATATAACAAACTAATTTATTTTCAAATGTCACATCCCTTCAAGACTGATGCTGATGCTGAGAGACTGTCCTGTTATGTTGACTGACTATCCTCCTCCTCCTCAATGATCCGATTGATGATGATAGCTTGGAAGAACATTTTTGTTTCTGGGTGCCGCCACCAGTGGCTAAGGCCCAATTTTTCAGCCTCTGTTTAACAGGGGCGTGTTATTACAATTTTTTATGCAATGCTTTGCAGCAGGGCTCATTCCTGCACTCCAACTAGAGTATCTGGGAGAGGTTGCAGTGTCGTGGCACCAGCACCAGTGGCTAAGGCCCAATTTTTCAGCCCCTGTTTAACAGGGGCGTGTAATTACAATTTTTGATGCAATACTTTGCAACAGGGCTCATTGCTGTGCTCCAAGTACAGTATCTGTGAGGGGTTGCAGTGTTGTGGCACCAGTGCCTAAGGCCCAATTTTTCTGCCCCTGTTTAACAGGGGCATGTAATTACAATTCTTGATCTAATAATTCACAGCAAGGCCCATTCCTGCGCCCACCAAGACTAACTGTGAGGCCTTACAGTGTTGTGTCAACACTACCACCACCACCAAAGGCCCAATTTTTCAGCCCCTGTTCAACAGGGGCATGCAATTACAATTCTTGATCTAATAATTCACAGCAGGGCCCATTCATGCGCCCACCAAGAGTAACTGTAAGCTGAGTATATACGGCAGGCCCCTACTTTCAAACATCCAACTTACAAACGACTCCTCCTTGCAAACGGAAGGATACAACAGGAAGTGAGAGGAAATCTACCCCTAGGAAGGCAAATTCTCTCCTGTAATGCCGCGTACACACGATCATTTTTCCTTTGGACGAGAAAAACGATCGTCTGTGGGCTTTTTGCCGTTTTTCCCGACGGGAAAAACGGCATTAATCACGATGAGAAAAATTAGAACATGTTCTAATTTTTCTCGTCGTTTTTCCTGACATTTCTTCTGCGGCAGTGTTTCCCATAGGGAAACACTGCCGCGGAGCCCATAGACGATTATTTTTCTCGTCATTTTAAAAAATGACGAGAAAAATGACCGTGTGTGGGGAACAAGCTGTTCCCTCGTTTAAAATGTCATTATTCACGGCGGTTTTTAAACCGCCGTGAATAATGATCGTGTGTACGCGGCATGATGCCGCGTACACACGACCGCTTTTCATGTCAAGAAAAAAAACGTCGATTTTCTCGACGTTATTTTTCTTGTTTCCTCTCAAGCCTGCCTTGCCTACAGACGATCGTGAAAAAAACTGATTAAAGCGCGGTGACGTCCAACACGTACGACGGCACTATAAAGGGGAAGTTTCATTCTGTTTGCGCCACCCTTTTGGCTGCTTTTGCTGATTTCGTGTTACCGCGTGTTAGTAAAAGTTTGGGAAGAGACGATTCGCGCTTTTCAGTCTTCGTGCTTTAAAGATCGTTTTCGGGAGTTCAGTTTGTGCTTGTGGGTTCGTATCTGGCTTTCAGTGCATGTAGTCAGTTCGTATCTGTTTTTGCAGTGCGTTCTTGTCCGCTCGTTACTGTTTTTCAGCTCGTTCTTCATAGGCCTTGCTGTTCTTCAGTGCGTTCTTTTAGTTCGTTCTGATTAGACGACCGTTTTGAAGCCATGTTGCGGGTACGTTCTTGTCGCCGAGATCGTGCTGTGCTTGCTGCTGGGCTTGTTGCTATGTCACAGATCCGGTCCATGAGGAGGGTGAGGAGGAGTTCATGGACCAAGAATTGGTTGCTCCAGAGGGACCAATTATGACATATGCTTCTGCTGCGGGAGATCCGGGAGAATAACCCTGATGATTTCAGGAATTTTCTTAGGATGTCTTAGGATGTCTGACCCCGTTTTTCAGCAGCTCTTGGCTTTGGTGTCCCCCTATATCACCAGGCAGGACACCGTTATGCGGGAAGCCATTACTGCTGAGCAGAGGCTCATCGCCACGTTGCGATACCTTGCGACTGGGAGAAGCTTGCAGGACCTCAAGTTCTCGACAGGCATCTCCCCCCAGGCTCTGGGCGTCATTATCCCTGAGACCTGCTCTGCCATTATCCAGGTCCTTCATGAGGACTATCTTAAGGTAAGTTTTCTCCTTTATAAACATCACAATCTATGTTTTTTTATGCTTGCTAATGTATAGTATGTTTTGAACTGTCTCTAATTACCATGATTTGAATATGCTGTGAATGTCCCCTTTGTCCCCCTGCATGTTGTAAGCTTTGAATATTCTATGTTTTTTGGCTACATGCATATTTGTTTTTAAACCAATCTCCAGCATTAGATCCTGGGCCCAAACACACCTAGCCTAGTCAATCCCCATTTTTGTTTTGGACGCTCCATTGTAGTGCTTAGATTGCCTGATTTCCCCCCCCCCCCCCCTAATTATTTGATTTTTGTCTAATCTACACAAATAAATTACATAGTACTATAGATTTGAATTATGATGTCCCCAACTCATCTCAACCCCTCCACCCTCTAAAGAATTTCACAGGTCCATCAGAGTGGGTGATGTTTTTGTTGCTTATTTTTCTATCTTATTCAAGCGGACCTCCATCCAAAATTTTGGGGGTCCGCTCATCGTAACCCTCCCCCGGTGTCAAAATTGACACCTTTCAGGGGGGAGGGGGGTGAAGATACCTGTTTAAGCCAGGTATTTTTACCCACATCCGGGAGTCATCTCTGCGGCAAATCTGCCTGAGCCAAGTCACTTCCCGCAGAAGACCCGTAGTGTTCTTGGAAACACTTGTCTCACAGAACACAGGAGGACCAGTCTGAACTGCGCAGCGCTTCTCGTGCATGTGCGTTTGGGAACCGGGCAGTGAAGCCGCAAGGCTTCTCTTCCTGGTTCCCTCACCGAGGATGGCAGAGGGGGCAGCAGAGTGACGAGCAATTGTTCGTCCTCTGCTGCGGACGTTGCTGGACTCCAGGACAGGTAAGTGTACAATTAGCAAACCTCTGCAGCTGCTGTAGCTGGAGCTGCTGTGTTATTTTATAGTATTTTGGCTGCGTAGCTCCGCTCTAAAATCCTCCTTCCAAATTAATGCTATACTGATGTTTTGCCCAGAGTGTTTACATGCTTGCAATGTATAGGTAGTAAAGTATATTAATTTTTTTGTTCCTTTGACTCCACAGTTACCATCGATGCCACAGGAATGGCAGAATGTGGCATCTGATTTTTCTCAGCAGTGGAACTTTCCCAACTGTGGAGGAGCCATTGATGGCAAGCACGTCCGCATCGTGCCACCAGCCCATTCTGGCTCGTTTTTTTTTTATTATAAAGGCTTCCACAGTATTGTGCTCATGGCGGTGGTGTCTGCCAACTATGAGTTTCTATTTGTTGATGTTGGGAAAAATGGGCGGATGTCTGATGGTGGTGTTTTCGCCCAGACCGAGTTTGCAGACCAGCTTCTTTCAGAGGACCTGGCATTGCCACCTGCTGAAGATAATGAACATGGCCTCCCGTTTGTGTTCCTGGCAGATGAGGCTTTTGCGCTTGGACCACATTTGATGAGGCCTTTTCCCCAAAGGTCCCTCACCCCTGAGAGGAGGGTCTTTAATTATCGTCTGGCCAGAGCGCGAAGGGTGGTCGAAAATGCCTTTGGCATCATGGCCAGTCGCTTCCGCCTTTTTCTGACTGCGATAAACATGGCGGAGTATAAATGGAACCATTTGGTCATGTGCTGTTGCATACTGCACAATTTTTTACTCAAAAACTCAAACAATTATCTAGCTACAGTTGACCTTCAGGGCACACAGTGCTTGGATGGACCATTGGCAGCCCAGTTAGCTGGCCCTACAGGCTTGGCCCCCCAAAGCGGCCGTGATGTGCGGCAACGCTATCTAGAATATTTTATGGGTAGGGGGGCCATTGCAATGCCTGATCATTTTTAAACCAATTTTGGTCATAATAAAAAATAATATACTGAAAACATCTTGTTTGCTTTTCTTTTGTTGTATTTGTTCTTTCTCCTAGGTCAGTGATGGTGAACCTTGCCACTCCAGATGTTTTGCAACTCCATTTCCCATTATGCTAAACTATACTGCAGAGTGCCTGAGTAACATTAGAAATGTAGTTCCAAACCATCTGGGTTGCCAATGTTCACCATCACTGTCCTCGGCTATACTAGTGCAGTTGTAGTCCCATGTTTTTTCCTAACAAGTAAATTACAATAATTTATAGAGTCTAAACACACACATTTTTTAGGGGGGGGGGGGCAACATTGATATAAGAAGCCACACATTGTTTAGTGATTAAATTTTTTTATAGGAATTTTCACGTTTGTATCAAAATATACCCCAAATTTTTTGGGAATTTGTTTTTTTTTCTCTTTTTACAACTCAGTACAAAAATGTACAACACGAACAATATACCTTTATAGAAATAAAAGATTTCCCCCCCAAAAACTAAAACAATCTTTTTTAGAATATATACAAGTTTTACACCCTCCCAAGAATATGCTCTAGTTTTTTCAGTCTTTTCTCCATCATTTTGTTGGTTTGGCACATCTGGAACAGGTTGTCTTTTATCTTTTCAACATCCCGAGAGCAGACCCTCACTTGTTACAGCAACATCTGGGCAGTGGCTCTGGTGAAGGTTGCTGGTGCCGCAGGCATTAAAGTCCCTTGAAGTAGTGAAAAGAAAACGTCTTACTAAATATACAGGCCAACATCTATTACCTGAGGCTGTGGTGTATGACACTGACCTGGTGAGTTGCCATTTCCCTCTTCTGCCACATCCTGCGGTTGTGGGTCTTGAGTTGGTGGTGCGGGGTTTGCAGCCTTGTGTCTCTTAGCTCTTTGAAGCCCTAGGAGATATAACCAAAAGGTAGACTTGTGTAACTAAATATATTTTGGCGTGAAAGAGGAATATTAATCATTCTTGGGAAGTGTGTTACAATTGTATTAGTGATAATTTTTTAGGAGATGAACACATGATTGTATCCATTTCCCAAGATGGTAGATTAATCTCTTTTGGTCATGTTTCACACATGGAAACACACCAGGTATCCACTGGATCACCTGTGTGTGACACCATCAAAAGGTTGTTCTTGTGGCCCACACTTGTGCTAATGAGTCCAGATGTGTAAGCAGCTGCTGAGCATATACTCTTGTAAACGTACACTGAATCTAGTTACATTAGCCAAATCTAATTACCAACAACTACACAAACATGTTTATAATTACTTCTCACATAAACATTTCATGATGTCCTGTTTCATGTTCTTGGGCACAAGAATCCAACCTTGAAATCCTCGTTCAATACCACCCAAACGATGTTTTGGTGGAATACATTGCTAAAAACATTCGAACATGCCTATTATTTTAGGATTGATAAAATGTCGTTCGAACAATGAATCGGGCGAAAAGCTTGTGATTGAGTGAACGTTTGAACGACCATTTATACGATCGATTCGTGTGCCCAAAAACATGAAACATGACATTTTTAACTGTACTACATACATTATTTTAAAAGCACATGCAACACCACGTTATTACCAAAAATCACATTTAATGTAGATCTACTTACTTTTTTTGATGACTTTTTTAATCTTTGTATATTGATCCGGCTCACGCAACTTAATGTCCGACCATCGTTTCCGGATCTGTTCCCGCGACCTGCGAACACCAAATTTCTGAAATAGCGCTTTGACCACTTTATCCATGATCTTGGACTTCACTTGATTTGGCTTTTTGTAGGGCCCATGTTTGGCGTCATAATCATCCCGGAGCAATATGGTGACCATCTCCACCATCTCCTCAAAGCTCATGTTAGTGGCTTTATACCTTCTGGGTCGGGGCCTGCTTTCTTCCCCACTTTCCACATCATGTTGGTGATTCGCCGACATGTTTACACTCTCCGTCATTAAGGAGTAGCGAGAAGAGGCGGGGAAAGTAGTGTAACGAACGTCAGGGGCGGGAAAGCGTGCGGAGCGTCACGCATGCGCACTGTATATAACTCCAAAAAACATAGTTGAAAGCGACGTTCAGTGAGTGGAAGAAGGTCGGAGGAGACGAACGTGTAGATCGCGGGTACGTAACATTTTTCATACTTGATATGTCGAGGGTTGAGCGGCCCCGAACAGCAAATGTAGTGACCGTACAGACCTTTAAATTTGGCTGTGTCCGGGAGCATTAAACCTATAAACATTCATTCACTGTATGTTCGGGGCCGGGGTTGGGCTATATGCATGTAACTTGGCGCTTGCTTCCTGTGCTGTTAGTACTGGCCGCGCACAAAGTGTCATTTTTTAATTGTGAATAAACTTTGAAAAGTCAATCGCGGCTCTAAATGAATTCTTGCCTCCCGGCAAATGGCAAGACATTGAAAAGTGAGTTGTACCTGCAAAATTAAAACGTGGGGGTTCCCCCAAATTCGAGTTGCAGGCCCTTCAGGTCTGTCAAGGATTTTAAGGGGAACTCCACCCCCAAATCAGGAAAAAAAAGGGCGTGGAGTCCCCCCAAAATCCACAACAGACCCTTTATCCGAGCACGCAACCTGGCCGGCCGCAGGGGAAGAGGGGGGGACGAGAGAGCGGCCCCCCTCCCTCCTGAACCGTACCAGGCCACATGCCCTCAACATGGGGAGGATGTCCCCATGTTGATGGGGACAAGGGCCTCATCCCCACAACCCTTGCCCGGTGGTTGTGGGGGTCTGCGGGCGGGGGGCTTATCGGAATCTGGAAGACCCCTTTAACAAAGGGGACCCCCCAGATCCCGCCCCCCCTATGTGAATTGGTAAGGGGTACATTGTACCCCTACCATTTCACGAAGAAAGTGTACAAAATGTAAAAAATGACAGTAGTCAGTTTTTGACAATTCCTTTAATTTTTAGTTTGGCTTTCTTCCATCTTCTTCCTTCTTCTTCTTTTCTCGCTTCGTGTTTCTTCCTCCATCTTCCTCTTCCTCTTCATCTTCCTTCTTCCTTCGGTGTTCTCGTCCGCATCTTGCTCCGGGTTCTTCTTTCTCCGGCCGCTCCGTTTGAATTGGAGGTTCCCACTGTGGGACGCTCAGTTCATCAGTTCTCCTCTTGGTCCGGCGACCCCGCCCCCCTCTGACGCACAGAGAATTCACAGGTACTTTCCCCGTGCAGTCAGAGGGGGGCGGGTCCCCCGGCTCGCAGCGGACCTAGAGGAGAACTGCCTAACTTTGCGTCACACAGCGGGAAACTCCAATTCAAACGGAGCGGCGAGAGAACAAAGAAGAAGCCGAAGCAAGATGCGGACGAGAAGCCCGAAGCAAGAAGGAAGATGAAGATGAAGAGGAAGATGGAGGAAGAAACTCGAATGCAGAAAAGAAGAAGGAAGAAGATGGTTGAAAAACAAAACCAATAATAAAGGAATTGTCAAAAACCGTGTAGTGTCATTTTTTAGATAATGCCATTTTTTAAGGTGAAATGGTAGGGGTACAATGTCCCCCATTACCATTTCACATGGGGGGGGCGGGATCTGGGGGTCCCCCTTGTTAAAGGGGTCTTCCAGATTCCGATAAGCCCCCCGCCCGCAGACCCCCACAACCACCGGGCAAGGGTTGTGGGGATGAGGCCCTTGTCCCCATCAACATGGGGACATCCTCCCCATGTTGAGGGCATGTGGCCTGGTACGGTTCAGGAGGGAGGGGGGGCCGCTCTCTCGTCCCCCCCTCTTCCCCTGTGGCCGGCCAGGTTGCGTGCTTGGATAAGGGTCTGTTATGGATTTGGGGGGGGACTCCACGCCATTTTTTCCCAGAATTTGGGGGGGAGTTCCCCTTAAAATCCTTGACAGACCTGAAGGGCCTGGTATGGATATTTGGGGGAACCACAATGCTTTCCCAATGTTTGTATCAATGACTTTCCTATGTATTGCAATTGACAGGAGACAACAATTAATTATACCCAGGAGTGAATTTAGTTTTAATTTTTTAACAAAAAAAATGACACTTGGTGCAGGGACAGTTCGAAGTACTCCTTTATTTTTGGGGAGTCCTTTTATTCCCACGATTTACAGGGCAACATTTACTTCAATGGGGTTTGGGTTCGGGGAAAGTCAGGTCACGAACTCTAGCTTTTTACAAAGTTAGCTAAAAAGAGTTCAACACAAACATCCAGGTGTCCACTCAACTCTATGATGACTGATCAATTGCTACTTTAGTTGCCTATATATGGTGAGAAAGATTTGGAGAAGTCCTGACTGACATTCCTTTTTTTGATTTGGGTTTTGAATTGCAGAGACAATGAAGGTATTTAAGGACCCAGATTTTATGTTGGAACTCCTGCAAAGATGGAAGAATCTTCCAATTTTATGGCAGACTAAAAATAAACATAATAAAAATAAAGAAGCCAGGAAGAGAGCACTGGAGACCTTGCTGGAATTTGTGAAAACTCAGATCCCCACAGCAACACTACAGGATCTGAACACAAAAATTGGGACCATTAGGGGCACATACCGGGCTCAACGGAATAAAGTGCTAAAATCCCTGCGGTCAGGAGCAGGTGCAGAGGACCGATACATCCCAAATCTGTGGTACTATCAGCACCTAAGTTTCCTGGATGAACACCTGGAATCCAGGGAATCACTTTCCAGCCTTCCACCCAGAACGACCTCCAGCCTTCCGTGCAGCCAACCCTCCAGCCAACCCTCCAGCCTTCCCTGCAGCCAACCCTCCAGCCTTCCCTGCAGCCAACCCTCCAGCCTTCCCTCCAGCCTTCCCTCCAGCATTCCCTGCAGCCAAGCCTCCAGCCAAGTTGAGGTCTCTTTGGAGGAACAACCTCAAGTCCTGGAGGAGCCTGATTTAAATATTTGGAGCCAGGTATAATATTTCACAAAATATTTAGAGTAATAAAAGTTGAATGTTGTAAAAGTTTGTAAAAAAGTGTGAAAAATGTTAAGAGTTATAAAAAAGTGTCTGACATATCAATAGACAGCAGTGGCCAAAAATTAAGGGCACCAAAAAGAAATATACTGGTGTCAGAATGATTCACTTTAATATTTATTAGCATTCAATTAACAAATGTCATGAGGTGACAAATGTGTGTGAAAGATGAAGGCAAAACTAACTCGATGTACCTTTTTTAAACAGGATGAGGAGACAGGCCCCAGTGGGACACACGAGGAGGCAGGTGCCACTGGAAGCCAGGAGGAGACAGGCCCCAGTGGGACACACGAGGAGGCAGGTGCCACTGGAAGCCAGGAGGAGACAGGCCCCAGTGGGACACACGAGGAGGCAGGTGCCACTGGAAGCCAGGAGGAGGCAGGCCCCAGTGGGACCCAGGAAGAGGCAGGCCCCAGTGGGACCCAGGAAGAGGCAGGCCCCAGTGGGACCCAGCACAACACCAGGCCCCAGATCCCTCTGCTGCGGATTCCAGCAAAAAGATCAAGGAGGCTGCTTCAAATGGAGCAGGAGACCCAGGCCCTAATTAGGGAGGCTACTGCTGCACTCCGAGAGCCCCCCACCGCTGCAGAGGGATTTGCTGCCCTTATTGGGGAGAAACTGCCCCAAATGGAACTGGACCAGAGGCTGAAATGTGAAACCCTAATATTGAAGGTGGTCAATATGGGCCTGTTGAACAAACTGAAGGATTTCACAGACGTTGTGGACCTTTCATATTTTTATGCTCAAGTTCCTGCCCCACTCCATGCTCCTGCCCCACTCCATGCTCCTGTAACAGTCCCTGCTCCTGTAACAGTCCCTGCTCCTGTTCCAGACCCTGCTCCTGCTCCAGTCCCTCCTCCACGGACACAGCCTCCAAGGAAGGCTGCAGGGAAGGTCAAACAAAAAACCCGAAAATGAGCCCAGGATATGTGCCTCACATGGGCCCAATTTTTGTCTTCACATGCTTTGGTGTTTGCTGTGGTGATCTGGGTCTGCACTAATTTCAGCAGGGTCTCCAGTGCTGTCTTCCTGGCTTCTTGATTTGTACTTTACATATGGTTTTGTTTTGGCTTACCTTTTAATTTGTTATTAGGCCATAATAAATGGAATTTTTTTTGTAAGATACAAAATGAACATGTGTTTTTATTCTAAATAGCCAGTTTGTAAGTGAGTAGGCAGGGACAGTGGATAAAAAATTGTGAAATTAACAAGGGACACTAACCTGATTGAGGCCAAATTAGAATAAATAATAATGTTGTGGTAACTTGACACACTCCAAAATAGCAAATAATATGTAAAAACAGTCTAAAATCTAATACCACAAATTAAAATCTAAAAAATAAATAAAAAAAATAATGTAAAAATGTTTGGGTATTTAGGGAGATCTGGCTCCCCAAAATAGAGATTAATCATGATAAAACAATAAATACTAAAGAACAAAGATTGTCCTAACTCTGGGAGAATATCAGCAGCAAGAGAATTGGAATATTGCAGCATTAGAACGAAGAAAAGAATGCGCTGCATTAAACGATGTAATAATTTCATGCATGACGAATGTGCCATCTCCATTCCGAACAGTAGTTTTACCAGAACGAGCGCTCCCTTCTCCTCACTTGCTTCTGATCATGCGCGCTTTTTTCACGTCGTTAAAGCCTACACACGATCATTTTTCATGATGAAAAAAACGACGACGTGAAAAACGGCGAGAAAATTTAGAACATGTTCTAATTTTTCTCGTCGTTTTTAATGCCGTTTTTCTCGTTGAAAATAACGACATAAAGCCCACAGACGATCGTTTTTCTCGGCGGAAAAAAAAAATGCCGTTATTCTCGTCGAGAAAAGCGGTCGTGTGTACGCGGCATTAGAGTTAATATGGGAAAAAAAGTGTCTCCTCTCCACTGATGCTTTTTCACCAATTCTTGTTTCAATAAAAACCCCAAATTTTCAAAAAACATTTGTCATTAGGTCGGAAAGTGAGGTGAAATGTTCTGAACAGGTGCACACTGCACAGACAGCAAAACAAATGTTACAGGGGTGATAACCCTTCCCTATGTTTTCCAAAAAGCTTAAAAATTGTTTTTTTGGCTGGAGCTACACTTAAACAATGTACCTGTTCAAAATTACAAACAGATTCTACATAAGAACAAACCTACAGTCCCTGTCTTGTATGCACCGCCTGTATACGGCTGTTCAGAGTATATAGGGCCTTTTTTATTTTGTGTGCGGGGTTCCCCTTAATATCCATACAAGACCCAAAGAGGCTGGTAATGGGCTGGGGTGGGGGGGGGGGGGGTGATGGGGTAGCTATGCCATTTTTCTTAAAGATTTTCATCCATATTACCGGGACCAGACATTACATTAAAGCCGCAAGCAGTTTTAAATGGCTTTTTTTCCTTTAGAAGTGTCATTTTGTGCAGGGACAGTTCTAAACACGGGAAACACGTGGCACTTCACAGGCATACTTTAGACACCCCCCAGGTACGATATTTAAAGGAATATTTGACTTTTTTTTTCACTTTATGCATCATTAAAATGACTGCTCCTGAAAAACTGCAGTTTTTAAAACTTTTTTTTGGATTGATAGATGTCCCCTGGTGCAGAACCCGGGTTCCCAAACCCTTTTTAGGACAATAACATGCATATTAGTCGTTATAATTAGCACTTTAGATTTCGAACGTTCGCATCCATTGTATTTAATAGGGTTCTAATGTTCGTGCGAACTTTCGGTCCGTTCGCGGGTTCTGGTGCGAACCGAACCCGGGGGTGTTCAGCTCATCACTATTCTTCAAGTTCACCACATATGGTTACAGTAACACTGAACTATCCTCTAGAGGGAGCCATTTAGTAACATAAGCTTCTAGCACTTAATGTGATTGTTTTGCACTGTTTTTGTTGCTTTATTGTGTGTGTTTGAGCCTAGGTGGAGAGGAATCCCAATACTGGTATTATAGTTGTAGCGACCTCACCCTCTCTCTAGCTTTATCGGTTATACAGCTGTTGTCTAGGGGTACCTGGGAGCAGGGCCGTTTGAAGGAATTTGGGGGCCCCAAGCAAAATGGACTTGGAGGCCCCCCCCCCCCCCCCCGCAAAGCCTACAGGAACCACAGCATAGCGATACAGTTTATCCTGGCAGGAGAGGACACACAAACACATCCTAGCAGGGCAGGGAGGGTTCATGCTGGGACTGGAAATCATGTGACCCCCCCCCCAAAAAAGTGAAGAACTACAGGTCCCAGCATGAACCCCTCAGAGCTGACTACTGCTCCAGTCCTGCCCAGTGCAGTGCCCACCCCTTATGATGTGTTGGTTAGTGCTGTGCTGACAATGGTGAGTGAGCAATGCTTACTTGCCTGCTTTCTACAGCTGGCTGAAATCTGTCTCACTCTGTCACGTCTTTCTGTGTTCTTCAGACTTCAGCACAGCAGCATGCCGCTGCCTGAGTGCCTGGCTGAGTGGCTGGACAGTGTGCCTCGAGGACAGAGCGGGAGGAGGAGGAGGAGGAGGAGGAGGGTGGACTCGGAGGCGGAGCTAGCTGGAAGATCTTTCCTCTGCTGCCTGTGATAGGCACAACTCTGCCTCTCTCCTGCTCTGCTAGTGACGTCACTGGTTGCTACAAGCCAAGCGGGCTTCACGTAGCAACCAGCAGAGACAGTGCCAGCTAGCTAGGCTAGGGGGGTCTACAGCCACTGTCAGATCGATCGTGCATTTGATTTAGATCGACCCAGGGAGGCATTGGAAATCCAGGACAGTGACAGGCAGCAGGCAGGCATCCTAGGCTGGGGCCCCAGGCCAGCTGGGGCCCCAGGCAATTGCTTGTTTTGCCTGTCCTGTTCCGACGGCCCTGCCTGGGAGAGAGGGATGAGATACACCATGGCCCATGTCATCTACTGTGTAGAGGTGAAAGCCAGAACTATCGGGCTTGTGTATGTGTCCCAGAGTCAAATCCTCTCCTCGGATTGACTCCCCTTTGCTCCTAGTAACCAGAGTTCCACACACTGAAAGGGTCCAACGCGTATTTATTCTTCTCAATAAATAGTCATACAGCACAGACAGGTTGAGACCCATATACCACTTCAGTCTTTGTGGGGAGTAGGCCAAGGCACAATTCTTCTAGATAGAGCTAACCACTGTAGTGTCACCAGTGGCGAATAGTCATTGCCACTGACTATATTGAACAGAACGTGAATTACCTTCCCTATCGTAGCCCCTATCAGGGGAAGGACATCCGTCCAAGGGAGTCACCGGAGGCCTCTCCGTCACCAGCAATGCTGCGCTGGACTCTCCGGAGAAGTTCCGCTCACCAGTCTTCTCGACCTCAGACACGGGCACCCAAGGAGTTAGGGCCCCCTCGGATTCCTCCACCCTCGCGGAACTCAGTCAAAGGTACTGAGCTCCAGGCCTCCGCCATAGTACCTCACCCCAGGCTAAAGGTGCTTGAGATGGACTCCATCTCTCGCTCCAGCCAGGTCAAGGGCACCTGGGCCCGGAACTCCGGAACGCCAGCACCCAAGCTGAAGGTGCCTGGGTGCGGCTGCATCCTCTGACTCTGAACCCCAAGGTCAGGGCAAATCCGCCCCTTTTATCTCCTCTCCCTTTGCGTCACAGCGGGTTCCCCGCCCCGCTGTACCAGCGCCAGGAAAGGACAAAAAGGGAAGCAGTCTTGCGGTGAGTGTTCAACTCCAGCCCACGGCGACACCGCCACCTGCAGGCCGCAGGGAACCTCACACCACCAGAGTCCTCCAAGAACCATAAAAAGGTCTCAGATTCCCTAACAATCAATGCATCTGGGTTACACTACCACCCTGATGCCTCCCCTAAAATCAAATACCCGCTACACTCTCCCCCTGGTAATTTGACACTGGTCCCCAGTGTCTGGTGCAAACCCATATCTCCCAAGGAGTGGTGACATAAGTTCGACCCAGAGACCAAACTACACATTAAAACCAAACTCAACAATTTAGTCATGAACTGTGCCAGGACCTAAAATGGGAAAGGGAAACAGGAATATAAAACAATAAACTTTGTAATAAAATACTCTAAATATTTCACACATTTACATTTCTCCCTCCCCCTGGCTATCTAAGGACCACCCCATTCTCAGTAGCCTTGATAGACGAGTCTCCTGCAGAGGGAAGAGAAAGAAAACACACATCCTAACATAACATATGTGTCTGCTTGAAACAAATGGGTCTATCCGAGAAGAAACCCATTCATTCCAATGAGTGTTGCATAGTGTACAAAAAAAAACTATCGGGGGCGTGGCCTGGTGAGGAGCGGGATAGGACGTGCTGCTGCTAAGCTCCTGCTACCCGGCCTGCAATCCGCTGCATCCAACCTACAGGAGACCCATCCTGCCTCCTATACAGCACCTGGAGCTCGCCAGGCAAAAAGCGCATTGCTTGTGCCCGAAATTGTGGCGTTTTGGGCACCTGTAATCTCCCGGGAGACGCATCGCAGTTCCGGCCTAGTCCTGGGTCCGGCGGCTATCTTTCTCTACCTGATCGAGGCACCCACATCTGCTCCTGGCCTTACAGACCTCCCTCTGCTCAGCCCTCCCTCGATACTGGCACCGGAGCCGTGCCACGGGCTAACCGCCTCCTCTGGAACCCGGGGACACTCACCCACAGAGGCCTGCAAGGGGTCTGGTGATCTCGGCCTGCTGCACGGCGGCCATCTTGCTCCACCCGACCGAGGAATCCACGTCAGTTCCCGGCCTCCCTGTGCTCAGCCCTCCCTTGACACCGACACAGGAGCTTAACCTCGGGCTAACCGCCACCTCTGGATCCCGGTGACAACCCACGGCGGCCTGCAAGAGGGCTGGTAACCTCGTCCTGCTGCACGGAGGCCATCTTGCTCCACCTAGCTGAAGCTTCACGGCCCATTTCTGCTTCTCAGGACTCACCAAGCACCTACTTCATTTAAGGTACGGCCACTGATGCATGCCCTTACGCTACCCACTGCCCACAATATTTAGCGGCACTCCCTGCTTGCCAGCTGTCTGAGAGTCAGATACAGCCCGGTGCTTGGCGGCCATCTTGCTGCACCCTAGGGCCCATCATTTGGATTCTCCTTTATCTACCAGTTGCCCCTGGAAGCCTAGGTGCTTTGGCTGGTCAGGCTATGGCCCCTGAACTAGGTAGCTGTATATGCTAGCTTCTGATATGTTCTGAACTCATAGCCCTGGGGGGCGCATACGCAGGGTCGGGGTGGATGATAGCTTAATCTCCCTGCTCTGCGCCGTCGGACCTCCCAACCTCGGCAAATAAAGGCACATCTTGCTCCCTGACACCACCATACAAGCTCTCTGAGCAACGGACACTACCAGACACCCGGCGGGTATGTACAATACACCCCGGAACCGGCAGCGCTACCGCTCCCAGAATAAAACCTCTCCGGCCGTGGGGAAGGGGAAAGGGAAGGGCAAAATGGCACCCTAGCCTCCGGAGCCGGATGACACCACTCAGCATTCCGAGGACAGCTTACTTCAATTCCCCTCCAACTTGGCAAGCCCCACTGACGCTGGATCTGATGCCCTGCTCCAGAAGTTCCGCGGTATAGTACGGGATGAAATAAATGCTGCCTCCCGTAAGCTCTCAGCAGAACTGGTGAGGGGTCTCAAAGAGATAGGCCACCGCACCAACCAACTGGAGCAGCAGATGGACTTGACCACAACAGTGCTGGAGGGTCATGAGGACGAGGTCGAGAGGCTGAATGCTGAACTTTTGAACCTACAGGATAAATTAGAGGACTCTGAGAACAGAGCTCGTAGGGATAACCTCCGCATCCGCGGGCTCCCTGAGACCGTCACTGACTTGCAGGGGACAGCCACGGCTTTCTTTCAGGAGCTGGCACCTGATCTCCCCCCGGAGCGCTTGGAATTTGACCGCATACACAGGTCCCTTGCTCCCAAACCCACCGAGGGTCCCCCCAGAGACGTTATCATTAAATTTCACTTTTACAGGACCGAAGAACGGCTCCTGCAGGCTGCACGAGATCTCCCGAACCTAACCCATCAGGGTAACCCCCTCCAGCTATTTGCAGACCTCTCCCCGGTCACCATAGCCAAGAGGCGAAGTCTGAAGCCTTATTTACAGATCCTACAAGCTCGGGGCATACGTTACAGATGGGGGTTCCCCTTTAAGCTCTCCTTCTATCACCTTGGCCGTCAGTTTCACGCCTCTTCCTTGCCTGACTTACGGCGACACTTTCAGGATCTACAGTTTGATCTCCCTCCCTCCCAACCAGATGCTCCCTCAGCCTGACCAAAATCATCCCGGTCGCCCCACGGATCCACGCAAATGTCTCAGCAAGGGTCCCAGGCTCTTCGTTCACTGCAAGCACAGCGATTCCAGGATGTTCCTACGGGATGACAGCATTGATCCTCATTTGATACCCAGAGAGCCCTGTGGGGCTTGCCTACCTGGATCCTGTTACTGTTAACTGGCAGCTGAACCACATCTTGGACTATGGTTATGACTCTAAATTTCACCCTTGCCTTTCTCATTATGTGGACCCAGTTGCAATACATGAGTATCTCTGCTTCTAGATCAATAAGACATCTGGACTGCCCCCCCTTTTTTTTTTCTTTCCCTCTTTTTTTTCTGGGCTCAGTAGCCCCCCCCTGTCCCCCCCTTGTTCCTGGAGGCCTTTCCATATGGTTGACCCCTTGCCCGGTGTTGCCCCAATTGCGGGATGGCAACATTGGGCCTCTGTGATGCCGTTACGTTCGCATGGTCATTTGGCCCATCTGGGTTTATATCCCTTGGCATACCCCCCCCCCCCCCGCCCACCCGTTTTTTTTTTTGTTGTTGTTTTTCTTTTTTTTTTTTTCTCCCTCTTTTTTTCTGGGCTCAGTAGCCCCCCCCTGTCCCCCCCTTGTTCCTGGAGGCCTTACCATGCGGTTGACCCCTTGCCCGGTGTTGCCCCAATTGCGGGATGGCAACATTGGGCCTCTGTGATGCGGTTACGTTCGCATGGTCATTTGGCCCATCTGGGTTTATATCCCTTGGCATTCCCCCCCCGCCCTCCCGTTTTTTTTTTTTTTTTTTGGGGTGCAGACTTTTTGACATGCAGCTCAAGAGGACTATCTCTGTGCCGCGCTGCACGTACTCACCGGAGTCATGGGTGTGCGCTGCCTATCATGGACCGCGGTTTGTGCCCTTTACGGTTTCGACCATGGTCCGTGTGTGTTGTTGTCATTGTACTTGCTGCGGGTCGGCTTCGTGCTCCGGACTCCCCGGACTTTGTCTGGGGGCTCCGGGACACGGGGTCGGCCTCGGCTAACAGTCCACCGTTTACAGTTTAAAATGTTATGTTACATAATTTCGATTAAGACTGCTTATCTAGGTGGTGTCTACCAAGCATGTTTGTTTTTGTTGTTTTTTTTTTGCTTACTTTGTGCCGTTGTTGTTTTGAACTCATTACTCAGTCTACTTTAACACCATGCTGAGTGGTTTCCGACGGACCACTGCTCCCCCTAGGCCCGGAACTTTCAGTCCCACTACTAATCGCAACCTTGATGTCTGGAATGTTTTTATTTCGAGTTTTGCTCAGTTTTTTTGTCTTTCTTGATCTGATTCCTTTGACTTTCCTCCTACTTGACACTCTGGTCTTTTATCCTCTCTTTTCCTCCACTAGGTCCGCGGGGTGTGTGCTTTGGGGAATGATCTTTTGCCTATTGTTAGATCTACTATGACGCTTAATTGGCTGTCCCTGAATGTTCAGGGTATGAACTCTCCTCAGAAAAGGGTGAAGGTCTTCAAGTATCTTGGGAGGCAGCGGATTGACATCGCCTGCTTACAGGAAACCCATTTTTCGGCGACTTCCTGCCCTAGATACTTTGATGCTAAATTTCCTCAGGTGTTTTTGGCAACTGCTCCAACCAAACAAAAAGGGGTGCTCATAGCTTTCCGCAAGTCGGTCTCATTTAGTTGCACTAGACAGATTGCAGATCCTGATGGTAGATATTTATTGCTACAAGGCACTATCCAAGGTAAAGAGGTCACCATTATGACTTATTATGCACCAAATTCTAACCCAGGACCCTTCTTGACTCACGTATGCGCTCTGTTAATATCCCACCATAAGGGTACTCTTTTCCTTGCAGGAGATTCGAATTTAGTTTTGAATCCGGCGCTGGATAAATACCCCTCGGAGCGGATTGCTCCCTCGTCCGGGGCTAAAAAATTTGCTCGCTCTTTACAATCACATGATCTGGTCGATCTTTGGAGGGAATGCCATCCTCAGGGTAAGGACTATACACATTACTCCCACCCTCACCACTCTCACTCCAGAATCGATCATATGTTTATGCTGAGACGCCACCTTCCTATGGTGGTCAGGTCCGATCACGACCCTGTGCTGGTGGTCTGCCACTCTGTCTTGGACAGGCCCCAACTCTCGCCCTGGGTGATGAACGATTCGCTCCTATCGCTTAAAGAGGTCCGGGAAGATATTTTCAAGGCCTCAGAGGAATATTTCAGCGATAACCAAGGGTCGGTTGAGTCGCCTGTAACGCTTTGGGAGGCCTATAAGGCGGTACTCCGAGGTCACATTATTCGGCTGGCGTTGATCCGTAAGCAGGAACGGGGTCTGAAGCAAAGGGCCCTGGAGACCCGTCTGGAGGCGTTATCGGAAGTTTTTAAACAATCCCCCACCTCTAGCAACCGTAAACTCTTGGAGCAGGCCCGTTCGGAGTTAGATCTTTGTCTCACCGAGGGGGCTGAGCGCATCTTACGTTGGTCCCGCCAGAGGTGGTATACCAGAGCGAACAAACCAAACCGAATGTTGGCTAACAGACTTCGGACTTTCGCTCCTAAATTCACTCCCATCACTTTGCGCAACCGCCACAATGTCCTGACGGGTAACCCGTTGCACATCTTAGAGGAGTTTCGATTCCGTCTTACCAAACTTTACTCGGACCCGGAGCAGTTTAACGCTCAGGACACTGCCGATTTCCTTAACCGCCTCCCACTCCCGACCCTGTCGGAGGCGCATGTCACCCTTATGGACCGGGACATACAACCTTCGGAGGTCCTCCAGGGTATAAAGACCTTAAGGTGGGAAAGCGTCCGGGACCGGATGGCTTTACGGCACTTTACTACAGGAAACTGGCCGTTGTGATAGCTCCGCATTTAACGGCCATGTATAATTCTGTTAAAAAACGGTCGCTCCCTTACCCCAGACCTCTTAACGGCAAACATTGTGATGATCCCTAAACCAGATCGCGATCACTCCTCCTGGGCCAATTTCAGGCCTATCTCCTTAATTAACATTGATATGAAAATTTTGACCAAAATTTTGGCTAATCGCCTAAACTCTTTTCTCCCTCGGTTGATCGGGAAGGACCAAGTTGGCTTTCTACCTCGGAGACAGGCTGGTGATGCTATTCGGCGTATATTACAACTCCAACACATAGCTCATACCCGCTCGCTGGAAACCATGCTCTTGTCTCTGGACGTAAACAAGGCCTTTGACACTTTGTCGTGGCCTTATCTCATGTCTGTTCTTCTGCGTTATGGCTTCGGGTCTTCATTTATGCATTGGATGTCTGTCCTATATGACTCCCCCCGGGCAAAAATTCGGTATTTTGGATTCGAGTCTCCTCTCTTTAATATTAGGAGGGGCACACGTCAGGGATGCCCCCTATCGCCTCTTCTTTTTGTATTGGCTCTGGAACCCCTGGCTGAGGCGATTCGTTCGCACCCAGACATACGAGGTATCGAAGTAGCGGGTTGTCCCCATAAAATTTCCCTATTCGCCGATGATATCCTTCTTACTCTAACCTCCCCCAGAATTTCTCTACCGAACTTACAATCCCTTTTGGATGCCTTTGCTTCCCTCTCGGGGCTCCGGGTTAATCCCTCCAAATCAAAAGCATTATCGGTTAACCTCTCCCCTGGCTTGTTGGGGGATTTACAGTCAGCGTTCTCCTTCCAATGGGTCTCCTCACTACCCTACCTGGGAATCCACCTTACCCCTACGTACTCTGGATTGTACCAGGCTAACTTTCCACCCTTGTTCAAGAGACTAACGGATATGCTGTTGTCTTGGTCTCATTTGCCTCTGTCTTGGTTCGGCAGAATAACTGCTGTTCATATGTCCTATCTCCCGAAATTACTGTATATTTTTCGTGTCCTGCCTGTTCAGGTTCCCCCGCATATCCTCCGCATACATCAAAACAGAATTATGCAATTTATATGGGGTTCGACCCGCCCTCGAATTGGCAGACAGGTCTTGTTTGCCAGGCGAATTAATGGCGGTCTTTCGGTTCCTAACTTACGAGCCTATTATATAGCCGCCAACATAGCCCCCCTTTCATGCCTTCATGAAACCTATCAGCTCCCACTCTGGGCTATGCTTGACCTGGTTGACACCGACCCTGTTCCTATCTTCTCATTACCCTGGCTCCCTCCTGTGCATCGTCCGACAGCTCTGGGGCCCTGTTTAGCCCACTCTTTGCGAATATGGGATTCGGTAAAGTACTCTGCAGGGTTGATCTCTCCTCATCTCCCTCTCTTACGACTCTTACACTGCCCGCTATTTCCTCCAGGTCGTGATAATCCCTCCCAATTTTCATGGTGGTCCATGAACGGGTTCACAGATGTTCGCTCACTATTGAGGCCTACTGGGATTTTGGCATTTGAAGCTTTACGCTCCTCTCACAACATTCCCTTGCGAGAGCACTATCGTTATTTACAACTTCGCCACTTTGTTCAGAGTCTTATTCGGTCTCAATCTACCCCTTATACTTTGACCCCCTTTGAGGGTCTTTGTAGAGCCAGACCCCATTCAACAGGCCTAATATCACTGATTTATTCGGCTGTGATATCTACAAAGAGACCCCCATTGAGGCCTTACCACCTACAATGGGAGAGAGAGCTGGGGAAGCAGCTGGACCCTGAGGACTGGCAGGCAATGACACTAACTATCTCCAAGTGTTCCCGAAATGTGTTAATTCTGGAAAATGCCTATAAAGTATTGTATAGGTGGTATTACACACCGGCGAGATTGGCTCGCTTTATACCAAATTATTCTCCACTTTGTTTTCGGGGGTGCTCCCAGGAGGGCTCCATGGCACATATCTGGTGGTCATGCCCGCGGGCGTGCAGACTGTGGATTTGGGTTTTCACTCTCCTCCGTAATCTATTTCAGATCAACATTAAAAGGGACCCTTATGTAGCTCTCCTTGGTAAGCCCATCGAGGAACTATTGCATCCAGAAAGGCAATTGGCCCAACATCTTTTTACTGCAGCTAGGTTGACAGTTGTGAGAGCTTGGAAGACCCCCGCACTTAGCTTTGAAGCAGTCAAAAACCGCCTGAACGATGTCATGGTTAACGAGAAACTAACGGCTATTCTTTCTGATACGCATGACAAGTTTCTTAAGGTCTGGCAACCATGGATCACATACCACCACCCTTCTAGGTTTGACGTTGCTTTACTATCACTATAGGACTCCTCTTGCGCGCACCCCGTGGACCTCCTGCTTTCCTCTTCTTTTCCTCCCTCTTCAGCTTCTACTCCCCTTCTTGTTCCGCTCCATTTTTTTTTTTTATTTCATTTCTCTCCCTCTTTCTCCATTTCTCTTTTGCTTTTTTTTTTTCCCCTCTTTCATATAGTCGCTTATTTTGCTGATAACCCTTTCTAACCTCTCTAAAGGATACTAACCTTCAGGTTATCTTGTTGTGCATTATATGTTCACTCAACAGGTTTATAGACAGCCGGGCATGGCTCGGGTTTTGGACCATTTGGTCTTATGGTTTATTTTAATTTCTTCCTTTATTTGTGTATAGCATAGGATCGCGGTTCATGCTTCCTTAATGTTGATAAGGGCCTCCAAGCCCAGATCTGCTTTGTATTTTGTATGCTATAACACACTATTGTAAACCTGTTCTGTCGGTTTGTATGACAATAAACCTTTTTTGTAAAAAAAAAAAAAAACTATCGTTGCGCAACACTGCCACCTGGTGACAATGCCGCGGTAAAGACACTTGTCAGATCCAGATGAACTTCAGCTTCTCTGTGCTGTGACCCTATGCTGGCTAAACCCCAAAGTCACTGATTTATTTTCTCTTGATGGGAGAAGAAGGGGGGAGAACAAAAAAGCAACAGCTCCCATTTCTCCAAAGAGCAAAACGTCCCAAAAGAAAAATTAGAGCACAGTCTCTGTCTCTGGTAGCAACAAGAAAAAAATGGAAAGGAGTCTCTTTCTCCTACAAATAGAATTTGGGATCTGGCAAAAACAATGGCTCCAAGTGCTGATCAAAAGCCTCCACATGGTACTCAATGCTTCCTCCATCCTTCCGACAAATTACCACTTTGTCCGCATGGATATGCCTTCCTACCATCCACTCTGCCTTACAGTCCTTGAACTTCCTGGTGACTGTAGGTGAGCATGCAAGGTATCGGCGTGCATGAGGTACTTTCATCTTATTCCAGACAAAATCATTGTACCACCGCTGCCGAAAAACTTCCACCTCGTAGAGCAACTCTCGGGGTAGATATGGGTATTCCCACCCATATTCTCGGGCAACTTTCTGGCAAAAGAGACGCTGCAGCCTAGCCAGAGATGGCATTGTGGCACGGTCTCCCACTCCAGGTAAAACAATGGAGTTCGGATGGGGAGGTACAGTCACCACCTCTGTAGATTTGGGCCTAGGAGCCTGCAGTGATGGCCGTTGCACTCCCACAACAGGAGCAGGTGAAACACTTGATGATTCAAGAAGTGGGATCACAGACAGGGAACCAGATTCCTCCCTTGGCTCCGAGGCTTCCACCCGGGGTGTACTATCCCCAATGGACACAGGTGAGTCCCTTAGGACACGGGACGCAGGTAGCTTCATCTTGTCCCACCCCGTCTTGTGGAAGATCTCATCTATCTCCCCATCATCACCAGCATCTGATAGCGACTCTAGGTCGGAGGTGTCATAACACTCTGCGGGCAGGTAATTCCCCGTAGACACGGAATCACCCCCTTCGATGGGCTCCACCGACTCTGGGCTCCGACACCTCCAACCACACACACAGTCCCGACCCCTGGCTCACCTGGGCCTTTTGAAGAACACAGACGTCCAGGACTCTTTCCTCCGGGTCCATCCAGGCCAGGCAAGCGACGGGGCGAAGCTCTTCCACGACCACAGGATGCCATCACCAGGCCAACTTTCCTCTTCGGCGGTGGGAGCAGGGAGCTTGTGGTGACTGAGGCAGCATCCTCGGATTTCTCTCTCTTCATCTCCGCTTGGGCTGTCACGTCGCCCTGGTCAGCGCGCACAGGAAACACACAGGCATCGATCTCTCCCTCCGGAGTGGCACTCCCTGTGAGGTAGTTGAGGTGGAAGGCATGAGGCCTTTCTGTGGATGGTTCCACCTCGAAGAGGAACTCTTTGCAAACCTCACATCGCCCGAACGGCTTCAACTGGACCACCAGTCCCGAACAGCCGGGACAGATCACACCGAGGGCCTCTATATCTCTGCAGGTATACAGAGCCAACCGCCCCCGGGGCCTTAGTCTTATTCCCGTATCCGTAATCTGGGCAGCAAACGAAGTCATCTCGGTGACAGAAGAAGCAGAAATCCATGGGGTACTTGAAGTCATCCTGACTGTTTGCTGCTCCAATGCACACTGACCCCTTTGCGCTGGAATCTCCACGTGTGTCCTTCCACATGGCCAGACTCCTCCCACACTCTGCATTTGTTCGCGGGCTTTTCCTTCTCCCCGCCCATGAACTGCGCAGCTATGGTTTGCCTCGTGGCACGTTGGCCGATATGGCCGACCTACTCGGAACTCCTCCAGGCAGCAAAGTTCAAATTCAGACACCATACACATCCCGGATGATCCCCCACATGTAGCGACCTCACCCTCTCTCTAGCTTTATCGGTTATACGGCTGTTGTCTAGGGGTACCTGGGAGAGAGGGATGAGATATACCACGGCCCATGTCCTCCAATGTGTAGAGGTGAAGGCCAGAACTATCGGGTTTTGTGTATGTGTCCCAGAGTCAAATCCTCTCCTCGGATTGACTCCCCTTTGCTCCTAGTAACCAGAGTTCCACACACTGAAAGGGTCCAACACGTATTTATTCTTCTCAATAAATAGTCATACAGCACAGACAGGTTGAGACCCATATACCACTTCAGTCTTTGTGGGGAGTAGGCCAAGGCACAATTCTTCTAGATAGAGCTAACCACTGTGGTGTCACCAGTGGCGAATAGTCATTGCCACTGACTATATTGAACAGAACATGAATTACCTTCGCTATCGTAGCCCCTATCAGGGGAAGGACATCCGTCCAAGGGAGTCACCGGAGGCCTCTCCGTCACCAGCAATGCTGTGCTGGGTTCTCCGGAGAAGTTCTGCTCACCAGTCTTCTCGACCTCAAACACGGGCACCCAAGGAGTTAGGGCCCCCTCAGATTCCTCCACCCTCGCGGAACTCAGTCGAAGGTACTGAGCTCCAGGCCTCCGCCATAGTACCTCACCCCAGGCTAAAGGTGCCTCAGATAGACTCCATCTTTAGCTCCGGCCAGGTCAAGGGCACCTGGGCCCAGAACTCCGGAACGCCAGCACCCAAGCTGAAGGTGCCTGGGTGCGGCTGCATCCTCCGACTCTGAACCCCAAAGTCAGGGCATCCGCCCCTTTTATCTCCTCTTCATTTGCGTCACAGCGGGTTCCCCGTCCCGCTGTACCAGCGCCAGGAAAGGACAAAAAGGGAAGCAGTCTTGCGGTGAGTGTTCAACTCCAGCCCACGGTGCCACCGCCACCTGCAGGCCGCAGGGAACCTCATACCACCAGAGTCCTCCAAGAACCATAAAACGGTCTCAGATTCCCTAACAATCAATGCATCTGGGTTACACTACCACCCAGATGCCTCCCCTAAAATCAAATACCCGCTACATAGTGTTGGGGATTTTCTCCACTGCACACCTACTCACATTTATCTTCCTCATATGGTAATTGATACAGTGAGTAACCAGCATTTAATTGATTGTGTTGCTTTGCCTTTTGCAGAAATCTGTGATCTGTCATTTGTGTTTGTACAATAACTGTTGACTTCTTGTCTAGTAAACATTCTTTTAAGTGGTTAAGCACATCTGCCTAAGAGTATTACTGCTTACTATGAGTCAATCAAAATTGGAACCCAAGGTGTCAGGGGTAAGAGATAACCTGCAGAGTCGGGATAGCCTATGGGGTATAGAGTCAATCAGCAGCCCCCATGGGGGTACCGCTACATATATATTGTACATTCGCATCAGTCCCTGCCCTCAAGGAGCTTACAATCTAAGGTCCCTAACTCACATTCATACCTACACATACTAGGGACAATTTAGACAGGAGCCAAACACCCTATCATCATATCTTTGGCGTGTGGGAGGAAACCCACACCAGCACAGGGAGAACATGCAAACTCCAGGCAGGTAGTGCTAAGTTTGGGATTCAATCTAACAATTCTAGTGCTGCTAGGTTGGAAGCACTAATCACTTAGCCACTGTGCTGCCCATATATGACCTTTTTTAATCAACATTTAGAATAATCTTGAACTCTTTTATCGTGTATGGTGCTTCTTTTTATATATTTGTATGGTTTGAGCTACTGTTGGGTGCCCATCAAGGAAACCCTCGCTGTGTGGGAGCTGCCTTGCCAGAGCATTTGAGCTTGTTTGAAGTTTTCCTTCATCTGACTACACTTCCAAGTTTAAAAGTTCCCAGCAACTTTTGAGGGTAACGAGTAATGTAACAGGTTACACTTCCCCTCATGGCAACGCCGTTCCCATTACTTGGGCGGCGTTACCCCAATTACATCTACTCGCTGCAGCCACCGCGAGTAGATGTAACCGCAATTACAGCTGCCGTCTGCCTACCTGATCAGAGTGTCATGCAGACAGACGGCGGCCATTGCAGTGTTCAAAAGCCGCGCCTCCTCGTCTGTGATAGGTGGAACACTCAATTTCACAGCAGGCAGTGTTCCGCCTATCACGGACATCCGCTCACCCTCGTCTGTGTTATTAGGATGAGCGCATGTCCGTGATAGGCGGAACACTGAATGCTGGGAAATTGAGTGTTCCGCCTATCACAGACGAGGAGGAGGCGCGGCTTTTGAATACTGAAATGGCCGCCGGGACACCGCCGATCAGGTACACGGCACAGTGAAGCATGGGCACAGTGAAGCACGGGCACAGTGAGACACGGGTACAGTGAGACACGGGCACAGTGAGACATGGGCACAGTGAGACATGGGCACAGTGAAGCATGGGCACAGTGAAGCATGGGCACAGTGAGGCATGGACACAGTGAGGCATGGGCACAGTGAGGCATGGGCACAGTGAGGCTGGCATGGGCACAGTGAGGCTGGCATGGGCACAGTGAGGCATGGACACAGTGAGGCATGGGCACAGTGAGGCACAGAGAGGCATGGGCACAGTGAGGCATGGGCACAGTGAAGCATGGACACAGTGAGGCATGGGCAGTGGGCACAGTGAGGCACAGTGAGGCATGGGCACAGTGAGGCATGGACACAGTGAGGCATGGGCACATAACCAATGTTATTTATTGTTATCCCTCCTATTATTTTTATACACTGAAAAAATTACATATACATCATCCTTCTACCGCCCGCCCCCGCGTATATATAATATAACCAATATAGTTACTTTGCTGAGTAACTATATACTTTTTCAATGTAGTAACTGAGTTACTAACTCAATTACTTTTTGGAAGAAGTAATTTGTAACTGTAACTAATTACTTTTTTAACTTTTTTCCCTGCTGATGGTGACTTGCATGTGGATTTTGTGAACATAAGTGGAATTTTGAACTAAAGTGGACAGTTAAAAACCAGGAGTTTTGCTTTTAACTGCTTCTTCTTGCAAGTGTTGATTTATTTTAATTTTTTGTCCTTTATTTGATACGTTTATCAGTTTTAAAAATACTCCCCCCCCCCCACTCCTTTCTCTGACACTTTTTAAACAGCTTTTTTTTCTTTCTGCTAATTAAGGGGAGTGGTTAATTGTTCACAGGTGAGTATATAAATGTCTGTACAAACTCCCTTAGGAGCTGGCTCCCTGCTGATGGTGACTTGCATGTGGATTTTGTGAACATAAGTGGAATTTTGAACTAAAGTGGACAGTTAAAAACAGGAGTTACGACAGGAGTCTTCTAAACTGTGAGTAACATTATAAACTTCCTACAAGTAATTATATTGTAACTGGGAAATGAGTGCTAGCAGGGTTGAAGGTTTTGCTCAGTGCACAGTGTGCCACATGTATGCAAAATTGGTGCAACAGCTCCAGGATGGATACCGCTGTGACAGATGTGAGCAGGTTGCCCTTCTGGAAGCTCGCATTAGAGATCTGGAGGAGCAAGTTGCAACACTGGGCAGAAAGCACAACCTTGAAAGGGGTCCTCTGCTCGCTGAGCAGGTGGTCAGTAGGGCTGATGTGGAGGGTGGAGTGGCAAGTCAGGATTATCAGATAGGAAGATGGGTTAATGTAGTTAGAGGGAGTGGAAGGGGCTTGCAGAAAAGGAAGGCCAGTCCTGTGTTTGTGCATCAAAACAAATTTTCCACGTTGGGTGAAGGTGTGGAGGTGGCAAACACAGAGGTGGCAGCCCTAGATGTCACTGCTACCCCTAACAGCCGGGAGAGCAACCCATCTAGTAGAGGTGGTGAGGGGAGTGCAGGTAGGCCTAGACAGTTGGTGGTTATAGGGGATTCTATAATCAGAAGGACTGATAGGATAATTTGTCGCCAGGATCGCCTCAACCGAATGGTTTGCTGTCTCCCTGGTGCCAGGGTTCGGCATGTGGTGGACCGGGTGGATAAATTACTGGGAGGGGCTGGGCATGACCCAGCTGTCTTGGTCCACGTTGGAACCAATGACAGTATACATGGAAGGTGGAGGCTCCTTAGGAATCAATTTAAAGAACTAGGCTGCAAGATGAAGGCAAGGACCTCCAAGGTGATATTCTCTGAAATATTGCCTGTGCCATGCGCAACACATGAAAGGCAGGGGGAGATTAGAGAGCTGAATGCATGGCTAAAGACCTGGTGTAGGGAGGAGGGATTTGGGTTTCTAGAGCACTGGGCTGACTTTTCATTGGGGTGCAACCTATATGCTAAAGACGGTTTGCACTTGAATGGAAGGGGGTCTGCTGTGCTGGGGGAGAGGTTTATGGGAAGGCTGGAGGAGTATTTAAACTAGGTTTGAGGGGGGAGGGTGAACTAGAATTACATCGGGCACACAGGTCAGTTAGTGGTCAGACATTAATGGAGAGTGGAATGGGGATAGATGGGGGGAGGGTTATGGCAGGTGACAAGAAAGTTCCCATGTTGCAAACAGCCATTGGAAACTATAGTGCCATTTGTACTACTAAAAATTATATGAAAAACACCAGAGAAAAATGTAATACATTAAAGTGTTTGTTCACCAATGCCAGAAGTCTGCCAAGCAAAATAGGTGAGTTGGAAGCTCTGGTGCATGAGGAGAGCTATGACGTAATCAGTATTGCTGAAACGTGGCTTCAATCCTCACATGACTGGATTATTAATATTCCTGGCTATGCACTCTTTCGGAGAGACAGGGCAAAAAGGAAAGGTGGCGGGGTCTGTCTCTATGTGAGAAGTGATCTCAAAGCGAGTGTGAAAGAGGACCTGGTTGATGGAGAGTGTGATGAGGCTGAAGCATTATGGGTGGAACTGCATACAGATGTGCGTAGTTCAAAGTTAATCATTGGAGTTTGTTATAGACCACCCAATGTTAATGAGGAGGTGGAGACTCAGCTCCTTGCACAGATGGAAAGGGCTGCAAGGGCTGGGACGGTGATAATAATGGGGGATTTTAACTACCCAGAAATTGACTGGAGTAATGGCACTGCTGGGACAGTTAAAGGGCAAAAATTTATAAGCCTATTGCAGGACAATTTTATGGTCCAGTTTATTGAGGCCCCAACTAGGAATGATGCTCTGTTGGACCTGGTAATCTCAAACCATGCAGAGCATATTACTAATGTTCAGATAAAGGAACACCTGGGTAGCAGTGACCATAACATGATTTCATTTGATGTTAGCTGTAAGCAAGAAATACATGCAGGAAGGATAAAAACACTAAATTTCAATAAAGCAAATTTTCCAAGGATGAGCGCTGCTCTCCAGGACTTAGACTGGGAAGGAATATTGGCATCAATGGGCACAGAACAGAAATGGGAATTCTTCAAAAAGACTGTTTGTGAACTCACTGCAAAGTATATTCCCATGGGCAATAAGTTTAAAAGGCTAAAAATAAAACCTATGTGGCTCACAGTTAAAGTTAAAAAAAGCTATAAACAATAAGAAAAGCGCTTTTAAAAAATATAAAAATGAAGGAACACTAGTGTCGTTTAAATGTTACAAAGAATATAACAGGATATGTAAAAAGGAAATCAAGGATGCAAAAATTCAAAACGAACGACAGATTGCAAAAGATAGGACAAACCCCAAAAAATTCTTCAAATATATTAATAGTAAAAAGGTCAAGTCTGAGCATGTAGGCCCTTTACAAAATAATCTAGAGTGGGTGACTGGGGACAAAGAGAAGGCTAATTTATTAAATACTTTCTTCAGTTCTGTGTATACAAAGGAGCATGGGGGAGTTCATGTCCATAATGGGGGTGGTAGTGACACAGCCCCAAATCCACAATGGCTCAAAAGTGATATGGTCCAGAAATATTTAGACAGAATAAAGGTGGATAAAGCACCTGGACCAGATGGCATACACCCACGGATCCTAAAAGAATTGAGCTCTGTAATTTCAAAGCCATTGTATCTCATTTTTAGGGACTCATTAATGACAGGAATAGTACCACTGGATTGGCGCAGGGCCAATGTGGTGCCTATATTTAAAAAGGGAACAAAGTCTTTACCAAGTAACTATAGACCTGTTAGTTTAACTTCCATAGTTGGGAAGATACTGGAGAGATTAATAAAAGACCACATAGATGAGTTCTTGCTAGAAAAAAACTATTTAAGCAACAGACAGCATGGATTCATGAAAGACAGAAGTTGTCAGACAAACCTAATTTATTTTTATGAAGAGGTAAGTAAAACCTTGGACAGAGGCGTGGCTGTGGGCGTGGTATACTTGGATTTTGCAAAAGCGTTTGATACAGTTCCCCACACACGGCTCATGTGTAAGGTAAAGTCTACAGGATTGGAAATATCAGTTTGTAAATGGATAGAAAACTGGCTAAAAGACAGAATTCAGAGAGTAGTGGTTAATGATTCTTACTCTGAATGGTCTAAGGTTATCAGTGGTGTACCCCAAGGTTCAGTGCTGGGACCCTTACTTTTTAATATCTTTATAAATGATATTGGGTCTGAGATCAAAAGTAACATTTCTGTCTTTGCAGATGACACCAAGCTATGCAGTGGAATAACGTCCTTACAGGATGTCGCCAATTTACAAGCCAACCTCGATGCCCTGTCTAATTGGGCGACTATGTGGCAGATGAGATTTAATGTTGATAAATGTAAAGTTATGCACTTGGGGGCTAAGAATATGAATGCATCATACATACTAGGGGGAGTACAACTGGGGGTGGTCCGTAGTGGAGAAGGATCTGGGGGTTTTGGTAGATCATAATCTCAATAATGGCATGCAATGCCAAGCTGTGGTTTCCAAAGCGAGCAAAGTCCTTTCTTGTATTAAGAGAGGTATGGACTCCAGAGAGAGAGATATAATTTTGCCCCTGTACAAATCATTAGTAAGACCTCATCTGGAATATGTAGTTCAGTTTTGGGCACCAGTTCTCAAAAAGCATATCGGGGAACTGGAGAAAGTGCAGAGAAGGGCATCCAAACTGATAAGAGGCATGGAGGAGCTCAGCTATGAAGAAAGATTAGAGGAACTGAATTTATTCACTCTTGAGAAGAGGAGAATAAGGGGGGATATGATTAACATGTACAAATATATAAGGGTTCCATATAGTGAACTTGGTGATGAGTTATTCACTTTACGGTCAACACAGAGAACAAGGGGGCACTCTATACGTCTAGAAGAAAAAAGATTTCATCTCCAAATACGGAAAGGTTTCTTCACAGTAAGAGCTGTGAAAATGTGGAATAGACTCCCTGCAGAGTTGGTTCTGGCCAGCTCAGTAGATTGCTTTAAGAAAGGCCTGGATACTTTCCTAAATGTACATAATATAACTGAGTACTAACAGTTATAGGTAAAGTTGATCCAGGGTAAATCCGATTGCCTTTCAGGGGATCAGGAAGGAATTTTTTCCCCTGCTGTAGCAAATTGGATCATGCTCTGCTGGGGTTTTTTGCCTTCCTCTGGATCAACTGTGGGTATAGAATTGGGTATATGGGATTGTACGATATTTTTTTTTTTTTTTTTATGGTTGAACTGGATGGACTTTGTCTTTTTTCAACCTGACTAACTATGTAACTATGTAACAACACTGCTGCTTACATTGGTGGTCAATGAGAAGAATGCCGCAATTAGAAGCAATGAAAAAGATCTTTGGTGGAATTCCAATTACTTTGTAAAGTGATGTTGGCTCTGATACTATGTAAGCACTATCGAAGGAGAGGTTATTCTGCCACAGAATTTCTAGTAAACACTAGAGCCCTGATGCCCAACCTGTGGCCCGAGGGCCACATGCAGCCCTTTGGTATATGATGTGCAGCCCTCGGACCTCAGCGGTGTGTAGTGGTAATATTGATTAAGGCAGTGGTCTCCAAAATGCGGTTCTTTGCTTTGCCTTTGTCCAACCCTTGGGACACTCTTCCTCCCTCTGAAATCAACAATGGCGTATTATTCTTTCTACTGACACCAATGATGGAGCATAAATTCTTCCCCTTGACACCAAAGATAGGGCACTATTCCTCCCACTGACACCAATGATGGGGCACTATTCCTCCCACTGACACCAACGATGGGGCACACTTCATCCCACTGACACTAAAAACAGGACACTATTCTTCCCACTAATACCAATTATTGGGAACTCTTCCTCTTCCACCTAACCACAGGGGTTCTTTTTTTCACACCCACTGACCACCAAGCCTGAGGCATTATCTACTCCCACTCTCCACAGTCCAGCCCCCCTCAAGTCTGAAGAACAGTAAACTGGCCCATTGTTTAGAAAGTTTGGAGACCCCTAGGTTAGGGTAATAGCATTGCTCTCTAGTAGCCTCATGTAAAATGTTCCCATTTTCTATTTTTTTGCAGCATATCTCCAGCCAAATATATAGCATGTCCACACTCTCTGACCCTCATTTTCTCTATTAGGTCTGCAGTTTCTCACAGTCCTCTCAAGCATTACATATATTGACTATGCCCTAAAAAAATATTCATACCCTTTGAAATTTTCCACATTTTGTCATGTTACAACCAAAAACATAAATGTATTTTATTGGAACTGTATGTTATAGACCAACACAAAGTGGCACATAATTGTGAAGTGGAAGGAAAATGATAAATGGTTTTCAATTTTTTTTCAAATAAGTATGTGAAAAGTGTGAATTTGTCATCAGTCCCCCTGAGTCAATACTTTGTAGAACCACCTTTCGCTGCAATTACAGCTGCAAGTCTTTTTGGGGATGTCTCTACCAGCTTTCCACCATCTAGAGAGTGAAATTTTTGCACATTCTTCTTTGCAAAATAGCTCAAGCTCTGTCTGATTGGATGGAGAGCATCTGTGAACAGCAATTTTCAAGTCTTGCCACTGAGTCTCAATTGGATTTAGGTCTGGACTTTGACTGGGCCATTCTAACACAGGAATATGCTTTGATCTAAACCATTTTATTGTAGCTCTGGCTGTATGTTTGGGGTCGTTGTCCTGCTGGAAGGTGAACCTCCGCCCCAATCTCAAGTCTTTTGCAGACTCTAAGACAGTGGTTCTCAGCTCCTGTCCTCAGGACCCACTAACAGGCCAGATTTTAAGTATTACCTTGGGGAGATGCAGACTAGAATACTGCAATCACTGAGCAGAAAATTATATCACCTGTGATGTATTTCAGTTATCTTGCAAACCAGGCCTGTTAGTGGGCCCTGAGGACTGGAGTTGAGAACCACTGCTCTAAGAGGTTTTCTTCTAAGATTGCCCTGTATTTGGCTCCATCCATCTTCCCATAACTATGACCAGTTTCCATGTCCCTGCTGATGAAAAGCATCCCCACAACATGATGCTGCCACCACCATGTTTCACGGTGTGTTCAGGGTGATGTGCAGTGTTAGTTTCCTGCCACACATAGCATTTTGCTTTTAGTCAAAAAAGTTACATTTTGGACTCATCTGTCCAGAGCACCTTCTTCCACATGTTTGCTGTGTCCCCCACATGGCTTTTCACAAACTGCAAGCAGGACTTCTTATGATCTTCTTTCAACAATGGCTTTCTTCTTGCCACTCTTCTATAAAGGCCAGATTTGTGGAGTGCACGACTAATAGTTGTCGTGTGGACAGATTCTCCCACCTGAGCTGTGGATCTCTGCAGCTCCTCCTGCAGTTACCATGGGCCTCTTGGCTGCTTCTCTGATCAATACTCTCATTGCCCGGCCTGTCAGTTTCTGTGGACGGCCATGTCTTGGTAGGTTTGCAGTTGTTCCATACGCTTTCCATTTTCAGATGATGGATTGAACAGTGCTCCATGAGATATTCAAAGCTTGGGATATGACAGGGAGGGAGGAAGTCTAGTAATGGCTCCGGTATTGATCCGGAGCATGTGAGTGAGTTACCAGGTCTCCAACCCCGCTCCAGGATAATGGCTAGCCGAGCCTGAGCACTGCCGCCCTGCACCTCACCTACCCCCTCCATCCTTGCCGAGATCCTGACAGCCGAGTAAGAGGAAATCAAGTACCGGTTCTGCAGCCCTACGGTATCCTATGACTCTCCGGTGGGGGAGAGACTCGGTGGGAGAGACGTCTTGGGAAGCCTGTAGCAGAGCAAGCCACGCTGAGCTGAGCTGAAGCCGTACGGGATCTAGGAAGACACGGAAGGAGCCCAGAGACTGCCGATACCAGCGGGTATCAAGGGGAACTGCAGCCTGAAGCTTGAAACCCGACATCATACCATACCATAGGAGAGAACTGCGGGTGCCCCCCCCCCCCACACTAAGGTTGTTTCTGACTGTTTTATGGCCCTCCTCGCCTCCACCAGGCTGCATGGATCTCCCTGCCCCTCTCTGGTAGTGGTGAGTAAAACAAAAGTAAAAGAACTGCAAATATATGAATGGCAAATATCTGCTCGTACTCTCTTAGGCATGTACACGTGGATTGGTATGTGATCTGTATATGAACTACTAACAGAGTGAAGGTGCTGAAAACTCGGTAAAAAAAAAACTGATTGCCTATAACTTTCTGCGAACTGTTGACTGGGAGGGGAATGTTAATAGAAAGCACCAGAGGGGAAGGAGGAAAAAAAACCCTGTGCTGCTTCCCGTATCCCATGGTGCTACTGAATGCTGAATCGGCAGCGACTACCTTAAAAGAACAGATAAATTGTATATTTTTCCCTTGCTACTACCTGATTACGCTGTGCTGAGGGGGAACGGGGTGTAGTGGGGAGTACTGTGAAACACACAGAAAATAAGTGGCTACTGCTTGCGTGCATATCCTAGAATTGTACTAAAGTGGAATCGCGCGCTAGCAGCGAATATCAGAAAAGCAAAGATGAGTACAAGGGGAAAAGGAGCAAGGGGGGGTGACTCCAAAATCCCCCCGCCTGAGTCTGACCCCCAGTCCGGGCCCAATGAACAAGTATGTAACCCATGAGAGAAACGGAGACAAACAGGCGGCAGAAAAACAGCAGGGAGCTAAAGGCAACCAAACAGATAACAAGGAAAAGAAGAAGAAAGAGAAAAAAAATCTGAATAAAACAACTACAGAGACTGAGATACTATCAGAGTCGAGAACAGAACAAGAGGGTGAAGTAGAGTGGGAGCAGAGAAAGGAGGAGAATCAACAAAATAAGGCGCCACTACCAACAAAAATAGAAATAGAAGGCATGTTTGTGGCTCTTGAAAAAGCGCTAAAAGCACAGATGGAGATAATACAAGAAAATATGGGAAAGAGTGGAGGAAGTGGAAAAAAAAACAGACTGTAATGCAGTAATTATAAAAAAACTAGAGGGAGAAATAAAATCCTTAAAAAAAGAACAACGGGAACAAGCATACAAATTGGAAGATCAGGAGAACAGAGACAGAAGAAAGAATATAAGAATTCGGGGAGTACCCGATACACCTCAGCCCGAGAACCTGTCAGAAATAATAATGAAAATATGCAACCCATTGCTTGATAGAGAAATATCATCTCCTTTAAAAATTGAGAGTGCGCACAGAATATGAAGACCAAAAGAAATACTGCAGGAAAAAACGAGAGATATCATTGTGCGATTTGAAAGCTGGGAGGAAAAAAATCAACTGTGGAGAAACCTGAGGGGAAAGTCACCAATAAAATTGGAAGAAAACCATATTCAAATTTTTCAGGACTTGTCTCAAACGCTAAAGAGAAGAAGAAATGTAAAACCTTTATTGAAGGCCCTTTAGGAACACGAGATCCAGTATAACTGGGGTTTCCCAGCTTGCCTGATCAGGAGAAAAAACGGTATCGTGACAAGACTGAGATTTATCGAAGAGATCCCGGAATTCTGTAAAAAAATGGAAATGCCAATACCAGATATTTAAATGGAGAAAGTAGTGGTGAGGGACAGCACGGGAGGTGGTGGAGGGGGGATGGGGGAGGAGAGTTGGACTTTGTTTTTGTTTTTTGTTTTTTTTGTCTCTCTCCCTCCCCCCTTGCCCCCCTCCCCTCCCTCCATTCTCTGGTCAGCCCTGCTTTTCTTTTTGTGGTGGGGGGCGGGGTGGGGGCTAGGAGGTGGGGGGGTTGATTAAATGGAAATAAAGAGATATGGAGAGGGATATGGAGACCTGGACTCATTGACTGCTCCGGCACCATCCCCTGGAAGTAGGGGAGAGGGGACTAACAGTGCCAAACAGAACTCCACCTCAGGCCTAGGAGTACAGAGTGTCCAAAGTGTCTCTATGGGAGAAAAATTCTGCACTAAGACCATGAGGTCATGGTTCCAACAGGGGAGGGGGGGAGGGGAGGAGGGGGGAGGGGGTGGCAGGGAGGGAGGGAGGGAAAAGGATCTGTACATCCCAGGAAGAGAGAGGGAGGAAAGAAGGGAAAGAGGAAAGGAAAAAAGAAAGGGAAACACAAATGACTGACGTAAATTGCATTACATGTAATGTAAGAAGTCTTAACTCTCCAGAAAAAAGGCATATGATATTAAGGGAGCTGGAAAGGTATTCCGCAGAAATTGTTTTCCTTCAGGAGACACATTTAGCTCTAGATTCTAATACCAAAATATACTCGCGTGCGATTCCAACCTGGTATTATGGAGATTCCCCAAACAAAAGATCAAAGGGAGTGAAAATACATTTTCCTTTACTGTGTAATTCATGTATAGACCCGCCCCTTCTCGCGTTCCGCATCTGGTCCGCTGAGCGGACCTGATGGGGAACTTTAGAAGGGGTGGGTCTATACATTTAAAACACTGCAAATGAAGTTCCCCATCAGGTCCGCTCAGGCACAACCAATGACGGACAGCGCTGGACATCGGGATCGCCGCGGGACACTGGATTTAATCGCTGGAATGTTTTTTGTTTTTTTTAATAAAGGACTTTTCCAAGGTGTTTGTGTGTTTTTATTTACATTTTTTGACACTTTCTTCGTGAAATGGTAGGGGTACAATGTACCCCTTACCAATTCACATAGGGGGGGGCGGGATCTGGGGGTCCCCTTTGTTAAAGGGGTCTTCCAGATTCCGATAAGCCCCCCCACCCGCAGACCCCCACAACCACCGGGCAGGTGATTAAGCACTGAATCGCAGTGCGAAACGTCAGCTCATACTTGCTGTTTTTTTGCTGTGGCATGTTGTTTGTGCTTTTGTTTTAAATAAAAGAACCTTTTTTGGAGTGCGGCTGTCCAAGCGTTTTCCTCAGATTTTTTGAACCACCGGGCAAGGGTTGTGGGGATGAGGCCCTTGTCCCCATCAACATGGGGACATAATCCCCATGTTGAGGGCATGTGGCCTGGTACGATTCAGGAGGGAGGGGGGGGGCGCTCTCTCGCCCCCCCTTCCCCTGCGGCCAGCCAGGTTGCGTGCTCGGATAAGGGTCTGGTATGGATTTTTGGGGGGACTCCACGCCATTTTTTTTAAAATTTGGGGTGGAGTTTCCCTTAAAATCCATGCCAGATCTGAAGGGCCTGGTATGGATATTTAGGGGGAACCCCACGCCATTTTTTTTAAAATTTGCGGTGGGGTTCCCCTTAATATCCATTCCAGACCTGAAGGGCCTGGTAATTGAATTTGGGGGAACCCCCACGCTTTTTTTTTTTTTTATCAATGCCTTTTGTATGTATTGCCGGGAGCCGACAATTCATTAACCACTTGTCCCCCGCCCACCGTCAATTCTCTCGTTCTGACAGGACGTCATATGACGTCCTGCCTTTAAAACGAGCTAGGGGGCGCGCGCCGCGTTCCCAAGGACCCGATGCGCGTGCCCGGCGGCCGCGATTGCCGCCGGGCACCCGCGATTGCCCGGGAACCGAGCAGGAAAGTGGATCTGTGTGTGTAAACACACAGATCCACGTCCTGTGAGGGAGAGGGGACTGATGGTGTGTCCGTTGTACACAGGGACAACCATCGGTCACCTCCCCCAGTCAGTCACCTCCCCCCACAGTTAGAACACATTGAGGGAACATATTTCACCCCTTCCCGCCCCTAGTGGTTAACCCCTTCCCTGCCAGTCACATTTATACAGTAATCAATGCATTTTTATAGCACGGATCGCTGTATAAATGTGAATGGTCCCAAAAATGTGTCAAAAGTGTCCGATGTGTCCGCCGCAATATCGCAGTCACAATAAAAATGGCAGATCGCCGCCATTACTAATAAAAAAAAATGCTATAAATCTATCCCCTATTTTGTAGACGCTATAACTTTTGCGCAAACCAATGAATATACGCTTATTGCGATTTTTTTTTTTTTTTACCAAAAATATGTAGAAGAATACGTATCGGCCTAAACTGAGGAAAATTTTAATTGGGTATTTATTATAGCAAAAAGTAAAAAATAGTGTTTTTTTTCCAAACTGGACGCTCTTCTTTTGTTTATAGCGCAAAAAATAAAAACCGCAGAGGTGATCAAATACCACCAAAAGAAAGCTCTATTTGTGGGAAAAAAAGGACGCAAATTTCGATTGGAAGCCACGTCGCACGACCGCGCAATTGTCATTCAAAGTGTGACAGCGCTGAAAAAGCTGAAAAATGGCTTGGGCAGGAAGGGGGTTTTCGTGCACGGTAGGGAGATGGTTAATAGCTGCGAGTGAGTTTTAAATGACTTTTTTTCCTTCAAAAATGACATTTTGTGCAGGGACAGTTGTAAGCACGGGAAACATGCCCAACTTTACATGCATATCATACACACCCCCCAGGTACGAAATTTAAAGGAATATTTCACTTTTATTTTTTCATTTTAAGCATTATTAAAATCACCGCTCCCGTAAAAACGTCTATTTTTTTAACTTTTTTTGCATTGATACATGTCCCCTGGGGCAGGACCCGGGTCCCCAAACACTTTTTAGGACAATAAATTGCATATTAGCCTTTATAATTAGCACTTTAGATTTCGAACGTTCTAGTCCATTGTATTTAATAGGGTTCTAAAGTTCACGCAAACATTCTGTCTGTTCGCAGGTTCTGGTGCGAACCGAACAGGGGGGTGTTCGGCTCATCCCTGCTTACAGGTCAGCGGCAGTGGCCTAATAGGGCCGTGCCCTATTCACCCAGTCAGTAGTAGTGACTCTATTCACCTGGTCAGTGGCAGTGACCTGTTCTCCAAGTCAGTGGCAGTGACTTCTTATTCACCCGGTCTGTGGCAGAGACCAACCTCACGGTCTGTGGCAGAGATTGTGCGCCAAAACTGTTTGTTAAGCCTAAACAGTCAAAGAACCTGATTCAAGTTTGTGCCTGGACCTCCTCCCACCTAAGCTGTCCTGTGTCTTGTTCCAACCTGTCTGCTGTCAAAGAGGCATGTTTATTATCCGTGTGAAATAAATATAGAAGTTGGACTTTCAGTTGGTGTGGACAGTTACATTACTGGGGGAAACATAAGGACTTGCATCTACCTAAGGTAGAGGTGAGAATCATCCTCGGGAGGATTCAACTCCAGCCGCAGGCAGGCCCGAAAACGAACACCGCTCAACCTCCTTATTCAGGAGGGTACGGGCTTGTGGTGCGGTGTGCCTCTCCCCTCCCTGCGAGGAGCCGAAATCACACAAAAAGGCAGTTAGGGGGAGAGGTGAGGGCGCTACAAAGGAATTGAATGATCTGGAACAAAAAGATAAAAAACAGTTAGACAGGGAAATACACCAAAAGATAATAGATAAGCGAGATCAACTTAGAGATTTGATGGAACAGGAAACCAGAAAAGTATTCAAAAACGTAGCAAAGGAAAGGTACAAGTGGGGGAATAAGCCTGGGAAATACCTAGCAAGAGTAGCAAAGGAGAAAAGAACTTTAAATTACATAGATAAAATAAAAAAACAGAGAGGAGAGATGAAACATAAAACATCTGAAATCGCAGAAGTCTTTAAGACATATTATAGTGCATTATATGACATTAGAGCGAAAGAGACACGGCAGGAAGAGGAAAGTAGGAAACTTAGAATACAGGAATACCTAGAGCAAACTAACTTACCAAACATAACAACTGATAGTGCTGAGCGCCTAGAAGACCCAATTACACAAGAAGAAATAAATAAAGCCCTTCAAGAAACAGCAGGGGGGAAAAGCCCAGGACCCGACGAATTAAGATTAAGTACTATAAAAAAAAACAAAAAAAAACAGTTAGTCCCAGAACTATGTAACTATTTTAACAGAATAGGGGTAGATGTAGAAATAAGAAAAGAATCTCTCCTTGCCAATATTTCTATTATACCAAAAGTAGGAAAGGATGGAACTATATGCTCCAGCTACCGGCCTATAGCGTTATTGAACACAGATATAAAGCTATATGCAAAAGTATTGGCAACGAGATTAAAAATCCTAATGCCGGAACTAATTAACGCAGATCAGGCGGGTTTTGTGGCAGGGAGGGAAGGGAGAGATAATAGTATAAGAACTCTATTATTATTTCAGAAAGGGAGAGAGAAGAAACCCCCAGTCGTACTCATGTCAATAGATGCGGAAAAAGCATTTAACCGAGTAGACTGGGGGTTTATGATGGATACACAAAGGTATGTAGGGCTGGGACCAAAGTATATGAGGTGAATTAAAAACCTATATACCCACCCAACGCCCAGGGTAAAGGTAAATGGTAGCGTGTCGTCTGTATTTGAGATGTATAATGGAACGAGACAAGGGTGCCCGCTCTCACCCCTCCTGTATGTTTTGGCAGTAGAACTATTGTTGTCAAATATACGGAACAGTCGGGATATAGGGGGGGTGAGAAAAGGAGAGAAGGAACATAAAGTGGCGGCGGGAAAAGGGTAAAAGGGAAAGCTAGGTAATATGTATGTATATGTATTTTTTGTATGAACAAAATGTATTACACCAATGTTGGTGTGTGTTGTATATTTTTAATAATTTTTCCAATAAAAAGTAAATAAAAAAAAAAACAAAGCTTGGGATATTTTTTTATAACCTGCTTTAAACTTCTCCACAACTTTATCCCTGACCTGTATGGTGTGTTCTTTGGCCTTCATGATGCTGTTTGTTCACTATGGTTTTCTAATAAATCTCTGAGGGCTTCACAGGACAGCTGTATTTATACTGAGATTAAATTACACACAGGTGGACTATATTTACTAATTAGAATCACTTCTGAAGGCATTTGGTTCCACTATATTTTAGTTAGGGGTATCAGAGTAAAGGGGGCTGAATACAAATGCATGCCACACTTTTCAGATATTTATTTGTAAAATATTTAGAAAACCATTTCTCATTTTGAATAAACAGTAAAGTACTAATGCGCTACCAACGTGTTTAACAGTGATTAACAATACATAAAGTGCTAGAGTGAAAGGTGCAAACAGCAGCCAAACTTCTGTAGCATTGCCAATACCCATAGATTGTGTAAGATAATGAAGTAGCTCTAATTGCTCTCTCTCTCTCTCTCTATATATATATATATATATATATATATATATATATATATATATATATATATATTGTATATGTAGTACAGTAAGCCTAATAAATAAATGTAGCACTGGTATTTTTGCCTATTAATGCTTTATAATGTAAGTCTATGAGCAGTGTCATAGCTTAGTATTTGGCACCATCTAGTGGCCAATACAAGAAATGGACTCTAAGTATTTTCCTTTTATATAGCACTAGAGATAAAACAGGAAATGACTGTTCTGTTTACATTTTTGCTATGACCTACCTACCCAGAATGCCAGGTGACCTACCCATGGACACTTAGTACTGAATTGCATTCTGGGTAGGATATAAAAAGGCCCCGCGCGGCCATCTTAGGGCTCTTTTGGACGCATGGCCTGCCTGTAAGGACCTGTGAGGAGGTCTCCAGAGGGCGTGGCCTACTGCCACTGTGGAACGGAACATTTAAAGGCTCTGCCATTCATCTGATCACTGGAGAAACTGAGTGACCGGATCGGAAGTGAGCCATCAGAGGGTCCGGTTCATCTTGCGGAGCGGAGCGGTGTGACGGAAGCCGGCCGGTGAGAAGCAAGACTGTGACCAGCGGAGGGGAGTTGTTCCATCCCTTCAGGCCCAGTTTGGTGAGAGGGCTGTTGCCCACAGTTTTACGCACTTGCATACACTTAGACTTTAACACAGTGTTGCTGGGACCTGCAGTCTCACAGAGGAGAATATAATAAAGACTGAGTTTAAGCAGGCCTCAAGCCTATCCTTCACTTCACTTTAACACTGTGTTATTCCTGAGCAGTTACACCAGAGGTAATTACCAGTGGATCACACTACAGGAACAGTTCCAATATTTATCTCAAGTTAACCATTGTTATTCCACTGTTGGATTACAAATTGTTACAAACTTGAATAGCTAGCAGAAGAAAGAAGATCAAAGACTGCATCTTGTATTGCAAGGCCTTGCACCTTTATTAAAGTAGGGGGAGCTCCCTTGTAGTAGTGTTGTACCATATTTATCATTTGTATTTCTGTATTCACCAGGGTGTGCTGGAATTTGGGAAGGTGCCCAGAGTAAGGAGTAATCACTCTGAGCACTAGTCCCAATTGGAGCCACATTCTCAGAGGTCACCTAGGATAACTACAGATACAATCTGTTGTGTGTACCTACTGTACTATTACGTTATGTTTATGTGACAGTGCAACTGCTGAAATTATTACTTTACAATAACCTTAGTAAAAATACGTTCTTGGTTAAGTACTTTGGTGTGGAGCGTTGTTCCCTTTTCAACAAGAGGTGGAGCCATCGGATACACAGGTAATAGCAAAAGTATAAAGTGAAGTGGAATTTACTAAAGCGCTAATGAATATTAAACTTAGGTGTAACAAACAAAGGATAACTGAATAGTGACCGCTGCAATCATTCAAAAAGGTTTCTGTGTCCTCCAATGTGAAATATAAAACAATATAATGATGCACTTACACCAACTTTCTGTGTTAGGACAGTGAACTTACACCTCATGCATGAATAACACCAATGCAAAAAGTGCTCCGTGGCAATATACAAAAAATAAATGTAAAATTAAAATGTTCAATGCTAATTACACAGTGTTCATATATAAAGTGCTAGTGCATCCAAACAAAAATTGAGCAGCATACATGTGTTGCAATGTGGACTAAACGACAGTCCCAATCAAAACTTTCCTTAAAAGACTTTCTCCACTTTGATACTTGTCTCCAGGGGGGCGTTTGAACAATTCACAGGTTATTAGGTAAACAGTCCACCTGCATGCATCAACCAAAATAAACCTTTCTCATTGCAGTGAATTTGTTCAAAGGAATTCCCCCTTACTTTCCTTAGTGATCAGCGGAATCCAGCAATATCAATGTGGACATATGCAGGGAATAAACAGAAACAAATCATAGCGCAATGCCGACCCACCACAGTACAATGATAAACTGTGTGTGTCGTTAAACTCACATATCCAGGAAAACAGACAGAGCTTAGTTTTAGCTCAGTAAGACAATATCCTCATCAAGCTGCTGGTAACATCAATAGGTTTCTCCCCCTACGCGTTACATCATCGGCACATGACTTATTCATGAATAAAAAAGTATACTGTTATTATATTGTATAATTTGGGGTTGTCCTTCACCATTAGCTCCACACCAACATTGCACCACAGCTGTGTCAAGGGGATTGAGCCAAGTCAGTGTAGGTTCACTAGCAGAGTACAGGCCCAAAACGTGGGGACTCGAGTCCTGGATCCTGTCACTCTGCAAGCAAGCCCACCCCTTTGGTGCCAGTATGGACCCCATCACAGTGGTCCAGTGGTGCGAAGTGGAAGGCGCACGCTCAGAAGCGAGCGTGGCAATTGAACTCCCAGGGGAGGACTAGGAAGAAAATCGTGTTAAAGAAGTTGTACAGGCATTGTCCCCAGATAGGAAGGCCTCACACTTACGCACTACTAGAGTGGAGAAAGGGCGTCCCTGAAAACTTCCAAGGTGCCAGTGTGAAACTCTCTGACAAGACAAGATTTCACTTGACACATCCTGCCAGGTCAGGTGAGGACTGTCCTAGCCCAAGACAGATGGAGCCTACTCAGCAAGAAGTCAGTTTTCGGTCAACACCGAGAGAAAGTGGCAGGGGGTCCCCTAATAAGAAGAAAAGGGACGTTGTTAAAACACTCAGAGCTCATGGGAGGAGTTCACAGTCAGAGCAGCAGCTGGCCGACCTGAAACAACAATACAATGACATACAGGAGAGGTTTCAGGAGACCTCCAGCATGATTGCAGAACACATCAAGGGATGAACTGTCACATGCAGAGACCTGAGTGTTAGTCAGGAAACACCCAAACCTGTGTTAGTAATAAAAAGACGCCCTCACAACCGCCTGCCAGAGGTAACCATCCGGAAAGACTTTAAGATTGATGGTCAAATACGAGAGAGGGAGCAGAAGGACAAGCTGTCGTACACAAACCTCCTACATCAGATTGAACTGGGACTACAGAGAGGATACCTAGAGTCTGAAATCATAGAGGCTGTGATCAATGCCATTAAGCCAGGCCTAAGCATCAGAGGTATGCTTGAAATGAAAAATGGATTGACTTTAACACAACAAGAATACTAAAGAGTTATTACAAGGAGGAAGATGCTGCCGACCTATTCCATCAACTGATAAACATGGCCCAGAGTAGTCAGGAGACTCCCCAGAACTTCTTATTCAGAGCCATTAAACTGAAAGACCGTCTGTTGTCTGTCTCGGAGGGAGAGGGCACAGAGGAACACTTTGGGGCTGAACTGATCCAAAAGAAATTCCTGAGGTCCGTGACCACAGGGCTGAGGAGTGACTATGTCACGTTTCAGTTGAGGCAGTATCTGGAAGATCCCTCTACACCAGATGAGGTGCTCATTGAAGAGACTAATGAGGCAGCCAAGATGGAGGTAGAAAGGGACCAGAAGCAAAGAAAAATTCACCCTCCCAACACAACCAGAACCAAAGGACAACAGTTAGATGTTTTCCCAGGCATTCGACCAGTGTCCTGACAGTGAGCGCTGATCAGAGGTCTTAGCCTTCACCTACACAGCATCTGCCAACATGTGAGTCTGGGCTGGAGAAATTGCTCCAGGCACAAAAGGAGATGTTAGAAATGATGGCTTTATTGACTGCTAAACTGGTTGAGCAGCAGAAGGAAGAAGGATACCCAAGACCCTTACGGGTTCTGCCACTAATCAGACCGTCGAGTATGTCCAAGCCCGACAGAACCTGAAACAGAACAACAAAAAGCCGGCGGAAAACTTCAAAGGGCCCCAGTGAAGGAGTCAACTGGGCGCCCTGTCACAACAGGCAACTCCAAACCCACCCATACATACCAGACCCCTGGGACCACAGCTAAGTTAAAGCGTAAGGAAAAGAGTCCACGGAAGCCAAGTGCGAAGGTGCAAGCCACCAAGCAGGCAAAAAGTACCACCTCCCATGGGCTTCCTCCCAAGCTAGTGGGGCCCTCCCCAAATTGTCGCGATCCAGGTAGAAGGGATATACACAAGAGCCCTGTTGGACACTGGAGCCCAAGTGACCTTGTTGTACAGGGACTTCTACGAGAAATATCTCAAACACCTGCCACTACAGAAGCTAGAGCAACTGGAGATATGGGGCCTAGGGACCCAGAACTTCCCCTATGATTGCTACCTACCCATTAAGCTCACCTTCGTCCTGAGCGTGGCAGGGAAGGCCGAAACCTTTGATACCTTAGCAGTGGTGTGCCCTCGGCTCCCAGGAGCTGATAAAAGTTCCCTCATCATTGAGACCAACACTGATCTGGTAAGAAGACTACTCACACCACTAATACAGGAGAACAGCACCCCAGCCACAGTTGTGCACCCTATGCTAACACAGGTGTACTGGGATCTTGTGCAGGAACAGAAGGCCCCACCCGAAGGAGTGGGAAAAATCTGGCGCATAGACAGGAGTTAAAAGCTGGTGCAACCGGGTGAGGTATTCTGCCTAAAAGCCTCTATCAAGCTGAGTTGGAGGCAGCCCGGTCCCTTCATCGTCCTTGAGATGGACAGGCAGAAAGAAGATAGGGGCCTGGAAGTTATCCCATAAGTGTTGTCAACCAAGGCACTGAAGAGAATAAAGGAAGAATCTCAGTCAGTGTTTGCAACACAACAGCCTTGCCTCTGAAGGTGCCTGCCAGAGTGCTGCTGGGACAGGTCAGTCAATCAGAGAGTCTCGGAGTCCATATGCCTCCCCAATAGCGGTAGCGAGGAAGAAGAATGGGTCATTACGGTTGTGTATTGACTACAGGACACTGAACCGAAGGACCATTCCCGACCAATACACCACACCTCGGATAGAAGATGCCTTACAGAGCCTGTCAGGGGCAAAGTGGTTCAGTGTGCTGGATCTAAAAAGTGGATACTACCAGATCCCCATGTGTCCCAAAGATAGGGAGAAAAATGCTTTCATTACCCCTGTAGGATTCTTCAAATTTAATCGGATGCTGTAACGGCACCCCAAGTCTGAAAAGGGGTTAACGCCGTTTTTAACATAGTCCCTCTCCTGACACACATCCACTATCTATCCTCCACAGTCAGACGACCGCTTCCCATAGGATTAATCCTTCCAAAGTATGAGACAAACGCTCTGTATCTTTCCAAAATAGACTGACACTTTATTGAGAAAACACAGGTCTTTTTATACACTCAACAAATACTGCATTAATCTAAATGAACAATGGTCCAACTCCACCCACAACATAATGAGGCCCAATACACATTATTTTGACATCTCTTAGAAGACAACAGGGTAGCTAATCCCCTTTCAGTTTAAATGATTATGCATGACCCTTTGTGTTTCCCAGCCTGTCTGGCTGCCAGAGTACAATACCTATAATTACAGGATTAACTTCCACAAGACACAATAGACAATAGAATGTAATCACACCCTACCTTATCACAGCAATGATTACACAACCGCCCACACACAGTATACACACCATATCTATCCTGTATATACAGCATTGAATATGGCTATCACAGATCATGGTGGGGTTCTCATTCACCCTGTGCCCCAAAGTGACCCCTGTCACAGATGCCACAAGGCAGCCTTCCAGAGATTGACGGAGAAGACTGTGGGCGACATGAACTTGATTGAGGTGCTGGTGTATCTGGATGATGTCATAGTGTTTGGCCGAACACTAGAAGAGCACGAAGAGCACCTGGAGAAAGTCTTGAAGAGACTTCATGACGAAGGCCTGAAGCTTTCAATGGAAAAGTGTCAATTCTATCAACCCTCAGTAAACTACTTAGGGCACATCGTGTCCGCGGAAGGAGTGGCAACAGATCCTAAGAAGCTGGAAGCTGTCACCTCTTGGCCCAGACCCACAAATGTGACCGAGCTTAGATCATTCCTAGGCTTCTGTTAATATTACCGGAGGTTTGTGGAAGGGTTTGCCAAAATAGCTCACCCACTTACTGAGCTATTGAAGAACCAAGAGGAAGCTGATACAGACTCACAAAAACCTGGAAGACCAAAAGAGGGACCTAGGAAAAGGAAAGAGTCCATCCAAGACCAGTGGACTCCGCAATGCGAAGAAACCTTCAGACAGTTGAAGTGGAGCCTTACCACTGTTCCGGTCTTGGCCTATGCAGATCCTGCCAGACCCTATGAACTGTACGTGGATGCCAGCCGAGATGGACTAGGCAGAGTGCTCTACCAAGAACACGACGGGCATCTGAGGCCCATTGCCTATGTGAGCAGAAGTCTAGCCCCCGCTGATAAGAACTACCCCACTCACAAACTTGAATTTCTGGCTTTGAAGTGGGCTGTGGTGGACAAGCTAAAAGTTTATCTGTATGGTGCGGAATTCATAGTCAAGACAGACAGCAACCCTCTCACATACCTGCTCACCACCGCAAAGTTGGACGCCACCCGTCACAGGTGGTTGGCTGCCCTCTTGGCATTTACCTTCAGCCTGAAGTACAGACCAGGAGTTGGTAACCGAGATGCAGACGCTTTGTCCAAAAGACCTCACTGTTCCCATGACCACTCAGAAGAATGGACCCAACTTACCCCTGAAGGAGTAAGAGCTCTCTGTGAAGGGACAGAACAGCAAGGAAAAGGTGGAGCCAGAGCTGAAGAAGTTGGAGTGTCCGCAGTAAGGGTGCCTAAATGCTACTGTAACGTCTCTCAGATCATACAGGAGGGTCTACCTAAACTATCTAAAAAGGATCTCAGGAGAGATCAACAGGAAGACCCACTTTGTGGACTAGTATTGAAGGCTTTGGAGAGTCAACATTCTGATCTACTGCTCAAGAGCACCCGAAAAGAAGCTCGGCTGCTACACAAAAAGTGGGATCGAATGCAGCTACAACAAGGGGTGGTCTCCCGAAGGGGCCCCTCTGAAGATCCTGAAGAGAAGTGGCAGCTGTTTCTGCCAGAGAGACACAGAGAGAGAGTACTGATCGCCTTGCATGATCACCATGGCCATCTGGGATCAGAAAGGACTCTTCAACTTGTAAGGGACAGGTTCTACTGGCCTTACATTAGGACTGAAGTGGAGAGCTACTGTCATTCCTGTCTCAGGTGCATACAACGGAAGGCTTTGCCCCAGCGAGCCGCCCCAATGGGCCACTTAGAGAGCCAAGGGCCAATGGATCTGGTCTGCATAGACTTCCTGTGTTTGGAATTCGACCTGAGTGGGCAAGCAAACATTTTAGTAGTCACCGATCACTTCACCCGCTATGTTCAGGCGTTCTCTACTAAAGATCAGCAAGCAGCCACAGTAGCAAAGACTCTAGTGGAGAAGTTTTTCATCCACTATGGCCTACCTCAACGGATCCATTAAGACCAGGGAAGAGATTTTGAGAGCACTCTGATCAAAAGACTATTGGATCTACTAGGCATCCAGAAGTCTAGAACTACTCCCTATCACCCACAAGGAGACCCTCAACCAGAGAGGTTTAACAGAACTCTTCTCAACATGTTGGGGACCTTGACTTCTGAACAAAAATCACATTGGAGCAAGCACATCACTGCTTTTGGTACATGCTTACAACAGCACCAAGAGTGATGCTACAGGATATTCACCCTACAGGCTGATGTTTGGGTGTGAAGCCAGGTTACCAATAGATTTGGCCTTCGGAACCTCTCTGGACCACACCTCGGAGACCTCTCATTGAGGGTATGTGGATAGGTTGCGGAGGAGTTTGAAGATAGCCTATGAGAAGTAGTGAGAGACCCGACTCATCCTGGTTGTCATTTATTTAAATTATTGCCATCTGGGAGACGTTTTAGGGTGATTAAAACAAGGACAAAAAGATTTAAAGAGAGCTTCTTCCCCAGGGCTGTTAAGGCTATCAATGCAGGAATGAAATGAAAGGAGGTCACATAGTCTTATTTTATTGTCTTGTAATATGAGGACACTTTTTAGACTTTTATAATATGGGGACACTTTTATATATAAATTCTGTGTGGTAAATGCATGGTTGATAATTAGGATGTATGAATAATGTGTGGAGTAGAAATGTAATTTCATTGTGAATTTGTTTTTACAATGACAATAAATCAAATCAATCAATGAGAAGGCCCAAGCCACATCAGACACCAGAGGAAGTAGGAACAAAAGGAATTTCAACTTAAGAGTACGAATTCAGGAGCTGCAGCCCGGTGACCGAGTTCTGCTGAGAAATCTGGGCATCCCAGTCAAACATAAATTGGCTGACCGCTGGAGGTCGCAGCCATATGTAGTATGCAGACAACTTCCAGGGCTCCCTGTGTATGAGATCAGACCGGAAGGAAGCACTGGACCATTGAAGACCTGGCATCGGAACTACCTCCTACCTCTCACAGAAGCAGTCAGGATAATCCAGAGGAAGAACTACCATCTACATCCACTGCCGTACATCGACCAGTAACTAGGTCTCAGCCTGGACCCTCAGCAACTGAGGACAAAGAGGAAATTGAGACAAGTTGGCTGTGGCCATCTGATACATCAGAAGGTGAAGCCAGTGTTTCACAACCGACAAGAGGAGGAGACAATGAATCTCTTAGGCCTGAAGCCCCCGAGTTCGTACCTCAGGACAGGTTAACAGGAAATTCATTGCATGCTGGGTAGGATATAAAAAGGCCCAGCGCGGCCATCTTAGGGCTCTTCTGGACGCATGGCCTGCCTGTAAGGTAGGGTGACCAGACATCCCCGGTTTCAGGGGACAGTCCCCGGATTGAGGACACTGTCCCCGGACCAAGTCTGTCCCTGGATTGGATTTGAACAGGGGCTGGGGCAATTTCAAAGACAGTCAGTGCAGAATTAAAAAAAAAAATCTGAATTACACCCCCCCTCTCCGCCGCTCCTACTACCTTAGGTGGGGTGTATTTTTTCCATGATCTGTGCCCCTTTCTGATGATCATGTGCTGGTCGGAGCGGAGGGAATATTTCTTCAGTTTCGGGTGCCCATTCTGCTCCGCTCGCATGTTCTTCTGCCTTGGCTCAAGTCCCGGCCAGCCGCTTGCCTGATTATCTCCTAGTGGAGTGATCTTCCTCCGCTCCCCACCCAGTAGTAGCCGGGGCCCCGGAGAGTAAGACTTAACAGGCTGTGAGGCGGACGGCAGCGGTGGCGGCGACGGGCAGAGAGTCGCTGATTGCCGCCATTACTAGTAAAAAAAAAAATATGTCCCCTGATTTCATTTTTAAAAACCTGATCACCTTATTTTAGAGGCCAAAATGCGGTATAGTTTTCTGAAATACCTCAGTGAGAAAATATACACCATGTTTTGGCCACTAGTTGGAGCTGACGAGCTATACGAGGTGGGGCAGTAATGTCTAGCCACTTCCGGACCGCCCACTGTATATATACGCCGGCACTTTAAAGATGGATATCTCTGTTATGGCAGCAGCTAGCTCCATCTCTTCAGTGAGCAGTCCGATTTACGATAATGGTGGTCTCTGCGGCGGATTCGCCACAAGATCACCGTTATCGGCAGCGGGAGAGGCCCCCCCCCCTCCCGCGCCATCACGCGCCCTCCGCCACTTACCGGAGCCGTCGGTATGGGCGAAAACAATCAGGTCTTGTCACGCCAGTGGTATGGAGACGAGTGAGGGGAAGATGGCCCCCACCCGTCTCCATACCATAGCAGGGCGGAAGCGACGTCATAACGTCACTTCCGCCCATAGCTCTTAAAGAGCCATTTTTTTGTTGTCATTTTTTCAAATGACAACATTTTTATTTATTTTTTTATTGCATTTTAGTCCAAATATGAGATCTTTTTGACCCCCAGATCTCATATTTAAGAGGACCTGTCATGCTTTTTTCTATTACAAGGGATGTGTAATAGGAATAAAAGTGACCCAATATTTTTTTTTTTTTAAAACAGTGTCAAAGTAAATAAAATTAAGTAAAATAAATAAGAAAAAATAAATAATTATTTTTAAAGCGCCCCGTCCCGACGAGCTCGCGCGCAGAAGCGAACGCATACGTGAGAAGCGCCTGCATATGAAAACGGTGTTCAAACCACACATGTGAGGTATCACCGCGATCGGTAGAGCGAGAGCAATAATTCTAGCCCTAGACCTCCTCTGTAACTGTCTTGCAACCTGTAGAATGTTTTAAACGTCGCCTATGGAGATTTTTAAGGGTAAAGATTGTCGCCATTCCACAACTTTAAAGCGTGACATGTTAGGTATCAATTTACTCAGCGTAACATTATCTTTCACAGTATAAAAAAAATTGGGCTAACTTTACTGTTGTCTTATTTTTTTATTAAAAAAAGTGTATTTTTTACAAAAAAAAGTGTGCTTGTAAGACCGCTGCGCAAATACGGTGTGACATAAAGTATTGCAATGACCACCATTTTCTTCTCTAGGGTGTTAAAAAAAATAAAAGTATAATGTTTGGGGGTTCTAAGTAATTTTCTAGCAAAAAAAATAGTTTTTAACTGGTAAAAACACAGAGTCTAAAAAAGAGGCTCAGTCCTTAAGTGGTTAGGATATATAAACCTGAATTCTTGTGTGGTGGTGGAGTAGTGCCTCTCTATGGTATGTATACTAGCAGTCCTATAAATAATGGGTTAATACACCTGATTTCTCGCTCACACCTGTCCAATCAGCTCACTGGCCCAGCCTCTTATTGGTGGTATAAATCTCTGTCCTGGCCCCATGTTGAGGAGTTGTGATCATTATTCAGTATGGGGCTCTCCATAGCAGGTTTCTGGGGCATTCTATGGAGCTGTTATTTACTTGGCTTAGTGCACTCTGCAGGGATGACATTAGAGCAGTTGTCTGGTGTGCATTGCGACATGAGATTTTCTCTTCCTGTGGGTGTAGAAGTTTTTGCAGCTGATATTGCAGTATTGGGTGAGTAAAGATTGTAAGTCAGATAATTGTGATGAACCTTTCATGTCCCTGTGGTAGAACACATCCATTGCACTAACACCCATGGAGGGCTTTATTGCTCTAGTCCTGATTGAAACTTCACAATCAGGTGGTGTATAGTACTACTCCTGTTTAAAGTAGGGTGACCAGCCATCCCCGGTTTCCGGGGACAGTCCCCAGATTGAGGACACTGTCCCCAGACCAAGTCTGTCCCTGGTTTTGTCCCCAGATTGGATTTGAACAGGGGCTGGGGCAATTTCAAAGACAGTCAGTGCAGAATTAAAAAAAAAAAAATCTGAATTACACCCCCTAAGCTAGGAGCAGGGTTGTGTATTTTTTTTCCATTATCTGTGCCCCTTTCTGATGATCATGTGCTGGTCGGAGCGGAGGGAATATTTCTTCAGTTTCGGGTGCATGCCCATTCAGCTCCGCTTGCATGTTCTTCTGACTTGGCTCAAGTCCCGGCCAGCTGCCTGCCTGCTTATCTCCTTGCCTTCCCTGGAGTGATCTTCCTCCGCTCCCCACCTAGTAGTAGCCAGGGCCTGGCGAGTAAGACTTGACAGGCTGTGAGGCGGGCGGTGGCGCCGACGGGCAGAGTCGCTGATTGCCGCCATTACTAGTAAAAAAAAAAAAAAGTCCCCGGATTTCATTTTTAAAATCTGGTCACCTTACTGTAAGGACCTGGGAGGAGGTCTCCAGAGGGCGCGGCCTACTGCCACTGTGGAACAGAACATTTAAAGGCTCTGCCATTCATCTGATCGCTGGAGAAACTGAGTGACCGGATCGGGAAGGATCCAGAGACATCTTTTGGAGCCATCAGAGGGTCCGGTTCATCTTGCGGAGCGGAGCAGTGTGACGGAAGCCGGCCGGTGAGAAGCAAGACTGTGACCAGCGGAGCGGAGCTGTTCCATCCCTTCAGGCCCAGTTTGGTGAGAGGGCTGTTGGCCACAATTTCTTACGCACTTGCATACACAGTGTTGCTGGGCCCTGCAGTCCCACAGAGGAGAATATAATAAAGACTGAGTTTAAGCAGGCCTTCACTTCACTTTAACACAGTTATTCTTGAGCAGTTACACCAGAGGTAATTACCAGTGGATCACACTACAGGAACAGTTCCAATATTTATCTCAAGTTAACCCTTGTTATTCCACTGTTGGATTACAAATTGTTACAAACTCAATAACTAGCAGAAGAAAGAAGATCAAAGACTGCATCTGGTATTGCAAGGCCTTGAACCTTTATTAAAGTAGGGGGAGCTCCCTTGTAGTAGTGTTGTACCATATTTGTCATTTGTATTTCTGTATTCACCAGAGTGTGCTGGAATTGGGAAGGTGCCCAGAGTAAGGAGTAATCACTCTGAGCACTAGTCCCAATTGGAGCCACATTCTCAGAGGTCACCTAGGATAACTGTATAGATACAATCTGTTGTGTGTACCTACTGTACTATTACGTTATGTTTATGTGACAGTGCAACTGCTGAAATTATTACTTTACACCAACCTTAGTAAAAATACGTTCTTGGTTAAGTACTTTGGTGTGGAGTGTTGTTCCCTTTTCAACAAGAGGTGGAGCCATTGGATACACAGGTAATAGCAAAAGTATACTGTTATTATATTGTATATTGTGGGGTTATCCTTCACCATTAGCTCCACACCAACATTGCACCACAGCTGTGTCAAGGGGATTGAGCCAAGTCAGTGGGGGTTCACTAGCAGAGTACAGGCCCAAAACTAATCAGCGGCCCTCTAGGGTAAGGTGACCAGATTTTTAAAATGAAATCCGGGGATATATATTTTTCTTTTTACTAGTAATGGCGGCAATCAGCGACTCTCTGCCCGCCACCCGCCTCACAGCCTGTCAAGTCTCTCCAGGCCCCGGCTACTACTGGGTGGGGAGCGGAGGAAGATCACTCTGCCAGGGAAGACAAGGAGATAAGCAAGCAGGTGGCTGGCCAGTACTTGAGCCAAGGCAGAAGAACATACGAGCGGAGCTGGATGGGCATGCGCCCGAAACTGAAGAAATATTCCCTCCGACCCTGACCAGCACATGATCATCAGAAAGGGGCACAGATAATGGAAAAAATATACCCCCCTAAGCTAGTAGGAGCGGCGGAGCGGGGGTGTGTAATTCAAATTTTTTATTCTGTACTGACTGTCTATGAAATTGCCCCAGCCCCTGTTCAAATCCAATCCGGGGACAGACTTGGTCCGGGGACAGTGTCCTCAATCCGGGGACTGTCCCCTGAAACCGGGGACGTCTGGTCACCCTACTCTAGGGGGTATTGTTACATAAAGTAAACCTACTAAATAAATAATGTGACACAAACAGTGCACAATAACTATTAAAGTGCTAATGAGCAAAAATCTAGGAAAATAAATGTATAAATATAATAATATTATATAGTTAAGTTAATATAATATAGTTATGAATTGCAGTGTAACAAGTGCAATGTGACAGTGCTAAAGTCAGTATGTAAGGTGCATCCAAAGTAAACTGGTAATGAAATATTCAAAAAAAGATGTTATAAAAATAACAATAACAATCTTGAATCTAGAAACGATATACAGTGGGTACGGAAAGTATTCAGACCCCCTTAAATTTTTCACTCTTTGTTATATTGCAGGTGTAGCGGCCTCCACTCTCTCCCTTGAGTGTCAATTCTTCTCTCTCTGGCTCTTTTTGTCTAGGGGTATCTTGGGGGAGAGAGTGCGGGGTCACCACGCCAATGTTCCCACTGCAGATGTGTGTGTAGTGGGAGATAATCCTCTTTTACCTTCGGGTCGGTGTTCTGCATCTGGAGCCTCCTCCTGGTTCCTTGAACAGTGTCTGCCAGTAAATGAGCCCCACACCAATAAAGTCCAACACTCCTTTATTCTTCTCAATGTAAAAAGTGAACACAATCAGTTGGACTCTTCTCAAAGAACAGAACAGACAAGGGGTGTGGATGCGAGTAGGCCCAGGCACAATGAACTCTCTTACTTCCTTCCTAGAAGTAGATTCCTGCTCCCAATCGAGGAAGACAACCCTCCGGGCGGTCTCCGGAGGCTCACCCGTCACTGGCAATTTGCTGCACCAGGTCTTCAGGTAAGTACCCCCTTCCGGCCCTTTACGCCACTGGATTCGGGTACCCACTCCCGGGGTCCCGTAGGAAGTCCATCCCTCGCGGAGCCTTAGTCCGGGACACTCAGTCCCAGACCTCCATCCTAGTACCTTACCCCAGGCTAAAGGTGCCTGGGATGGAACACGACCTCCGACCGTCCTCTAGGCCTAGGCCGCCTAGACTCCCGACACGAACCACCGCCCTCAGGCTGAAGGTGCCTGGGACTCGACTCCCGCCACCAAAAATGGCCGCCCCCTTTATACCCTCTCCCAGCAGGCACGGCGGGTTCCCCGCCCCACCATACACCCGCCGAGAGAGGCCAAAATAGGTACGACACTGCAACGATGGCTCAACCCCGGGCCCAAAGTGACAGCGCTACCCAGTGGGCCCCAGGGAACCATACATCACAGTTTCCCCACCAGATTCAAACAGAAAAGCACATACCCGCTACACTCTCCCCCTGGTGGTTTGACACTGGTCCCCAGTGTCTGGAATAAACCAGGCCCTCAATGGCTGACATAGTCCAATCCAGAAACCGACTAAAAATTACAAAAAAAAATTTGGAAAACTAAAACTAACTGGAGCAGTTGTGCCTGAGCCTCACAAGAAAAGGGAGGGAAAGGGAAACAACAACCCATAACACCAACATTGAAATCACATCTTCACATAACATCTCTCCCCACCCATCCTGGCTAAGACCCACCCCATTCTCAGTGGTCTTGATGAGATGCTCTCCTGCAGAGGGGAAAAGAAAAGTTAAACACACAAATCCATGACACATATGTTCGTGTGAGAACGAAAAAACGCAGAGAAATCCTTTCCTTCAAAAAGTGTGTGTGTGAACAGTGAATGCCGATGTACGACACTGTCACCTGGTCACAGCGCCGCGGTAACTGCACTTGTGGAACTTTCCTTGTTCTTTGGGCCCTATCTACCCCAGAGTCCATAATTGCTCGCTGGAAAATTGAAGAACAAACATGAACAGTCCTTCAACTCCATTGGGTAACAAGAACAACGAACCCGGAAAGTTCAGCAGTGTAAAAAGAACAAAACGGAGTCTCTCTTCTCCTATAGATAGAAACGAGGGTGCGGCAGGACAAGGGGTTTCAGATGCTGATCCAGAGTCTCTATTTGGTATTCGACATCTTCCCCTTCCTTGCGTCGAATCAGCACCTTGTCCGTGTGGATATGCCGCCCCAACATCCACTTTGCCTTGCAATCTTTAAAGCGCTGAGATGCCTTGGGGGAGCATGCAAGGTACCTGCGGGCGTGTGGGACTTGAATGTGGGTCCACACAAAGTCATTGTACCACCGCTCTCAGCAAACTTCTACTTCATATAGTAACTCTTTGGACAGGTATGGGTACTCCCACCCATATTCAGCAGCAACCTTTTGACAAAACAGGTGTTGTAGTCTCGCCAGTGGAGGCATGGGGGCTTTGTCTCCTTCACCTGGCAAGACTATGACTTCCGGGTGACGAGGTGCTCTGATCACCTCCGTTCTGGGCATAGGTGCCCGCAACAACAGTCTCTTCTCCCCGGTACTGGCAACAGGTGGCACCAGGGATGTGAGAGTAGGCTGGGAATGAGACCCCTCCTCAGGCGCTGGTGCCTCCACCCGGGGTGTACTATCCCCTGTAGACATGGGTGGGTCCCTGGTTCTGCAGGATGAGGTGAGAGGCACTTTGTCCCAGCCCTTTTGAGCAAACAGTTCGTCAATGGCGACATCGTCTCCCATATCAGAGAGCGACTCTAGGTCGGAGGTGTCACACTCCTCCGCAGGTATGTAGCCTGTAGTGGAAACGGGACTACCACCCCCCACGGACACACAGGGCTGTGCATCCCCGACACCTCCGCCCACACACCAAGTCCCTCCGCCTGGCTTACCTCTGCCTTTTCTTGAGGCGGGACGTCCGGAACTCTTATCACCAGATCCGTCCGGGCCGGGCATAGGCTGGCGAGATGGTCCACCGCAACCGCTGGACAGGGCTACCATGCCGGTCTTTCTCTTCGGCGGTGGACGCTGTGAGACAGTGGTGACCGAGTCAGCATCCTCGGATTTCTCCCGTATTTGAGTACTCACGACCTCCTCCGCGGTCGCTGCAGTGCGCACAGGGATGGCTGTCAAAGCGGCAATTCCTCCAACTTGAGTGGTGCTGCCTGTGGTACGGCCGGGGTAGATAGTTCTTGGCTTCTCAATGACTGTATCCACCTCGAATAAGAACTCCCCACAGGCTTCGCATCGCCCGAATGGCTTCAGATGACACACCAGTCCGGAGCAGCCGGGACAAATCACACCCAGGGCCTCAACGTCCATGCATGAATACAGGGTGAATCGTCCCCTTGGCTTTAGCCGAATCCCTGTATCGGTCACCGGAGCAGCAGCAGTCAAAGACGTGGTGGAAGGATGAAGTGGAACCCACACTGTATGTCCGAACATGGTGACTTGCTGCTGATCCATTGTGCACTGCCAGTTTTTGCGCCAAAGTCCCACGTGTAGTCCTTCACACGTATTGGACTCCTCCCCTCTGCACTCTAGTTTGCGGGCTTTTCTTCTTTCCTGAGTCACGCCCACAAACTAAGCAGTGAGGGTGTGCCTGGTGGCGCAGTGCAAATAAAAGCCCCCACGTGTAGTCCTTCACACGGCTGAGCTCCCCCCTCTTCTCGCTCTTCTGCGCGGGCCTTTCCCTTCACTGGGTCATGTCCACGACTTCGAGCAGGGATGCACTTTGGCCAATAATATGGCCGACCTACTCGGAACTCCTCCGGGCAGACACGTTCAAACTCCGTAGTAGCACGAACACCATCCCGGACGCGCCCCCACGTGTAGCGGCCTCCACTCTCTCCCTCTCGTATCAGTTCTTCTGACTCTGGCTTTTTGTCTAGGGGTACCTTGGGGAGAGAGAGAGAGAGAGAGTGCGGGGTCACCACGCCAAGTTCACACTGCAGATGTGTGTGTAGTGGGGGACAATTCTCTTTTACCTTCGGGTCGGTGTTTTGCATCTGGAGCCTCCTCCTTGTCTCTTGAACAATGTCTGCCAGTAAATGAGCCCCAGACCATTAAAGTCCAACACTCCTTTATTCTTCTCAATGTAAAAGCGAACACTATCAGTTGGACTCCCTCAATGAACAGAACAGACAGGGGAGTGTGGATACGAGTAGGCCCAGGCACAATGGATTCTTACTTCCTTCCCAGAAGTAGATTCCTGCTTCTAATCGAGGAAGGCATCCCTCACGGCGGTCTCCGGAGGCTCACCCGTCACTGGCAATTTGCTGTACCAGGTCTTCAGGTAAGTACCCCCTCCGGTCCCTTACGCCACTGGATTCGTGTACCCACTCCCGGGGTCCCCTAGGAAGTCCCTCCCTCACGGAGCCTTAGTCTGGGACCCTCAGTCCCAGACCTCCATCCAAGTACCTCACCCCAGGCTAAAGGTGCCTGGGATGGAACATGACCTCCGAACGTCCTCTAGGCCTAGGCCGCCTAGACTCCCGACACGAACCACCGCCCTCAGGCTGAAGGTGCCCGGGACTCGACTCCCGCCACCAAAAATGGCCGCCCCTTTATACCCTCTCCCAGCAGGCACGGCGGGTTCCCCGCCCCACCATACACCCGCCGAAAGAGGCCAAAAGACGTACGACACTGCAACGATGGCTCAACCCCGGGCCCAAAGTGACAGCGCCACCCAGTGGGCCCCAGGGAACCATACATCAGTTAACCTACCAGATTCAAACAGAAAAGCACATACCTGCTACACAGCCATTTGCTAAAATCATTTTAAGTTAATTTTTTTTCCTCATTAATGTACACACAGCACCCCATATTGACAGAAACACTGAATTGTTGACATTTTTTCAGATTTATTAAAAAAAGAAAAACTGAAATATCACATGGTCCTAAGTATTCAGACCCTTTGCTCTGACACTCATATATTTAACTCAGGTGCTGTCCATTTCTTCTGATCATCCTTGAGATGGTTCTACACCTTCATTTGAGTCCAGCTGTGTTTGATTATACTGATTGGACTTGATTAGGAAAGCCACACACCTGTCTATATAAGACCTTACAGCTCACAGTGCATGTCAGAGCAAATGAGAATCATGAGGTCAAAGGAACTGCCTGAAGAGCTCAGAGACAGAATTGTGGCAAGGCACAGATCTGGCCAAGGTTATAAAAAAATTTCTGCCGCACTTTAAGGTTCCTAAGAGCACAGTGGCCTCCATAATCCTTAAATGGAAGACGTTTGGGACGACCAGAACCCTTCCTAGAGCTGGACGTCCGGCCAAACTGAGCTATCGGGGGAGAAGAGCCTTGGTGAGAGAGGTAAAGAAGAACCCAAAGATCACTGTGTCTGAGCTCCAGAGATGCAGTCGGGAGATGGGAGAAAGTTGTAGAAAGTCAACCATCACTGCAGCCCTCCACCAGTCGGCGCTTTATGGCAGAGTGGCCCGACGGAAGCCTCTCCTCAGTGCAAGACACATGAAAGCCCGCTTGGAGTTTGCTAAAAAACACCTGAAGGACTCCAAGATGGTGAGAAATAAGATTATCTGGTCTGATGAGACCAAGATAGAATTAAGGCCAAAAAGTTCTAAGTGGTATGTGTGGAGAAAACCAGGCACTGCTCTATCACCAGACAGTATTATAGTACCATGCAATGCTATTTTCCTGGCTGCACGCTTCAATGGAAAGTCCCAAATTTTGTTCTTTCCATTCATCACTGCTCATCACCTGTCCAATACAGACCCAACAGTGAAGCATGGTGGTGGCAGCATCATGCTGTGGGTTTTTTTTTCAGCTGCAGGGACAGGACGACTGGTTGCAATCGAGGGAAAGATGAATGCGGCCAAGTACAGGGATATCCTGGACGAAAAAGCGCAACCCTGTATTGCGGTTCAACCCGGACCCAGGGCGACAGCGCCACCTGTAGGTCCCAGGGAACTACACACCAATACCAACTCCCGTGGCACACAAATGGTGATGGTGCTGTTTTCCTTGAGTGAATGATGGGACGAATGATGATCGTGGAGTCATAGTTCCAGCTATCGCAATCATAATTTCCTGGTGAAGTGGGTATCTTGGTGCCAACTCAAGGCCTTGGCTGGGCTATAGCCATCTGCGATATTGGCTTACTCATTCGGTAAGCATGAATTTCATAAGGTCCTTCTAGCATTTGGACATCTTTGCGTTTACACCAGCCTGCCACATTGGACTTTATTCATATATTTTTATGAGGACTTTTTAGCGCGATTTTTTTTCTTTTTCATTTCTATTTGTGTTTATCCCACTTTTTATTGCTGCTATAAGGAGTCTCTCTCTTATTTTTATCTCTAAATGTATTTATTTTATTTTATTTTTACAGCAAGCGCGGTTTTTTCCTTTATAACCCTAACAATAGTGTGTCTGAGCCTAACTACCACTCAGACACTCCCCTAAATTGTACACCCCGCTACTGGTCTAATGATGCATCAAGGAATACCGGTCACCTAACACGGTTGTTGTATCCTCCTCCAGATATCAGAGCTAGGGCTTCTGCGGCTATTAATCCAGTTTCTCGAATGTTTTCTCCGTTGGGGATGTTGTCTCCAGACACATGCAGTCAAGGGCAAGAAAAAAAACACTCCATAGTGTATTAAAGCTTAAAAATCTTGCGTTTATTATTAAAACGACAAAAAACACACAATAAAAACGCCAAAAGAGTTCAAGGACTTCCTGGTCACGGCCGTAACCCGGAAGTAATGTCACAAATCTCCCAGGAAGTCCTTGTACTCTTTTGGCGTTTTTATTGTGAGTTTTTTGTCGTTTTAATAATAAACGCAAGATTTTTAAGCTTTAATACACTATGGAGTGTTTTTTTGCTTGCCCTTGACTGCATGTGTCTGGAGACAACATCCCCATCGTTTATAGATTCAAGATTGTTATTGTTATTTTTTGGAATATTTCATTACCAGTTTACTTTGGATGCACCTTACATACGGACTTTAGCACTGTCACATTGCACTTGTTTTACTGCGATTCATTTCTCATTTTCCTTCCACTTCACAATTATGCGCCACTTTTAGTTGGTCTATCACATATTCACCTAATAAAATACATTTAAGTTTTTGGTTGTAACATGACAAAATGTTGAAAATATCAAGGGATATGAATACTTTTTCAAGACGCTGTATGTGCGGCTCTTTGGTGATGTCAGGGGCCACATTTGAGGCCCACTTTAGCTCATAAGGCGATTCTACAGAACCCTGGTTGAAAAAAAGCTGGTCTGTGCTATACAGCTGTTTGGATTCAGACTGTGATTTTACCTGGAATTGATCAGAACCTGCGTTGGGGTAATGTTACATGATTACTTCTTGACTGGAAATCCCAGCATCTGTTTCTTATCGGACATTAGTTCAGAATGGGATTTATTAAGCATTAATCTTTTCCTGTCATATGAGTGTGGGGAAGCACAATCAATTCCAGAAAGCAATGTGTGAGGGGTTACCCTCCTTCACACTTGCTTGGAAGCATACCTTATATAAGGAGCTATTTACTGTATTACTGTATTACCTTAAAGTAGAACTATAGGCAAAACTTTTTTTTTTTTTTTTGGATATAGCAGAGAGGGAAGGGATGGGGGGAGGGTTATAACCCCAGTCAGATTTTTTTTTTGCCATCTGTGTCCCATTTCGGAGATTTCCCTTCACTTCCCTTTGCTCCCCTCCTTTTTAAATAGCAAAACAGAAAGTGAGAGGAATGGCCTGCAAATTAAGTGAATTCCTCATTGGAAGATGTCCCCTCTATGACTTTTCTAGGGACAACCCAAAATTTGAGATTTTCTTTTACTTTCAGGGCCAGTTCACACCATAGAAACGCAATCCGGATGCGTTCCAGGTGCTTTTTTGCATGCGCATTTTTGATGCGTTCCAGTGCGTTTTTGGTACGTTTTTAATGCAGTCCGGTGCTTTTTTTCACCCCTCTTTTTTATTAACCTTAGATAAGGACAAGTGTGTTCCAGTGCGGTTTTGGTGCATTTAGGTGTGTTCCGGTGCTTTCCAGTGTGTTTTTGATGCGTTTTACAGTGTTCCAGTCCAGTCCAGTGCAGGTAAAATGCAGCATGTTCTACTTTTTTTTTCTGGAACTGCAAGCACTGGTGTGAACTATGCCATTGAAAACCATATAACGTACGTTCCATGCGTTTTTTTATGCAGAAAAAAAACACAGAGGACTGCATGTGGTGTGATCTGGCCCTCAATGATAATGGTAAACAGGACAAATAGAAATGGTGAATCTCCCTAATGGGGGTAAAGACAGCAATAGGTGTTCTATTCCCCCTTTTGAAAACCAAAAAAAAAAGTTTTGCCTTTAGTTATACTTCTAAGCTTGTGTACATGGGCAGGGCCGGTCCTGGACGGGGTGCAGGGGGTGCTCCGCACCTGAGCGCTGCAGAGGGGGGGCGCCGAAGTGCTTCCCCTCCTTCCTCCTCTCCTTGTGTGCGGTGGCGTCGCCAGGGACGCTGATAGAGGAGGACCTGTACAATAGGGTGACCAGACTTCCCCGGTTTCAGGGGACAGTCCCCGGATTGAGGACACTGTCCCCGGACCAAGTCTGTCCCCGGTTTTGTCCCCGGATTGGATTTGAACAGGGGCTGGGGTAATTTCAAAGACAGTCAGTGCAGAATAAAAAAAAAAAATCTTAATTACACACCCCGCTCCTACTAGTTTAGGGTGGTGTATTTTTTTCCATTATATGTGCCCCTTTCTGATGATCATGTGCTGGTCGGAGCGAAGGGAATATTTCTTCAGCACATGCCCATTCAGCTCCGCTCGCATGTTCTTCTGCCTTGGCTCAAGTCCCGGCCAGCCGCCTGCCTGTTTATCTCCTTGCCTTCCCTGGTAGAGTGATCTTCCTGTGAGGCGGGCGGCGACGGGCAGAGATTAGCTGATTGCCGCCATTACTAGTAAAAAAATAAATATGTCCCCGGATTTCATTTAAAAAATCTGGTCACCTTACTGTACAATGAGGCAGAGATCAGTGTGGTGTGGCAAGTAGTACAGGGGGGGGGAGGAGATTCCCCCCCCCCCCCCCAAGCCGCCTACCTTATCATTAAAACGGCCGCAGCGCTGTCTGTTACTTTGTTTTTCGGCAGTGACGAGTCTTCTCTCTGAACGGCCGCAGCGCTGTCTGTTACTTTAACTTTGTTTTTCGGCAGTGACGAGTCTTCTCTCTGAACGGCCGCAGCGCTGTCTGTTACTTTAACTTTGTTTTTCGGCAGTGACGAGTCTTCTCTCTGCCTGACAGTAGCTGGATGAGCAGAGCAGAGCAGAGCAGAGCAGAGCAGTGTCAGTGTATCAAAGCTCCTCCCCTCCTTCTCAGTCCATTCTGTACACACAGGGAGGAGGAGGGGGGAGAAGGGACGTTCTGAACCTCAGGTCTTCAAAGTTTTTATCATGCTCTGTACTGTAGATGGAGGAGGGAGGGGGAGAGAGTGTTTGGAAAGGAGGACAAGGTAGATATCATATGAGTGATCGAGGGGTTAGGAGGATATGGTGCTGGGAGGAGGAAGGCAATGCTAGAACTTCAGTGTGGATTAGATTTGAAATCTGGCAACCCCTCTCTTCCTTCCCAAAACACCCCTCTAGCACATATCTTACCCCCTACCCATCCCCCTTGCACTGGCTCTTTTCTCTCTCAAAGCGCCCTCCCCCCCAGCACATATGGGGCGCAGTGGCTGCATTTGATGGGGCGCAGTGGCTGCATTTGATGGGGCGCAGTGGCTGCATTTGATGGGGCGCAGTGGCTGCATTTGATGGGGCGCAGTGGCTGCATTTGATGGGGCGAAGTGGCTGCATATGATGGGGCGAAGTGGCTGCATATGATGGGGCGAAGTGGCTGCATATGATGGGGCGCAGTGGCTGCATTTGATGGGGCGCAGTGGCTGCATTTGATGGGGCGCAGTGGCTGCATTTGATGGGGCGCAGTGGCTGCATTTGATGGGGCGCAGTGGCTGCATATGATGGGGCGCAGAGGCTGCATATGATGGGGCGCAGAGGCTGCATATGATGGGGCGCAGAGGCTGCATATGATGGGGCGCAGAGGCTGCATTTGATGGGGCGCAGAGGCTGCATTTGATGGGGCGCAGAGGCTGCATTTGATGGGGCGCAGAGGCTGCATTTGATGGGGCGCAGAGGCTGCATTTGATGGGGCGCAGAGGCTGCATTTGATGGGGCGCAGTGGCTGCATATGATGGGGCGCAGTGGCTGCATATGATGGGGCGCAGTGGCTGCATTTGATGGGGCGCAGAGGCTGCATTTGATGTTTCTTTTTTTTCAGAATTAGTTTGTTTGCGCCCCCCCAAATAAATTTGATCACCGGCCGCCACTGCCCCCCAGCACATATCTATCTCTCCCCACTAGCCCTCTCCCCAGGACATATCTGACCCCTGCATTCCATGCAGAACACTCGCAATTCAGCCACGTGCACTGTTTGCTGCGGCGAGCTATGCGCCACATTACTACTCTTTCAGGCCACCAAAAGTGTCCCAGGTCTTTTACAATCTTATAGGGTATTTGGTCACGGTTTTTATTTTTTGCGCTATAAACAAAAAAAGAGTGAAGTTTTGAAAAAAAAACTATATTTTTAACTTTTTGCTATAATAAATATCCCCCAAAAAATATATTTCTTCATCAGTCTAGGCCAATATGTATTTTTTTTACTTATTTTTGGTAAAAAAAAAATATTGCAATAATCGTATATTGATTGGCCTGCGCAAAAGTTATAGTGTCTACAAAATAGGGAATAAATGTATGACATTTTTATTATTTTAATTTTTTTTCTAGTAATGGCAGTGATCAGGTAGGACGACACTGAGATTGGCCTGGTAAGCAGCGGCCATCTTAGGACACCCAAGAACTTCAACAAAAAACAAAACTTCTTTCTCCTCTTCTGGTTCTCCCCACTTCAACTGACATCCCCCCCCCCCCCCCCCAGCACAACCGGGTTTCCCCAACCTGCAACACCAGGACCACCCTCTTTAAAAACTCTTCAAACTCTTTTTCTACTTATTACGGATAGCTCACCCCCCCCCCCCCCCCAACGCACCCAGGCTACCCAGACCTACAGCATCGTCCACCGCTACTCCGCTACACAGAGCGGGAGGCAGGAACTCCGGTCGCACCACTTCACAGAGCAATCCACACACATGGTCCAGGGAAACGGACGTGTGTGGCAGGAGCTCTGACCATCAGGACATCTAGGACTCATTCCTGGAACCTCTGCGCTTTCTCTCCCCCAACAAACGGGAACCTGACTACCGGTGGCCTCCTTGGATCCCACTCCCCCCCCCCCCCCCCCCAGTCAAGTCCCCCAGCTCACCATCACGCTGCCCACAGCCGCCGCCTGTCGCCTGCCGCCATCTGGGCACCAGCCTCTAGACCGCTAGACCTGCAGGACAGACCGCGGCTGTGACATAGCTCCAGCCAACCCATCATCCTCTCCCCAATTCTTTTTCCAGCGGGCCCGCGTGCTCCTACCTGGTAAGTACATTGGGGCACCTCCAACCCATAGGAAGTTGATCCAGGGTTCACCCGATCGCCTCTCGGGGGGTCAGGAAGGAATTTTTCCCCTGCTGCAGCAATTGGCCTTGGCTCGGTTGGGGTTTTTCGCCTTCCTCTGGACCAACGGGGGGTGGTTTAGGTCATTGGGCCCTTTCACTATCGCCATTCACTCTTGTTTTTCCCATTATGTGCAATTTTAAATACTCAGCGGACACCCTCCACAGGCTAAGGAATACCGCCTCAACACTACCAACCTCCACCCAAAAAATACTACGGAAAGAACAACTGCTAAGGATCAATCGGCAATCAACCATCAAAAACACGAAGAGATCACTTCCACTACAACACATATCATGCGCCCTGATCAACACAAGATCTGCAGTCAAGCACAGAAAGGAAATCCAAGACTTCATCACCCAAAACAACATAGATTGCATCTTTATCACGGTAAGCTGGCTAACACCCGACTGTAACACCATCCTAACAGAACTGGTGCCTGAAAACTACTGCATCCTAACCGAGCACAGAATAGGACAAAGAGGAGGAGGCCTAGCAGTAATCTTCAAATCTCACCTCTCGCTCATCAAACCGAAGCTACAGACCCCATTGCCTTTTCATGGAGACACTCACTCTGCATCTTCAAACAACACCTCAAGACACCGTTCACATACTGCTATGCTACAGACCACCAGGACCAAAGACAAATCTCCTCACACCTTTCACCGAATTCATCTCGACATACACCTTGAAGTCCAAAAACTTTTTATTACTCAGGGACTTCAACCTCTGGGCTAACTCCGCCCAGGACCCCATTGCCACCTCCTGCATCAACCATCTGGAAGAACTAGGTCTGCAGCAACTGATAAATGCCCCCACGCATGGATCGGGTCACATTCTTGACCTCATCTTCAAACAAAAGATGGACGTCAACACACTGGACAACATGCCGTTACCATGGACCGACCACCACGCTATCAAATTTAAAATCACCACCAACACCATCTCCCAAAAACCGAAGCACTCAATAACAACATACTGGACAAGATCTCAGAAGAAACTACACTCTGAACTCTTCAAAACTACACTATCAAAAAAATAGGAACACTAAATCAGAACCACTCAACGGAACAAACACTGAGCTTCTTAAACACAGCATTACTACAAACAGCAGACACAGTCGCGCCGAGACGTAGAGCACTCATCCGCAGAAACAATTCGGGATGGTTTTATGACACTCTGACTCTACTGAAGCAAGAACGCAGAAGAGCTGAAGGAGCCTGGAGAAGAAACCCAACAAAGGAAAACCACTCTAACTATTGTGACAGCAGGAAGGTAAAGTCACCTGGTTGCATCCAGGGGGGTAGATATATTTCTCCCAGATTCAGGCTTTATGCCGACTTATACAACTAGGGAGGGAGTTGATGAAGCCCAGCTGAGGCTAGTGGGCTCATGGATGATTCATACCTCTAGGGAGAGTGCTGGGCGTCGTGCAGGCAGGGAGTTGATGAGACCAGCTGAAGCTTGTCAGCTCGTTTAAGGCCTCTATAAAAACTCCCAGCTTCATTAGGTGTTTGCTCATGCCTGGAACCAGACCTGTGTGGACTGTCTAGGGAGAGTGAACCCCTGTGCGGTGAGACAAAGCCTGTGTGGCTATTTGTTTGGACATTTACTAAACCAGGGACTTAGGGACTAGGACAGCACCAGGCTGATCCCAGTTGTTAGTTAGGAAACCTGCATGTTTAGTCAGAGGTCAAGCTGACCAGGGTTTATTTTGTTTATGTTTCTTTTTGCTTTGCTGTGTTTTTTTGTCACTGTAAATAGAGAAATAAACCGCACCTTTTTGATCTTGAAAACCACAACCTCCGTCTGCTGGGCCTGTTTTTGTGTGGGGAGCCCATCCAGGGGATCACACACACCCGCTGCCGAGCTAACCCCCCCACAGTTGGTGGAGAATACAGGCAGTTTTTTTTTAAGCCAGCATGGAGGAGATACTGAAACAGCTGGCTCTAGCAAATGCCAATCAACAGCAGACAAATGCAGGTTTGCAAAAGAGCCTTGCAGCTCAACAACAGAGCTTCGCAGCCCAGCAGCAAGCTCACCAACAGAGTCTGGAAGCTCAGCAACAAGCCCAGCAGCAATCTGAGGCCCGCTTCATAGACCTGTTACAGAAGCAAGAGCAGAGACTACAACAAATGGAAGCAGTAATGCAGCAACGTCCGCAGACCAGTGAGGAAAGCCGTCCCACTAATACCGCATCCTTTGGGGTGAGTCGTTTATTGACAAAAATGACTGGAGAGGATGATCCAGAGGTATTTTTGACCACATTTGAAAGGACTGCTGAAAGAGAAAAGTGGCTTGAGGAGCAGTGGGCTGGACTGGTGGCTCCTCTGTTAACTGGTGAATCGCAGAAGGCTTACTATGACCTAGAGCCTGACCAAGCAAAAGACTATGTGATGCTAAAAGCTGAAATATTGGCAAGGCTGGGTGTCACCCTGGCTGTCCGGGCTCAGCGTGTGCATAACTGGACTTTCCAGCTTGGAAAACCCCCCAGGTCTCAAATGTATGATCTCATTCACCTGAGCAGGAAGTGGCTACAGCCAGAGACTTTGTCCGCACCAGAGATTGTGGAACGTGTTGTAATGGATCGGTTTTTGAGAGCTCTTCCTACTGCCATCCAAAAGTGGGTAAGCCATGGAGACCCAGAGACGGCCGGTGGTCTTGTGGATCGTGTAGAGAAATACTTGGCTACAGAGAACCTGACGGCCTCTTCCAGAGACTCTCGGACTTTCCACCCTAAGACCAGACCATCCCCAGGGGCGGATAAGAGGATTCCAAGGGGTGAGGGTGGAGAGAGTGAGAGGGTGGGAGCTCTACCCAAAGTTTGGCGAGAACAGCCTGGGAAGTCAGGGGCTCAAGAGGCAGCCAAATGGATTGTTTGCTACCGCTGCCGGCAAGCGGGACATATTGCAGCAAATTGCCCGGTTGTGGAGGAACCCATGCAATGTGACTTTCTGACGGACAGACGTCAGTCGCTGTGTGCGACAGTCGCATGCACTGCCATTCGGGGAACTGAGAAACATTTATGCAAAATGTGTATTAATGGTAGAAATGTTGTGGTATTACTGGATTCAGGTAGCCTTGTGACCCTGATAAAGGCTGAATTAGTTAAAACAGAGGTCTCTGGGAATAGCAAGGTAGCTGTTATTTGTGTGCATGGGGACACCCGAGAGTATCCAGTGACTACAGTGTGTTTCAAGACCCCCAAAGGTACCCTCTCTCATCCAGTGGGGTTAGTATCTCAACTACCGCATGATGCCATTGTGGGAAGGGATTTTCCGAAGTTCTGGGAACTGTGGGATGATCCTGAGCCCCCCACTGGTGCCCCTATGTACCAGGAAGGTGATAGCCAGAACTCCTCTGAGAGTGGTGAGGACTCTCCAGAATTTCCCTTGTCAGTATTGGCAGGCGAGACTCAAGAAACTGGAGAGGAGCCCACCTCCTCAGACGAAAACCTACCGTCTGTGGAGTTTTCTGATCTTGAGGCTCACAGGGAAAATTTTGCCACAGAACAGTTAAAAGACCCCGCCCTAATAAAGGCACGGGAAAACGTAGTGGAAATAGATGGCGAGTTAGTGAACCCAGATAATACCTGCACTTACCCATACTTCAGCGTAGAGAAGGACCTACTGTATCGGGTGGCAAAAAGGGCAGAAGAAACCGTTGAGCAGCTTGTGGTGCCCAAACCTTACAGGAAGTTGGTGTTGGAGTTGGCCCATGGGCACATTCTTGGAGGTCATCTGGGGACAGAGAAAACCCGAGAGAGGGTATTACAGAGATTCTATTGGCCTGGGGTGATGAAGGACATAGAAAATTATTGTTCCTCCTGCCCTGTGTGTCAGAGGTCGGCCCCGATGCCACATTTCCGTAGCCCGCTGGTCCCTCTACCCATCATTGAGGTCCCGTTTGAGAGGGTCGCAATGGATTTGGTAGGTCCTATAATCAAGTCCGCTAGGGGGCACCAGTACATATTAGTTATAATGGACTATGCCACCCGTTATCCAGAAGCGATCCCTCTCCGAAATACCTCGGCCAAAACCATAGCCAAAGAGCTATCTCTTGTTTTTAGCCGGGTGGGTATTTGTAAAGAACTGCTTACGGACCAAGGTACACCCTTTATGTCCCGGGTTATGAAAGAGCTGTGTAAATTGTTCAAAGTGACGCAATTGCGTACGTCTGTGTATCACCCCCAAACCGATGGGCTGGTTGAAAGATTCAACAAAACCCTAAAACAAATGTTGAAGAAAGTGGTGGATAGAGATGGAAAGGATTGGGACTGTCTACTTCCTTTATTTGATGTTTGCTATTAGGGAGGTGCCCCAATCCTCTACGGGATTCTCCCCCTTTGAGTTACTGTATGGGAGACACCCAAGAGGACTGTTGGATATTGCCAAGGACACTTGGGAAAGTGAGAGTTCTCCCCACAGGAGTGTGATTGAGCATGTCGCCCTGATGCAAGATCGAATTGCACAGGTAATGCCCATCGTGAAGGAACATTTGGCCCAAGTGCAGTTGGCACAGCAGAGAGTGTACAACCGTGGAGCCAAGACCCGTACCTTTTCCCCGGGGGATAGGATATTGGTACTTGTCCCTACGGTTGAAAGTAAATTCCTTGCCAAATGGCAAGGCCCCTACGAGATAATGGAAAAAGTGAGCGAAGTGAATTACAAGGTCAGACAACCAGGAAGGCGAAAGCCCGAACAGATCTATCACGTTAATCTGTTGAAAGCCTGGAGGGATAGAGAGTCCCTAGTCGCAGAAACTTGGTCACCAACTCAAACTGGTTGCGTGATTCCGGAGGTTGGAATAGCAGCCACCTTGTCACAACCCCAACAACAGGAGGTGAAGGAGTTTGTGCTTCGCAACAAGGAGGTGTTCTCTGAGCTGCCGGGACAAACATCTGGGGTAGAGCATGATATTATTACCCCGCCCGGTGAAAGGGTGAAGTTAAAACGCTATCGGATCCCAGAGGCCCGACGGGAGGCAATACGGGAGGAAGTACAGAAAATGCTGAACTTAGGGGTGATAGAGGAGTCCCAAAGTGATTGGTCTAGTCCCATTGTGTTGGTGCCTAAACCGGATGGGAGCTGGCGATTTTGTAACGATTTTCGTCAGTTGAACAAAGTTACAAAATTTGACACCTACCCCATGCCACGTATAGATGAGTTGATCGACCGGCTGGGAACAGCCCGATACATGACGACTCTTGACCTCACAAAAGGGTATTGGCAAATTCCCCTGGCCAAGTCGGCCAAAGAGAAAACCGCATTTGTAACCCCAGACGGGGCGTTCCAATATAAGAGAATGCCGTTCGGGTTACAGAATGCGCCGGCCACATTCCAGCGGAAAATGGACCAGATACTGAGGCCCCATCGGAAGTATGCTGCGGCTTACCTGGATGACGTAATTGTCCATAGCACAGATTGGGCCTCACATCTGCCAAAAGTGCAAGCAGTCCTAGACTCTATCCGGGAAGCGGGGTTTACGGCTAACCCCAAGAAGTGTACCATTGGGCAGGAGGAGGCCAAATATCTTGGGTACACCATTGGCAGGGGAGTAATAAAACCCCAACTCAACAAAGTCGAGGCCATCCAGAGTTGGCCACGTCCCAACAGCAAGAAGCAGGTACGGGCCTTTCTGGGAATCGCGGGTTATTATCTGCGCTTCATTCCCCACTTTGCTTCTAAGGCTGTGCCCCTAACCAACCTGACGAAGGGGAAAGGGTCGGTCATGATTAAATGGACCCCCGAGGCTGAGGCAGCATTCCAATTCTTGAAACAAGCCTTATGTAGCCAGCCAGTGTTGTACTCACCCGACTTCTCTAAAGACTTTGTCGTACAAAGTGATGCGTCAGATGTGGGGTTAGGAGCAGTATTGTCCCAGGTCTGGAACGGGGAAGAGCACCCAGTCATTTACCTCAGCAGGAAGTTGAAGTCCCATGAGGTAAATTACGCCACGGTTGAAAAGGAGTGTTTAGCGGTGAAGTGGGCTCTAGATTCCCTTCGGTACTATCAGCTAGGTAGGCACTTTGACATGGTTACGGATCACGCTCCGTTAAAGTGGATGGCTCAAAACAAGGAGACAAATAGAAGAGTGAATAGGTGGTTCCTGGCCCTACAGGAATTCAACTTCACAGTAAAGCATCGCCCTGGCGTTCAAATGGGGAATGTGGATGCTTTGTTTCGAGTACATGAATGCCTGATTGCTGGTGTTCCAACCCCAAGGTTAAAACAAGAGGGGGGGGGGTATGTGACAGCAGGAAGGTAAAGTCTCCTGGTTGCATCCAGGGGGGTAGATATATTTCTCCCAGATTCAGGCTTTATGCCGACTTATACAACTAGGGAGGGAGTTGATGAAGCCCAGCTGAGGCTAGTGGGCTCATGGATGACTCATACCTCTAGGGAGAGTGCTGGGCGTCGTGCAGGCAGGGAGTTGATGAGACCAGCTGAAGCTTGTCAGCTCGTTTAAGGCCTCTATAAAAACTCCCAGCTTCATTAGGTGTTTGCTCATGCCTGGAACCAGACCTGTGTGGACTTTCTAGGGAGAGTGAACCCCTGTGCGGTGAGACAAAGCCTGTGTGGCTATTTGTTTGGACATTTACTAAACCAGGGACTTAGGGACTAGGACAGCACCAGGCTGATCCCAGTTGTTAGTTAGGAAACCTGCATGTTTAGTCAGAGGTCAAGCTGACCAGGGTTTATTTTGTTTGTTTCTTTTTGCTTTGCTGTGTTTTTTTGTCACTGTAAATAGAGAAATAAACCACACCTTTTTGATCTTGAAAACCACAACCTCCGTCTGCTGGGCCTGTTTTTGTGTGGGGAGCCCATCCAGGGGATCACACACCCGCTGCCGAGCTAACCCCCCCACACTATAAAGCACTCACTAATAAATACCATAAAGCGATCTTCAAAGCAAAAAAAGAATATTTCTCAAACGCCATCTCAAATGCCCTAAACCGACCTCGCGAACTTTTCAAACTTGTCGCACAAACTATGAACCCCGCCTGTTTGGACCCCCCCAGCAAACGAAACTCAAGAATTCTGCAATGAGCTATCGGATTTTTTTATCGGCAAAATCGAAAACATTTGAGAAATTATTCAAAAGAAAAAAACATCCAACCTCACTCAGGCTAAACAAGAAGAGGAAATCAATATACAATCGATTAAATTTTCGCTGGTCCCGATCACAATTGACATCACCAAAAACATCATCAGAAGTCTCCGAGACAGCACATCACCAAATGACATCATTTCTACAAAACTCCTGAAAGAATGTACCGACATTCTGGCACCCTCCATAACACTCCTCATAAATCAATCGTTCAAAGAAGGCATTGTGCCGATCTCCCTCAAGCAAGGCATAGTCAAACCCCTCCTAAAGAAGCCCAACCTCGACCCTAAAGACCCAAGCTACCGCAGGCCGATAGCAAGTCTCAACACCATCTCAAAGATCATGGAGAAAGCAGTAGTACAACAACTACAACTCCATTTGGACACCCACAAACTCCTGGACCCACTACAATGAGGCTTCCGCCCAGGCCATGGCACAGAAACGGCACTTCTCAAAATATGGGATGACGCCCTCGAAGCAGCAGATGACGGAGAATCATGTCTTCTGGTGCTGCTGGATCTTAGTGCAGCGTTCGACACAGTAGATCACAAAACTTTACTTATCCGCCTTAAAGAAGTAGCAGGAGTAGCAGACCCTGACCTACACTGGTTCGCATCCTTCTTAGAAAATCGCTCCCAGACAGTGAAACTAGGAGACTTCACCTCTGAAACTCGCGCAATTTCTTGCGGAGTCCCTCAAGGATCACCCTTTTCACCCGTGCTCTTCAACATCTACCTCCGCCCACTACTTAAAATCATCAGGAAACAGGATCTGTGCTACCACTCATATGCTGACGACACCCAAATCTACTTTCGTATCACCGTAAAAAAAGACCAATATCGCGGACTGGAAGAGTGCCTTGCATTGATCGATGATTGGATGACGGAGAGTTCCCTCAAACTCAATGGATCCAAAACAGAACTTCTTCTACTCCACGCAAACCAAAAGACAAAAACAAAGACAACTTGGACACCACCCACCATTCTTGGAAAGCCCGTTACCCCGAGCACCAAAGTTAAAAGTCTCTGAGTCATCCTTGACTCGGAGATGTCGATGGATGCACAAATAGGATCAGTAGTAAGCGGATCGCACCATCTTCTTCGTCTGTTACGGAGACTCATCCCCTTCATCCCGGAAGAGGACACAGCAGTAGTAGTTGGAACAATCATCAACTCCCGACTCGACTATGCAAACTCCCTCTACATAGGACTACCTAAATATCAGATCTCGCGCCTACAAGTCATCCAGAACACGGCAGCCAGACTGGTAACAGGGAAAAAACCTTGGGAATCGATCACCCCTTCACTGAGGACCCTGCATTGGCTAACCGTAAAGGATCGGGTCACATTCAAGACCCTCTGCCTCACCCACAAGTGCACACAAGGAAACGCACCTCAATATTTATGCGAGAAAATAAAACACTACTCCCCCAAACGCATTCTCCCATCAACCAATCAAAACCTCCTTCACATCCCCAAATCCCGCTACAAATGGAAGGGAGAACGAAGATTTGCAGTCCAAGGACCACGGCTATGGAAAGCTCTTCCCACGGACATCCGCATGGAAGAAAACCATCGGGCTTTCAGGAAAAAACTTAAGACCCACCTCTTCTGATGGATCAGGACGTCACTGGATGCAAAGCGCCTTGAGGCGATTCAGTTCGCATTTGTAGCGCTATACAAGTTATTCACTCACTCACTTCCTTAGGACCCTTCTAGGATGCACAATAAGTGATTCAGTGGGTACGCGCTGTAAGATTGGGTACATATTTGGCCTGTTGTAGTTTGACTGTTTGGCCACTAGATGCCCCTAAAACTTGAGCGTGAGCTTTGGTTTTAGGAGCCATCCTGGTTACGTTCCAACCCTGCCCCTACTAGGAGAGAGGCATCCTTCCTGAAGGTATATTAGGAAGGTGGGGAGCCTTTTGGTTAGTTAATTGCCACAAGGAAAGTGCTTACTGTTTTCGTAGGTGTAGAATGTAGGAAGGGAGCCTATATCATTAGCTTTTACCTAGGCAAGGGATGTGGAGATAATTGGAGGACTTTTATGTATTGGGACTACTTGTATTCCCTTAGGGGGTGTAGGTAGGTGCCTTGTAGGGAGATGTGCTACTAGCAAGTGAGACTAAGCTGCCCAGGCTAGAGAATGGTTAAGCTTTGGGTCTGCCGGTTTCCCAGACTTTTTGGGGTCTGCCTCCACTCCACCCTGGTCTATATATAATAAGGGGGAAAGCCAGGCTTAGAGAGCGAGCAGGACCGTGTGGGAAACTAGAAAGTCCGAATCACAGGAAAGATGTGGCCCGGAGTCTCATCTGTCTTTCACTCTAAGATAGGGTGACCAGACATCCCCGAATTCTGGGGACAGTCCCCAGATTGAGGAAACTGTCCCCGGACCAAGTCTGTCCCCGGTTTTGTCCCCAGATTGGATTTGAACAGGGGCTGGGGCAATTTCGAAGACAGTCGGTGCAGAATTATTCTGCTCCGCCGCTCCTACTAGCTTAGGGGGGTGTATTTTTTTCCATTATCTGTGCCCCTTTCTGATAATCATGTGCTGGTCGGAGCAGAGGGAATATTCAGTTTCAGGTGCATGCCCATTCAGCTCCGCTCGCATGTTCTTCTGCCTTGGCTCAAGTCCCGGCCAGCCGCCTGCTTGCTTATCTCCTTGCCTTCCCTGGCGGAGTGATCTTCCTCCGCTCCCCACCCAGTAGTAGCCAGGGCCCGGAGAGAAATGCTTGACAGGCTGTGAGGTGGGCGGCGGTGGCGACAGTCAGAGAGTCGCAGATTGCCACCATTACTAGTAAAAAAAGCACATGTAGCAACATTTCTGCATCTCTATGTGTGTGCGAGGTGGAGGTGCTTTTAACCGGTTCCCGACCAACTCAGATCTTTTTCTGGGGAGCAGAATGGCACCCCTGCGAGAAAACCCGTAAGGGGGACCCAATGCGCATGGCCGGCGGTCGCGATCGCCGCCGGCCACGCACAATCGCGTGCACGAGAGCCAGCATGGGGATTTGTGTGTGTAAACGCACAAATTCCTGTTCTGTCAGGGGAGAGGAGACATGTTGTTTGTTCCTACTAAGTAGGAACAACGATTTGTCTCCTCCCCCTAGTCAGTCCTATCCCCATACAGTTAGAACACACTGAGGGAACACACATTTAACACCTTGATAGCCCCCTAGTGTTAACCCCTTCCCTGCCAGTGACATCTATACAGTAATCAGTGCATATTTATAGCACTGATCGCTGTATAAGGCCCGGTTCACACTTGTGCGATGCAAGAACCCTGTGAATCCACTGCGGGTTCCTGCATCGCACCGACTCGCACGGCAGTTCACACTGCCATATGCGAACTGCTGGGGAGTGTCATTATATGTTATGTGACACCCCCATTTCAGCTTGCGTATCGCACTGCGACTGACAGTTCGGACATGAATCGGATCGCATATGTGTGAACACACATGCGATCCGATTCTGGTCCGAACAGAAAAAAGGGTCCTGTGCATGTTTGGACCGAATGCGGTGCGATATCAGCCATACTATCTGTATGGCTGAAATTGCACCGCACAGACATCGCATTTAATGTGAACAGCAGTGCGCTGCGAATTACATCTGAATTACATGTGATGTCTGGCATCGCACAAGTGTGAACCAGGCCTAAATGTCAATGGTCCCAAAAAAGTGTCAAAAGTGTCCGATCTGTCTACTGCAATGTCACAGTACCGCTAAAAATCGCAGATCGCTGCCATTACTAGTAAAAAAAAAAGAAATGCCATAAATCTTTCCCATAGATTGTAGATGCTATAAATTTTGCGTAAACCAATCAATAAACGCTTATTGCGATTTTTTTTTTTTTTTACCAAAAACATGTAGAAGAATACAAAAGTATGTTTCAGTAAATAAAACATTAACAGCGCTTACAAGAGAAATATATAATCCCACCAATGATGTATCCATATATCTTGCAGTGATTAGTATCAACTAAAAAATCCCCTCCATCCACCATAAGGTGAGCAAGGGGTCAATAAATGAATAAAAAACAACTTTGCTGGAGCCAAATGCTCCTATGTCCAGCTGCTACTGATAGCACAAAAGGTTCTAAAGTCTAAGGCCTGGTTCACACTGGTGCGACACGACATCTGTCCTACTTTGGATCCGACTTTGCCCTGCGACATGAAGCCGACATATGTCCGACTTTCAATGAACGGGGATCCGACTTGGATCCCCGCCAATATCAGGCACTGTGTTTGGTATGAATCTTGAGGGGGAACTCCAGGCCAAATTTTAAATAAAAAACCGGCATGGGTTCCCCCTCCAAGAGCATACCAGGCCCTTGGGTCTGGTCTGGATTTGAAGGGGCGCCCCTACGCCGAAAAAACGGCGTGGGGGTCCCCCCAAAATCCAAACCAGACCCTTATCCGAGCACGCAACCTGGCAGGCCGTAGGGGGAGAGGGGGGTCAAGAGAGCGCCCCCCCCTCCCTCCTCAACCGTACCAGGCCGCATGCCCTCAACATGGGGGGCCCCCCACCCCAGAGCACCCTGCCCCCATGTTGATGAGGACATGGCCTCTTCCCGACAACCCTGGCCATTGGTTGTCGGGGTCTGCGGGCGGGGGGCTTATCGGAATCCGGGAGCCCCCTTCAATAAAGGGGCCCCCGGATCCCGGCCCCCCCACCCTATGTGAATGAGTATGGGGTACATCGTACCCATACCCATTCACCTGGTGGAAAAAAAATGCAATAAAAAAAAACACACAGCTTTTTAAAGTATTTTATTACACAGCTCCGGGGGTCTTCTTCCGACTTCGGGGGTCTCCGGTGTCGTCGCCGCGCTCTCCCTTTCTTTCTTCTGCCGGGCCACCGCTAACTTCTTTAGCTCTTTTGCTAGCGGAGGCCCGGTCTTCTCCGTCACCTTCTTCTTCTCCCGCTATCCGGTTCTTCTCCCGCTTCTTTCTTCTGCCGGCCCCTCCACTAACTTCTTTAGCTCTTTTGCTAGTGGAGGGGCCGGTCTTCTCCGTCGCCTTCTTCTTCTCCCGCTATCCGGTTCTTCTCCCGCTTCTTTCTTCTGCCGGCCCCTCCACTAACTTCTTTAGCTCTTTTGCTAGTGGAGGGGCCGGTCTTCTCCATCACCGTCTTCTTCTCTCTTCTCCTTCTCGATGTTGACGCGTCGCTTCCTCCCGCTGTAATACTGGCTCCGCTCCGCATTAATATAGGCTTCTCATGACGAAGGCGACGGAGAAGACCGGCCCCTCCGCTAGCAAAAGAGCTAAAGAAGTTAGTGAAGGGGCCGGCAGAAGAAATAAGCGGGAGAAGAACCGGAGAGCGGTAGAAGAAGAAGGCGACGGAGAAGACCGGGCCTCCGCTAGCAAAAGAGCTAAAGAAGTTAGCGGTGGCCCGGCAGAAGAAAGAACCGGAGAGCGCGGCGACGACACCGGAGACCCCCAAAGTCGGAAGAAGACCCCCGGAGCTGTGCAATAAAATACTTTAAAAAGCTGTGTGCTTTTTTTATTGCAATTTTTTCCACCAGGTGAATGGGTAGGGGTACGATGTACCCCATACTCATTCACATAGGGTGGGGGGCCGGGATCCGGGGGCCCCTTTATTTAAGGGGGCTCCCGGATTCCGATAAGCCCCCCGCCCACAGACCCTGACAACCAACGGCCAGGGTTGTCGGGAAGAGGCCCTGTCCTCATCAACATGGGGGCAGGGTGCTCTGGGGTGGGGGGGCCGCAGGTCGCCCCCCTGCCCCAGAGCACCAAACCCCCATGTTGAGGGCATGCGGCCTGGTACAGTTCAGGAGGGGGGGGGCACTCTCTCTCCCCCCCCCCTCTTCCCCTGCGGCCTGCCAGGTTGTGTGCTCGGATAAGGGTCTGGGTTGGATTTTGGGGGGACCCCACGCCGTTTTTTCGGCGTAGGGGTTCCCCTTCAAATCCAGACCAGACCCAGGGGCCTGGTATGCTCTTGGAGGGGGAACCCATGCCGGTTTTTTATTTAAAATTTGGCCTGGAGTTCCCCCTCAAGAGCAGCAGAGCACAAGTCGCATGCCAAAGTCGGATCATGCAAGACTGCGGTCCGACTTTGATCCGACTTCAATGATAGTCAATGGGCTGAAGTCGGATCAAAATCGGACCAAAGTAGTACAGGGAGCATTCTCAAAGTCGGACCGACATGTGTCGGACCAGTTAAGACGGCTCCCATAGGGAAACATTGATTTTCACACATCATGCGACATGAGCTCCCAATGTCGGAGCGTTTGTCGCCCCAGTGTGAACCAGGCCTCAGGGAAGACCGGCCCCTCCACTAGCAAAAGAGTTAAAGAAGTTAGTGGAGGGGCCGGCAGAAGAAAGAAGCGGGAGAAGAACCAGAGAGCAGGAGAAGAAGAAGGCGACGGAGAAGACCGGGCCTCTGCTAGCAAAAGAGCTAAAGAAGTTAGCGGAGGCCCGGCAGAAGAAAGAACTGGAGAGCGCGGCGACGACACCGGAGACCCCTGAAGTCGGAAGAAGACCTCCGGAGCGGTGCAATAAAATACTTAAAAAAGCTGTGTGGTTTTTTTATTGCAATGTTTTTTCCACCAGGTGAATGGGTATGGGTACGATGTACCCCATACTCATTCACATAGGGTGGGGGGGCCGGGATCCGGGGGCCCCTTTATTGAAGGGGGCTCCCGGATTCCGATAAGCCCCCCGCCCGCAGACCCTGACAACCAACGGCCAGGGTTGTCGGGAAGAGGCCCTGTCCTCATCAACATGGGGGCAGGGTGCTCTGGGGTGGGGGCCCCCCCATGTTGAGGGCATGCGGCCTGGTACGGTTCAGGAGGGAGGGGGGCCGCTCTCGACCCCCCTCTTCCCCTACGGCCTGCCAGGTTGCGTGCTCGGATAAGGGTCTGGTTTGGATTTTGGGGGGACCCCCACGCTGTTTTTTCGGCGTAGGGGCGCCCCTTCAAATCCAGACCAGACCCAAGGGCCTGGTATGCTCTTGGAGGGGGAACCCATGCCGGTTTTTTATTTAAAATTTGGCCTGGAGTTCCCCCTCAAGATTCATACCAAACACAGTGCCTGATATTGGCGGGGATCCAAGTCGGATCCCCGTTCATTGAAAGTCGGACATATGTCGGCTTCATGTCGCAGGGCAAAGTCGGATCCAAAGTAGGACAGATGTCGTGTCGCACTAGTGTGAACCCAGCCTTAAAGAGTTAAATTTCCAAGAGTATATTCAGCAATGAAGCAGAGTCTCTCCTGAAGGAATCAATAATCAACTTGTCCAAACACAGAAACTTCCAGCTGATTCATAAGATGCAACTTAATTCATACCTCCATCGCTGTCATAGTAAACACACTCCCCTTAGGTAATGTACTCACCAGACATAGGATGAAATGCGCTTATAAGCTCCTCTCCGGAAATTCCATCAGCTGTCCTCAGGATGTCCAGTGGCTCCAGTCAGCAAAAAAATGTGTGCAGTAGTGCGGGCATGTAAAACAAGGGAAGCTTCATATAGCATAAAACCCTTTATTAAAGTATAAAAATGCCCCCAAATACAAGAAATGCTTACTAGAAATGTAAGTAAAACAAGCATATCACTTAAGGCAAATTCGTCTGCTCACTGGGGCATGTAATGCTATCCACATTCAAACTTTCCGCGAGTCCCGGGTAGACGAACGTTCCTGTGATGTGATTGGTCGCGTGGTCACGCGCTGACGCGTTTCGTGATTGGCTCACGTCTTCAGACTTTAGAACCTTTTGTGCTATCAGTAGCAGCTGGACATAGGAGCATTTGGCTGCAGCAAAGTTGTTTTTTATTCATTTATTGACCCCTTTGCTCACCTTATGGTGGATGGAGGGGATTTTTTAGTTGATACTAATCACTGCAAGATATATGGATATATCATTGGCGGGATTATATATTTCTCATGTAAGCGCTTGTTAATGTTTTATTTACTGAAACATACTTTTATATTCCTTGTTCATATTATAACAGCAGCTAGATTGCAGGTCATTCATTTACCTATTTCCTTTGAGCGCTAGGATCAGATACACTTGGTGATTTTTCTGATATACTTATGTAGCACCCTCCTCACTCCCCTCTTTTTCTTCAGCTCGTCTGTCTCTTGTCTAGGGGTACCTCCAGAGGGGAAGGGAGCGGGGACACCACACCTGGCCTTCACCACAGGTGTCAGTGTGGTGTAAGCAAAGTTCTTTTACCTTCGGGTCAGTGTTGCGCACCTGGAGCCTCCACCGAGAGTTACCTTGAACAATGTCTGTCAGGAAATGAGCCCCACACCATTAAAGTTCAACACTCCTTTATTCTTCTCGAATGAACACAATCAGTTGAACTCCCTTGGTAGAAACAGAACAGAAAAGGAGGTGTGGATGCGAGTAGGCCCAGACACAATGTGTTCTCCACTTTCCTCACTGAAAGTGAGTTGCGGTTTCCAAGCGAGGGGGGGGATTTCCTTCCAGGCGGTCTCCGATGAGAGGCTCACTCGTCACTGGCAATATGCTGCACCGGGTCTTCGAGTGAGGAGCTCCCCCCGGTCCATTACTCCTTCCGGATTCGGGAACCCAATCCCTGGGTAACCTAGGATCTCCTTCCCTCGCGGAACTCAGTGTTGGGCACTGAGCTCCAGACCTCCATCTGAGTACCTCACCCCAGGCTAAAGGTGCCTGGGATGGAACACGACCTCCGGCTGTCCTCTAGGCCTAGGCCGCCTAGAGGACCGACACGAACCACCGCCCACAGGCTGAAGGTGCCTGGGACTCGACCCCGTGACAAAGATGACCGGCCCCTTTATACCCTCTCCCAGCAAGCACGGCGGGTTCCCCGCCCCACCATACCGCTGCCGAGGGAGGACAAAAAGGAGGCCACAGCAATGATTCAACCCCAGCCCAGGGTGACAGCGCCACCTGCTGGGCTGCAGGGAATTACACATCACTGATGTCTCTGCCAAGTTCAAATTTACACCCGGGAAAGTACATATCTGCTACACTCTCCCCCTGGTGGTTTGACACTGGTCCCCAGTGTCTGGAGTAAATCATGCCCTCAACGGCTGACATAATCCAATCCAGAGACCGACTAACAATCGTACAAAAATAAAACTTTTAGGAAAAAACTACCCAACTGAAACATTGTGTCTGAGCCCTGTAATAAAAAGGGAAGAAAGAAAGAAAATAAACAACAGCATTAAACCATAACTTGGAATCACATATTCACATTTTACTTTCCCCACCCATCCTGACTAAGACCCACACCATACTCAGTGGTCTTGATGGGATGCTCTCCTGCAGAGCGAAAAGAAAAGGGATTAGCACACATAACCCTGACACATGTATTCGTGGGAGAGAAAAGAAACTTCTCCTGGAAGAAATCCCTTTTCTCCAAAGAGTGAGTGCGTGAAAAGTGTTTAATGTTGCGCAACACTGCCACCTGGTGACAGCACCGCGGTAACTGCACTCGTGAAACTCTTCCTCTTCTCTTTGGCCCTATCTACCCAGAGTCCATGATCTCTTGTAGGAAAGGTGAAGAACAACAGGAACAGTCCTTCATTCCTCTGGGCCCAAAAGCAACGGGCCCCAGAAAGTTCAGCAGCATAACAAGAACAGAGTCTTTTCTCTCCTACAGGTAAAAACGGGGATGCGGCAGAACAAGTGGCTTCAAGTGTTGATCCATGGTCTCCAGATGATACTCCACATCTTCTCCCTCCTTGCGCCGGATCAACACCTTGTCTGCATGGATGTGCCGTCCCAACATCCACTCTGCCTTGCAGTCTTTAAAACGTTGAGAGGCCTTTGGAGAGCATGCCAGGTACCTGCGGGCGTGGGGAACCTGAAGGTGGGTCCACACAAAGTCATTGTACCAGCGCTCCCGACACACTTCCACCTCATAGAGCAACTCCTTGGACAAGTACAGATACTCCCATCCGTACTCTGCAGCAACCTTCTGGCCAAATAGGCGTTGTAGTCTCGCCAAAGGAGGCATGGTAGCTTTGTCCCCTTCGCCAGGTAAAACTATTGAGTCCGGGTGGCGAGGGACCTTGACCACATCTGGTCTGGGCATTGGTGCCCGCAGTAACAGTCTCTTTTCCCCGGTCTTCGGTACAGATGGCACCGGGGATGTAGAGGCAGGCTGGGGACGGGACCCCTCTTCAGGCGCTGGTGCCTCCACCCAGGGTGTACTTTCCCCTGTAGACATGGGTGGATCCCTGGTCCTTCGAGATGAAGCGAGAGGTACTTTGTCCCAGCCCTTTTCTGCAAACAGTTCATCTATTGCAATGTCGTCTCCCATGTCCGAGAGCGACTCAAGGTCAGAGGTGTCACACTCCTCCGCAGGCAGGTAGCCTGTAGTGGAGACTGAGTTTTCACCTCTTCCCACACACTAAATCTCTCTGCCTGGCTTACCTCTGCCTTTACTTGAAGCGGGACATCCGGAACTCTTATCGACAGATCCATCCGGGCCGGGCGTAAGCGGGCGAGACGGTCCACCACAACCGCTGGTCGGGGCTACCATGCCGGTCTTTCTCTTCGGTGATGGACGCTGCGAGACAGTGGTGACCGAGTCAGAATCCTCGGATTTCTCCTGTTGAGTTTTCACGACCTCCTCCGTGGTCGCTGCAGTGTGCGTAGGGGTGGCTGTCAAAGCAGTGATTTCTCCTCTCTGAGTGGTGTTGCCTGCAGCATGGCCAGGGTAGATGGTTCTCGGCTTCTCAACCGCCGGATCCACTTCGAACAGGAACTCCCCACAGGCCTTGCATCGCCCGAATGGCTTCAGTTGGCACACCAGTCCCGAACAGCCGGGACAAATCACACCCAGGGCCTCAACATCCATGCACGAATACAGGGCGAATCGACCCCTTGGCTTTAGCCGGATCCCCGTATCTGTTACCGGAGCAGCAGCAGTCAATGTCGTGGTGGAAGGGTGAACTGGAATCCATGATGTATGTCCGAACATGGCGACCTGTTGCTGATCCATTGCACACTGCAGAGTTTTTTGCGCCAACGTCCCACGTGTAGTCCTTCACACGTATTGGACTCCTCCCCTTTGCTCCAGTTCGCGGGCTTTTCTTTTTTTTCTGTTTGAGTCACGCCCACGAACTAAGCGATGGGGGTGTGCCTGGTGGCGCAGTGCAATAGAAGCCCCCACGTGTACTACTTCACACGGCTGAGCCTCCCCCTTTTTCCACTCTTCTGCGCGGGCCTTTCCCTTCATGGGGTCATGTCCACAACTTCGAGCAGGGATGCACTTTGGCCAATGAAGGCCTGCCTACTCGCGCAACCCCTCCAGCAGACACGTTCAATACTGTGGTGCACAAACACTATGCCGGACCCGAGCCCTCATGTGTAGCACCCTCCTCACTCCCCTCTTTTTCTTCAGCTCGTCTGTCTCTTGTCTAGGGGTACCTCCAGAGGGGAAGGCAGCGGGGACACCACGCCTGGCCTTCACCACAGGTGTCAGTGTGGTGTAAGCAAAGTTCTTTTACATTCGGGTCAGTGTTGCGCACCTGGAGCCTCCACCGAGAGTTACCTTGAACAATGTCTGTCAGGAAATGAGCCCCACACCATTAAAGTTCAACACTCCTTTATTCTTCTCGAATGAACACAATCAGTTGAACTCCCTTGGTAGAAACAGAACAGAAAAGGAGGTGTGGATGCGAGTAGGCCCAGACACAATGTGTTCTCCACTTTCCTCCATGAAAGTGAGTTGCGGTCTCCAAGCGAGGGGGGGGGGATTTCCTTCCAGGCGGTCTCCGATGAGAGGCTCACCCGTCACTGGCAATATGCTGCACCAGGTCTTCGAGTGAGGAGCTCCCCCCGGTCCATTACGCCTTCCGGATTCGGGTACCCAATCCCTGGGTACCCTAGGATCTCCTTCCCTCGCGGAACTCAGTGTTGGGCACTGAGCTCCAGACCTCCAGCCGAGTACCTCACCCCAGGCTAAAGGTCCCTGGGATGGAACACGACCTCCGGCTGTCCTCTAGGCCTAGGCCGCCTAGAGGACCGACACGAACCACCGCCCACAGGCTGAAGGTGCCTGGGACTCGACCCCGTGACAAAGATGACCGGCCCCTTTATACCCTCTCCCAGCAAGCACGGCTGCCGAGGGAGGACAAAAAGGAGGCCCGGCACACAGCAATGATTCAACCCCAGCCCAGGGCGACAGCGCCACCTGCTGGGCTGCAGGGAATTACACATCACTGATGTCTGTGCCAAGTTCAAATTTACACCCGGGAAAGTACATACCCGCTACACTTATATATGTAGAAGAATACATATCGGCCTAAACTGAGGAAAAAAAATGTTTTTGTTTTTTCAATTTGGGGATATTTATTATAGCAAAAAGTAAAAAATATATATTTTTTTTTCAAAATTGTTGCTCTTTTTTTGTTTATAGCGCAAAACATAAAAACCGCAGAGGCGATCAAATACCACCAAAAGAAAGCTCTATTTGTGGGAAAAAAATGATGCAAATTTTGTTTGGGTACAGCGTCGCATGACCGCGCAATTGTCAGTTAAAGCGACGCAGTGCCAAATTGTAAAAAGTGCCTTGGTCAGGAAGGGGGTAAAATCTTCCAGGGCTGAAGTGGTTCATTTTAATTGTTATTTATAATATTATATTTTACATTTTTTTTATTTTTTTTCATTTATACATCTATGCCTGCATTTGTGTTTCAATTAAACTTTTGGATTAAACTTTTTTATTTTATTTATTTTGATTATGTTTTAAATGTTTAACCTATTTATTTATTTTTGTATTTACCTTTATTGCTATCATTTTTAACGCATTCCTTTTTTTTTTGCCCTTTCTGTTCCGTTAGAAAAAATACGTATTTAACAGTGGCAGTGCGTCCATAGTGGGCGCAGGAGCGCCGCCCCCCTCTCGCTCCCGCGCCCGTCACTCACAACAATACATAGGTTCATGCATTGCATGAACCTATGTATTGTCGCCGCCGCTGCCGCCCACTATTCAGATGGCCGGCCCCCTGTTGAGCGCCGGCCATCTGAATAAGGGGGTGCGTTCCCTGGTTAACACTGACAGGCGTTTCAGCCAATCAGGTTCACCGGGTCTGGTTACCGGTAATCTGATTGGCTGAAGCGACATCGAGGGCGGGAGAAGACATTGAGGACGGAAGAAGGACGACGCTGACCCGAGGAAGGTAAGTGCAGGGCTGGGGACAAACTGTCTGTATTTGGGGGGAAAGTGGCGGTATTTGGGGGAAACTGGTGGCATTTGGGGGGAAACTGGCTGCATTTGGGGGGAAACTGGCTGCATTTGGGGGGACAAACTGGTGGTGTTTGGGCACAGTGGCTGCGTTTAATGGGCACAGTGGCGGCAATTGATTTTTTTTTTCAGTTTGTTTGCGCCCCCCCAAAAATTTTGAGCACCAGCCGCCACTGGTATTTAGTGTTGGGATCTCCGAAAATAAAGCTGAAACATGTAAAGGTTTCCAGCAAGCAGAAAATCTGCTTATCAATCTGGTGAATATTGGGAAGCCTGGAATGAATTCCTCCACTATCCATTGTCTTAGTGGCACTAAATTGTTCTTATTTCATATAAAGGTGCCAAGATCAGTTGTGTACAGATAACCCAGGTTTCAGAAACTTAAGCTAAGTGGGCACAATAAGTTTTACTTCTGATTAGCTGCCATTAGTTCTTGTACATCACTTATATTCGTACTGCTCTGCGTTTCGCAATATCTTGCCTCGTCTGGGGTGTTATTGCAAAACGGGTCGGGAGACTCCACTTCTGCCATTTGAATATATCCTAAAGCGCTTTTTTCATCTATGTAATGTAAGTGTTCCTACCCACATTAATAAATGTTCTTGAGATTGTATCACGCTATGTGCCCTCCTTCTTTTCTATTTTGATATCGGTTTTCACCTTGGGCCACCATCATTGTGTTATCTGGTCTGGAGATTCAGTTTGGCCATTTGGTTTGAGTCACGGAATATCTGTCTGCGGCATTCCTAAACGGAGGATTCAACCCTTACAGGGATACACACAAGCCTGAGTTGACCCCATAGACGTATGTTTATCAGGTCCACTCATTCCGGTAAGCCTTTTTTCCATCCGGTGGTGGTCATCTTACAGTCACTATATTTAGACTCTTTTGAAGATCACGGTTCAGATTGGATTGTTTTATATAAAGCATCATTCACTGGAGACTTTCTTTTGGTTACATATCCTACACACATCATGTGTTGAATTTGGACTTGTTCTTTTATTCATTTTCACTCCTTCATTTGGGTGTTATTCACTTTTGATGTGCTACAATTTGTTTGTTACATACAGAATACATTCACTTAACTGCTTGCCGACCAGCCACACAGTTATACTGAGGCAGGTATGATCAGCTGCGCAAATAGCAGTAGGTGTATGTCGGGTTCGTACGTGGCGATTTGTGGGCGCACGTGCGCGCCGCCGTGGGCGCATGCGCGCTCCCACAGGCCAGCAGAGGAGCCAATGAACGGGTCCAGCGGACTCGATGTCTGCCAGCCACCCGCGATCATTCCCCCGCAGTGACAGGATGGGGATCTGCCTGTGTAAACAAGGCAAATCTCCGTTCTGACAGATCCTGTCTTTCTGCTAAGCAGGAAGATGGATCTGTGTGTTGTCCCAGTGAGCCCTTCCCCCCATACAGTTAGAACACACAGTGAGGGAACACATTTAACCCCTTGATCGAACCCTGATGTTAACCACTTCCCTGCCAGTGTCATTAGTACAATAACAGTGCATATTTTTAGCACTGATTACTGTAGTGGTTCCCAAAAAAGTATCAAAAATGTCAGATTTGTCCGCCACTATGTCGCAGTCCCGCTAAAAATCGCTGATCGCTGCCATTGCTAGTAAAAAAATAAATAAATAATAAAAAATGCCATAAATCTATCCCCTATTTTGTAGACGCAGTAACTTTTGCGCAAACCAATCATTATATGTGTAGCAATACCCCCAAACTAAGAGAGCCGCTGGTTTTGTTTCGGGCCCTGTACACAGCACAGCCAACCCCCGGCAATCTACTTGACCCTCCTCTGGCACAGTTTTACCGATGAAAACCGTCCGATGGATTGTTTTCATCAGACAAACCGATCATGTATGGGACCCATCTGTCTTTTTTCCATCGGTTTTAAAAAATAGAACATGTTTTAAATTTTTCCGATGGATAAAAAACCGATCTAAAACTCCGATCGTCTATGGGCAAGTCCATCGGATAAAAACCCCACGCATGCTCAGAATCAAGTCGACGCATGCTCAGAAGCATTGAACTTCATTTTTCTCGGCTCATCGGAGTGTTTTACGTCACCGCGTTTGGAACGGTCGGTTTTTTGACTGATGGTGTGTAGGCAAGACTGATGGAAGTCAGATTCATCGGATTTCCGATGGACAAAACCATCGGATTAGAATCCATAGGATATCCGATCGTGTGTACGAGGCTTAAGTCTAGGGAATGAGGTATTAGCATAACTCTGTACTAGTCTAAGAGCAATCCCACAGTAATGCAAATGGTGGTGGTAGATTATAGTAATTGACACCAATACCGGAATGATTAACTATATCAGATTTACTTTGATTATAAAAGTCAATCATAAATACAATACATCACATACATGCAGAGCCCTGCAATAATAATGACACTAGTCAACTACTATATAGAAATAGATCATACACTGCATGCAGCTATCCTCCCAGTGAGCAATATGGCGCTTAGTAAAGTTCTACCCCCCGGTCAGGCCTGACTTGGTTAAAGCTCAGTTTTAAAGTGAGGAATCTTCGCATGCAAGATGATCGGTGGTGCACATACAGGAACAACAATTTGTAAATCCAAGTAACGGTTTATGGCAATTGAAACAACTCCCCGGAGACTATATAACTCAGTTCTGGAACTAGTCTCCGATCAGGATAGCAAGTATAGAACGATGGGCCTAGGTAGTCAATAGGCCTAAACAAAGTACTTGGCTATGATTGTGAGCAGGTGCTCTCTCACCACTCAGGACTCAGTCCTAGTCCGTGACTTCCACCGCTGTGTCTCCGCACGCAGGTTCTGCGACAGCCAGGTCTTCGGTCCAACTGATGTCCCTCAAGCCGATAGAGATCAGGTGCCACACAGGCCCCGCAGTGGGGTGGAAGGCTCCTTGGAAGTGCGCAAGGCCCAGGCTTTGGGCCTTGCACTTGTAGCAGGTCCGCACAGGTAGTCCTCTTGCGCGCGGTGTCCAAAGAGGCCGAGCTTAGCCTCGCCCTCCCCTTTTATACCCCCACCCATGAGTCTCTGCGGTTGGCAATTGCACCTTGGGTGCAAAACGGGGGTTCTGGGTAACGTAGTCCGTGGGGCCTTAAAGGAGACCCCGCTACGTATGCTTATTGTAATTTTTTTACAAAAAAATATGTATCAGAATACAAATTGGCCTAAATTGATGAATACATTTGTTTTTTTTTATTTTTTGGGGAAATGTTTTATAGCAGAAAGTAATTTTTTTTTATTTATCTTTTTCAAAATTGACGGTCTTTTTTGTTTATAGCGTAAAAAAAAAAAAAAAAAAACAGCAGAGGTGATCAAATACCACCAAAGAAAGCTCTATTTGTGGGAAAAAAAGGACATCAACTTTGTTTGGGTACAAAGTTGCACGACCGCGTAATTGTTAGTTAACCACTTGCCGACCGCTCACGGCATATATACGTCGGCAGAATGGCTCGTACAGGCACAATCACGTACCTGTACGTCCCCTTTAACTGCCGACGTCGGGGTTGTGCGCGTGCTGCCGGCGGCATGCTCGCGACCCCCTGCCCTCCCCGTGAGTGGGACCGCGGGTCCCGCGGACTCGATCGCCGCGGGGATCCCCGCGATCGTCTCACGGAGGCTCGGAGCGGGGAGATGTGTGTGTAAACACAACATCTCCCCGCTCCTCTACTGACACTGTCAGCGATCTCCGCTCTGTGTAATCAGAGCGGAGATCAGTGATGTGTCAGTCGTAGCCACGCCCCCCCTCAGTTAGTAACACGCCCCTAGGCACACTTAACCCCTTCAGCGCCCCTAGTGGTTAACCCATTCACTGCCAGTGTCATTTTCACAGTAACCAGTGCATTTTTATTGCACTGATCGCTGTGAAAATGACAATGGTCCCAAAAATGTGTCAAAAGTGTGCGATGTGTCCGCCATAATGTCGCAGTCACGAAAAAAAATCGCTGATCGCCGCCATTACTAGTAAAAAAAAAAAAAATAATAATAAAAATGCCTTAAAACTATACCCTATTTTGTAAACGCTATAATTTTTGCGCAAACCAATCAATAAACGGCGATTGCGATTTTTTTTACCAAAAATATGTAGAAGAATACGTATCGGCCGAAACTGAGGAAAAAAAAAGTTTTTTTATATATTTTTTGGGGATATTTATTATAGAAAAAAGTAAAAAATATGTCATTTTTTTAAAAAATTTCGCTCTATTTTTGTTTATAGCGCAAAAAATAGAAAACGCAGAGGTGATCAAATAGCACCAAAAGAAAGCTCTATTTGTGGGAAAAAAAGGACGCCAATTTTGTTTGGGAGCCACGTCGCACGACCGCGCAATTGTCAGTTAAAGCGACGCAGTGCCGAATCGCAAAAAGGGGCCTGGTCATAATGGCCCGTATTGGTCCGGGGCTTAAGTGGTTAAAGTGACGCAGTGCCGTATCGCAAAAAATGGCCTGGTCATTAAGGGGGCAAATCGTTCCAGGGCTGAAGTGGTTAAAGAGGAACTGCAATCTGCTCGCATAATTTGTAATAAAAACATCTTTGCCATTCTGAGGCTTCCCTCCAAACACTTTGCATATTATTTTGTATATACTGTGATTCTGTACTTGCCAAATATGATGCAGAAATCTCCCTCCACTGAGTCTGGCTGCAACCATTTTAACTGTGGGCAGCTGAAGCTGCTGCCTTTTCACTTCCTGGATTTACACAGACACACAGAGACATACCTCCAGCTCTGCAGCTCTCATTGGCCCTCTTATGACTCACCCCCCTCCCTTCCTGGCAAACTCTCACGAGAGTGAGAGCTGTGCATGATGTCATAAGCCAAAGAGCAGCCATGGTGACAGTGTAATACAGTTGTTGTAGTAAAAGTAAATTTGACAATTAGGCCGGCCATAAATGATTCAAATTTTGGCCGGTTCAGCAGGGAACAGTTATTTACATTATTTACTTTATTTGAACAACTTATATAGCACCGCCATATTATGCAGCGCTTTACATATACACTATATTACCAAAGGTATTGGGACAGCGTCCTTTCCACGCAACATGGGGACAAGGTGCTCTGGATTTGGAGGTAATTCTTTTTTTTAGGCCTCATACACACTGGACGTTATAATAACGTTATAAAAATGTTTTTGCAATAGCGTTTAAGCGTTTTTTTTTTAATGGGATCAAAAACGTTACAAAACGCTGTTGAGACACGTTTTTGAGCATTTATCAGCGTTTATCATTGTTTTTTGGCTTTTTTTTTTTTTTAACAGCTTAAAAACTCCTCTCAGGACCCACTAGTTTTGGGGTTTTTTAAAGCCAAAACATGCCTCAGCCAAAAACAGTTGATAACAGCCTATTTGTGCATGGATACATAGGATAACATGATGGAGAGTTTATTGACTGTAGAAGCCAGAAACAGCAGCTGTAAAAATGTCCAGTGCGCATTATAATCAGCTGCTGTTACGGGTGTGGCGGCCGGCTTCCGGATCCGCTCCTTAGCAACCAGCTAGACACAGTATGTTTAAAAATAAAAACACGAAACGGATCAAAAATGCAACACTTGCGGTTTTGGTGCGGCTCCATTCAAGTCTATTACACGCAAAACGCAATCTGCTGCAGGATAAAAAAAGTCCCTGACCCTTTCCAAAAAACGCAGTGCCGCAAAACGCACAGATGCGAACTACATCCATAGGATTAAATTTCACCTGGTATATAAAGACTTGGCAGAAACTGAATATGTTAACGTTTTTTTAGATGTTACAGTCTCTTAAGTTTGATTTATTCACAAATTGTTTTTGATTACATCATAATGTTTTGTAATGCTTTTGCTCTGATTTCAGTGATTGCGTATCACATAGCACATACAGGAGCACACATATTCACAGTCTATTGTTTATATTTTTTGAGCGCAACACTTATATATATTTATTTGCTTAAGATCGATTATCACACACACACACAGGTGTTTGCAGCTCTGTCTTTCTTTTACTTTTTAATGTATTAATGCGCAAGCCTTTTGAATTGTATTATATAGGTGGAGCTTGATGGGCTAAGACTGACCACACACTATACAAAAGTACACAGTTGACGGTAGATCTAAAAAAGTTTGTACAATAATGCCGCGTACACACACGCTCGGAATTTCCGATAACAAAACTGTGTTTTTTTTTCCTTTGGATGTTGGCTCAAACTTGTCTTGCATACACATGGTTGCACAAATGTTGCTTGGAAATTCCGATAGTCAAGAACGCGGAGACGTACAACACTACGACGAGCCTAAAAAATTTTAAGTACAATAATTCCGAGCATGCGTCAAATTGATTCTGAGCATGCACAGCACTTTTGTGCGTCTGAAATGGCTACACACGGTCGGAATTTCCGACAAGAACTTTTCTTGTCGGAAAAATAGAGAACCTGCTATCAATCATTTGTTGTCAGAAATTCCGACAGGAAATGTCTGATGGAGCCTACACACAGTTGGAATATCCGACCAAAAGCTCACATCAATCATTTGTTGTCGGAAATTCCGATCGTGTGTACGCGGCATCAGATTGTATAGTGTCTGGCCAGCTTAAAGCGGAGCTCCACCCTAAAGTGGAACTTCCACTCATCGGAACCCTCCCCCCCTTCGGTGTCACATTTCGCACCTTTCAGGGGGCAGGGGGGTGCAGATACCTGTCTAAGACAGATATTTGCACCCACTTCCAGGAGTCCTCTCTGCGGGTATGTACGTCACTTCCCGCAGAATACCTGTTGTGTTCTGGGAAACACACGGCTCCCAGAACACAATGGGGACCAGTGAGAATGGCGCAGCGCGACTCGCTCATGCGCCGTACGGAACCGGGCAGTGAAGCTGCAAGGCTTCACTTGCTGGTTCCCTCACCGAGGATGGCAGTGGGGGCAGCAGAGTGACGAGCGATTGCTCGTGTCCTGCTGCCGACGTCGCTGGACTCCAGGACAGGTAAGTGTCCTAATTTTAAAAGTCAGCAGCTGCAGTATTTGTAGCTGCTGGCTTTTAATATTTTTTTTCGGCGGAGCTCCGCTTTAAGTCATCTCTTGCAATTGTTTATGCCTATGTAGCGGGTATGTACTTTTTTAAACTGGTGAGGACACCAGTGATGCATAGTTCCCTGCGGCCCAGCAGGTGGCACTGTCACTTTGGGCCGGGGTTGAACCATCGCTGCAGTGCCGTACCCTTTGTGACCTCTCGCAGCGGTTGTACGGCGGGGCGGGGAACCCGCCGTGCAGCCTGGGAGAGGGTATAAAGGGGGCGGACATCTTTGCCATGAGGTGGGAGTCCCGGGCACCTTCAGCCTGAGGGCTGTGGTTGCGGTCGGTGTCCAGACGGCCTAGGCCTGGACACTTGGAGTTCGTGTTCCATCCCAGACACCTTCAGTCTTGGGTGAGGTACTCGGCCGGAGGCCTGGGGCCCAGTACCTTCCGCTGGGTCCCACGAGGGAGGGATCATCCTAGGGGGCCCCGGGAGTGGGGCACCCGAATCCAGAGGCGTAAGGGACCGGAGGAGGGACTCACCCGAAGACCTGGTGCAGCAGATTGCCAGTGCCGGGTGAACCTCTGGAGACCGCCCGGAGGGATATCTTTCCTGAACAGGGGCCAAGTTCAAAGAGGAAGTTCAGTCCACGTTCAATGACCGGTGGCAGCGGTCCAGCTATTTCAATCAGGTCAGTGGCAGGGGCCTGCTATTAGGCCTGTGGCAAGGGCCTCAACAGTTCATCCGGTCGGTGGCAGAGACCAAAACTCACGGTAGGTGGCAGAGACCGTGCGCCAGGCCTATTTGCTAAAAAAGGAATAGGAGAGTTCAGTTGTGCCTGGGCCTACTTGTTCCCACACCACCATGTTCGTCTGTTATTGGAAGTTCAACTGAGTGTGTTCACCGTATTGTATGAGAAATAAAGGAGTGTTGGACTTTCGATTGGTGTGGGGCTGTATTATTGGCAGACACGTTTCCATGGAACAACTGAGGCTTCGTATGCAGTGGACAGACCCGGGAGGTAAATCCACTAACTTTGCTCAACCCTCTTATACACACAAGGGGAGAGCTTGGCGTAGTGTTCCTGCACTCTCCTCTCCCAGATACCCCCAGACACAAGCCGTCCACAATAGGAAAGAGGGAGAGTGAGGTTCCGCTACAGCGGCTACACCTATAGATATCCCAGTAGTGAGATCTCCTCGCCATAATTCCCAACTGTTTGTCCCCCCCCCCCCCTATCTGGGATCTTTGAATTTTCTCACCTATCTTTGTGTGTTCCCACACCTCCTGTTGCTTTCTATATACAGTGCCTTGAAAAAGTATTCATACCCCTTGAAATTTAAAAAAAAAAATTATGTTACAACCAAAAATGTAAATGTATTTTATGTGATAGACCATCACAAAGCGGCACATAATTGTGAAGTGGAAGGAAAATTATAAATGTTTTTCAAAATATTTTACAAATATAGCGATACCCCCAGTTAAGAGGGCTGCTTGAATGATTCTTTTGGGCCCCTGTAATGCACCCTGTCAACCCCCGGCAGTTGGCTCTAACCTCCCCTGGCACATCTAGTAGGAGATGGTAGGATTGGGTAGCCTGCAACTCACAGAGACACAATCCTATATTAGAACACATACAGCAATGCACTTGAACTGTCCCCTCTGCAAGTAAATGACACAACACCAGTATACTTAACCCTTGCACTTTTACTCAGTTGGTTGGGTAAGAATATAATCACAGTTTACATATCATGTGCAGAGCCCTGCAATAAAAGAGTAACTCAGCAAACAGACAGATATACAGTATTATGCATAAGTCTAACAGTCCCCGCTGCAGCTATTCTCCCTCGTGGCAATCATGGTGCCCAGTAATATCTACGCTAAGTCAGGCCTGACTGTGCTATGTAGAAGTTCTGTAGGAGAATTTGTTCACTAGCAAACGGTGGTGCACTTGCTGAAGAAACAACTGTAATCCATAGGGTAAAAAGGGTTTTGTTAACTTGGTGAATAAAGGAAATCTCTAAAGCTGCTCCGATGCACTGTCTCTCTGGTGCGCAGCACAACACTAATGAAAGCTCCGGTTAAACAGTTATTGGGCCTAGAGATCCTATGTAGTTCTCTGAGCAGGTGCTCTCTCACCCAACTGGATCAGTCCGTGTCCGTATCTTCCGCTGCTGTGTCTTGGTACACAGGTCTCACGACATCCAAGTCTTCGGTCCTCCAGGAAGCGATGCGGCAACGGTTTGCAGAACGTCCCTCAGGTTCCTCGGTGAGAGCGGAAGGCTCTTTGGAGAAAGGCCCAGGCTTTAGGCCTTGTAGCACCGCAAGCTCGGAAAGGAGTTCCTCTTGCTGGGCGGGCGCTGTCCAAAGAGACTGAAGTCGGCTCCGCCTCTTGCTTATAAAGTCCACCCCAGCAGTCTTTGTGCGAGGCAATGCACTCTGGGTGGCCAGTGGGGTTATGGGTACAGTAGTCTCTGAGGCCTTAAAGGAAACCCCCGCTACACACTCCCCCCACTTAGAATCTTTGGTCCCAAAAGATAGCATCAACACAATTTATACACAAGCAACATAGTTATAGTTTATAGCTACAAAGGAGCTTGGCAGGGGAATCTCCCACCAGGCATGGTGAGGAAGATTGTCCTGCCCACAGGTCACATTAGCAAGAGTGGCCTGCCTAACTGTGCCAGAGAGTGAGTCGGGGTTGCCCTCCACCAAATGCACAGTGGAGGGGCCTGGGTTCTCTATAGTCCTTCTAGCAGTCACCACAGTGTCTTCAGAACACTCCCCACTTCCTGGGAGAACGTATGGTTCTTTTAGTTCTTTGTTCTCTGGGGGTCAATGCCTCAGATACTACAGGTTCTTCCACTGGGATAGGTGTAGGAGTTTCTTCTGTTTCTGAGGCACTCAAATCATATGCAGAAAGATACATGGAGTCTCTTAGATCGTCAACAGGGAAGGATTCTATGGCATCTTCCCACTACTCAGTCTGGGTATAGGATGGAATAAACTCAGTGGCTTCCGGATTTAAAGTATCATCAGGAACATCCTCAGAAGGTGGAAGGTCTATGGACAGAGGTTCAGGTGCCTGGGGCGGCCACAACCACTCAACTTCCAGTTCCTCATCTTCACTCTGGTCGGTGACATCCGTTTCTCCTGACAGAGTTGTCTGAGAGTATTCAAGCTTGAAGGTAGCTCGGGGGAATCTGGGGTAGGAGGTATCCTGACTGCTTCAGAAAGGGGTAGCAGATGGTTTCTGTGCCAGATCTTCAGCGGCCCCACTCTTCCTTCGGGCTTCAGCTGATACACTGGTAGACCAGGCAGGTTTTTGGTAGACCAGGTTCTTACTTCCACCTGTCTGCCAGCTAAGGTCAAATTTCCATTTATCCCGGCTCCTCTCTGGTCTGAAGTTGATTGGGCCTTCTCATAGGCCAGCTTTAAGCTCTTCCACAGTCTGTCTACATATCCCTTGTGTGAGGCAGCTGATGTGTGGTCCGTCGAGGTGCCAAAAGCCAAGTCTACTGGTAGTCTTGCTTCCCTACCAAACATGAGTCTATAAGGGGAGTACCCTGTGGTATCACTGGTTGTACTATTGTAGGCGTGCACTATAGCAGCTGTGTGTTTACCCCAATGTTGCTTTTCCTCACTGTTCAGAATCCCCAACATGTTTAACAGAGTCCTATTGAATCTTTTGGGTTGAGCATCACCTTGAGGGTGATAAGGAGTAGTGTGAGTTTTCTTTATGCCCAAAGAGTCCAGTAGTTTCCGGATCAGTCGGCTTTCAAAGTCTCTCCCTTGATCCGAGTGAAGGCACTGGGGTAACCTGTAATGCACAAAGTACTTCTCCACCATTATTTTGGCTACAGTGGAGGCCTTCTGGTCTTTAGTTGGAAAGGCCTGGGCATAACGAGTGAAATGGTCGGTTATCACCAGAACATTTCCATGTCCACTCAAGTCAGGTTCCAGGCAAAGAAAGTCAATGCATACCAAGTCCAAGGGCCCTCGACTCTCTCCTTCCACACTGGCGGTAGGGTCGTGTTCTCCAAGCAGAGCTTCTCCAGAGTGGTTTCCCCTCCTTTTGTCTTCTCCAAGTCAGACAGGGCCACCGGGGTAGCAGGGTTTACTACCCAGCAACATCCGGCCCGGAATCTTCACAGGAGAGCCGGGGATGTTCCTAATGCTCACTGGGATCTTCCCATTCGCCTTCTTCAACGCCCTTAGCGGGACCACTTCAGGGATCACTTCCAATCCTGGGTGGGAGTCCAAGTGGTCCGGTTCTAGGACCACAAAAGGGCCAGGTTGCTCCCATAAGAGTTTCACAGTAGCTTTCAGACAGGTCATCTCACCAGGCTGCAGCATTCTGTCCTTCTTGGACAGTCTCCAGACTTTCCCTACCCCCTCTTCCGGGGGCCTTCTGTTCCAGGATCAATCTCGGGTAGGCTAGCTGCAACATTGGGTGGATCCTGGCTGCTGAAGTACCCTGCTCCTGTGCTAGGGGAGCCAGTAATCTTCTGACAAGGTCAGTGTTGGTCCCTATAATCAGGGAACTCTTGTTGGCTCTTGGTGGGCGAGGGCAAACCACTGCTAGGGTGTCAAAGACCTCCGATTTTCCTGCTACAGAGGGGTCAAAGGCCAGTTGGATGGAAACATAACCGTCGTAGGGAAAGCTTTGGGTGCCAATTCCCCATATCTCTAGGTCTTCTAGTTTCTGTAGGGGCACGTGACTCAGGTGTTTTTGGTAAAAATCTCTGTACAAAAGGGTCACTTGGGCTCCTGTGTCCAGGATGGCCCTTGTGTAGACTCCCTCCACTTGAACGGGGACCACAGGGGAGGGCCCCACCAAACTAGCTGGAAACTTCCTCGGAGACGCTTCTTTCTTTGAATTCATGGACTTTCCCTTTGGGGTTTTCTTCTTCTTCCATCTCTTTCTGGATCTTAATCCCTGTTGGGCCTGGTATGCATTGATTTCTCGCAGGTTTTTAGACTTTAACTCTTGACAAGTGGCATTGAGTATTTTAGGAGGGGCATTGTTTCCCTTCTCATTTCCTTTTTCTGGCTTTTGAATCTTATTGGAGCTTTCTGCAAATAGCGGGCGCCCGGCTGACTCCTTCACCGGGGCCCTCTGAAGTTTTCCGCCGGCTGGTGGTAAGTGCCTCGGTTCTTCCTTGGACTGGGGCACACTCTTCCAAGGTGGCCGACTCCTCCACAATTGAAACAGACAGTTCCTCTTCTCCTGTGCGGGGAGGTTGGAGTTGAGGCACTCTGGCGTGGTTCATTCCTGATCTCCTCTTGCTCTTTGGCTCCTGAGTTCTTAGCCAGTAGAGAGGTCAAAAGATCCAGCACTTGAGTCATCTGGGACTTTAGGGTCTCCACTTCTGAGTCCCGTTCAGTGGCTACTGCTGATCTGACTCCCACTGAGGGGAGGGGAGTGGTCTTCTCAACCGCCTGTTGGTCCTTCAACAGGGCTTCTTCATTCCTTATGATTCGCACAAGGTCTGGGTAACTCAAACCCATGACTCCATCAGAGGTCTTCAGATGGAGCCAAACTGGATCCGAGCGTAAGGCTCCCCTCAGGATCTGCTTCATCCTAGTTGCATCTATGACTTGTGGCAGCATCCCCTTTTTAAGGACAATTTGGCACAGCATTCTATTCAACCTCCTGACATATTCGGATAATCTTTCTCCAGGCTGTTGGAGGGTATGTTCGAACTGGTACATCAGTTCAGTCACCTTTTCCAGCTGGCCAAATTCCTCCTGCAACATAGCCAGATAATCCATTGCAGTACAAGCAGCATTCAGTCCTTACCCGTCTCCTCTGCAAGTAAACAACACAACACCAGTATACTTAACCCTTGCACTTTTACTTAGTTGGTTTGGTAAGAATATAATCACAGTTTACATATCATGTGCAGAGCCCTGCGATAAAAGAGTACCTCAGCAAACAGACAGATATACAGTATGATGCATAAGTCTAACAGTCCCCGCTGCAGCTATTCTCCCTCGTGGCAAAAATGGCACCCAGTAATATCTACGCTAAGTCAGGCCTGACTGTACTATGTAGAAGTTCTGTAGGAGAAATTCTTCACTAGCAAACAGTGGTGCACTTGCTGAAGAAACAACTGTAATCCACAGGGTAAAAAGGGTTTTGATAACTTGGTGAATAAAGGAAATCTCTAAAGTTGCTCCGATGCACTGTCCCTCTGGTGCGCAGCACAACACTAATGAAAGCTCCGGTTAAACAGTTATTGGGCCTAGAGATCCTATGTAGTTCTCTGAGCAGGTGCTCTCTCGCCCAACCGACCAAGTCCGTGTCCGTATATTCCACTGCTGTGTCTTGGTACACAGGTCTCATGACATCCAATGCGGCAACGGTTTGCAGAATATCCTTCAGGTTCCTCGGTGAGAGCGGAAGGCTCTTTGGAGAAAGGCCTAGGCTTTAGGCCTTGTAGCACCGCAAGCTCGGAAAGGAGTTCCTCTTGCTGGGCGGGCGCTGTTCAAAGAGACTGAAGTCGGCTCTGCCTCTTGCTTATAAAGTCCACCGCAGCAGTCTTTGCACGGGGCAATGCACCCTGGGTGGCCAGTGGGGTTATGGGTACAGTAGTCTCTGAGGCCTTAAAGGAAACCCCAGTTACACAAATAAATATGTGAAAAGTGGGTCGTTGCATTTGTATTCAGCCCCCTTTACTCTGATACCCCTAACTAAAATCTAGTGGAACCAATTGCCTTCAGAAGTCACCTAATTAGTAAATAGAGTCCACCTGTGTGTAATTTAATCTCAGTATAGATACAGCTGTTCTGTGAAGCCCTCAGAGGTTTTTTAGTGAACCTTAGTGAACAAACAGCATCATGAAGGCTAAGGAACACACAAGTGTATGCCATATTTCTTTAAACTTTTGTCCTGATATACACTTTATAGGAAGAACACAGTCTGCCCTACTCATTAAAAAGCATGCTTACCCTTAAAGAGGGAAATATGGCTGGTCTGTTATGTCTTGATGAGCTGACATGTAGCACCCTGATGTTCAGGCAGGGTTGCTATAAAATGTATTTGCCAAGTAATAGTTGCCTTGGCCAATTGTTAGGAGGTCAATTGATTTCACCCTAAGGCCGGGTTCACACTGGTGCGACACGACAGCCGTCCTACTTTGGATCCGACTTTGCCCTGCGACTTGAAGCCGACATACGTCCGACTTTCAACGAACGGGGTTCCGACTTGGATCCCCACCAATACCAGGCACTGTGTTTGGTATGAATCTTGAGGGGGAACTCCACGCCAAATTTTAAATAAAAAAACGGCATGGGTGCCCCCTCCAAGACTATACCAGGCCCTTCGGTCTGGTATAGATTTAAAGGGAACCCCCTACGCCGAAAAACGGTGTGGGGGTCCCCCCAAAATCCATACCAGACCCTAATCCGAGCACACAGCCCGGCCAGCCAGTAAGGGGGTGGGGACGAGCAAGCGCCCCCCCTCCTGAACCGTACCAGGCCGCATGCCCTCAACATGGGGGGTGGATGCTTTGGGGCAGGGGGCGCCCTGTGGCCCCTCCACCCCAAAGCACCCTGTCCCCATGTTGATGAGGATAAGGGCCTCTTCCCGACACCCCTGGCCATTGGTTGTCAGGGTCTGAGGGCGGGGGGCTTATCGGAATCCGGGAGCCCCCTTTAATATGGGGCCCCCCAGATCCCTGCCCCCCACACTATGTGAATGAGTATGGAGTACATTGTACCCCAACCCAGTCACCTGGAGGAAAAGTGTCAATAAAAAAAACCCACACTAGACAGGTTTTTAAAGTAATTTATTAGGCAGCTCCGGGGGTCTCTTTCGACTTTGGGGGTCTTCTTCCGACTCTCCGGTCTCTTCTCCCGCTCTCCGGTGCCTTCTCCGCGCTCTCTGGTTCTCCTCCCGCTCTCTGGTGCTTTCTGCCTTCTGCGGGCTCCTCCTCTATCTTCTGCCAGCTCTTTTGCTAGTGGTGGCCCGGTCTTCTTCCCTCTTCTCTTCTTGAGGTGTTGACATGACGCTCTCTCCCGCTGTAATGCCATGTGCGCGGTGCGCAATGATTTATATAGACATGGGGCATGGCCACCGGGCGATGTCACCCGGTGACCCCACCCCCTTATGACGTCACAGTCCCGGGGCATGATGGGACTGTGACGTCATACGGGGGTGGGGTCACCGGGTGACATCGCCCAGTGGCCACGCCCCATGCCTATATAAATCATTGCACACCGCGCACACGGCATTACAGCGGGAGAGATCTGACTTCAGTCATAGTCAATGGGCTGAATTAGGATCAAAGTCGGACCAAAGTAGTACTGGGAGCATTTTCAAAGTCGGACCGACATGTGTCGGACCAGTTAAGATGGCTCCCATAGGGAAACATTGTTTTTCTCATGTCATGCGACATGAGCTCCCAATGTCGGAGCGTTTGTCGCACCAGGTTGGATCTGAAGTCTAGTGAGGGAGACTGGGAGCTCGTTGAGTGAAGACCCACATTGAGTGAGTGTGGGATAAAGAGAACTGTTCGTGTTGCAGAAAGTTGAATACCTTTACCGTTAGTAACAGCTACAAGATTGTTGCCATAGGAGACAGCGGTCCTACCTATACGGAAGTGGTGTCCGGCTGGAGGCCTTCACCTGTATAGCTGTCTACCTATAGAAGTCTTGGAGTCTGCCAATTAACATTGCATCTACCTAAGGGTGTCCTGGCCCTAATCCTCGCTCCCACAGTTCTGTTTAAGAGACAATAAATCTCTTTGAATTCAAAAAGTGTCTGGCGCCCACCTGTTCATCTTGCATTAGACCCACCATGCCCTGTAACCCACTCTACACTGAAGGATGTCAGCTGCCCCTCACTCTGGAGGTCACCGTTGGGCTTCAGGGGCCCTGGGACTTTGACAGGCCTTAATTGACTTTAATACACCTTATCCAGTCCAGGTTCTCTATTATATAATGAAATTTGAACCATGGGGACCCTGCCGACAACACCCGGCTCAACAAACTTCAAATGAGAAATTGGGGTTGATTTACTAAAACTGGAGAGTGCAAAATCTGGTGAAGCTCTGCATAGAAACCAGTCAGCTTCCAGGTTGTTTGACAAAGCCTAATTGAACAAGCTGAAGTTAGAAGCTGATTGGCTACCATGCACAGCTGCACCAGATTTTGCACTCTCCAGTTTTAGTAAATTAACCCCATTGAATGAGCTAGGAGGAAATAAGTCACCAAACACTGACTCTGGCCAATCAACTGCAGTCACTGTTCTGGTATTCTAATATCGGCAGCTGTTAGAACACAATAGCTGGCAGGGGAAGATTCTGTTTAGCATAGATGGTGGAATCTATGGATCTTTACATGCATGTGTAGCGGGTATGTACTTTTTTAAACTGGTGAGGACACCAGTGATGCATAGATCCCTGAGGCCCAGCAGGTGGCGCTGTCACTTTGGGCCGGGGTTGAACCATCGCTGCAGTGCCGTACCCTTTGTGACCTCTCGCAGCGGTTGTACGGCGGGGCGGGGAACCCGCCGTGCATCCTGGGAGAGGGTATAAAGGGGGCGGACATCTTCGCCACGAGGTTGGAGTCCCGGGCACCTTCAGCCTGAGGGCTGTCATTGCGGTCGGTGTCCAGGCGGCCTAGGCCTGGACACTTGGAGTTCGTGTTCCATCCCATCACCTTCAGTCTGGGGTGAGGTACTCAGCCGGAGGCCTGGGGCCCAGTACCTTCCGCTGGGTCCCGCGAGGGAGGGATCATCCTAGGGGGCCCCGGGAGTGGGGCACCCGAATCCAGAGGCGTAAGGGACCGGAGGAGGGACTCACCCGAAGACCTGGTGCAGCAGATTGCCAGTGCCGGGTGAACCTCTGGAGACCGCCCGGAGGGATATCTTTCCCGAACAGGGGCCAAGTTCAAAGAGGAAGTTCAGTCCACGTTCAATGACCGCTGGAAGCGGTCCAGCTATTTCAATCAAGTCAGTGGCAGGGGCCTGCTATTAGGCCTGTGGCAGATGGCCCCAACAGTTCATCCGGTCGGTGGCAGAGACCGTGCGCCAGGCCTATTCACTAAGAAAGGAATAGGAGAGTTCAGTTGTGCCTGGGCCTACTCGTCCCCACACCCCCATGTTCGTCTGTTATTGGAAGTTCAACTGAGTGTGTTCACCGTATTGTATGAGAAATAAAGGAGTGTTGGACTTTCGATTGGTGTGGGGCTCTATTATTGGCAGACACGTTTCCATGGAACAACTGAGGCTTCGTATGCAGTGGACAGACCCGGGAGATAAATCAATTAACTTTGCCCAACCCTCTTATACACACGAGGGGAGAGCTTGGCGTAGTGTTCCTGCACTCTCCTCTCCCAGGTACCCCTAGACACAAGCCGTCCACAATAGGAAAGAGGGAGAGTGAGGTTCCGCTACACATGCTTATGAAGTTATCTAAAAATACATTAATAACCCACAAGGCAAATATTTTGCTGACAGTACTGTTAAGCCCTGTACACACGATCGGTTTAACCGATGAAAACCGTCCGATGGATTGTTTTCATCAGACAAACCGATCGTGTATGGGACCCATCGGTCTTTTTTCCATCGGTTTTAAAAAATAGAACATGCTTTAAATTTTTCCGATGGATAAAAAACCGATCGAAAACTCTGATCGTTTATGGGCAAGTCCATCGGATAAAAAACCCACGCATGCTCAGAATCAAGTCGACGCATGCTCAGAAGCATTGAACTTCATTTTTCTCGGCTCATCTGAGTGTTTTACGTCACCGCGTTTGGAACGGTCGGTTTTTTGACTGATGGTGTTTAGGCAAGACTGATGGAAGTCAGCATCATCGGATTTCCGATGGACAAAACCATCGGGTTAGAATCCATAGGATATCCGATCGTGTGTACGAGGCTTAAGAAAACAGAATAACTTGAGATAGCGTTTGCTATGCTTCAGCACAGACAATGTAAATATTGGATGCAGTGGCTCACAGCAAACCATAAGGAAACTATGATGCAGAAGAGGGTTAGCTTTTGGTTTATATTAGGCTAGTGCTGTTCTGTAGTGGGGGAGCACATCCGCTCTTTAGGCTGTTGAGGCCTGGTCAGGTGATCCACATGGCACACTAGAGTCACCTAGTTTGGGCCTCCTAGGGTTCACAAGGCTCCACCTGGCAGGGGACATCCGGTGGGAGCACCACCCAGCCTGGCATGACCAGGACCCCAGTACCTTATTCAATTCCACTACTGGCCTTGCCCTCAACAGACCCCACAGCGCCCTAGTGCATAGGGCTGTTTCCAGGAAAGAAAATTAAGGGTACATGTCAGCATCACATAAGGGTGATAGCACAGAGCCTATCATTCCCAACAGACCTTAGCAAGATGGTAGCAGAATACCGAGATAAGTGATAACAGAGAGCAGAGACAAAATGAGAGGCCTTTACCTATGTAGCGATACCGCCAGCTAAGAGGGCTGCCAGTATAATTTTTGGGCCCTGTAGTGCACCGCTGTCAACCCCAAGCAATTAGCCCTAACCTTCCTTGGCACAGTTAGTAAGGGATGATAGGACTGTGTGGCCTGCAACTCACGGAGACACAGTCCTATAGTAAAACACACAGCAATGGAGTATAACTATCCTTAACCGTCTCTTCTGCAAAGTAAATGACACAAACACCAGTATACTTAACCCTTGCACTTTTACTCAGATTGTTGGGTAAGCATGTAATCAACAGTGTACATATCATGTGCAGAGCCCTGCAATAAAAGAGTATCTCAACAAACAGATAGATATACAGTACTATGCATGACACTAACAGTCCCCGCTGCAGCTATCCTCCCTCGTGGACAAAATGGCGCCCAGAAATGTCTACGCTAAGTCAGGCCTGACTGTACTGTGTAGAAGTTCTGTAAGGGAAAATCTTCGCTAGCAAAACGGTGGTGCACTTGTTGAAGAAATAACTGTAATCCACAGGGTAAAAGGGGTTTGGATAACTTGGTAAAGTTAGAACAAATCTCTAAGGTAACTCCGGTACACTGTCTCTCTGGCGTGCAGCAGCCAACACTAGTAATAACTCTGGATAACAGTTATTGGGCCTAGAGATCCTATATAGTTCTCTGAGCAGGTGCTCTCTCACCCAACCGGACCAGTCCTTGTCCTTGTCTTCCGCTGCTGTGTCTTGGTACACAGATCTCACGACCTTCGGGTCTTCGGTCCTCCTGACGATGAGCAGCAACAGCAGGAAAAGACGTCCCTCAGGTTCCTCATCGAGAGCGGAAGGGCTCTTTGGAGAAGGCCCAGGCTTCAGGCCTTGTATCTCAGCAGGCTCGAAAAAGAGTTCCACTTGCTGGGCGGGCGGTGTCCAAAGAGACCGAATTCAGCCCCGCCCTTCGGTTAAATAACCCACCCCAGCAGTCCTTGCGTGGGGCAATGCACCCTGGGTGTCCCATTGCGAAAGTTTTTGTATTGTCCTTCTTGCAGTTGTCACAGTGTCCTCAGAGCATTCTCCCATCTGAGTGTATGTCAACTTTCGAGGAGGGCGGATAGTTCTCTTCACTCTTTGTTCTCGAGGAGTTATGGCCTCTGGTACTAAGGGTGCTTCCATTAAGGCAGGTGTGGTGGGACTTGCTGCTTCGGGGGCATCCACCTCAGGTGCAGGGAGGTACATTGAGTTCCTTGGGTCTTCATCTGGGACTGATTCCAGTGCATCTTCCAATTCTTCACTCTGTACATTGGACGGGATAAACTCAGCAGCTTCAGCATTCAAGGTGTCACTTATGGGGAAATCCGAGGGAGGAGGATCCATCACTAAGGATTCAGGTGCCTGAGACGGCCATAGCCAGGTGAGTTCCAGCTCCTCCTCTTCACTTTGATCTGAAATATCCTCCTCTCTTGATAGAGTTGTTTGAGACCTGGTAACCTGGTATTGGGTCTAGGAGTACAGGGAGTTGAAGGCAGCTCTGGGGAATCCAGAGTAGGAGGCATCCTGACTGCTTCAGAAAGGGGCAGCAGAAGGTTCCTGTGCCAGGTCTTCAGTGGCCCCACTCTTCCTTCAGGCCTCAACTGGTATACTGGTAAACCAGGGAGTTTTCTACAAATCACATAGGGCTCTGACTTCCATCTATCTGCCAGCTTGTGTTTTCCAGGAACACCCAAGTTTCTCAGCAACACTCTGTCTCCAGGCTGCAGATCCTGGATCCGGACCCTAAGGTCGAAGTTCTGTTTGTTCCGGGCCCCTCTCTGGTCAGAACTTGATTGGGCCTTCTCATAGGCTCTTCCACAGTCTGTCCACATATCCCTTGTGTGAGGCAGCTGATGTGTGGTCCGTTGAGGCGGCCAAGTCTACTGGTAGTCTTGCTTCTCTGCCGAACATCAGTCTATAAGGGGAATACCCTGTGACATCACAAGTGGTACTATTGTAGGCGTGCACTATGGCAGCTATGTGCTTGCTCCAATGTTGCTTTTCCTCACTGCTCAGAGTCCCCAACATGTTTAACAAAGTCCTGTTGAATCTTTCTAGTTGGGCATCACCCTGGGGGTGATAAGGGGTGGTGCGAGTCTTCTTTATGCCCAAAGAGTCCAGTAACTTCCGAATCAGTCGGCTTTCAAAGTCTCTCCCTTGATCCCAGTGAAGGCGTTGGGGTAACCCGTAATGCACAAAGTACTTTTCCACTAATATTTTGGCGACAGTGGATGCCTTCTGATCTTTGGTTGGAAAGGCCTGGGCATAACGGGTGAAATGGTCGGTTATCACCAGAACATTTCCATGTCCACTCAAGTCAGGTTCCAGACAAAGGAAGTCAATGCATACCAAGTCCAAGGGTCCTTGACTCTGTAGGTGGCCCATTGGGGCAGCTTGATGTGGCAATGTCTTTCTCTGTATGCAGCGAGCACATGAGTGACAGTACTCCTCCACTTCAGCTTGCATACAGGGCCAGTAGAAGCTACTCCTTATGAGCTGAAAGGTTCGTTCGACCCCAAAGTGGCCATGGTTGTCATGTAGGGCAGCTACGACGGTCTTTCTGTGTTTTTCCGGCAAGAATAATTGCCACTTATCTTCCAGGTCATCAGAGGGGCCCCTTCGGTAGACCACCCCTTGATGAATCTGCAGCCTGTCCCATTCTTTGCGGATTAATCGGGCCTCCTTGGAGAGATCATGCAAGAGCCTGTCTGGATCCTGATCCTCCAGAGCTTCCAAGGCTAATCTTCCCCAGGGGTCTTCCAACTGATCCCGTCTTATATCATTCTTAGACAGTTTTGGCAAGTCGTCTTCGCCCACTGGGTCACATCACAATAGTATTTGGGTACCCCCACCACCGAAACTCCAATTTCTTCGGCCCTGGATCTGCCACTAGCTTGAAGCTGTGCTCCCTGACACAAGGCCCGCACTCCCTCTGGGGTCACCTGGGTCCAGTCTTCTGTGCGACAAGCGGGAGCATGAGACCTCCTGGACAAAGCATCAGCATCTCGGTTTCCAGTCCCAGGTCTATACTTTAAACTAAAGTTGAATCCAGAGAGGGCTGCCAACCAACGGTGGCCGGTGGCATCCAGCTTGGCGGTGGTGAAAAGGTAAGTGAGTGGGTTATTGTCTGTTCTCACTACAAAGTTAGCTCCATACAAATAGTCTGAGTTTATCTACAACAGCCCACTTTAAGGCCAAGAATTCCAATTTGTGGGTGGGGTAATTCTTTTCTGCTGGCGTTAAACTCCTACTCACATAGGCAACTGGTCTTAGCTGTTCTTCATACTCCTGGTACAGGACACCTCCCAGACCATCATGACTGGCATTCACGTGTAATTCATAGGGTTTCTTGGTGTCTACATAGGCCAAGACAGGAGCAGTGGTCAGACTTTTCTTCAACATTTTGAAGGCCTCTTCACACTTCTCCATCCACTGGTATTCCACGGACTCCCCTGGCTTCCTGGGCCCAGAGTCATCTTCCTCTTCTTCTATTTTCAGTAACTCATTCAGAGGTTTGGCAATTCTCGCAAATCCTTCCACAAACCTGCGGTAATAAGAGCAGAACCCCAAGAAGGATCTGAGCTCCGTCACTGTAGTTGGTCGGGGCCAGGAGGTAACTGCCTCCAGTTTGTCAGGGTCTGTGGATACTCCCTCTTCAGACACTATGTGTCCCAGGTAGTGGACTGAGGATTGGTAGAACTGACACTTCTCCCTTGAGAGCTTAAGTCCCTCATCACTGAGTCTCTTCAGGACTTTCTCCAGCCTTTCCTCGTGTTCCTCCAGAGTCTTCCCAAAAACAATGATGTCATCTAGGTACACCAGGACTTCAATGAGATTCATGTCCCCCACTGTCTTCTCCATCAGTCGCTGGAAAGTGGCAGGAGCCCCCGAAAGACCTTGAGGCATCCGGTTAAACTCGCAGAATCCCACGGGGGTGATGAACGCCGTCTTCTCCCTATCATCTGGATTGTCAGAACATTTGGGGTTAAAAAGAATTACACATGTCTCTAAAGTTATCCTCATAGTTCATGATGGGTTGTGAACAATACAACAACACTTGGTTTCTACTTTCTCTTTAAGAGGTTAACCCACGTTCGCTATATATTAAATTTATTTCCTGTGTCACAAGAAGGCATTGTTTTTCTGTAATTCTTTCCCAGGCCATAAACTCAAAGCTTTTGAACATTTAAGAAAATATCCCAGCCTCCCCGGGTGGTAATTCAAAGGTTTGACACTTAGAGACATGGGGGGGTATGGATACGGGCTAGCACAAACTGTGTATTATTGTATTGACATAACGTGATCAAAGGGTTATTTACAAATAAGCTGTGTATTGTATATCTTATAAAAAAAAAAGGTTTATTGTAAGTATCTTCACAAAGTATCTAGACTAGTAATACATGTATAAACCCATGTATGCATATATATAGATTAGTATTAAGGAGTTGTCTACATGCTACTATATTAGTGGGGTAGCATTATAAACTGATTAAACATACAGTCCAGTGGTTAACTTCAATGAATTTCCCAAAACATTAACAAATGGCCTGGGTCAGTGTTGATAACATGCATTCACACCTGTAAATTTGGAGCGGTGCCAAGATAGCTGGGATACATGACAAGGTTGGCAGCCTTAGACAATTAAGTGTGTTCTTCTAAGGCTTGGTCAACAGGGGGTCATAAATTTTAATTGAACTCAGCGACCCTAGCATTAGGAATTATTCCTTATACACCACTACCCCTACAGATTAAAAACGACTTTGTTCAAGATGGCGTAGATTTGGTTGCTAAGGCAACCTTCCAAAAAAGTTACCTAGTGATAAGATACACACCCACTTTTGGAGAGAAGAAAAAAGGGACTTGACCTGAAGATCGAGAGAACCTCAGGGAGATCTCGGAGGGAACAGGTCGCTCTACAGATGGAGATCTCTCACTCGAGCTCTGGGGAACTCGATCTCTGAAAGGATCTCTTGAAGGAAGATGCTCGCTAGAGAGATCTTAAACACAAACATGTAGCGATGCTGAAAGGAGTCCAGTTGGACTCATAATGGAAGCTTCTCAAACAGACAGAACTTTAACCTGGTAACGTATTTATTTTGTTTATTTACCCGCTTTGGTAATGGAGTTGTTTTTGCATACACATAACTAAAACCATTAAAAATATATATGGAAAAGAAATTTGGAATTGTATCATATTTTAACTGCAGTATAAATGAAATATTATTCCAAATATTAACCATTTAACGACCGCCCACTGTAGATATACGTCGGCAGAATGGCACCGACAGGCAAAGTCACGTATATCTACGTGATTGCCTTTGTATAGTGGGGGGGTCCGATCGGACCCCCCTCCTCTACAGTGAGCGGCCGTTTTCCGTTCGGGAGCGATCCGAGATGAGGGGACGGCCGTTCGATTCCGGCCACCCCCTCGCAATCGCTCCCACAGGCAGAGGAAGTGATGTCATCTCTCATGCGGCGCTCACATATACCGAGTGCCGTACAAGAGAAGACACACAGGTTAGTGCACAAACAGCACACTGACACCAGGACACATAGGAACATAAATCGCCTCCCCAGATCACCCCCCAGCCCCCAGTCACAGTGTCACTGATTGCAGTGACCATTTATTTACTGATCACTGCAATCAGTGACATTTGTGACTGTAAAAGTGTCACTACAGTTTAGTTTTAGGTCCAGTGTAGGCCCCTAACCCCCCTAATAAAGGCTTATCCCCCTTGATCGCCCCCCAGATAACCCTTTCACCCCCTAGCACCACTGTCGCTAAGCGATCGTTTTTCTGATCGCTGTTTTATTGTCAGTGATGCCGATCGGTAGCCAGTTATTTTTTTTAGGTTCGCCGCAGGTTTTTATAGCGTCAGGTACCCCCATATATTACCTAATAAAGGTTTAACCCCCTTGATCGCCTCCCAGGTAACCCTTTCACCCCCTATCACCACTGTCGCTAAGCGATCGTTTTTCTGATCGCTGTTTTATTGTCGGTGATGCAGATCGGTAGCCAGTTATTTTTTTTAGGTTCACTGCAGGTTTTTATAGCGTCAGGTACCCCCATATATTACCTAATAAAGGTTTAACCCCCTTGATCGCCCCCAGGTAACCCTTTCACCCCCTATCACCACTGTCACTAAGCGATCGCTTTTCTGATCGCTGTCTTATTGTCGGTGATGCCGATAGGTAGCCAGTTATTTTTTTTAGGTTCGCCGCAGGTTTTTATAGCGTCAGCTACCCCCATATATTACCTAATAAAGGTTTAACCCCCTTGATCGCCCCCCAGGTAGCCCTTTCACCCTCTATCACCACTGTCGCTAAGCGATCGGTTTTCTGATCGCTATCTTATTGTCGGTGATGCCGATAGGTACTAGCCAGTTATTTTTTTTAGGTTCGCCGCAGGTTTTTATAGCGTCGGGTACCCATATATATTACCTAATAAAGGTTTAACCCCTTGATCGCCCCCCAGGTAACCCTTTCACCCCCTTTTGCCAGTGTCGCTAAGCGATCGTTTTTCTAAACGCTGTATTAGTTATGCTGGTGCCGATAGATAGCCAGTTATTTTTTTTAAGTTCGCCGCAGGTTTTTATAGCGTCAGGTACCCCCATATATTATCTAATAAAGGTTTTAACCCCCTAATTGCCCCTAGTTAACTCTGCGTCACACTCCAGGCAGCGTCAGGTTAGTGCCAGTAATGCCAACACCCACGCGTGAAGCATACACCTCCCTTAGTGGTATAGTATCTGAACAGATCAATATCTGATCTGATCAGATCTATACTAGCGTCCCCAGCAATTTAGGGTTCCCAAAAACGCAGTGTTAGCGGGATCAGCCCAGATACCTGCTAGCACCTGCGTTTTGCCCCTCCATCTAGCCCAGGCCACCCAAGTGCAGTATCGATCGATCACTGTCACTTACAAAACACAACACACATAACTGCAGCGTTTGCAGAGACAGGCCTGATCCCTGCGACTCCAGTGCTGTAGGAGGTGATTTCACCACCACAGTTAAAAAAAAAAAGCATATATGCCGAAGCATTGGGGCAGCAGGGGCGGAGGAGCGATTTTACTCCTAATGCTGCGTACATACGGTCGAAATTCCGACGGAGGCTTGCCCGTGGAAAAGTCTGACCATGTGTACGCGGCATAACTTTTGTGGGAAGATGCCCCCATGCTTCGGCATATATAAATGGTGCATGTATGCCCATCATTAGAAGTGGGTGGATGAAGGGTGGTATTCCAATGGTGGGCATACCCACCGATCAATCTTTTTTTTTCGTTCAGCCAACAGGCTGCATGAAAAAAAAGATTACAATACATGTCCAACAAGGACCAGCAACGTACTGGTATGTTGCTGGATTTGAATGGTTATACCAGATTGATGCCTGCGGGTTTAGGTATCATCTTGGTATCATTCTTTTCAGCCAGCGGCTGGCTTTCATGTAAAAGCAATCCTAGTGGCTAATTAGCCTCTGGACTGCTTTTACAAGCAGTGGGAGGGAATGTCCCCCCCCGGATATAAAAAGCGCCATTGGGAAATTGGGAAAGCATTTTATCACACCGATCTTGGTGTGGTCAGATGCTTTGAGGGCAGAGGAAAGATCTAGGGTCTAATAGACCCCAGTTTTAAAAAAAAAAGAGTACCTGTCACTACCTATTGCTATCATAGGGGATATTTACATTTCCTGAGATAACAATAAAAATGATAAAAAAATAAATATGGAAGGAACAGTTTAAAAATAAAATATAAAAGCAAAAGCACCCCTGTCCTGCCCTGCTCTTGCGCAATGGCGAACGCAAGCGTGGGTCTGGCGTCATATGTAAACAGCAATTGCACCATGCATGTGATGTATCACCGCGAAGGTCAGATCGAGGGCAGTCATTTTAGCAGTAGACCTCCTCTGTAAATCTAACGTGGTAACCTGTAAAGGCTTTTAAAGGCTTTTAAAAATGTATGTAGTTTGTCGCCAATGCGCGTTTGTGCGAAATTTTAAAGCATGTCGTGTTTGGTATCTATGTACTCGGCCTAAGATCATCTTTTTTATTTCATCAAACATTTAGGCAATATAGTGTGTTTTAGCGCATTAAAATAAAAAAAAGTGTATTTTTTCCCCAAAAAATGCGTTTGAAAAATCGCTGCGCAAATACTGCGTGGAAAAAAAAATGCAACACCCACCATTTTAATCTGTAGGGCCTTTGCTTTAAAAAAATATATAATGTTTGGGGGTTCAACATGATTTTCTTGCAAAAAAATTTTTTTTTTCGTTTAAACAAAAAGTGTCAGAAAGGGCTTTGTCTTCAAGTGGTTAGAAGAGTGGATGTAAGCTTCCTAATGTTGTGTATAAAATGCCAGGACAGTTCAAAACCCCCCCAAATGACCCCATTTTGGAAAGTAGACACCCCAAGCTATATACTGAGAGGCATGTCGAGTCCATGGAATATTTTATATGTTGACACAAGTTGCGGAAAAAAGACAATTTATTTATTTATTTATTTATTTTTTTTTGCACAAAGTTGTTACTAAATGATATATTGCTCAAACATGCCATGGGCATATGTGAAATTACACCCCAAAATACATTCTGTTGCTTCTCCTGAGTACGGGGATACCACATGTGTGAGACTTTTTGGGAGCCTAGCCGCGTACGGGACCCCAAAAACCAATCACCGCCTTCAGGCTTTCTAAGGGTGTAAATTTTTGATTTCACTTCTCACTGCCTATCACAGTTTCGGAGGCACAAAACCCCCCAAATGACCCCATTTTGGAAAGTAGACACCCCAAGCTATTTGCTGAGAGGTATGGTGAGTATGTTGCAGATCTCGCTTTTTGTCAAAAAGTTTTAAAAATTGGAAAAAAATAATATATATGTTCTTTCTTCATTTTCAAAAAACAAATTAGAGCTGTAAAATACTCACCATGCCCCACATCAAATAGCTTGGGGTGTCTACTTTCCAAAATGGGGTCATTTGGGGGGGTTTTGTGCTATTTTGGCATTTTATGGCCTTCGAAACTGTGATAGGTAGTGAGGAGTGAAATCAAAAATTTGCGCCCTTAGAAATCCTGAAGGCAGTGCTTGGTTTTCGGGGGCCCGTACGCGGCTAGGCTCCCAAAAAGTCCCACACATGTGGTATCCCCGTACTCAGGAGAAGCAGCAAAATGTATTTTGGGGTGCAATTCCACATATAACCATGGCATGTGTGAGCAATATATCATTTAGTGACAACTTTTTGTAATTTATTTTTTTTAGTCATTATTCAATCACTTGAGACAAAAAAAAAAAATATTCAATGGGCTCAACATGCCTCTCAGCAATTTCCTTGGGATGTCTACTTTCCAAAATGGGGTCATTTGGGGGGGTTTTGTACTGCCCTGCCATTTTAGCACCTCAAGAAATGAGATAGGCAGTCATAAATTAAAAGCTGTGTAAATTCCAGAAAATGTACCCTAGTTTGTAGACGCTATAACTTTTGCGCAAACCAATAAATATACGCTTATTGACATTTTTTTTACTAAAGACATGTGGCTAAATACATTTTGGCCTAAATGTATGACTAAAATTGAGTTTATTCGATTTTTCTTATAACAAAAAGTAGAAAATATCATTTTTTTTCAATATTTTCGGTCTTTTTCCGTTTATATCGCAAAAAATAAGAATTGCAGAGGCAATCAAATACCATTAAAAGAAAGCTCTATTTGTGGGAAGAAAAGGACGCAAATTTCGTTTGGGTACAACATTGCATGTCCGCAAAATTTACAGTTAAAGCAGCGCAGTGCAAAATTCTGAAATCACCTCTGGTCCTTTAGCTACCAAATGGTCCGGGGCTTAAGTGGTTAAGGCACATATCCTAATTTGGTTGTCTTTAAAAAGCTAGAGCCAAGTGGTACAATGGTTTTATTATGATATAGGTGTAAAAATTAATTCTCTCTAAATTTAATATAAGACTTGATGTTTTATCAAAGCCGTGTTACTTATATGACACTTGGTCTGGACACGTTTAAGAAGTGTAATCAGGAGATCTGTTGGTTTGAGAAAGAAATAGTGTTAAAGTGAACAAAAGAGTGTTTACACCTTCCGTGAAGTAACGGAAAGACATTTCACAAGAGTTACCAAGTTTTAAATGTACAAGTATCATTTAAATATTGAACTGCGATTATACCTTGTCATATAGAGCTTGCATAGAAATGTATGTAAATATTATCTGAACCTTAATCATCATTTATCTCTGATTGTAGAAGTATATCCATTCATTTGTTTGATCACGACTTATACCTGATTTTAAATTTTGCACTGTACTTTAGTTAATAAATATATATAATATTTTAAGTAATATTCATTTGTGTTACTTGTCTTCAAACTAGCGCGGATAAAAGAACTTAGAATTTCTTGTTAATATTGTAGAAAATTGGGAATCTCCAAAATTTAGATTTACCTATTTCCATAAATACAATAATATTTTTATATTTCAGTATAAACATTCTGACATATTTGTAGGCACTATGCTGAGACGCGTCAATGTTTCTGACAGGATGCATTATGTTTTTTTGTTAATACCCACTCTTCAGGTCCATGACGCTGAACCACTTAGCTCCAGACAGACTCTGTAGGGCATCCTCGATCCTAGGGGTGGTGTACTGGTCAGGTATGGTCCTCCTATTGAGAGTCCTGTAGTCTATGCAGAGTCTCAGTGACCCGTTCTTCTTCCTGACTACTACGATGGGGGAGGCATAGGGACTTCTGGACTCTCAAATAACCCCAGTTCTCTTGTGCTCTGCCAGTTGCTCACGTAAGTCCTCCAGATCAGCCAGGGGGACCTGCCGGACCCTCTCCCTGAAAGGCTTGTCTTCTTGCAGACGGATCTTGTGGGTGGCACTCCTCGCACACCCTATGTTAAATTTGTATTTTGAGAAGATCTTCCTCCATCTGGTCAACTGGGCCCTGGCCCTCTCTTTCCACACCAGTGGTAGGGTCGTGTTCTCCAAGCAGAGTTTCTCCAGCATGGGTTCTCCTCTCTCAGCCTTCTCCAGGTCAGACAGGGCCACTGGGGTAGTGGGGTTTATTTTGCCCAGCAACATCCGGGCCATAATCGTCACAGGTGAGCCAGTGATATTCCTGCTGCTCACTGGTATCCGTCCATTCGCCTTATTCAATGCTCTCAGCAGGACCACCCTGGGGATCACTTCCAATCCCGGGTGGGTGTCTAAGGGGTCAGGTTCCAGAACCACAAAGGGGCCAGGTTGCTCCCACAAAAGTTTCACAGTAGCCTTCAAACAAGTCATCTCACCAGGCTGCAACACTCTCTCCTTCTTGGACAGTCTCCAGACTTTTCCTACCCCCTCTTCTGGGGCCTTTTGTTCCAGGACCAATCGCCGCTAGGCTAACTGCAACATTGGGTGGATCCTGGCTTCTGAAGTACCCTGCTCCTGTGCTGGGGGGGGGGGGCAGTAGTCTCCTGACCAGGTCAGTATTGGTCCCTATAATCAGGGAACTCTTGTTGGCTCCTGGTGGGTGAGGGCAAACTACTGCCAGGTTGTCAAAGACCTCAGTTTTTCCTGTCACAGAGGGGTCAAAGGCCAGTCTGATGGAAACATAACGGTCGTAAGGAAAACTTTGGGTGCCAATACCCCATATTTCCAGGTCTTCCAGTTTCTGCGGGGGCAAATGACTCAGGTGTCTTTAATAAAAGACTCGGTATAGAAGGGTTACTTGGGCCCCTGTGTCCAAGATGGCCCTCGTGTAGACTCCCTCCACTTGAATGGGGACCACGGGGGGGGGGGGTCCCACCAACTTGGCTGGAAAACTTCTCGAGGGGGCCTCTTTCTTTGGACTCACAGACTTTCCCTTCAGGGTTTTCTTCTTTTTCCACCTTTTTCTGGATCTTAATCCTTGCCTGGTATGCATTGATCTCCTGCGGGGTTTTTTGTTTTAACTCCCGACAAGTGGTGTTGAGTATTTTGGGAGGGGCATTGTTTCCCTTCTCCTTTATCTCTTCTGACTTTAGGATTTTAGTGGAGCTTTCTGCAAATAGTGGGCACCCGGCTGACTCCTTCACCGGGGCCCTCTGAAGTTTTCCGCCGGCTGATGGTAGGCGCCTCGGTTCTTCCTTGGACTGGGACACACTCGCCCAAAGTGGCCAACTCCTCCACAGTTGAAGCAGACAGTTTCTCCTCCAACCTCGGGGAGGTTGATGTTGAGGCGCTCTGGTACGGTTCTTTCCTGCCTTCCTCTTTTTCATTCACTCCTGAGTTCTTTGCCATTAGAGAGGTCAAAAGATCGAGCACTTGAGTCATTTGAGATTTTAAGATCTCCACTTCCGAGTCCCGTTCAGTGGCTATGGCTGATCTGACTCCCACCGAGGAAGGGGGCGTGGTTTTCTTGACCGCCTGTTGGTCCTTCAGCAGAGCCTCTTCATCCCTTATGATCCGCACAAGGTCTGGGTAGCTCAGGGACATGACTCCTTCAGAGGTCTTCAAGTGGAGCCAGACTGGGTCCGAACGCAATGCTCCCCTCAGGATCTACTTCATCCTGGTTGCGTCTATGACTTGTGGCAGCATCCCCTTTTTGAGAACAATTTGGCAAAGCATCTTATTTAACCTTCTGACATATTCAGACAGTCTCTCTCCCGGTTGTTGAAGGGTATGCTCAAACTGGTATACTAGTTCAGTCACCTTTTTCAGCTGGCCAAATTCTTCCTGTAACATAGCCAGATAATCATAAGCAGTACAAGCAGCATTGCTAAACCTAAGATTCTTTACAGCTTCAGCAGCAGCACCCTTCAAGCTTTCACTTATGCGCTGCTTCTTCTGGCTTTCTGGTACTTTCCATCCCTCCTACAGCCTGCATCGCTTGCTCAATCCAGGTGTCAAAGTCTTCTTCTCCGAGCGGGACTCTTTGTTTCCCGGAAAAAATCCTAAGCTTCCGATACCCGGCTTCCACATGTACCATATTACTCTTCTGGCACTTCGTGTCAAAGTCTTCCAGAGAATTCAACAGTTCAGGCCCTATAGCGGCCAGGGGTGTCCCCGAGGTTTTCGTCTCCTGGGACTTTTCTGCTTTAGGGGATAGTGGTGGAGATAATGGCGGAGGTGATGGCAGGGGAGATTTCAGAGGTTCCCCCTTCACTGTCAAAACACAGACCCCTCGCTACCGGAGGACCTTCTATCTATGCCAGGTACCAAGCTTTTCATACATTCTCACAAGTCTATGGTTACCTGTGGTAACTACTCTCCTGCTCCGACTCTTCTGCCATACCTCCCAACTTTTTGAGATGGGAATGAGGGACACCTATCAGCAAAAGCATGCAGGCATAGGACACACCCCTTGCCACGCTCCCTTAAAGGAGAATTGTACAAAAAATCAAGATTGGTTAAACCCACAAGTGCTTTTTTTTGCAACTACTATCCCTTTATATTGGCTTTTGAAAATTACAAATGAAGCAATTTAGAAATCAGATGAAAGGTTTAGCGGCTGGAAAATACTTTTTGATAGAAAAAAAGTGCATTTTATATACATCTATATAGATCAGACCAAAATAAGGGACAAATGAGGAGGAAGGAGGGACAGAGGGACATTGCTCCAAATCAGGGACAGTCCCTCGAAATCAGGGACAGTTGGGAGCTATGCCCTTGTTAAGGAGATTCACCCACTTTATTTTTCCTGATTACCATTATCACCGAGTGAAAATCAATGAAAATCCCAAATTTTGGTTTATCACCAGAACAGAAACAGAGGAGAAATCTTCCAATAGGGACACTAGCTCTAGTGACAACCAGAAATTCCCTCACATTGGTGGGACTTCCACTCACTTCCTGTTTTGGCTACAGTACAGGTCGTGAAATCTCCCCAATGGGACACAAATGGCAACAATAAAACTTGACAGTTGCTATAACCCTACCTTACTTTATCCAAAAGATAATTTTTGAGGTCAGGTACAGATATTGAATAATGATGAGCTTCGAGTTTGAGCTATCTCTGGTTCCTACATAGAAGTGCTCACACAGGAGTGACAGTAATATAACATGACTAATGTATAACAGATGTACTTACTGCTTACCCCCTGTTTGCTCCAACTTCTTACCCATAATCCTAAATTAACGAGACCACACCGAAATTGGAGTAAAACATAGGCCGTAGCAGCCTTATTTATTAAACCAATATATTTCCAAAATAATATCAAAATCCTAGCGTTGGTCTTTTGCGGGAACCTCCATAACCATCTGATAAAATATTGCACTGCGGTACCTCTCATATGATTATAGGCCTCAAGCCGACCGGCTGGCTCAGAGACAACCACGGACCGCAGTGCACCCGTTACCAACACATTTTAGCGAAACCTCCGTTAGCTGAAATCCAACCATCAGGACCCATACCAACGATAGGTCCTGAACTCATTCCTTCCAAGGTATCTTCCTTCATCCGCAAAGACCAACACCCGCTACTGCCACGACATCCAGAACACATCATACCTGTTAATAGAAAGAACAACAACACAAACCAGACCATACGGACATAACCAGGGGAGGGTGGGCGGGAACTTTCCTTCACACTGTGGTGACCTGGGGGAGGGGACAACTCCTTTTCCTACTTACTCCCCCTCCCACTAAACTTCCTACCCAATCCTAATACTTCTAACATCCTGTACCCTGTTTCCCTAGTCATGCCAGCCCTCCGCTCTTTTCTTTTCTCTAATTTTTTGCTCCGGGCTTTTCTTGACTAATGTATAACAGATGTACTTACTGCTTACCCCCTGTTTGCTCCAACTTCTTACCCATAATCCTAAATTAACGAGACCACACCGAAATTGGAGTAAAACATAGGCCGTAGCAGCCTTATTTATTAAACCAATATATTTCCAAAATAATATCAAAATCCTAGCGTTGGTCTTTTGCGGGAACCTCCATAACCATCTGATAAAATATTGCACTGCGGTACCTCTCATATGATTATAGGCCTCAAGCCGACCGGCTGGCTCAGAGACAACCACGGACTGCAGTGCACCCGTTACCAACACATTTTAGCGAAACCTCCGTTAGCTGAAATCCAACCATCAGGACCCATACCAACGATAGGTCCTGAACTCATTCCTTCCAAGGTATCTTCCTTCATCCGCAAAGACCAACACCCGCCACAGCACCCAAGGGGAAAACCTTACCCTTGGGGGCCCCCCACACCCCAGAGCTCCCTGTATGCCATATTGCATCCCCAATGCCCATAAGTCACACCCCACAGCAGTGTGGTGCACACCATTGCCCCGCAGGTACCTCCAGACATCCACCACCAACTCCATGTGCCTTACCACCAACCCTCCATTCCTCACTACAAATCTACTCACTTCCCAATTAAGCTTTGTACGGGCCCTGTAGATACCCTCTAAAGACCAAGCCCCATTCCATGCGGTCCGAGTGACAATGTCCAACCACCCAATGACCATGTCCGGGAATGCCATCGACCTTACCCCTAAATCATTACCACCTACGTGCAGGACCAAAACGTCAGGCGGCCTATACAGACGTGCAAAGCTGTACCTCTGAAGCCCCTCCACTCCATAGCATTCCCAGAACTCCCAGCCATCCAGCACAAACCTCCTGGCTTGGAAACCCCACCTGCTGACCCTCTGCCCCACATCCGCCCCTCATTACCCCTTTTTTTTTTTTTTTTTTTATTTATGTATTTTTAAACACTATCGAATGGCCCAGTATCCAGGCCAGGGCCTGTACCGAACCTGCAAGAAAATAAAGAAACAAGCCACCAAGACCTCAGCAAGCCCAAAATCATCACAGCCCCATACACTCTCTCCACCCAGCCCACAACTATTCGATTCCCACCAGCCGATGGGGGCGAATGTATAGCACAAATCTACAAGACTCCCCACCTACCAAAGCGCTTAACCGCCTCAACATCCATCCCACCTTAGCCGCCTCGGTCGCAGCCCCAACCCTGAAAGAAACGAGAAGAACATGCCCTCTCATCCAAGCCCCAACCCGGCAGCACTTCCTGGAAACTGAAACCCTGTGAAACCTGGACAAAAAAAGGGGACCCGTCCGTGTGCATTAAGAAGGACCCGACTGCCCCGGGACGCACTTCCCAAATAAAAACCCCCGTCACGGCCCCCTCTGGACACCACTGCTAGCCAGGCGGAGCCAAGCCTGCACCAACTGACCCCTGCCCACCTGCTCCATCTTGTATATCAGTAACACCAACGACACCCCCTCCGTCTTGCACCTAATCTCATAAACCCACATTCCCCCTTTGACGGACTTGGAAAGGCTGACCAGCTCCCCAAACCAAAAGTCCCCAAATTTATTTATTATTATTATTCCTTTTTTTTTTTTTTGGAAAACGAGAATAAACTTGCCAACGAAAACAACTCCCTCTAACTAGGGAAACCTCATATGCTGCTGCACAAACCCTGCAGCTGCCCAAACATTTTATTATTATTATTATTTTTTTTTTTTTTTTTTTTTCATGATCTAACCAGGAGACACCCAAAATTCTTCCGTAAATTCCGGGCAACCCAGCCTTTGACCAGAAACGTCAAACCCGCTAGTTTTTTTATTTTTGAAATTTTTTTTTTATTCCAACGCGAGCCCGGCCACCCCATTGGTCCTATTTCTAGAAATAAAGTATAACGTCAACAGTCTAACCCCCTCGCCCACCGAATCCACTTCACTCATGTGAACTACCACCTGCCACTCCTGCCTAGCCTTCCGAGAAGCGGACGACTCCGATGGAATCTCACACCTCCAGACAGGACGGGACACCCCACGTTACCCCGCCACCAGCTCCACCACCCGGAAACTATCCCCACTGAAAGCGAGGAAACGCTCCAGCTTTGACGTTCTCCACTGGCATTATATGCACCAAGTAAACAACACATGCACTTGCAGGCATAACCACACCGAGTGTTGCAACAGCTGAACAACCGGGGGAGACGACACAGCGACTCTTGATCACTCGTACCATACCCAGGTTATACCCGTGGAACCAAACCTTCATCTCCCTTAATGAAGCGCCCCACCATACCACTGGAAATGACTCCAGCAGCACCAGATCTTGTGTGAAAACCCCTGTCAATCCAAGACCGAAGGCCCACTACACCCGCCTTGAAAGAATGCCCCCAAACCTGTCGAGCCACCCAACACTGTGTACCACCCCCACTCAAAGGTCTTAACCGCACCAAACCCCCCCAGTCCCCTCCTGGGAAACCCGTCCAGTAATGAGGCACACCCGCAAATCCTCCCTGTGAGTCCACCCAACGCACAAAATGCTTAGGCGATCTGATCCTTGCGATGTGCTCCAACGTAGACAGGAGCACCGCAAAGATAGTGGGCGATGCCAGGCCTACGCACAGCAAGTCATCCAAATAATGGCTGATGGGCGATACTCCTGACACATCCCTCATCACACCTTCCCCCAATGAGTTGAACTGCTAAACAGTGCCCCGGAGACAGAGCAACCAATCGGCAAACCCAGATCGACATAAAAAACCCCAGTACCCCACCAACCCCGCAACCAGAAGCTGTCCGGGCGGCCCTGACCAATCCGATGAGCCCAATACACTGCCGCATCCAAGGAAGAGTAACTCACTGTGTGTCCTCCCATGTCAATGGCATTGTTGACCAACCCCCCTTTTGGGAAGAAAGGTGGTGCATCAGCCCCAAATTTGTTGAGCTCCCACTTTGGCACTACACCCCAAAGGGGAACCCCCAAATCAACTAAAGATTGGGAAGGGAAAGAGCCGCCTATGCGTCCTAATGCTACTTTCCCTGGGCAGTTTCTCAGAAACTACATTGGGACGTAGCATGGCCGAACATAAATCACACGGCATGTGAAACCCCACTGAAAAGAAAAAACCTTAGTCTAACAGCTACGCTGCTGTACCATCCGTATACCTACCAAGAAACGGCCGCCGCCGTTCCCCCATCACCGGCGTCCTTCCTCCTGTTAACAGACTCGCCGAAAACGACCTCTCCCGTGTTTGAAGCATACCGACAGGGTGTGATCCCTCCCCCCCCCAAACCCAGAACCTTAGTGCTTGTACCGACACACTCCACCGAATTTACCCGTGCCTTACGTGTACCGCTAACAGGCCTACTTACTCCAGCTGGACTGTTATACTTTGGGGGGGGGGTGGGTTGGGTGGAGTAACACCCGCACCTACCAGGAAACAACTGCCCTTGGGGCCTAGCAGATGACACAAAGCGCATTCCCAGCCTGATGTCGTTGTGATCCCACCGTAGTGCCGGATGTATCCCCTCCTACGCCAAACTGCTCCTAGACCGCATCCAAACCGCACCTCCGTGGACCCTGTAAGCATCCCCTACCGAATTTGGGTAACAAAAGAGCTCCGACAGGGTTCGGGGTTCTTCCCCCCAATCACCCTCATGTCAAATGCTTGCAACTTATTTCCGATAGTACATGTAATCAACCAATACCTCCCCTTCTCACCACCTCCCATTGTTGGAATACGCTGGCGTAACCCTACATTTTTTATTTTCTATTTTTTTTTAACAGCAGGAGTGAACAACATCTCTATGTACTCACCCTTTCAGATCTTATCCCGGACCTCAGGCTTTAGATGAGCACCCAGCGGACCCTAAAACCAACTGTACCTGTGGCTAAATCAGCCAAACGTATGACATCCCGTTTTCCAGCGGCGTCCCCTGCTACCACAAACTTCAAAAACCTTCTGCTCCACTTGCACCCCACTATCAGCTGTCATGTGCAGACTCCCACACAGCCGGCACCGCTACGGGTGATGAGGATATACTATCCCTCCCTGCAAGCGGGACCACACGGCCCGACCACCTTCTCAAATCCGCCAACAAAAATCTTTGAGCACCACCAATAAAAAACCCTGCGAGTCTGAAGCTCCCCCCAAGTGCAGCCCCATCCATTGTGTCCACCCGGGGAGAATCACCCTGCGAGCCCCCCCGTTACCGATGCCTCCCCAGCACCTGCAGTAGCCCCCCTCGTTACCAATGTCTCCCCAGCACCTGCAGTAGGACCACCCCCCACGGACCCACTATACTATCCCCTATATGGCAAAGGAAAATTTTTTTTTTTTTTTTACTTACCGGGCTGCCTAGGAAAATTCCCACCAGCCGACCGTCTCGCCTCCATCGCTGCCGATCGTCTCAGGGGAAACCGATCGTCCTCTGAATCCGTCAGCTCGCCCTGCGACCATAGGACAGCCGGCTCGCCCGCATCTGATGAAAGCCCTCCAGGAGCAGCGTCTCTGGATGCCGAGGATCTGGCAGCCCTCCGGCCCCGCCACTGAGCTCCAGACCCGCCCATGGACTTCTCTGTCGTTTTTCGCGGGCCGGGGGGGGGGACTTCCCCCCCGCCCTGCCGAGAGACATCAGGCGCGTTGTCACCCTCCCCTGGTGATCCATCATCACCTGGGGGTCACATGGCCGAGGCTTCAGAGGGCACAGTGACCGCGACCGACGATCTCCCCCGCTGAGGCTCCACCCCCCGCTACCGTTCCATCAGGGCAGAGGCCCGCACTCTTCTGGTCCATGTGTCGAGCGAGCTGCCTGGCCACCCCGAACCGCCGGTGCGGCCGCCCGCCGGGCCCTGACTATGAGGGGGATGATTCCCGGGACCCCCCCTTGTGAGCAATGTGAACGCTTAGCAAGGGGGGGGGGCCCGAATGGGGCCATGGGGAGACTAATTGGCTGGCGCTGGGCTCTAGGGGATAGTCGGGTGAGAAGCGCTCTGAAGGCAGTAACCTTCAAGCTCGTGTGGACTCCCTCCCCCCCTGTACCTGCCCCCACCACCCGTCAAGCAAGCATTGGCCCCAGGGTCTCCTGTAGCCAACCTGCGCTCCGTGGTGCCGCTTCCGACCTCAGCTAGGCCCGAAACAGCTCCCCATCTGCCATAGCTCTGTCTCCCTGAACTTTCCTTCACACTGTGGTGACCTGGGGGAGGGGACAACTCCTTTTCCTACTTACTCCCCCTCCCACTAAACTTCCTACTCAATCCTAATACTTCTAACATCCTGTACCCTGTTTCCCTAGTCATGCCAGCCCTCCGCTCATTTATTTTCTCTCATTTTTTGCTCCGGGCTTTTCTAACAGTGAGCTACACATTGCAGTAACACTTGCCAATTGTCCCTTCTTCAGCCTGGAAGGATGGATAGATAGATACAACACAAAGTCAGTCAGCAGCACCTCCTGGCTTGCACAGCATGTGTCTGGCCACTCTCTCTCCCCCTCACTTCCTGTAGGACATCCATATATACAGCCTTAAGGGGTTTCCTGACCCTTAAGCACGGGCACGAAACAACCTCTTAACAGGAAAAATCTGTTTGTAATAAGAACTTTATTAACCACTTCAGCCCCGGACCATTTGTCAGCCTAAAGACCGGAGGTCTTTTTACAATTTGGCACTGCGTCGCTTTAAATGACAATTGCGGCGATCGAGTCCGCGGAAGCCACCGTCGGGCTCACGGAGCCCGCAGCGGGCACGCATCCACAATGCCGCAATCTTAAAGGGGGCGTACAGGTACGTCTTTCTGCCTGTCCGTGCCATGCTGTCGACGTATATAGTCGTGCGCTGGTCGGCAAGCAGTTAAAAAGGTACCAGGCATGAATGTATACAACCTCACAGACAGTGTAAAAAAGAACCCTTCCCTACACATGCCATCAGTGTCCTTGCGCTCATCCCAGGAGATCCAGTGGTGTTGCAAATATTGGTCTGGTGATAAAATTGTGCGGATCTCCCTCTCTTTTGAAGTGGGTATTTCATGTGAAATGCCTCAATATTTTATGCAGCATCTCCTTGAATATCTCATCATCATGACTATTGTATAACAGATGTACCTTCTTTTAACTTAACCCCTCGTAATCCCAACCTTAACCCCCTTACCTAAGTAAACGAGACCACACTGGAGTTGGAGAAACATAGGCCGTAGCAGCCTTATTTATTAAAACTAATATTTCAATTAACAATAAACATAAACATCTGTTATGAAAACCCATCAGTCAACTACTAGTGTCGATCTTTGCAGGAACCTCGATTACCATCTGTGTAAACTATTGCACTGCGGTACCTCTCAAATCTGTTAATAGGCCTCAAGCCGACATGCTGGCTCAGAGACAACCATGCCCGCAGTGCCCCCGTTACCAATGCTTCCAGCTAAACCTCCGTTAACTGGAAGCCCACCATCAGGACCCATACCAACGACAGGTCCTGAACTCTTCTTCCCCTGCAAAGACCAGACACCCACCACAGGACCCAATTGAAAACCACCTTTACGATTGGATGCCCCTCCACACCCTAAGAGCCCTTTGGATGTCATCCTGTATCCCCAACGCCCACATGTCCATACCCACATCATTCAGGTGCACCCCGTTGCCCCGAAGGTAGCGCCATGTATCCACCTCCAACTCCATATGCTTTATCACCAACCCCCTATTCTTCACCACAAACCTAGCCACATCTCGATTGATTTTCCTCCGGACCCTATTAATACCCTCCAAAGACCTCGCCATCCTCCATGATGTCCGATCCACCATTTTGGACCACATGTGATCACCATGTCCGGGAATGCCATGCGAAGACAAAGTATATCAAACTTGATATCCTTCGTCACATCCAACATAGATCTGGCTCTCAAATCATTGCCACCAGGGATGAGCCGAACACCCCCCTGTTCGGTTCTCACCAGAGCCTGCGAACAGACAAAATGTTCGTGTAAACTTTAGAACCCTATTAAATACAATGGACTCGAACGTTCAAAATCTAAAGTGTTAATTATAAAGGCTAATATGCAAGTTATTGTCCTAAAAAGTGTTTGGGGACCGGGGTCCTGCCCCAGGGGACATGTATCAATGCAAAAAGAAGTTTTAAAAACGGCCGTTTTTTCGGGAGCAGTGATTTTTAATAATGCTTAAAATGAAAAAATAAAAGTGAAATATTCCTTTAAATTTCGTACCTGGGGGGTGTGTATGATATGCATGTGAAGTGGCGCATGTTTCCCATGCTTAGAACTGTCCCTGCAAAAAATGTCATTTTTGAAAGAAAAAAATGCATTTAAAACTGACTCGCGGCTATTAATGAATTGTCGGCTCCCGGCAATACATACAAAAATCATTGATAAAAAAAAAAAAAAGCGTGGGGGTTCCCCAGAATTCAATTACCAGGCCCTTCAGGTCTGGAATGGATATTAAGGGGAACCCCGCCGCAAATTTAAAAAAAAATTGACGTGGGGTTCCCCCAAATATCCATTCCAGGCCCTTCAGATCTGGCATGGATTTTAAGGGGAACTCCACCCCAAATTTAAAAAAAAAATGGCGTGGAGTCCCCCTAAAAATCCATACCAGACCCCTTATCCGAGCACGCAACCTGGCCGGCCGCAGGGGAAAAGGGGGGGACGAGAGAGCGGCCCCCCCTCCCTCCTGAACTGTACCAGGCCACATGCCCTCAACATGGGGAGGATGTCCCCATGTTGATGGGGACAAGGGCCTCATCCCCACAACCCTTGCCCGGTGGTTGTGGGGGTCTGCGGGGGGCTTATCAGAATCTGGAAGACCCCTTTAACAAAGGGGACCCCCAGATCCCGCCCCCCCCCCTATGTGAATTGGTAAGGGGTACATTGTACCCCTACCATTTCACGAAGAAAGCGTAAAAAAATGTTTAAAAAAAACACACAAACACCTTGAAAAAGTCCTTTATTAAAAAAAAAAAAAACATTCCAGCGGTGAAATCCAGTGTCCCGCGGCGATCCCGATGTCCAGCGCTGTCCTTCATTGGTTGTGCCTGAGCGGACCTGATGGGGAACTCCCTCTCAGTATTTTAAATGTATAGACCCGCCCCTTCTAAAGTTCCCCATCAGGTCCGCTCAGCGGACCAGATGCGGAACATGAGAAGGGGCGGGTCTATACATGTATTACCAAAGTGAGAGCAGTTCCCCATCAGGTCCGCCCCCTCGGTATGTCGGACCCGCCTACGTCATTGGCTTGAGCGGGGAACTTCCTTACACAGTGTAATTTAAATTTACATAGTGAAGGAAGTTCCCCGCTCAAGCCAATGACGTAGGCGGGTCCGACATACCGAGGGGGCGGACCTGATGGGGAACTGCTCTCACTTTGGTAATACATGTATAGACCCGCCCCTTCTCATGTTCCGCATCTGGTCCGCTGAGCGGACCTGATGGGGAACTTTAGAAGGGGCGGGTCTATACATTTAAAATACTGAGAGGGAGTTCCCCATCAGGTCCGCTCAGGCACAACCAATGAAGGACAGCGCTGGACATCGGGATCGCCGCGGGACACTGGATTTCACCGCTGGAATGTTTTTTTTTTTTTTTTAAATAAAGGACTTTTTCAAGGTGTTTGTGTGTTTTTTTAAACATTTTTTTACGCTTTCTTCGTGAAATGGTAGGGGTACAATGTACCCCTTACCAATTCACATAGGGGGGGGCCGGGATCTGGGGGTCCCCTTTTTTAAAGGGGTCTTCCAGATTCCGATAAGCCCCCCGCCCGCAGACCCCCACAACCACCGGGCAAGGGTTGTGGGGATGAGGCCCTTGTCCCCATCAACATGGGGACATCCTCCCCATGTTGAGGGCATGTGGCTTGGTACGGTTCAGGAGGGAGGGGGGGCCACTCTCTCGTCCCCCCCTTTTCCCCTGCGGCCGGCCAGGTTGCGTGCTCGAATAAGGGGTCTGGTATGGATTTTTAGGGGGACTCCACGCCATTTTTTTTTAAATTTGGGGTGGAGTTCCCCTTAAAATCCATGCCAGATCTGAAGGGCCTGGAATGGATATTTGGGGGAACCCCACGTCAATTTTTTTTTAAATTTGCGGCGGGGTTCCCCTTAATATCCATTCCAGACCTGAAGGGCCTGGTAATTGAATTCTGGGGAACCCCCACGCTTTTTTTTTTTTTTTTATCAATGACTTTTGTATGTATTGCCGGGAGCCGACAATTCATTAATAGCCGCGAGTCAGTTTTAAATGCATTTTTTTTCTTTCAAAAATGACATTTTTTGCAGGGACAGTTCTAAGCACGGGAAACATGCGCCACTTCACATGCATATCATACACACCCCCCAGGTACGAAATTTAAAGGAATATTTCACTTTTATTTTTTCATTTTAAGCATTATTAAAATCACTGCTCCCGAAAAAACGGCCGTTTTTAAAACTTCTTTTTGCATTGATACATGTCCCCTGGGGCAGGACCCGGGTCCCCAAACACTTTTTAGGACAATAACTTGCATATTAGCCTTTATAATTAACACTTTAGATTTCTCCCATAGATTTTTCGAATTTGCCGCGAACACCCCAATTTGTTCGTTGTTCGGCGAACGGGCGAACAGGCAATGTTCGAGTCGAACATGAGTTTGACTCGAACTCGAAGCTCATCCCTAATTGCCACCTACGTGCAAAACTATAACGTCAGGCGGCCGGTCGAGACGTGCAAAACAATGCACCTCCGGGACCATTCTACTCCTGTAGCGGGTATTTAAATTTAGGGGAAGCAACTGGGTGGTAGTATGACCCAGATGCATTGATTGTTAGAGAATGTGGGACCCTTTTTATTCTGTGGAGGACTCCAGTGGTGTTCAGTTCCCTGCGGCCCCCGGGTGGCGCTGTCGCCCTGGGCCGGGGTTGAACCATCACTGCAGTGTTGTTCCCTTTTTGTCCTGTTACGGCAGCCATACGGCGGGGCGGAGAACCTGCTGTGCCTGTCAGGAGAGGAGATAAAGGGGAGAGACGCCCTCACCACGAGGTTCAGAGTTGGAGGTCACAGCCGCGCCCAGGCACTTTTTTTTTTTGAAAAGCCCATGGCGTGTGAAACACACCCAAAAACTCCACCCGGTGCCAAAAAAAGTGCACACACATAAAGAGTGAAACACAAAACGTGCAACGGGTGTAACAGCTATCCTCCACTAGGAAGGACCTTACCCTGATCCCCCGGGGCGTTAGGCTCCACACAGGGACAGAGGTACTTACATGGTCCGACTGGCCGAAACCAGACGGACCCCATTCTTCGGTGAGTCTGCCGGAACAGACCCATCCAAGTACTAGGTGGGGCTCCCCCAAAGGGAGACCCCCATGAGAGCAGGCGAACTAAGCCAGAAGGCCATATCCACCCACTCCCAGTCGTTCAGGGCAGGCCCGAGGACCTACACCCTACTAAACACTGTGACAAACGTGTATACACCAAACAAAAAAATACAAAAAAGTGACAACACAAGGGATAAATAAAAAGAAAGTGGGGAGAAGGAAGGTGGGAGAGTGAAAGAGTGGCCATTGTGCAATACAATGGCCAGGCCCTCCGGCCAGGAATAAAAAATTCCTCCGGTCCTAGCCAAAAGGCCCGGCCCAGGAGGCAGGTGTGAAAAAAGTGTGTGTGGTGACGTGACCAAGGTGCCAACACTCGAAAGTGCCCTTCGACACAGTGCAAGTATGGCACCCCTGGACTGCCACTCCAGGGGCACAATCACCAAGGGCTTTTCTCTCAACCCTGACCGACAGCCCAGACAGGTACAACCTCCTTCCCAACCAGAAAGGGACTGGAGCTCTGGAAGCTTAGGGAGAGAGCCCAGGCCGCTGAGCTCCCCCCATCACCTCCATTGCTCCCACCTAATTACGTTCGGGACGTACTGACCAGTCGCCCACCCTAAAGGGGACCGGCGTTCCTCTCCCGAACCACTGGCAGGGTTGGAAAGCAGCACCAAATCCAGGCCAGAAGGCCAGGGACCCGGCCCTTCAGCTTCGACCCAATGGTTCTCCATTCCGATCAGAAGGCTTCCGCCTCCACACCAGCAGGTTTTGCATATGCCACCGCCATCCCTTTCCACCTCGCCGTGTACTGGGGACGGTTAGCACAGCGCCACCTACTGGCAACTGATAAGAACAGATACTACACTTGATCTTAGCCAAAAGGCCGAGAAGGCACCTTTAGCCTAGGTGCCGGTGTTCCGGAGTTCCGGGCCCAGGTGCCCTTGGCCTGGCCGGAGCGGGAGATGGAGTCCATCCCAGGCACCTTCAGCCTGGGGTGAGGTACTACGGAGGAGGCCCGGGGCCCAGTACCTTCGACTGGGTTCCGCAGGGATGGAGGAATCCGAGGGACCCTAAGGTGTTGGGTGCCCGAATCTGAGACGAGGAGACCAGGGAGCGTAACCCCTCCGAACAGTCCGGTGCAGCATTTTCCGGTGATGGCGGGGCCTCTGGTAACTATCTTGGAAGGATGTCTTCCCCCTGACAGGGGCTACACTTAGCAAAGGTAATTCTGTTCCTGTTCTACACGGTCGGTGGCAGCGGCTGTGTGTAATAACCATTGGTGACACTACAATGGTTAGTTCTATTTGAGGATTGTTCCTTGACCTACTCCCCACATATACTGAACTGTTCTTTGGGTCACAACCTGTCTGCTGTTAAAGGACGATTTATTGCTGTCAGAGAATAAATAAGAGTTGGACCTTTTCAGTGGTGTGGAACTTCAGTTACTGGGAGCAAGGGGGGTCATCTGCAGAACGGACTTGGCTCTGGGTTAGGCACACAGCCCGAAGGTAAACAGGTGTTGGCTTTCACCTCTACACATTAAAGGACATAGGCCGTAGTGTACCGCATCCCTCCTCCCTGATCCCCCTAGACAAGACAACAAGCCGAGAAGAAGAAGGGGTGAGAGGGGTGAGGCCGCTACACTCCATAACATTCTTGGCACTCACAGCCAGCGAACACAGGCTTCCTGCCTCGGAAACCCCAATTGCCGACCTTCCGGCCTAACATCCGCCCTTTTCGCCCCCCAGAACACATATGAATGGCCCAATATCCAGACCAGAGCCGGCACCGCACCTGAAAGAAAAGAACAAGCATACCACCGTAACCAACAGCAAACCCAACCAGCAGATCACCCCCCCCACATATGCAAAACCACGACCTCCCGTCCCCTGTATCTCACACCCCCACTAATAGCTGAAGACGTATGTAAAGGTGAAATCTGCTGGACTCCCACCGACCAATTCGCTTTACCGATTCCGAATCCAACCCCCACCGAGCCGCCTCTGTAGCAGCCCCTATCCTGAAAGAGTGCGACGCAAACTCTCTGTCGTCCAAACCCAGAACCCTAAAACATTTCCTAAACACAGACACAAATTGAAATTTATGGATCAAAAACGACCCCTCTGCCACCGCTCGTACCCCTAAAAACCCTTGCACGGCCCCCACTGGACACAGCGGGGAGCCTGGCAACGAGAAAACCTGCACGGTCTTACCCTTCCCCCCTTGATCCGTCTTGGACATACGCAACCACAAGGATACACTATCCTCCTGGCAGCGCACCTCCGTACCCCAAATACCCCCATGAACCTTCTTGGAAGGGCTGACCAGCTCGCTGATCCTAAAAGCCCCAAAAAATGCTAACGAAAAAGCTGCCCTGAACAAGGAAACCTCGTATACCGAGGCGCAGACCTCCGATAACCGAGCCCCATTTCCTTGAAGAACCTCAAACACCGGTCGCCTGGTGTCCTTACCTGGCCTAGACCGCCTATAACCTTTAAGCGCCTGGCCCACCCCGCCATCTTCTTACTCAACACCGATACGGACACCCCATCCTCCATCTGCCTGGAGATAAAATACAACAACAACAACCTTACGTCAGGCCCTGTCGTATCCACACCCGTCATGCGACCCAAAGCCACCCATTCCTGCCATACCTTGTTATATGCAACCCACGTTGTCTAACTCACCGACCTTCTGATCCATCCGGAGCCTACTTCAACGCAATCCTCTACAGCCAGTCGGGACAAGGCGCCCCCAGTTGCTCCGCTTTCGGCGCCAACTCTCGGAACCTGTCCCACTGAAAGCGAGACAAAGCGCCAGCAATGACGGTCTCCACCCCAGGAAGATGTACCGCATAAATAAAAACATTCAACTGCAGGCATCTCGGCACCAAATGCCGCAGCAGCCTAACTACCGGAGGTGATGAGGCCGACACCCTGTTGATCACCTGCACCACCCCCAAGTTGTCACCGTGGAAACGCACCTTCAGATCCCTGAAAGCCTCGCCCCACAATTCAACCGCCAAGACCATCGGAAACAGTTCCAGCAGCACCAGGTTTTTTGTGAATCCAGCCTCCACCCAACTCTTTGGCCACGGGCCAGCACTCCACTTGCCTTGGAAAAATGCTCAGTACCAGTTGATCCGGCCGTGTCAGTAAAGAGTTCCATATCGAAATTACTGACCGGGCCAGACATCCACAGCGCCCTACCATTAAAAGACTCCAAAAACGTATGCCACACCTGCAGATCCTCCCTGTGCACCTTTACCAGTCGCACAAAATGCTTTGGCGACCGCACCCCAGCCGTACTTGCCAACAGCCATCGGCAAAATACCCTGCCCATCGGTAGAATGCAACATGCAAAGTTAAGTTTTCCTAGAAAGGACTGCAACGCCCTAAGCTGAACCTTCCGCAAACCCAACGTACCCCTGATCTTGTCCTACAGCGCCACCAATTTGTCCACCGGCAAACGGCACTCCATTGCGTCCGAGTCCAGGGTGATCCCTAAGAACGTAATGACCGTACTTGGTCCTTCTGTTTTTTTGGGCGACAAAGGAACCCCGAAGCGTTCAGCGATGTATTCCAGCGTTGCCAGGAGCACTGCGCATATCTTGGAGGAAGCTGGGCCCACGCAGAGGAAGTCATCCAAATAGTGTATGATCGAACTTACACCCGACACATCCCTGACCACCCATTCTAGAAAGGAACTAAACTTCTCAAACAGTGCGCATGAGATGGAGCATCCCATCGGCAAGCATTGATCCACATAGAAATCCCTGTTCCATGTGCACCCTAACAAACGGAAACTATCGGGGTGTACCGGCAGCAGTCGGAAAGCCGCCTCCACATCAGATTTTGTCATCAGCGCCCCCTGGCCATAATGACGTACCCAGACCACAGCCGCATCAAATGACGTATAACTCACAGTGCAAGCTTCAGGGTCGATAGCATCATTGACCGCCCCCCCTTTTGGAAAAGAAAGGTGGTGAATGAGCCGGAACTTGTTAGGCTCATTTTTAGGCACCACCCCCAGTGGGGACACCACCAAATCTGCAAACGGGGCAAACGCAAAAGGGCCACACATGCGACCCAACGCAACTTCCTTACGCAGTTTCTCCGAAACCACCTCAGGGTGTTGCAAAGCTGAGCGCAAGTTCCGAGTAACCGGCGGAACCACCCCCAAAGCACATGGAATCTCAAACCCCTCAGTAAAACCCTTCTCTAACAACCGTGCGGCTTATCTATCCGGATACCTACCGAGAAACGGCCACATCCTTGCCACCATCACCGGCGTCCTCCCTCTTGTTCGCAGACTCTCCAGATCGACCCTTCCCTTGCTTAAAACATCTGGACAGGGTATGGGAACCCCCACAGCCTGAACACTCGTGCTTGAATCGGCACGTCCCTCCAAACTTGCAGGACCCCGTATTGTATTGCCAACAGACCCCTTTTGCCTTACCGGCCGGTTGTCCAGGGGACGACGATCCACCGGCCCCTCCTTGAAAAAACTGATTCGGGACCCTTGCCGAAGTCATTAGCCGCATCCAGAGACTAATGTCTTTGTGGTCACACCTCAACGCCGGCCGAACCGCCATCCTCTGTCTTAACTGTTCATCATACCTCAACCAGGCCGTGGCCCCATACACCCTATAGGCCTCCCCCACAGCTTCCTGATAGCAAAAGAGACCCGAACAATGTTCAGGCTTCTTTTCCCCAATCACGCTAGCCCTAATGGCAAAGGCCTGCAGCCAATTCATAAACGTCCGTGGAATCAGTTGATACCTACGTTTCTCCTCATCCTCCTTCTTGGACTCGTCCGGCTTGACCCTGTCCAAATTGAACTTTTCCAACGGAAGCAGCGAGAAAATCTCAATGTACTCACCCTTCCAAATCTTGTCCCGAACTTCAGACTTCAGGTGCGCCCCTAGTGGCCCCTCGAAACAGATGTAGACCTCGCACTTAGCCGCATCCGCCAACCTAACCAGGTCCTGCCTGCCCGCATCCCCTTTGCCAACTGCCGCCTGTGGCGTGCCATCCGAAATTGCTGTCTGCACCACTGCCACCGGAACCGCTGGCACCGCAGCAGCCACCACCTGCCCCACGTCCCCGCTTTCTGGAGGGACCCACGCAGCAGCCGGGCTAGCGGCGACACCGTCCCGGTTCTCAAACCTACCCAAGAGCTCCTTAATCCCTGCCAAAAACCCCATCAATCCAACATCCATCCCCACAACAGACCCCTGTACCAAGCCGGCCCTAGCAACCTCCCCATGGGGAACCCCCTGCCCCACAGCCCCTGCACTGCCCCCGGCCAGACCACCCCTATCCACCATCACACCCGACGGCCCTGTGGAAAGTAAATGTGAAACGGACTTACCGGGCTGCCCAGGAAGTGACCCACCAGCCGAACGTCCCGTCTCCACCGCTGCCGACCGTCTCTGTGGCACGCCGTCGTCCTCTGAATCAGCCAGTTCATCCTCCAACCACTGCACCAACAGGTCCTCTTCTGCAGATGAAGGCCCACCAGAGGAAGGATCCCTGGCTGCCGCGGGTCCTGACGTCATCCGGCTCTGCCCACCAGACCCGTTCACGACTTCTTTGCCGCTTTACCACTGGGGCTAGGTCCAGCCCTGACGTCCCCTTCCTTGCCGTCGTCTGCACCCCGCCACACCTCCACCACAGGTGCCTGGTCGCCGGCCGCGGTGGTAGGCCCGACCACCGTCCTCTCCAATCTCCCCCGCTGAGGCGCTGACCCCGGTGACATCACACGGGGGGCGGGGCCCGCAATGTCCGACTCCATCCGCCGCATGGACTACGTGGCCGCTCCCGAGCTCCCGGAATGACCGCCCGGCGAGCTCCGTGGGCATGGCTGTACGCTTCGCGGGGGGGGGCCGAAGAGGCCCGCGGATGGGGACTCCCAGAGTGACGCTGAGCTCGGGGGGAGGGTTCGGGGGAGAAGCGCTCCGGCAGCCTGGATCGCCGAGCTCACGCCGAATCCCTTCCCCTTGTACCTTCACTCACCGCTGGTACCGCCAGCATCGGCCCCAAGGTCTCCTGGAGCCAATCTGGGCCTCGTGTCGCCGTCTCAGCCCGCAGCTGGGCCAGTAAATTCTGTACATGGGACATGGCTCCCTCCCAGAGAACTTTCACCCCCGCTGTGTTGCCCGGAGGAGGAGGGACAGCCTTTTTATCTGACCTCTGCCCCCTCCCACTCCAACTCAGCCAATACAGACTTCCCTATTACAGTACCCCATTTCCCCAGTCATGCCAGCCCTCCGCCTACGTACTTTCTTTACTTTGCTCCGGGCTTTTCTTTACAGCGTCCCCATTGAGGGAAGCTTACAAAGTAAATGTACATTCACCAGCCACTTTATTAGGTACACCAAAGTGCTGTGGAAATTGTCAGCATTACATAATAATAAACATAATGTCATCCAGTTAGGGTGTTGATCCAATTTAACTTATACATTGTACTAAAATAAGAATAATGTTAAAGTAGTGCAGATGCAGTACAACACTCTTGTGAATGAAGCAGAATGAGGCTGTGGATACACTAATCTGTAGCAACCAATCATATCAGTGTAGTAGCTCTATAAATAAAATCTCCACTGCCACAAGCAAGCCCTTCTGGGTCAATTATACAAGAGAGCCTTCCTGAGAGGCCTGGAATGGGTACTCTGTATGACCTCTAAGCACTCTCAAGGGACCTCAGAGAGGATTACATTAGGTACTTGAGGCTTAGGATAACCACGACTTGTAAAAATCTGTTAATTAAATTCTATGACACTCCCAGAAGAACTCTGAGTGCTCATAAATCATGAGGTTTGTGTTGACTATATTGTATATGTATTTTGCATGGAGCAAAAATATTGTTTGAACCAATTTATTATTGTATATTTAGTGACAGTCAGCTTACAAATCTTTTAGACCCCCTATTCTCTTGAAGTCGGAAAATTTGACATCTTCAACATAGCACAATCATTGCTACCAAGTCTAGCCGATTGAGTATACTTAGTGTCATCTGGCTTACAAATCCCTTAGACCAGTGATATGCAATTAGCGGACCTCCAGCTGTTGCAAAACTACAAGTCCCATCATGCCTCTGCCTCTGGGTGTCATGCTTGTGGCTGTAAAAGTCTTGCTATGCCTCATGGGACTTGCAGTTCTGCAACATCTGGAGGTCCGCTAATTGCATATCCCTGCCTTAGACCAATCAGAGGTATCTGTGCAATAAAAAAAAAAAAAACTATTGATGGTCCTATCGGCAGAGACACCCAAAATGGTGTTTCCAAAAGTGGAATTTATTGAAACACCAATTTTTTTATTTCACCATTTATTTATTTGGTGAAATAAAGCAAATTGATGTTTCAGTAAAGTAGATGACTCCTACCAATTCTAGGAAACATCTCTTTGGGTGTCTCTGCCGATAGGACTATCAACTGGCTTTTTTTGCGCAGTTGGGCTCAGGGATACGTAAGCCAGCTGACACTAAATATACTCAATTGGCTAGAATCGGTAGCAAAGATTTTGCCATATTGAAGATGTAAAATTTTCAGACTTCAAAAGAATAGGCAGTCAAAGCAATTTCTAAACTGACTGCCACTAATTCTTATGTAGCGCACCCACCTCTCCCCAACCTGCATTTAATTAGGCTCCTCGAAGGTAGAGAGAGCCACACCGCACCACAAGCCCGAGTAAAGAGGTTGAGCATTGTTAGTTTTGGGCCTTGTCTGCAGCCAGAGTCAAAGTCCTCCCAAGAATGATCTCACCTCTACCTTAGATAGATGCAAGTCCTCATTTTCCCCAGGAATGTGAATGTCCACACTAGCTGAAAGTCCAACTCAACATTTATTTCACACTGGATAATAAACAGCCTCTTTGAGAGCAGACAGGTTGGAGCGAAGATACAGGACAGCTTAGGTGTGGGAGGAGGTCCAGGCACAAACGTAGCTTAACTCTTTAGACTGTTTAGGTTTTTCAAACAGCTTTGGCGCACGATCTCTGCCACAGACCGTGAGGTTGGTCTCTGTCACAGACCGGGTGAATAAAGTCACTGCCACCGACTTAAAGCGTAGGGTCACTGCCACTGACCTGGGGAATAGGGCCTTGCCCTATAAAGTCACTGCCACTGACTTAGACGAGTAGGGTCACTGCCACTGACCTGAAGAGTAGGGTCACTGCCACTGACCTGGTGAACTTCCTTCTTAAAGTATCTGGCCCATGTCAAGGAGAAAACATCCCTCCGGAGAGTTACCAGAGGCCCTCACCGTCACCACGACTCTGCGCTGGGTCTTCGGAAAGGGTTACCTCCCTGGCCTCCTCATCCTAGATACGGGTCCCCTCGCAAGGCGGCACCCTGGGAGTCCTTGATCCCTAGCGGACCCCAGCCGAAGGTTGCTGGGCCCCGGGCCTTCAAAATAGTACCTCACCCCAGACTGAAGGTGTCTGGGATGGAACAGGAACTCCACCTCCGGGCCGAAGGCACCCGGAGACGACCCTCCTCACGCCCAGGCCGAAGGTGCCTGGGCGCGGACGAACCACACACCCAGGCTGTGAAGGTGCCTGGGCGTGGACCTCGAATGGAAGATGTCCGCTCCTTTTATACCCTCTCCTGACAGGCACAGCAGGTTCCCCGCCCTGCCGTACTACTGCCGAGAGGGGACACAAAAGGCGCAGCCCTGCATTGGTGGTTCAACCCTGGCCCACGGCGACAGCGCCACCCGTAGGCCACAGGGAACTGCGCACCAACACCACCTCCCATCAACAAAAATGGTCCATTAACCCTAACAATCAGTGTGTCTGAGCCTAATTACCACTCAGACACTCCCCTTAAATGGAGCAGCCCGCTACACTTAGAAACACCCATTTGGGTGTCTCTGCCAATTGGAATACCAGCAGGCTTTTTTAGCACAGATGCCTCTTATTAATTCCTGATAACCACCGAGAACCCCTCAGAGAACCCAGGATAAGAACCCCAGAGGCATAGATGGTGACCACCCTGACCTGCATGGAGACAGTTTTTCTCCACCTGTTGAAAGGTTGTGTGTTCCCCATCAATTTGGGTAACCGCAACCTCAACATTTATCAGTCTACTTTTACCTTTTCTCCTCCTACTGTGAAACTACTCTCTATGGCCTTATCGCCTTAACAACTAGCAATTTACCCTGTTTTTCAAATATTCTACTACACTCTCCTGCCTTTCTTTTTCGGGTGGACAACCTAAGCTATACCAAAGATCCCTGGCCAGCAATTCAGGATCCTTCAGGCCATGTTAGACCACCATGCCTTTAGACTTAAATCCTTTAGACCGTTTCTTTTCTTAACCACTTGTCAGAAACCATGAATCAGACAGAGACAGAAGTAAAGTTAATTCACACTTGTTTAATAATAATAATAATAATAATAATAATAATAGTAAATGGTAAACAGAGCAACATAGTCAAATCATAGCCAGAGTTTGCTAACCGGACGGATAGTCAGACAAGCCAGGACATCAGGGGGCCAGAGATCAGCATACTTCAGGACAGGCCAGGAAATCAGGAAACCGGAGAATCAGTGTCAGCCAAGCAAAGTCTTCAATAGGTACACAGGAGAGAGTCTCTGTATGTGTTTTACCAAGGCGAAGGCAGAGATCATCTGGGCTGGACGGCTTAAGTAAGCAGGACTGACAAGCAGAATATCCTCAACAGGTAAGTCACTGTGGAGCGATAGGAGCTGGCAATTAGCCGACAGCTGAGCAACCCGTACGTTGCTGCCTACTTCAGGGTTTAGGGCACACGCATGTACACCTCTCCGCCGGCACCCGCTGTGATTGTACACAGCAGGAGCCTGTCAGCAAGTCCCAGCCAATGATTCATGGTCGGAACATGCTGATCAGTTGAGTACATTCACAGCCCAGAGCTCTGTGTTGACATTCAACACAGAGCTCTGTACACAGGGAATGATCCCTGTGTTTCTCATCCCTGCAAAGCAGGGGTGAGAAACTTAGAGATTAGTTAGTAGAAGCAGCACACTTTACACATAGTTAGGCACATATTTAACCCTTTGATCGCCCTAGATGTTAACCCCTTCCCAGCCAGTATCATTAGTACAGTGATAGTGTATAGTATTATCACTGATCACAGTATTAGTGTCACTGGAGATGTCAGTGCTGGTTAGGCAGTTCCCCGTGAGCATCAGTTAGTGTCAGAATGTATGCCGCACTATTGCAGTCCCATTATAAGTTGTTGATCGCCGCCATTAGTATAAAAAAATAAAAAATTCCAGTATATATACCATAGTTTCATGCAAACCAATCAATACACTTATTAGTATTGATTAGTGATTAGTAGCAGAATACCTTTTTGCCAAAATTTATGAAGAAATGTGATTTTTTAAATTTTGTATTGGATATGTTTTATAGCAGAAAGTAAAATATATTGGTTTTTTTTTTTACATTTTCGGCCTTTTTTTCTTTATGTAGCGGGGTCCTAGATTTAGGGGTAGTGTTTGAGTGGTAGTTATGCTCAAACACCCAAATTGTTAGGACATTATCAACTATTTTTGTCTTCAGGAAGAGTATCGGTGTACCGTTCCCTGTGGCCTGTGGGTGGCGCTGCCATGGTGAGCCAGGGTTGAACCGCTGATACAGTGCTGTGCCTTGTGTGTCCCCTCTCGGCAACCATACAGTGGGCGTGGTCGGCCTGCTGTGTATGCTGGGAGAGGATATAAAAGGGACGGATGCTGCCTGTTTCGTCGTTCGTTGTCGGGAGTCCTACTCCCAGGGAGTGTGTGTTCCTGTCCGCTCTGGGCACTTTTGGCCCAGGGGTGGTGGTCGGTCAATCAGTCCAAGGCACCTTTAACCCTGGGGCTACAACTAAAGGCTTTGGGCCCAGCACCTTTGACAGGGGCCCGCTAAGGATCGAGGAATCTCAGGGTGCCGCCTTGCGAGGGGACCCGCATATTAGACGAGGAGGCCGGGGAAAGACCGTTCCGAGGGACTGGTGAGAAGTCAAAGTGAAGAAAGGGGCCCGGTAACTCTCTGGAGGGATGTCTTCTCCTTACAAAGAGGCCAAGCTTTGAAGACCAAGTTCACCAGGTCTGTGGCAGAGACCAAGTTCACCAGGTCTGTGGCAGAGACCAAGTTCACCAGGTCTGTGGCAGAGACCAAGTTCACCAGGTCTGTGGCAGAGACCAAGTTCACCAGGTCTGTGGCAGAGACCAAGTTCACCAGGTCTGTGGCAGAGACCAAGTTCACCAGGTCTGTGGCAGAGACCAAGTTCACCAGGTCTGTGGCAGAGACCAAGTTCACCAGGTCTGTGGCAGAGACCAAGTTCACCAGGTCTGTGGCAGAGACCAAGTTCACCAGGTCTGTGGCAGAGACCAAGATCACCAGGTCTGTGGCAGAGACCAAGATCACTGGTCTGTGTAGTGATTGTGCATGTAGTTAAAGTACCATTCTGGCTGCTAGTCCCTATCCAGGGAGACTATCCAAATGGGCCAAGTCTGCTTGAGAATCCAAGCAGTGAAGTGTATTACGTTTGTGCCTGGACCTCTCCCACACCTTATGCTGTCCTGTTCTCTCTCCAACCTTTCCTATCAGAGACTGTGCTTTAAAAGAAATAAACTCTACGTTGGAGTTACGGCTGGTGTGGACCTTGAAGTCATTGGGGGAATTAGAGACTTGTCTTTATTGAGCATAGAGATAAGAGCCATTCTCTGAAGAACCTGGCTGTGGAGACCTGTTTCATAACACGCTCAACCTCTTTACACAGGAGGGTACGGGGATATAGCTGGGTGTGCCCTCTCTTCCTGCGAGGAGCCAAGAACAAGGAGAAGAGGGTGGTAGGCGCTATATTTATATCAGAAAAAAAAAAAAAGTGGTGATCAAATGGCACCAAAAGAAAGCTCTATTTGTGTGAAAAAAATTATATAAATTAAATTTGGGTACAGTGTTGCATAAGCGTGCAATCGCCAGTTAAAAAGCGCAGTGCCGTATAGCAAAAAATGGCCTGGTCAGGAAAGGGGTAAAACCTTTGAAGCTGAAGTGGGTAAAGTTAGACACTGTAAATCCTCAACATGGTACAATAATTGCTACCGATTCAAACCAATTACCGGTAAGTATATTTAGTGTCAGTTGGCTTACAAATCCCTTGACTGTCTCTTCTCTTAACCACTTGCCGCCCGCCCTATAGTGGATTGACGTCGGCAAAGTGGTTTTAAAATCCTGACTGGACGTCATATGATGTCCTCAGGATTTTAAGCCGCTGTGCGCCCCCGGGGGCGTGCATCGCGGCGATCGTTGTTGCAGGGTGTCAGTCTGACACCCCGCAACTCCGATCTAGGTAAAGAGTCTCCGACGGAGACTCTTTACCACGTGATCAGCCGTGTCCAATCACGGCTGATCACAGTGTAAACAGGAAAAGCCGGTCATCGGCTTTTCCTCACTCGCGTCTGTCAGATGCGAGTAGAGGAGAGCCAATCGGCTGCTCCTCTGACAGGGGGGGGGTTTGTGCTGATAGATTATCAGCACAGCTCCCCGAGGATGCCCACTGGACCACCAGGGATGCCACTAGACCACCAGGGATGCCACTAGACCACCAGGGAAGCCACTAGACCACCAGGGAAGCCCACCATTAATGGTATGCCACCCTAGACCACCAGGAATAATGGATGCCAATCAGTGCCACAATGGATGCCAATCAATGCCCACAATGGGCACCACTGATTGGCAGGCATTATTGATTGGCATCCATTAGTACAGTACAGTGCCACCTATCAGTGCCCACCCATGCCACCTATCAGTGCCCATCCATGCCCATCCGTGCCACCTATCAGTGCCCATCCATGCCACCTATCCGTGCCCATCAGTGCCCACCCGTGTCGCCTATCTGTGCCCACCCGTGCCGCCTATCTGTGCCCACCCATGCCGCCGATCGTTGCCCACCCGTGCCGCCGATCGTTGCCCACCCGTGCCGTTGATCGTTGCCCATCCGTGCCACCTCATCGGTGCCCATCCGTGCCGCCTTATCCGTGCCCGTCAGTGCAGCCCCATCAGTGCCCATCAGTGAAGGAGAAAACTAACTTATTTACAAAGTTTTGTAACTGAAACAAAAAAAACTTTTTTTTTTTCAAAATTTTCGGCCTTTTTTTTATTTTTTAGCAGAAAATAAATATCCCAGAGGTGATCAAATACCACCAAAAGAAAGCTCTATTTGTGGGGAAAAAATGATAAAAATTTTGTTTGGGTACAGTATAGCATGACCGCGCAATTGTCATTCAAAGTGCAACAGCGCAGAAAGCTGAAAATTGGTCTGGGCAGGAAGGTGTATAAGTGCCCTGTATGGAAGTGGTTAAAGTTGGGCATTATAAATTCTCAACATGGCACAATCAATGCTACCGATTCTAGACAGTGCCAGCTAGCTTACAAAACCATTAGACCACATCTTATCTTGAAGTTGGGCATTTTAAATCCTCAACATGGCACAATCATTGCTACCGATTCTAGACAATTAAGCATATTTAGTGTGAGCTAGATTACAAATCCCTTAGACCATGTGTTATCTTGAAGTCTGGTATTTTAAATCCTCTACATGCAAAATCATTGCACCGATTCTCGCCAACAGGGTTAGATTTTACTTATTAAGCAGCTCATCTCCAAGCATACAAAGCATAGACCACACTCTCTGGGGGTGGCTGCAAACTGAAATTGTTTGCTGACTATTGAACTGAGATCAATAGCACACACAGCCTTTGAATAGCCCTGCTCCACTCCGACAAAAGCAAATGTGTGCTTTGTGAGCACTTTAAAAACTAATTAAGGCTGATGACCATGCGTTGTTCTTTCCATCAACAGACAGGACCACAATGCCCTCCTTTGATACAACGTATCAGTCAGACCCCTTGGAATATAATACTGATGTACCAGATGCAAGGTTATAACTCCCATGTTCTCCATCTGTGCTTATTTTTACTCTGAATTGAGCAGAGTTTAGCAAATATAGCCATCGTTATTATAAAATTATAGACAAACCTAGGCTGAAATTAGCCTGAAATATGGGACCTACTAAAAGTGACACTATCAGATGCCTAAAAAGTAATCTAGCAGCACCTTCCATGGAATAAAAGTATTATGTTCATTAATTTTCCTCCTAGCGCTGCAGCCTCCTTAAAGCCAAAGTGCTGATAAAATCATAAACCGAAGATACAGCACAAGGGACTTAATTTACAGTCAGTAAGTCGTATCGCTTGTTCTAATTCTGCTTTTGTTAGGGAAAATCTTCCTCAGTACTACCCCCCCCCCCCCCCGGTTTAATAATCCAGCGCAGCGGGGTTAATAAAACCAACCAACCTGTCACCAAACTGTCATTAGGAGATGCCCTCTCTTTCCGGCCAGATCTGCCATTCATAGAAGCTGTACTACTGGAGGGGAGGGGGCAGGGCAGTGGAAGCTGGTGTTTCTTTTGGGGGGGGCGGCAAACAACCACCCATCCCCCCGAGCGGCACCCCCCCACTGTTTGCTGGTCGCAAAACTCACCTGGTTTACTGTGAACTATTTATTGGTTGAAATGTCTGAACCCTGGGTGTCAGAGGTGTCAAGAGACTTGCAAGGTCAGGGCAACCATTGAGGTACAGTATCTTTAAGCGGCCCTCATGGGGGTAGCGCTACATTAGGGAAGGAACCAATAAATAAAGCATTAGTGAATTAGCCTTTTTAGCACTGCATGAGCTGCTATGTCCGTTGCCACTGGAACCCTCTGCTGACATATTCCATCCTAATACTCAACACTCAAAAAAGATCCAACCTTACAAAAACCTTTGAGTCAACATACACTTGATCTTTGTTACATTATTTTTTGGGCCTAATGAAGGGGGCAGGGTTACTGTCCCTGAAATGCATTGGCTTTTGCAAAAAAACTACTATTGGAATAAATTAGTGTTTGGATTTGAGTATCACGGTGTGACGGTTCTAAATCCACTTATCTCTACTACAAACCAAGGTGACCTTGGAAGCCCTTCAGTGTGCAGAAGCTGCCATCCCAAAATCCAGACACAATATATTCACTACACTACTGTCATATCACTGGATGAAAACAATAAAATAAAGAAACTAAACTGCGAGTTGCTCCAGAGTCCCAGCCTACACCTCAACCTTCTCCCTTCTCTATCACTCGTATATTAGAGACTTCATCATCATCTTCTGTAAGCTCTTGGCACTTGATCAGAAGGGGGAGTAGAACTCGTGCACAATCACACCTTCTGACACTGAAGATCTAATATAAAAATCAATGAGCCACAACTAAGGGAAATCATTGTCAGAGGATGTAAAGGGAGCTTTCATGATAGACTACGGGTTTTGCTGACATTTAAAAAAGACCAAGCGCATATAGTCTAATATTAAGTAGGTTTATTGACTTTTACCTTTTAACTGGAGTTCTCTTATAACTGCACTGCTGTGCAATGAAGATCCAATATCAGTCTCCGTCTCACTCCTCAAGCCCAGGGGAATGATTACTGGACTCACTAATAAAGCTATCAGACTTTTCATTAGGAATGTGTCACTCTTGACTCATCATGCTGTGCTCATCAATCACCATTGTGCTGTACACAGTTGACCATCATTCACAGTTGTTGTCTGTCCACGGGTGGCCATTCATATATGTTTCTGAACATCTTCCAGTTACCTTGATGTCACATGTCAATCAAGCTTGATGTGTCATATTCAAAAAATCCCTAATAACCTTATAAAATCAAAAAAATAAAATAAAATTTTTTTTATACATTCTACAATAATCTATATTTATCCATTTTGTTTTAAATAGTGACATTGTTAGGGATAAGTCCAAAATTTGGTCAAAACTGAAAATGTCTATGGTGGGCACTGGGCAGGGTCAATCTTATCAAGATGATCTTTATGCTGCAACTTTTGTACATTCTTCATAATACCACCATGGTGGTCCCACTGAAAATCTTTAGAATCATCAATTCTTTATTCCGAGCTTTTCTCTGGCTTAACAAACCCCCTAGAATTAAATTAGATCAGCTACAGAAACCTAAGGAGCTGGGGGGCTGGCCCTCCCAAATCCATGGCTATATTATTTGGCTGCTCAATTACAACACATTGCCCGAGCTATATCTGAGAGGACGGCCACAGGGGGGGGGGGTTGGGGACCCAGCAGTTGCCCTATTGCAGCACACTTCTGGCGCAGGTAGTGTGGTCACAGGTCTTGAAGCATTGCAATTTGCCAAGTCGAACAAGCTCTTCCCCACCTATGCTTTGATCAAAGAATTTGGAATAAAACTCGTCAATTGCAAGAGGTTGAGGGCTTTACAGGTCATAGCCCGATCTGGAACAATCAGTATTATGGGGAACTGCTTCTTCTGAATTGTGCGGAACGCTGGAGGAGATGTGCAGTCACTCACTTGGTCCACATTTTTTCCAATGGCTGTTTGATGTCTTTTGTGGAACTACAGGAAAAGTTCGGACTGCCTGGATCTATGCACTTCTATTATTTGCAGTTAAGCCACGCTGTCAAGGCTCATGCGGGAAACAACCCATGGATATTATCCTCTGCCCCGATCTTTCATTATGTGATGGGGGTGTCCTGCTTTAAGGCATTTATCTATAGAACGTATGCCATGTTGCTCTCCTCTTTTTTGCCAGGCTTTCCCGCGAAGGTGATATCTAATTGGGAGAGGGATGTGGGTGTATTTGAGGAGGATCAATGGGAGGAAGCATTACTAGCAATACAGGGATGCTCACTCAACGCTGCCCAACGCCTGTCACAATTGTACATCTTGTTGAGGGTAAACTTCACGCCTGCTAAATTGCATAGAATGGGTCTTGGAGAAGATGATAATTGCCCCAGGTGTGCTAGAGATCACGGAGACCTTATCCATTTACTATGGCGGTGCCCCAAGTTACACCTTTATTGGAGGGGAGTCCTTAAAACCATTGGGGAGGCATTTTTGGTGGAGATTCCTCAAGACCCTAAGGTCTGTATCTTGGGTATTGTGGATGATTTACCACTTGAAGATAACCCGAAAAAGGCCATTAGTAGAGCCCTTTTCCAGGCCCGTAAACTCCTCCTTCACCATTGGAAGGCAAGTGAACCTCCTAGGTTAAGTGAATGGATAGCTCAGATGGGATCCACTTTACTTTTGGAGAAATATATTTATCAACACAGAGGCCGACAGGGGACGTTTGAACTGTTATGGGCTCCTTGGCTGAATACCCCGGGGCTGTCCTGCTTGAATTAATGCTGGACAGGCTGCTTCTTTAGGCTGTTCATTAGAAGGGTATGGGTGGTTGGCAGAACTGTACAATAAAATGTCTGTTATTTGTGTAGCAACCGGCCCTCTTTCTCCACTGTCAATGGCTCGCTCACAGGAGAAAAAGGCACACAGTCCCCACCATGCCCGTACCCCATGGTTTGGAGAGGTTAAGCACACTTATTTCCACTTACGGGTCTTGCAGCAGGGTTCCCCTCAAAGTTGGTTTCCGTCCCTAGGATGTAAGGACAAAGTCTCTATATCCCCAGTAACTCCAAGGTCCACACCAGCGTCAACTCCAACATAGAGTTTATTTCTTTCTTCATGCATGAACATCCACAAAGTTGAGGAGAAGAGAAAGGTGTTAGGAAGACAGATCAATTCAGGCACTCTTGTTTCTTCGCCACTCGATCCCGAGTGGGTATAGCTCACCCAGATAGTCACCCAAAGGCACTAGCAGCCGGCGTGTAACTCGAACAGTCTATTAGATTCCCTGATGGATGCGTTCAGGAGGTCCTCTGCCACAGAATCTATGGTGTCCCGAACCTCCTAATGGTCCTGTTGTTTACATCCCTGTTTTCGGATGGATGACATCCCTCCAGAGAGTTTCTGGGCCCCTTCCTTCACTGTGATCTCTCACCAGTCCTTTGGAACGGTCCTCCCCCAGCCTCCTCTTCTAGAAACGGGTCCCCTCGCAAGGCGGTACCCTGGGATTCCTCCTCCCGAAGTGGGCTCCAGCTAAAGGTGCTGGGCCCAGGGCTGAAGTTGCAGTCCCAGGACTAAAGGTGCCTGGGACTAAAGTGCACGTGGCTCCATGGCCTGGAGGGCCACGCGCCACGCACCAGGACGCCGACTCTGGAACCAAGAAAAACTGACCCCTCCCAGGCGGCGTCTGCCTCTTATCCTCTCCCGGCATGCACAGCAGGCAGACCACCCCCACTGCACGGCTGCCGAGAGAGGACACCCAATCGCTACTCCATCATCTGTGGTTCAACCCCGAGTACAAGTGACAGCGCCACCCACACTTCTAAGGGGGACTGCACGCCAGGTGAAACAGCAGCAAGGCAGAGTCCAGCAATTGAAAGATTCGAGCCAACTACCACTCGAATCACCCCTAAATTTAGCATAGCAGTCCCTAAATTTAGGACCCACGCTACATTTGGATCAGTTTGGGGACACGATATTGAGGCCTGATTTATCATATATTTGCTGTGTGGTGGTTTATGGAATGTGAGAGAATTTTAGTATTTTACAGTTTTTATTGTTTCAATGTTTTATGGAATGATTGTTTACTTTCTGCATATGTATGTAAACTTTTGCTTACTATATGTGTCAATAAACATCCTTTTTGAGAAAAAAAAAATAGTGACATTGTTCAAATTCCTTTAGCTATTATTATCTTTTTTTCTATGCCTCCATTTCTTAAACCTACATACCGTACTATAGGTATAAGTTTATATACTGTAAATCCATTAGCATTGGAATAACCTAAGGCTATAGGGTTTTGCAGCAAAAGCTTAAGGGCCCACGTAGACAATGAAGAATTAATACTCAAAAATACTCAATTATGGGCCATCCCATAATGCTCATTTTCATCACTATTGCTTCATTATACTAGTTTATCAAAATAACAAATCCAAGGGTTAAAGGGTTTAGGCCCCTTTTATGCGGATGTTCCGATCAGTTCATTTTTGACCCACAATTACATGGATCAAAAATTGAATGCCATGTATTCCTATTGGAATACAGAAGTAAGCATATAGACAGCTTTTTCAGGTTTTTCGCACCAAAATAAAAAAATTGGCATCTGAATGTGGGTGGATATAGGTGGACGCAAGTCGGCTTACATCTAGATTACATGTTTCTCTTTCCCTCCTTCATAAAATGGAGAAAAAATTAGAACGGATATGAATGTCACTTATGTGACATCTGTATTCATTCCGATTCAACTCAGCAGGGGATTAGTCTAGAATTCCCTTTTGAGACAGAACAGTGGATGCCTGTTTAACCACTTCAATACAGGGCATTTATACACCCTTCCTGCCCAGATCAATTTTCAGCTTTCAGCGCTCTCACACTTTGAATGACAATTACTCAGTCATGCTACATTGTATCCAAACAAAATTTTTATCATTTTTTTCTCACAAACAGAGCTTTCTTTTGGTGGTATTTAATCACTGCTAGGTTATTTATTTTTTGCAATATAAGCAAAAAAAGAGAGAAAATTTTGAAAAAAACCCCACTTTTTTTAGTTTCTATCTTAAAATTTTGCAAAGAAATAATTTTTCTTCATAAATTTGGGCCAAAATGTATACTGCTACATATCTTTAGTAAAAAAAAACCAAATTAGTGTGTATTATTTGGTCTCTGTGAACGTTATAGAGGCTACAGGCTATGGTGCCAATCATTAAAAATTGATCACATCTGATCACACCTGATGTACTGACGGCCTATCTCATTTCTTGAGACCCTAACAAGCCAGGAAAGTACAAATACCCCCCAAATGACCCCTTTTGGAAAGTAGACATTCCAAGTAAGAGGCATGGTGAATTTTTGGAAGTTGTAATTTTTTCCCACAATTCTTGGGAAAATTAAGAATTTTTTCATTTTTTTTTATTTTTACATAAAATTGTCATAATAACAAGTTAGTTCTCTCACACAGCACATGCATACTTACAATGACACCCCAAAATACATTCTGCTGCTCCTCCTGAGTATGGCGATACCACATGTGTGAGACCTTTACACACCCTGGCCACATACAGAGGCCCAACATGTAAGTAGCACCTCCAGGCATTCTAGGAGCAGAAATTAATTACACATCTCATTAGATGACAACCTATCACATTTTTGAAGGCCCTGGAGCACCAGGACAATGGAAACGCCCACAAAATGACCCCATTTTGGAAAGCTAACACCCCAATGTATAATCTATGAGACATAATGAGTCTTTTGAATGGTTCATTTTTTTCCAGAAGTTTTTGGATGAATGTGGAAAAAAAATGAAAACGCATTTTTTTTTACACAAAGTTGTCCATTTATAAGATATTTCTAACACATAGCTTGTACATAGCAAAAATGACACCCCAAAATACGTTCTGCTACTCCTCCTGAGTATGGCAATACCACATGTGTGAGACTTTTATACAGCCTGTCCAAATACAGAGGCCCAACATTGAAGTAGCACCTTCAGGCGTTCTAGAAGCATAAATTACACATCTAATCTCTCAACCACCTGTTACAATTTCACACGCAAATTCCTGCCAACCTATCACATTGTTGAAGGCCCTTCATATTTCTAACCCATAGCATGTACTGTACATACCAATTACAAACCAAAATACATTCTTCTGAGCAAAGAGTAAAGAAAATATTACCTGCAGTTTTAGTAGTGCAGTGGTCCATAGAGGAGAGCATCGGTCCAGGTAGCAGGCGGATGTGGTCAGCAGCAGCGAAAGGATCGTCCATGCAGCAGGCAGGAATACTGTCCATAGTACATGCAGCAGGCAGGAATACTGTCCATAGTACATGCAGCAGGCAGAGATGTGGTTAGTTCAGCCAGAGTATTGGTCCAGGCAGCAGGCAGGACCATCATGTTTAGGGCCTCGGTCAGGAAAGAATGGAGACAGGGGTAGAGGCTTCTCCCACCCAAATCGCTTTGAAGCCTCCGGGCAACCAGACCCTGTTCTGGGAACACAGAAAACCAAAAACTGGTTTTCTCAACTCAGAACTCTATTCTGGAGCCCCTCACATATGTGAGACCCCTGTGTAGCAGGGTGAAAGATCAGTCCAAGGGGCAGGCAAAAACATGGTCAACAAGCCGAGGCCAGTGCAGGTAAAAGGTAGAAATAGACGGTAGGCAGAGGCATAGTCGATACAGTCCAGGGTCAGTTCATGTGAAAGGCAGAAACATGGTGGATAAACAATGCAGACGACAGGCAGAGGCATAGTCGATACAGTCCAGGGTCCAGGGTCAGTTCACGTGAAAGGCAGAAACATGGCGGATAAACAATGCAGACGGCAGGCAGAGGCATAGTCGATAAACAGGCCAGGGTCAGTTGAGTTGAGGCACTAGGTTGGTTGGTTGAGGCAGCAGGGAAATAGTCAGCACAGAAATTGAAACCGGGGAAGTGGCAGTCTTATAGAAATTTTGGCTAATAATTTTCGAGAGTGTGATATCGCTTGTAGCATTTTCCGATACATAGGCCAGGTTGGGAGGGACAGTCGGGACAATGGTAACTGGTGTCTTTCCTAATTCCACTTTTGCTGCACACCCGACATTTTTTTTGGCGTCTTCTTCCGGTTGCTGATGGTGGGATATGGTCAAGAAAATGGCGCTCATGCAGTCTGCTGACACAATCGGAGCGAATGCTTTGTGGGGCGGAGCCTTGCTGATACATCAGGGCAGTGACAACATTTTCGATAAATCTGATAAAGGGGATGGGCATTTCTGTTGATTTTTGATAAGTGACGTATGCATTATAAAGGGCCATATGGAAGAAGTATATTGCAACTTTTTTGTACCAGAATATAGACTTTCGTGTTGAAAGATAGGGCTGCAGCATTTGATCGTTTAAATCCACCCCCCCCATTAACTTATTGTATTCATTGATACAGCAAGGCTTTTGAACGGTACCGCGTCTTCTGTGAAGTTCCACCGAGGTGTCATTGTGGATAGTGGACATGATGTAAACATCTTTCTTATCCCTCCACTTCACGGCCAACACTTCCTCGTTCCTCAGGCTTGCCGATTCCCCCCTTTGTAGCCTTGTGGTGACTAAACTCTGTGGGAAGCCTTTCCTGTTTTTTCTTGAAGTACCACAGGCCAAAGTGTCCTTCAGGAATAGGTGGCGAAAAAGGGGCAAACTAGTATAGTAATTGTCCATGTATATATGATACCCCTTTTGGAGGAGTGGGAATGCCAACTCCCATACAATTTTCCCGCTTATTCCCATATACGATGGACACTCAGGGGGCTGGAGCTGGGAGTCTTTGCCTTCGTACACACGAAAGGCATTCACATATCTGGAGGAGCTCTCACAGAGCTTGTTGAGTAGGGATGAGCTTCGTGTTCGAGTCGAACATACGTTCGACTCGAACATCGGCTGTTCAATCGTTCGACGAAGATCGAACGATTTGGGCCGTTCGCGCCAAATTCGAGTGACGCGAACGGCCCACAATGCACTACGCCATCGCAGTGTCATCCAGGCGCTGTGATTGGCCAAACATGCACTGTGACCCCGCATGCTTGGCCAATCACAGCGCCGGCAGCGAGGAGAGCAATGATTGGCCACAGGCAGGATGCCTGTGGCCAATTATTCTTGAGGGGGTTTAGTACACGCCCCACACTATAAAAGGCCGCCAGCGCGGCGGCCTTGTGTAGTGTGTTCCGGAGCAGGGAAAGAGAAGCATAGGCAGGGACAGTGTCATTTTTTTTCCTTTACTAATCCTGGATTCCTTGTGTTTAGGGACAAATAAGGATAGGTAGGGAGAGTGTCAGTGTGTTATTCTGTGCTAAACCTTGTTTGTAGGGACAGAGAGGTACAGTGAGGGAAAGTGTCAGTGTGCTATTCTGTTCTAAACCAATCTTGCTGAACCATATTTGAATTCCTTGAGTTTAGGGACAGAGAGGTACAGTGAGGGAAAGTGTCAGTGTGCTATTCTGTGCTAAATCTTGTTTGTAGGGACAGAGTAGGACAGTGAGTGAAACTGACAGTGTGCTATTCTGTTCTAAACCAATCTTGCTGAACCATATTTGAAATCCTTGAGTTTAGGGACAGAGAAGGACACTCGTGGAAACTATCAGTGTGCTATTCTGTGCTAAATCTTGTTTGTAGGGACAGAGTAGGACAGTGAGTGAAACTGACAGTGTGCTATTCTGTTCTAAACCAATCTTGCTGAACCATATTTGAAATCCTTGAGTTTAGGGACAGAAAAGGACACTCGTGGAAACTATCAGTGTGCTATTCTGTGTTAAATTTTGTTTGTAGGGACAGAGTAGGACAGTGAGTGAAACTGACAGTGTGCTATTCTGTTCTAAACCAATCTTGCTGAACCATATTTGAAATCCTTGAGTTTAGGGACAGAGAGGTACAGTGAGGGAAAGTGTCAGTGTGCTATTCTGTTCTAAACCAATCTTGCTGAACCATATTTGAAATCCTTGAGTTTAGGGACAGAGAAGGACACTCGTGGAAACTATCAGTGTGCTATTCTGTGCTAAATCTAGTTTGTAGGGACAGAGTAGGACAGTGAGTGAAACTGACAGTGTGCTATTCTGTTCTAAACCAATCTTGCTGAACCATATTTGAAATCCTTGAGTTTAGGGACAGAGAAGGACACTCGTGGAAACTATCAGTGTGCTATTCTGTGCTAAATCTAGTTTGTAGGGACAGAGTAGGACAGTGAGTGAAACTGACAGTGTGCTATTCTGTGCTAAACCAATCTTGCTGAACCATATTTGAAATCCTTGAGTTTAGGGACAGAGAGGTACAGTGAGGGAAAGTGTCAGTGTGCTATTCTGTTCTAAACCAATCTTGCTGAACCATATTTGAAATCCTTGAGTTTAGGGACAGAGAAGGACACTCGTGGAAACTATCAGTGTGCTATTCTGTGCTAAATCTTGTTTGTAGGGACAGAGTAGGACAGTGAGTGAAACTGACAGTGTGCTATTCTGTGCTAAACCAATCTTGCTGAAGCATATTGCAAATCCTTGTGTTTAGGGACAGAGAAGGATAGTCAGGGGACAGTGTCAGTGTCATTGTTGCTAAGCCTCCTGCACAGTATACACCTGAAGGTAGCCCTTATTGCTGTTTTTCCCATCTCCCTGCAGGCCATCCATTAAAATGTCTGGAAGGCAAACAAGGAGAGGCAGACAGACAGGAGGCAAAAAAAGAGGGCAAGCAGGCTCTGTGTCTGGGGGCAACAGTGCTGGTCGTGGACGCGGTGCATTGTCATCAGCACATGGCCATGGGACACGCTTGTCCTTCTTTTCGGCAGCTGGACATGTTGAGCCACATCATGCCGAAGACTTGGTAGAGTGGATGACCAAGCCCACCTCATCCTCCTCATCCTCTCTCACCCAGGCTCAGGGTACTGGCAAAGCAGCTGCCAAAGCGTCCTCTTCTCTGGTATCATTATCTTCATTAGTCAATCCTTCCCTAGACCCACCATGTCCTCCTCCTGAGGAGTCCCCCGAACTGTTTGAGCACAGTGTTGGGTACATGCTCCAGGAGGATGCCCAGCGTTTGGAAGGATCTGATGATGATACCCAGATAGAGGAAGGCAGTAGCGTGAGAGCAGAGAGAGGGGATGCTCAAGAAGGACACCAATCTGGCAGTCATGCTCCAGCAGCTGCAGCATACTGCCAGATTGGCTCCAGTGATGAGGAGGGAGGGGATGATGAGGTCACTGACTCCACGTGGGTGCCTAATAGGAGAGAGGAGGAGGAGGAGGATGAGGAGGAGGCACATCTCCAATGAGGCAGGATGCCCTTGGGTGGCCAGCGTATGGGCAGCACACCGACGGAATCACACCGCAGAGCTCCGCCTGTGCAGGGCGCTGCCTCTGCCCGTCATTCAAAAAGTTCTTTGGTGTGGGCCTTTTTTGAGGCGAGTACATCAGATCGCACAGCTGCTGTTTGCAACATATGTCTCAAGCGTATATCGCATGGCCAAAACATCAGCCGCTTGGGCACCACATGCTTGATCAGACATATGTTGACCTGCCATGCAGCTCGTTGGCAAGCCTACCTTAAAGACCCACACCAAAGAACAAAGCTGACCTCTTCTTGCACCGCATCAGCTGGGATCTCCAACCCCACTATACCTTCAGTCCTCTCTGAAACCTGCTCTGAGAGGAATGAAAGTGTAGAATTAGGTGTGTCACAGCCAAGTACTTGCGGGCACTCTGCTAGCAGTACACCGACGTCCGATTCTAGCAGGCAAATTTCCCTGCCCCAGCTGCTGGACCGTCGAAAGAAGTTCACTCCCAGCCATCCACATGCCCAGCGGTTGAATGCTAGCTTGGATAAATTGCTAGCGCTTCAACTGCTGCCTTTTCAGTTGGTAGACTCGGCCCCCTTCCGTGAGTTTGTGCAATGTGCGGTTCCTCAGTGGCAGGTTCCCAAACGCCACTTTTTCTCACGGAAGGCGATTCCGGCTCTCTACAGGCATGTGGAAGGCAATGTCTTGGCCTCGCTGGACAGGGCGGTCAGCGGTAAGGTGCATATTACCGCTGGCTCATGGTCCAGCAGGCATGGACAGGGACGTTACCTTTCTTTCACGGCCCATTGGGTCACTCTTTTGGCAGCTGGGAAGGATGCAGGACAAGGTGCAGTAGTGTTGGAGGTTGTTCCACCGCCACGCCTCCAAAATGCTACTACTGGTTGTGACACACCTCTCTCCTCCACCCCCTCCTCTTCTTCTTCCTCCATGGCCTCTTCCTGTGGTTTGTCCTCGGAACCAGCGGTGCTCCGTAAGCGTTCAAGGGGCTACGCAAGTACGCAGGCAAAAAGATGCCATGCCGTGCTTGCGCTGGTGTGTTTGGGGGACAGGAGCCACACTGGGGCAGAGGTCCTGTCTGCTCTGCAGGGGCAGGCCGAGAGGTGGTTGACGCCACGCCAGCTTAAGCCAGGAATGGTGGTTTGCGACAATGGCACCAACCTCCTCTCCGCCCTCCGACAGGGACAACTGACCCATGTGCCCTGTATGGCTCACGTCCTTAACCTGGTGGTGCAGCGGTTCTTGGGCAGGTACCCGGGCTTACAGGATGTCCTGAGGCAGGCCAGGAAAGTCTGTGTTCATTTCCGCAGATCTTATAATGCCAGTGCTCGCCTGGCTGAGCTGCAAAAGGAGTTGAACCTGCCCAAGAACCGCCTTATATGTGACATGCCCACCAGGTGGAACTCAACGTTGGCCATGCTGCAGCGGCTGCACACGCAACAGAGGGCCATCAATGAGTACCTGTGCGACTACGGCACCAGGACAGGGTCAGGGGAGCTCAGGTTTTTTTCACCACGCCAGTGGGGCATGATCAGGGATGCATGCACTGTCCTGGCACCATTTGAGGAGGCCACGAGGATGGTGAGCAGTGACAGTGCATGCATCAGTGACACTGTACCTCTTGTCCACCTGTTGGAGCACACGCTGCATGGAATAATGGACAGGGCACTTGAGGCAGAACAGAGGCAGGAAGAGGAGGACTTCCTTGCCTCTCAAGGCCCCCTTTACCCTGACAGTGTTCCTTCTGTCCCACCCATCGCACAGGAAGAGGAGGAGGAGGAGGAGGAGGAGGAGGATTGTGTCAGCATGGAGGTGGAAGCTGGCACTCAGCATCATCAGCAGCAGTCTTTTAGGGATGATTTACAGTCCCAAGAAACCAGTGGACTTGTACGTGGCTGGGAGGAGGTGGCTGCGGATCATGTCGTCCTTAGTGACCCAGAGGACTCCGGACTGAATGCCTCAGCTAACCTACGCTGCATGGCCTCCCTGATCCTGCAAAGTCTGCGGAAGGATCCTCGTATTCTTTGGATCAAGGAGAGGGACCATTACTGGCTGGCCACTCTCCTTGATCCACGGTACAAGGGTAAGGTTGCGGACCTTATGTTACCGTCGCAGAGGGAGCAGAGGATGAGACAACTCCGGGAGGCCTTGCAGAAAGGTCTGTGCAACGCGTTCCCAGAGACTGGGAGGTTACAAACTCCTGGACAACGAGTTGCTGAGGCTTCGGGCAGTCAAAGAAGGAGCGGTGGGGAAGGTGGCCGTCTGACCGATGCGTTCAGACAATTCTTTAGTCCGCAGCCCCAAAGTATGATCGTTTCCAGCAACCATCGCCAGCGTCTGATATACATGGTGCAGGAATACCTAGGGGCAAGGTCAGACTTGGACACCTTCCCCACCGAAAATCCTCTGGCTTACTGGGTCTTGAGGATGGATCACTGGCCAAGGCTTGCACAGTATGCAATTGAGCTATTGGCCTGTCCTGCATCCAGCGTTCTTTCAGAACGCACATTCAGTGCTGCTGGAGGATTTGTCACGGATCACAGGGTGCGCCTGTCCACCGACTCGGTTGATCGACGGACATTCATCAAGATGAACCAGTCTTGGATCACCACCAGCTACCACACACCTGATGCTGATATAACAGACTAATTGATTTTAAAATGTCACATCCCTTCAAGACTGATGCTGATGCTGAGTTCTTGTGCTGTTATGTTGACTAGCTATCCTCCCCCTCCTCCTCAATGATTCGATTAATGATGATAGCTTGGAAGATCATTTTGGTTTATGGGTGCCGCCACCAGTGGCTAAGGCCCAATTTTTCAGCCCCTGTTTAACAGGGGCGTGTAATTACAATTTTTGATGCAATACTTTGCAACAGGCCTCATTGCTGTGCTCCAAGTACAGTATCTGTGAGGGGTTGCAGTGTTGTGCCACCAGTGCCTAAGGCCCAATTTTTCAGCCCCTGTTCAACAGGGGCATGCAATTATAATTATTGATCTAATAATTCACAGCAGGGCCCATTGCTGCACCCACCAAGAGTAACTGTCAGGCCTTACAGTGTTGTGTCAACACCACCACCACCACCACCACCACCAAAGGCCCAATTTTTCAGCCCCTGTTCAACAGGGGCATGCAATTATAATTATTGATCTAATAATTCACAGCAGGGCCCATTGCTGCGCCCACCAAGAGTAACTGTCAGGCCTTACAGTGTTGTGGCACCAGCACCACCATCAAAGGCCCAATTTTTACTACCACTGTTCAACAATTATATGTTATTACAATTCCTGATATAATAGTTGACAGCAGGGCGTTCCAGCACCCACCAAGAGTAACTGTGAGTGCTTACAGTGTTGTGCCAACACCAACACCTAAGGGGCCAATTTCTGCAGAGTATATACGGCAGGTCCCTACTTTCAAACATCCAACTTACAAACGACTACTACTTGCAAACGGAAGAAGACAACAGGAAGTGAGAGGAAATCTACCCCTTGGAAGGAAAATTCTCTCCTGTAAGAATTAATATGGGAGAAAGGTGTCTCCTCTCTACTGATGCTTTATCACCAATCCTTGTTTCAATAAAAACACCACATTTCAAAATCAGTTGTCATTGGGACGCAAAGTGAGGTGAAATGTTCTGAACAGGGGCACAGACAGCAAAACAAATGTTACAGGGGTGATAACCCTTCCCTATGTTTTCCAAAAAGCTTAAAAATAGGTATTTGGGCTGGAGCTACACTTAAACAATGTAGCTGTTCAAAATTACAAACAGATTCAACATAAGAACAAACCTACAGTCCCTGTCTTGTATGCACCGCCTGTATACGGCTGTTCAGAGTATATAGGGCCTTTTTTATTTTGTGTGCGGGGTTCCCCTTAATATCCATACAAGACCCAAAGGGGCTGGTAATGGGCTGGGGTAGGGGGGGGGGGGGGGTGATGGGGTAGCTATGCCATTTTTCTTAAAGATTTTCATCCATATTACCAGAACCAGACATTACATTAAAGCCGCAAGCAGTTTTAAATGGCTTTTTTTTCCTTTAGAAATGTAATTTTGTGCAGGGACAGTTCTAAACACGGGAAACACGTGGCACTTCACAGGCATACTTTAGACACCCCCCAGGTACAATATTTAAAGGAATATTTGACTTTTTTTTTTCACTTTATGCATCATTAAAATGACTGCTCCCGGAAAACGTCCGTTTTTAAAACTTCTTTTTGCATGTCCCCTGGTGCAGAACCCGGGTTCCCAAACTCTGTTTAGGACAATAACATGGATAATAGTCGTTATAATTAGCACTTTAGAATCCGAACGTTCGCATCCATTGTATTTAATAGGGTTCTAATGTTCGTGCAAACTTTCGGTCCGTTCGCGGGTTCTGGTGCGAACCGAACCCGGGGGTGTTCGGCTCATCACTATTGTTGAGCTTCAAGCCGTACCTCGCCCTCTTACTGGAAATATACTGCTTGATTCCCAGCCGGCCTGTGAAATGGACCAGGGATTCGTCCACAGAGATGTTCTGTTCCGGGATGTAAAGTTCGGCAAACCTCTTATTAAAAAAATCTATTAGGGGGCGAATTTTAAACAATTTATCAAAGTCCGGATGATTTCGCGGGGGGGGGGGGGGCACTGCGAGTTGTCACTGAAATGCAGGAACCGCATGATCATGTCAATGCGGGACCTGGACATCACAGCTGAAAAAATTGGCATATGGATGATGGGCTTTTTAGACCAATATGAATGAAGTTCATTTTTTTTTGTAAGCCCCATGTTCAGTGTAAGGCCTAAAAATAATCTAAGCTCCTCCATTGTTAGGGGTCTCCATTCGAAAGGGTGGGCATAGCATGAGTTGGGGTTGTTTTGTATGTAATGACGAGCAAAAAGATTTGTTTGGTCTAAGATTCTTTGAAGGAACTCATCAGGGAAAAATACATTTAAAAAATAAATTTCAGAGAAACCTTCGGTGTTGGCCTGCACACCTGGCTGTTCTGTGAAAGGGGGGATTGTGGCTGACCCTGTGCTAGAAGGCAGCCACAATGGGTTGGCCAAGGCGTCCGGAAGATGGGTTTGGGCCCTTCTTCCTCGGCGTGGAATTCCAGAGCTTGTACTGGGCCTTTCCTCCTGGGGTCTAGCAGCGCTTATACTGGGCCTCTCCTCCTGGGGTCTAGCGCCGTTGGCATTTGCTGATTGGCCATTGGGGTGTTCGGTGCTGCTGGTAGCTGCCTGGAGTTCAGACCGTCTTCTTTCTGGCCGGACTACTTCCTCCTCCGTTTCGGATGTACTGCTTTTGGGGGGCTCGTATTGCGAATCGGAATCAGAACTGTACTGGGGCGGTGAGAGCTCCCCGCTGCTCTCATCGCTCTGGGTTAGAAATTGGTATGCCTCTTCTGGGGTGTATAATCTTCTGGACATGGTGGCTGTATTACAGGGCTGCACGAAAGGGACTAATTGGCTGTATGTCAGCTAGAAATTCGCTGTGCGTCAGGCACTGCTGGGCTCACGGGACAGGTACTCCTGATGGAGGTGACGGGTACTCCTGATGGAGGTGACGGGTACTCCTGATGGAGGTGACGGGTACTCCTGATGGAGGTGATGGGTACTCAGGTACTCCTGATGGAGGCGACAGGTACTCTTGATGGGGGGTGACGGATACTCAGGTACTCTTGATGGGGGGTGACGGGTACTCAGGTACTCTTGATGGGGGGTGACGGGTACTCAGGTACTCTTGATGGGGGGAGATGGGTACTCAGGTACTCCTGATGGAGGCGACAGGTACTCCTGGTGGGGGTGACGGGTACTCAGGTACTCTTGATGGGGGGTGATGGGTACTGAGGTACTCTTGATGGGGGGCGACGGGTACTCAGGTACTCCTGATGGAGGTGACAGGTACTCCTGGTGGGGGTGACGGGTACTCAGGTACTCTTGATGGGGGGTGACGGGTACTCAGGTACTCTTGATGGGGGGTGACGGGTACTCAGGTACTCTTGATGGGGGGTGACGGGTACTCAGGTACTTTTGATGGGGGGTGACGGGTACTCAGGTACTTTTGATGGGGGGTGACGGGTACTCTTGATGGGGTGACAGGTACTCGGGTACTTTTGATGGGGGGGTGACAGGTACTCTTGATGGGGGGTGATGGGTACTGAGGTACTCTTGATGGGGGGCGACGGGTACTCAGGTACTCTTGATGGGGGGTGACGGGTACTCAGGTACTCTTGATGGGGGGTGACGGGTACTCAGGTACTCTTGATGGGGGGAGATGGGTACTCAGGTACTCCTGATGGAGGCGACAGGTACTCCTGGTGGGGGTGACGGGTACTCAGGTACTCTTGATGGGGGGTGATGGGTACTGAGGTACTCTTGATGGGGGGCGACGGGTACTCAGGTACTCCTGATGGAGGTGACAGGTACTCCTGGTGGGGGTGACGGGTACTCAGGTACTCTTGATGGGGGGTGACGGGTACTCAGGTACTCTTGATGGGGGGTGACGGGTACTCAGGTACTCTTGATGGGGGGTGACGGGTACTCAGGTACTTTTGATGGGGGGTGACGGGTACTCAGGTACTTTTGATGGGGGGTGACGGGTACTCTTGATGGGGTGACAGGTACTCGGGTACTTTTGATGGGGGGGTGACAGGTACTCTTGATGGGGGGGTGACAGGTACTTTTGATGGAGGGTGACAGGTACTTTTGATGGGGGGTGACAGGTACTTTTGATGGGGGGGTGACAGGTACTTTTGATGGGGGGGGTGACAGGTACTCTTTATTTGAGGGGGGGCAATCTGGGCACAGTACTGATAGACACTAACTCTAACTCACTGTTCAGATTTCTCCTTCTCACACAGGATCGGTGTGTGAGGAGGAGAACCCAGAGACAGCCGTTAGAGTCCTCTTTGCTTACACTTGTGACCGGCTGTGATTGGACACAGCCGGTCACGTGGTAAAGAGCCAAATTTCATTGGCTTTTTACACAGATCTGGGCTGGGCATTGTCCAAGGGACGAGCCTCATCCCCGATCGCCACGATGCGTGCCCCCGGGGGCGCGCACGAGCGGCGTGCACGGCCGGACCAATGCAAAGTGACCGGCTGTTATGGAAACAGCCGGTCACGTGGTAAAGAGCCAAATTTTATTGCCTCTTTACTCTGATCAGGGACGGGCTGTGTCCGAGGGACACGTCTCGTCACCAATCGCTGCGATGCTGGCTCCCAGGGACCCGCAGTAGCGGCGAGAAGGGCAGGACGTCATATGACGTCCGCCCGGAGGGAGAAAGGTTCCATGCCGGCGTAATTTTACAATGGCCCAGTATGGAAGGGGTTAAAGAGGATCTTGGTAACATTAATGGAAGTCAAATAGTGCATTTTTATAGAGGCCAAAAAAAGGGACATCCTGGGTCGAACCTTATGCCATGTACACACGGCCGTTTTTAATGACGAGAAAAATTACATTTTTTAAAATGGTCATTAAAAATGATCGTGTGTGGGCTTCAGAGCATTTTTCACGACGTGAAAAACACCCATGAAAAAATTGGAACATGCTCTAATTTTTCATGTCATTTTTTACATCGTTGTTTTTTTCGTCATGAAAAACGGCCGTGTGTGGGCTCTAACGACGTGAAAAAAAAATGCGCATGCTCAGAATCAAGTATGAGACGGGAGCGCTCGTTCTGGTAAAACAAGTGTTCGTAATGGAGATAGCACATTCGTCACGTTGTAACGGACTGAAAAGCACGAGGCTGAAAAGCGCGAATCGTCGCTCAACAAACTTTACTAACATGAAGGGTGGTGCCATCCGAATGGAACTTCCCCTTTATAGTGCCGTCGTACGTGTTGTACGTCACCGCGCTTTGCTCGAGCATTTTTTTTCACGATAGTGTGTAGGCAAGGCAGGCTTGAGAAGAATCACGTCGAGAAAAACAAAGTTTTTTTCAATGACATTAAAAACGGTCGTGTGTACACGGCATAAAAGTAAGTTGTTACTGCCAGCAGGGCCTTCTTTAATATTGGTTGTACCCTGGGCAAACATTTTCTCTCCCCCCCCCCCCCCATGCAGTTTCACTCTCCACCTGCTCTGAGACATACAACAAATAGCAGCTAGACTCAAAATCTGTTTACTGAATCACATCAGGCAGCAATTGCGATTGGTTGACAGAGGTTACAGTATATCATTATCGCTCACTGACTGGCTGCTAGAGGTTACAGCACACATTACGGCTCACTGGTTATTTGCTTGAGGCTACAGCACATGACTTCTGCTTGTTGATTGGTTGCTAGAGATTACTGTACATCAATACTGCTCACTGATTGGTTGCTAGAGGTTACTGGACATCCTTACCACTTACTACTTGGTTGCTAAAGGTTACTGCACATTATTACTGCTCACTAATTGGTTGCTAGAGGTTACTACATACCCTTACCGCTCAATGATTGGTTGCAAGAGGTTAGTGCACATCATTATTGCTCAATCACTGCCTGCACACCATGGACTAGGGAGGTGAGGGGTCCCAACAATAGACAGAAATCTCCTAAAGATCCTAGGACTCCTTGGAACAGTGGCAATGCTGGGGAAGGGGGGGGGGGGTGGATCAGTGGCAATGCTGGGGGGTTGATTGGATCAATGGCAGTGGTGGGGGATATGATTAGTTAGGAGGCAGTATACTGTGGCAAATTTTGAGTCATGTAGAGCAAAGCTGGAAATCTTTGGCAAGTATATAGTGGGTGATTCTACACTGACCAACAATGTAATGGGGAATTTACAGTGACCACCAATGTGAGGGGGGATTTACACTGACAACCATTGTCGAGGAGATTTGTACTGACCATCAATGTAAGGTGACACTTCTACACCGACCACCAATGTTAGGGGGGATTTACACTGACTAATAGTGTATGGGCAATTCTGCACTTACCACCAATGTATTGAAGAATTTACACTGACAACCAAAACAATGGGGGATTTTACATCAACAACCAATAAAGGGGAATTTCTACACTGACCACCAATGTTAGGGGGGATTTACACTGACTACCAGTGTAAGGGCAGTGATGCACAGGCTTTGATCCGAAAGGACGTGCATGCAGCAGCTCCTGACATTCAGGGCTGCACTGGTTCTCTCCCTTGTTCTCCCCCTTCTCCCGCCTGTTCTCCCCCCTTCTCCCCCCTAGCAGCGAGTGCCTCTCCATCCAGCGGGACCCACAGACCGGGGGCACCCCAGCCCAGCTCACTGAGCAATCCGCCGATGCCGCCACCCGCCGCCACCGGGGCACCCCTTCCCTCCCGCAGCCACCGTCAGGCGAGACCGCGGCTGCGTCCTAGCGCCATTTCCAGCAATCCCCTTCCTGCACATCCTCCTGTCCGCGGGCCCGCTCGCGGCCCCCGCTTGCCTACCCCAGTTCTCAGAGTCCCCTCAGCCGTTGGTGGGCCTCCCATACTGCAGCAGTAGCCGCCAGATCCTCCAACACACACCGCAGCTCCAGCCCAGCTCCAGCCGCGGGGGCCATCTTGAGCCACCCAGCCTCGGTCTCCAGGACCTTCACCCAGACCCCCTTTAAGGCATTGCCGGGAATAAAAACACAGAAATTCACCTGGCATCTACCGACTGTGCAGCAACCACCACCAGACCTCCCTCAATCGTCAGCTAGAAGGACAAACCAGGGACCCGGCCTGGTAAGGAGCAGCCATCTTGGTACACCCTCAGACTCATCTTCATCATCAGCTATTATCCTGACTACTAGGTAAGTGCAACCGGCTCCATCCACCATAGACAGTTGATCCAGGGTATACCCGATTGCCCTTTGTGGGATCAGGAAGGAATTTTTTCCCCTGCTATAGCACATTGGCCGTGCTCAGCTGGGGGTTCCGCCTTCCTCTGGACCAACTAGGGAGGGGGGGTAGATCCGATCGGGCACACGGGACGGCCGGTGTCAGCAACAGCTACACAGACGAATAGAGCGGCATCACCAGGACACCACAGCATCATCTTATCTCATTGCTCATCATCATTATCATCAGCAGCACCACCAACATCATCATCATCACCGCCTCATCTCAGCTCATCATCATTTTCTTCATCATAGCATCATCCCATCTTCATCAACATTCTCTCACCATGTTGAACATAAAATATTCAGCGGACACCCTGCGCAGCCTAATGAATACCGCCTCAACACTACCGACCTGCACCCAAAAAATACTACGGAAAGAACACCTTCTAACAATCAATCAACCATCGACCACCAAAACCAGGATTGGACCACGTCAACTACAACACCTATCATGCGCCCTGCAGAATCCTGTAATGAACTATCTGATTTCTTTATTGACAAAATCGAAAACATTAGGGAAAAATTGAACAGAAAAAAACAACCAACCTCACTCGACCAGAGCAAGAAGAAAATAGCCACATAAATACTCTACAATCAACCAAAATAAGGCTGGGCCCAATCACCATCGACACCAAAATCATCATCAGAAACCTCAGAGACAGCACATCAATGAATGACATAATTTCTACAAAACTTCTGGAAGAATGTACCGACATCTTGGCCCCTACCATAACACATCTTATAAATCAATCGTTTGAAGAACAACAGGCTGATGTTAGGCTTAATGACCAGTTGTAGGCAGGACTTTCAAGCATGCCCCTTTACCTCCCCAGTGGGTAGTATTTAGCAGAAGCGATGGTGAATATGACCTCAGGGGGCATAATATACATATGAATGCTGCCTCTTTTTACATATCAATGCCGCCGATCTGCGGCTATTTACATATTAACGCCACCACTATTTACATATTAATGCCAGTTAATTACATGTAAACACAGGGTCTGCAGGTGAGTCATCTGTACACGGTAATACGGCAGAGCTGGGCAGCTTTAGTAACAGAACTTCACACTGAGCTATAACACAGCACAGGACTAAAACTTCAAAGGGACAAGAGAATTTAAATTGGGATAGTTCACAAATATGAGGCAGCTGCTTTGGGCCCCACAACAATGATGGGACCCAGGGCATCTGCCCCTTTATCCCTACCTTAAAGACGGCCCTGATTGCCAGAACAAACCCAAAGCAGAAACCAAGCTCATCCCTTCTGAGGAGGAAAGGACAAAAATACCAATTGGAGATAGTCCCTCTAAAAATAGAACCAGTTCGGATTTTTTCCAGTGGCTGACCAGACCAGGAGAGAACCCATGCCAAGGAAAAAGGATTCCATTTTCCATTGTAACATGATTGTGTATGCACTGGAACAGTGCATAGTTATATTCGATGTTGATTTCTATGTTTGCCAATGTAGCGCCCTTCACCTCTCCCCCTACTTGCCCTTTTTTATGTGTTTTTGGCTCCTCGCAGGGAGGGAAGAGGCACACCGCACCACAAGCCGGTACCCTCCTGAGTAAGGAGGTTGAGCGGTGTTACTTTTCGGGCCTGCCTGCGGCTGGAGTTTAATCCTCCCAAGGATGATTCTCACCTCTACCTTAGATAGATGCAAGTCCTTATGTTTCCCCAGAAATATAACTGTCCACACCAACTGAAAGTCCAACTTCTATATTTATTTCACACGGATAATAAATATGCCTCTTTGAAAGCAGACAGGTTGGGACAAGACACAGAACAGCTCAGGTGGGAGGAGGTCCAGGCACAAATTTGAATCAGGTTCTCTTACTGTTTAGATTTCACAAACAGTTATGGCGCACAATCTCTGCCACAGACCGTGAGGTTGGTCTCTGCCACAGACCAAGTGAATAGAAAGTCACTGCCACTGACCAATGGACATGGGTGAGTCCCTAGCACTACGGGACAAGGACAGGGGCTTCTTATCCCAGCCCTTCCGTTCAAAAAGTTAATCTATGGCGGCGTCATCTCCCGCATCAGAGATGGACTCCAGATCGGAGGTGTCACATTCCTCCGCGGGCAGGTAACTCCTGACTGAGGACGAGTCACCGCCTCCGGTTATTTCACAGACATGTGAATCCCCAACACTCAAGACCTTAGACAGAGTCTCTTCCCCCGGCTTACCTCGGCTTGCTGCTGAATCAGGATGTCCGGGACTTTTCTCTTCGGATGCATCCGTTCCGAGTAAGCGCTGGGGCGTAGCTCCACCACGGCCGCGGGAAGCTTTCACGAACCCGATCTTCCTCTTGGGCGGTGGGAGAAAGGACTCTCTGGTGACCGAAGCAGCATCCTCCAGTTCCTCATTCATTGACACAATGTCCTCTGTGACTTCCTCCGAAGTCTCGGCAGTGCGCGCAGGGGTTGCTGTGTAAGCTCTGATTCCTCCTTCCAGAGAGTGGTGGCGCCTGTAAGGCAATTGAGGTGGAAAGCCCAAGGCTTTTCTGTAGGTTGCTCCACCTCGAACAAGAACTGCTTACAATGCTCGCATCGCCCGAATGGCTTCAGATGAACCACCAGTCCCGAGCAGCCGGGACAAATCACTCCGAGGGCCTCCACATCTTTGCAAACGTAGAGAGCAAATTGTCCCCAGGGCTTGAGCCGAATCCCTGTATCTGTCAAGGGAGCAGCAAAGGAAGTCATCTTCATGGTAGTAGTAGCCGGAATCCATGAGGCATGAGACGCCATGTTATCCATTCGCTGCTCCATCGCGCACTGTCCTTTTCGCGCCAAAGTCCCCACGTGCACCTCCACACATGGCCGGACTTCTCCCATCTCCTGCATTGTTCGCGGGCTTTCTCTCTGTCACGCCCACGAACTACGCAGTCAGGGTTCTCCTCGTGGTGTAGTTCTCAATATGGCCGACCTCCACGGAAATTCACTGGGGAATAAAGTTCTAACTCTGGGGGGTCTTCACACTTTTCAACCGCAGACACATCCCGGACTCGAGCCCCCACGTGTAGCGCCCTTCACCTCTCCCCCTACCTGCCCTTTTTTATGTGTTTTCGGCTCCTCGCATGGAGGGGAGAGGCACACCGCACCACAAGCCCGTACCCTCCTGAGTAAAGAGGTTGAGCGGTGTTACTTTTCGGGCCTGCCTGCGATTCTCACCTCTACTTTAGATAGATGCAAGTCCTTATGTTTCCCCAGGAATATAACTGTCCACACCAACTGAAAGTCCAACTTCTATATTTATTTCACACGGATAATAAATATGCCTCTTTGAAAGCAGACCGGTTGGGACAAGACACAGAACAGCTTAGGTGGGAGGAGGTCCAGGCACAAACTTGAATCAGGTTCTCTTACTGTTTAGATTTCACAAACAGTTATGGCGCATGATCTCTGCCACAGACCGTGAGGTTGGTCTCTGCCACAGACCAAGTGAATAGAAAGTCACTGCCACTGACTTGGAGAACGGGTCATTGCCACTGACCGGGTGAATAGGGCCTTTTCCCCATGAAGTCACTGCCACTGACTTGCAGCAAGTAGGGTCACTGCCACTGACCTGGTGAACTTCCTTCTTAAAGTATTGGCCCATGTCAAGGAGAAAACCATCCCTCTGGAGAGTTACCAGAGGCCCTCACCGTCACCATGACTCTGCGCTAGGTCTTCGGCAAGGGTTACCTCCCTGGCCTCCTCATCTCAGATACGGGTCCCCTCGCAAGGCGGCACCCTGGGAGCTCTCGAACCCCGGCGGAACCCAGCCGAAGGTGCTGGGCCCCAGGCCTTCAAAATAGTACCTCACCCCAGACTGAAGGTGTCTGGGATGGAACAGGAACTCGGCCTCCGGGCCTAGGGCACCCGGAGATAACAGACCCACACACCCAGGCTGAAGGTGCCTGGGCGTGGACGAAGAAGAACCCACATGGAAGATGACCACCCCTTTTTATACCCTCTCCCGACAGGCACAGCAGGTTCCCCGCCCCGCCGTACTGCTGCTGAAAGGGGACAAGAAAAGGCGCAACCCTGTATTGCGGTTCAACCCGGACCTATGGCGACAGCGACACCTGTAGGCCCCAGGGAACTATACACCAATACTAACTCCCATGGCACACAAATGGTCCATTTAACCCTAACAATAGTGTGTCTGAGCCCAACTACCACTCAGACACTCCTCTAAATTTTACACCCCGCTACACCAATAAATGACTCTTTAGCCATATCAATTGTTACTAGAGGGATACGGATCCTGAAGAAGCGAGAAATTACAAAATGCGTTGATCCATTACATCTTTACATATGTGTTGAGCACATTGAAAATGATATGGCATCCAATGTTTTATGATCTGTGTGATTTTAATTATTTTTAATGATAGAATAAAGTCTGTTTATATGTTTTATCTATAATGTGTAATCCCTGTTAAGGCACATTCAAAGTCCCATTGAATTTTTATGCTCTCCATCCCAAGGGTTGGGGTGATTTTGGAGAAAATTTATTATATAGGTAATGAAAAGGAAAGGCAGCAGCGAGGGGAAGTGGTGGACCTAAACTAAGTTTTTGACTTATAATGTTACTGCAGTTCTATGGCAGTTGCCATAGGGTTGCCTCACTGCCCTCATTGATCCATCTGCTGACGCCTCCATTTTACAGCATCTATTAGATCTCATGTCGCACGTCTGCAGCTTTTGGGAGGGCATGTATGATGTAACCCTATAGCCTGCGGTCTGTTTATCTTTATAGGAAAACAATAAACTTTTAACAGTACAGTAATGTCTCAAAAAGCTCACGGAAAATACACCATAGTTTCCTTTTAACAAAGGATGTAGCCTAAAAATACATTGCAATAAATAGAGTTGTATTGGCAGACAGCTGGAGATAACCACAACTTCTCTGCTCCAGGGAGCTTACAGTCTAATTAGTCTAATAGAAAATCAAACATAATCTGGAGGCCAAAATGAAATACATATATCAAGTGTGTGTAGTGTACGTGCAGGACTCAGCCGCACAGGGGACAATATACACATCAAAACAGTCTGTTTAGCTTTGTTATAATTGTACCAGAGGCTAAACATGTGTAGCAGGGTCCCCTTTAAGACTTCCGGAACTACCTTGCCCAGAATCCCTTTCGGCATGTTTCCACCCCAGAGACTCATGGGAGGGGTTATAAAAGGGGAAGGCGAGGCTGGGCTCGGCCTCTTTGGGACACGAGACTTCAGTGACTGATACTCCTGTGCAGATGTGCCGGAGTGCAAGGCCTGAAGCCTGAGGCCTTGCGCAGCACCAAAGAGCCTTCCACCCCACTGCGAGCCTGGGTGGCATCTGACTTTGCTTGTCTACAACCTTGGTTGGATCGGGGACCCGATCGCTGGAGACACTGTGTGTGTGTGTGTAGGACACAGTCGGTGGAAGTTCCCGGACTGGGATCGCGTCCGGATGGGTGAGCGAGCGTATGCTCAGACTATATACTGTTGTTGCTAATGTGCTTAAAGACTGCCGTGGCCCACAAGTTTATATCTGACACCCTCACTGGAGATCCATATCAGAGAGGAACTTAGAGTTCATGAAGTAAAGTGTTTATTTCATCACAACCTTCCCACTGGATTACAAATGGTATTCTGTTAATGTGCACCACCTTTAAAGAATTGCCGGTGAAGAAACCATCATCCCCTATAGACTGAGTTTTAGATATCTGAGCCAGGCCTGGCCAGCTAGTTAGTTCATTTAGGTACTGCGCCACAGGGCGCCTCGTTAACAGTCGCCCACGCGGCGCACCTTTACTGTTTCTCTATTGCATGGTATGTTTATTGCTGCAGGGATCTGCAACCTATTGCCTGTAAACTGTTGCCACTGTTAATCTTTCTTCACCATAAGCTTAAAGTAAATTTAATACCCTTTTATTATTGCCTTGGTGTCTGAGTTTACTCATACAGTATAAGAAAGTTATTGCTGCCATAACTAACTGTGCCAGTAGGGGGTCGAGTACATTGCCGGGGGTTGGCGGAGCTGTTTTCAGGGCCCAAACTAAATCTGCGGCCTTCTTAGTTGAAGGTATCGCTACACGTGGGGGTTCTCGTCTGGGATCCTGATACAGCAATTAAACGCCAGAGGTGCCGTCATGGACCCGCAAGGAATAAGAGCGTGGTGCGAAGTGGCTAAGACAGACCCAAGCCAGTCAGTGGTCATCAATCTACCAGGGGAGGAATGGTCAATTGAAACGATAGAGGAGTTAATGAAGTCAGTGATCCCAGATCACACACCGTGGGTGATGGGAATAAAGTCAGACCCAGACATCTCATACCAGTATGCACTAGTAGAATACTTGGACGGGATGCCAGAGGCTTGTAAGCGCAACTGTATACAGACGCCAGATAATAGACCCTATAGGTTGGCGCACGCAATTAAGAAGGAGCCATCCCCGACGGGATCACCGCAGGCTGCGGCCCGTACCCCACCTGAAAGAGGAGATAGGGCGACGCCCCCGGTGGCGCCTGCACCTGTCACTGCTATATCACCAGAACTGATAAGTGCAATAGGGGATCTGCTAACCAAGTGTCAGAAGACAAGCACGGTGCATGTAGAGACTAGCTACCGGAGACTAAAGACATTCTCAGGGAAGCTCCCTGTCCCTGCAGGGGAAGAAGATTTTGACACCTGGGTGGAGCAGGCATTGCAGGCAGTAGAGGCATGGGAGGTGCCTGAAGCGCAGAAGAGGCAACGAGTGATAGAAAGCCTTAAAGGCGCAGCAGCAGAAGCAGTAAAAAGTTTTCGGTTTGGGAATGCAGATTGCACGGCTCAAGACTGTCTAGCCATGCTACAGGAAGAGTTTGGTCAATTTGAAAAGGTGACAGAGATGGTCTACCAATTTGAACATACTTTCCAACAACCGAAGGAGAAACTTTCAGAGTATGTTAGAAGACTGAACAGGTTGCTGTGCAAGATTGTGTTAAAGAAGGGAATGAAGCCCCAAGATACAGATGCGGCAAGAATGAAACAAGTTTTAAAGGGAGCGTTACGCTCGGATCCAGTCTGGCTGCACCTGAAAACCTCGGGAGGAGGAACGTTACTGACTTACGCTGACTTGATAAAAATCATCAGAGATGAGGAGCCGCTGCAACAGGACCAGCAAATGATTAAGGCAAATGTTGTACCCGCACAGGTACTAGTCAATCCAGTGATGACCCCTGAAAGAGACTCAGAGGTAGATACTCTAAAAGCTCAAATGTCCAAGGTGTTAGAGATGTTGACCTCTCTGATGGCAAAAGACACACAGGGTCCCAAGAGAGAAGTACCAAGGAAGGAATTATTCCCAATTGCCTCAGCACCCGCATCTTTACAAGAATGGGGAGATATAGTCTGCTTTAATTGTGGAGGAATTGGCCATATTGCAGCTACATGTTCCAGTCCCAAGAAGAAGAAACCAACAACCGCAAGCCGGTGGGAAACTTCAGAGGGCCCTGGTGAAGGAGTCAACCATGTGCCCATCACCTTCAGTGAGCTCCAAGCTGAATGCGAAGCAAAAGAAAAGGAGGAGATAAAACACCTCAGAGGAAACGCAACATTCCTCAACAAAGCTATATCCCAGAAAAGGGGGGCAAGACCCCTCAGAAGGGGCACAGCACTCCCCAGAGGGGATGCACACCTAAGAAGAATAATAATATCCCTCAGCGGGTCCCTACACCCATTGAAAGGAGGGAAGTCAATGCATACCAGGCTCAAGAAAGATTAAAGTCCAAAGGGAATTGGACGAGACAGAGTCCAAAAGGAAAACGTCTGAAGAAGGCTACCCCTGCTAGGCCATACCCTGAGAAGCTGGTAGGCCCATCTCCTATAGTGTCCATTCAAGTGGAGGGAGTCTACACCAGAGCCATCTTGGATACTGGGGCACAAGTGACTGTTATACCGAGATTTCTACGATAAGCACTTGAGTCACCTGCCCATCCGGAAGATAGAGGGACTAGAGATATGTGGGATTGGAACCCAGAATTTCCCCTACGATGGCTATCTACCTGTCAAGATGATCTTTGACCCATCTGTGGCTGGAAAAGCCGAAGTGTTTGACACCCTGGCGGTTGTGTGCCCTCGGCCGCCAGGAGCCAACAAGAGTTCCCTTATAATAGGGACGAACACGGACCTGGTCCCAAGACTTCTGACCCCTCTAGTGAAAGAAAAGGGGTCAGCGGCCACCAAGATCCACCCCATGCTGAAGACGGCTTACCAACGGCTGGTCTTAGAGCAGAAGACCCCTGGAGAGGGGACAGGGAAGGTGTGGAGACTTGGAAGAGAAGGGATAGTGTTGCAGCCCGGCGAAGTAACCTGTCTCAGAGCCACTGTGAAGCTTACTTGGGAGCAGCCTGGACCCTTTGTCATGTTGGAGTCCGACCCAAGGGAAGAGTACCACGGTCTGGAAGTGATACCAGAAGTGATTCCGCTGAAGGCCCTGAAGAAGGCCCATTGTAGAGTTCCAGTGAGTGTTAGGAACAATACAGATGGCCCCATGGAAATCCCAGCCAGGATACTGCTGCGCCAGGTGAGCCCTGCTGCCCCTGTCAACCTGTCAGAAGTAAAGGGGGCGGGTGAAGAAGGAGATGCTTGGGAGAAGCTATCCATGGAAAACCCAAATCTGCCCAGGGCTTGGAAGGAGAGAGCCAAGGCCCAGTTGACCAGATGGGAGAAGATCTTCTCCAAAGATGAGTTCGATGTGGGGTGTGCAAGGAGTGCCACCCATCGGATCCGCCTCCAAGAAGATAAGCCCTTCAGAGAGAGGATCAGGCGGGTCCCACTAGTGGATCTGGAGGATCTAAGGGAACAACTTGCAGAACTAAAAAGGACTGGTGTGATACGGGAGTCTAGAAGCCCCTATGCCTCCCCGATAGTGGTGGTCAGGAAGAAGAATGGATCGTTGAGGCTCTGTATCGACTACAGGACTCTTAACAGGAGAACCATACCTGACCAGTACACCACTCCGAGGATAGAGGATGCCCTACAGAGCTTGTCTGGAGCCAAGTGGTTAAGCGTTATGGATCTCGAGTGGGTACTATCAGATCCCTATGCACCCAGAAGACAAGGAAAAGACAGCTTTCATAACCCCAGTGGGGTTCTTTGAATTCAACCGGATGCCCCAAGGTCTGTCTGGAGCCCCAGCTACTTCCCAACGTCTCATGGAGAAGACTGTAGGAGACATGAACCTTATTGAAGTCCTTGTATACCTGGACAATGTCATTGTCTTTGGAAGAACCCTGGAGGAACACGAGGAGAGGCTGGAAAAAGTCTTGAGGAGACTCAGTGAGGAGGGACTCAAACTTTCGCCTGAGAAGTGTCGTTTCTACCAGTCTTCTGTGAACTACCTGGGGCACATAATGTCTGAAGAAGGGGTGGCCACAGACCCTGAGAAATTGGAGGCAGTTATCTCCTGGCCACGACCCACCACAGTTACAGAACTCAGATCCTTCTTAGGGTTCTGCTCCTATTACAGGACGTTTGTGGAGGGATTCGCCCCAATTGCCAGACCATTGAATGAACTGCTCAAGACTGAGGGAGAGGAGGATGACTCAGGGCCCAGGAAGCCGGGAGAGTCCATCAGAGATCAGTGGAACCAGAAATGTGAAGAGGCCTTCCAGGCATTGAAGAAGAGCCTAACCACTGCTCCAGTCTTGGCCTACGCAGACCCAACCAAACCCTATGAACTACACGTAGATGCTAGTCATGACGATCTGAGAGGAGTATTTTATCAAGAACACGAAGGGCAACTACGGCCTGTTGCCTACGTGAGCAGGAGCCTGACCCCCTCTGATAAAAACTACCCCACTCACAAGCTGGAGTTCCTGGCCCTTAAGTGGGCGGTAGTAGACAAGCTCAAAGATTACCTGTATGGGGCGGAGTTCACTGTGAAGACCGACAACAACCCGCTGACCTACTTATTCACTACAGCAAAGCTGGACGCCACTGGACACAGGTGGCTGGCCGCATTGTCTGGATTCAATTTCAGCCTAAAGTACAGGCTAGGGATTGGGAATCGAGATGCAGACGCTTTGTCCAGAAGATCTCATGGTTCCACCCATGACATGGAAGACTGGACTCAGGTGGCAGCGGACGGGGTGCGGGCCCTATGCCAGGGGGCTGAATTGCAAGCTAGAGGGGGCTCAAGGGCGGAAGAGATAGGAGTTACCATGGTAGGAGTCCCCAAACAATACTGTGGAGTAACTCAACTGGAGGAAGACCATCTGCCAAAGCTGTCCAAGAAGGAGCTAAGATGCAACCAATTAGAAGATCCCATGGGGAAATTGGTTCTGGAAGCCCTGGAGAATCAGGATCCAAACAAACTCCTGAGTCACTCCTCAAAGGAAGCTCGCCTGTTGAGGAAAGAGTGGGACAGGTTACAGGTACATCAGGGAGTGGTCTACCAAAGGGGCCCCTCTGATGACCTGGAAGATAAATGGCAATTGTTTCTTCCAGAAAAACATTGAGAGACTGTTCTGATTGCCCTACATGACAATCACGGCCATCTAGGGGCGGAGAGGACCTTTCAACTTGTCAGAAGTCGGTTCTATTGGCCCTGCATGAGGGCAGAAGTAGAAGAGTACTGCCACTCATGTGCACGCTGCATCCAGAGGAAGACTTTACCCCATCAAGCTGCCCCAATGGGCCATCTGCAGAGTCAAGGCCCAATGGATCTGGTATGCATTGATTTCCTCTGTCTCAAACCCAATCTGAGTGAACTAGGAAATGTTCTGGTGATAACCGATCATTTCACCCGGTATGCCCAAGCTTTCCCAACCAAAGACCAGAAAGCTTCCACAGTAGCCAAAGTACTTATGGAGAAGTATTTTGTCCATTATGGGCTGCCCCAGCGACTTCATTCAGATCAAGGAAGGGACTTTGAGAGTCGACTGATCCGGAAACTCCTGGATTCGTTGGGAATCAAGAAGACTCGAACTACACCTTACCACCCACAGGGAGATGCTCAGCCGGAGAAGTTTAACCGAACTTTGCTCAACATGTTGGGGACTCTGGAAAGGGAGAAGAAACAACATTGGAGCAAACACATAGCAGCTATAGTACATGCTTACAACTGCACCACCAGTGATGCTACAGGCTACTCCCCATATCGACTCATGTTTGGGAGAGAAGCGAGACTACCTGTAGAATTGGCCTTCGGCACCTCTTTAGACCATCCCTCAGCCACATCCCACAAAGGATATGTGGACAGGCTCAGACACAGCCTGAAAGTAGCCTATTAACAAGCTCAAGCGGCCTCAGATCAAAGGGGAGTTCGAAACAAAAGAAACTTCGACTTGAAGGTCTGGGTACAAGACCTGCAGCCCGGGGACCGAGTACTGCTACGCAATTTGGGGGCCCCTTGGAAACACAAACTTGCAGACAGATGGAGATCTGAACCCTATGTCATCTGTAGGAGGTTGCCGGGCCTACCGGTCTACAAGTTGAAGCCAGAAGGAAAGGTAGGCCCACTGAAGACGTGGCATCGAAACCACCTGCTCCCACTTGCTGAAGCAGTCAGGATACCTCCCGTGAGAGACTCCCCTGAACCAGTTTCTATTCTGGATACCCACAGGCCAAACACTCGGTCCCAGACCTCTCGGACTGAAGATATAGAAGCTTCTGAACTCAGTGGAGATAAAGAAAGAGAGCTTGACTGGCTGTGGCCTTCCTCAACTCAAGGGATTTCTGCTATAGATCTTCCAACTACTGAAGACACTACAGATACACAACTGAATGCAGAAGCCGTTGAATTCGTCCCATATAGTCCTTCATTTGATTACTGGGAAGATGCCCGTGATGTTTACCCTGAACAGGACCCTAGAGACTCTATGTATCCCTCGGCTCCTGAAGCAGATGTTACAGAGCCTGCCGAGTTGCTTGAGCCTGTTACAGAAGAAGAACCTGTGGCGCTAGTGCCAGAAGCCCCAAGGGAACAAAGGGCTCGCAGAGTCATAAGGCCTCCCAGAAAGTTGACCTACCCACAAATGGGGAAGAGCTCAGAAGATTCTGTGATCACTGCTAGGAGGAGTGTAGAGAATCCGGACCCCTCCACTGTACATTTGGTAGAGGGCAACCCCCACTCACTCTCTGGTACAGTTAGGCAGGCCACTCAGGATAGTGTGACCTGTGAAAAAGGGAATCCGATCCCTCGGTTTTGGTGGGAATTCCCTATGCCAACCTCTTATGCCATGTTGTCTGGGGTTGTACGCAGTGTATGCTAAAGTTTCTTTGGGGACCAAAGAATTTAAGTGGGGGGAGTGTGTAGCGGGGTCCCCTTTAAGACTTCCGGAACTACCTTGCCCAGAATCACTTTCGGCATGTTTCCACCCCAGAGACTCATGGGAGGGGTTATAAAAGGGGAAGGCGAGGCTGGGCTCTGCCTCTTTGGGACACGAGACTTCAGTGACTGATCCTCCTGTGCGGATGTGCCGGAGTGCAAGGCCTAAAGCCTGAGGCCTTGCGCAGCACCAAAGAGCCTTCTACCCAACTGTGAGCCTGGGTGGCATCTTACTTCGCTTGTCTACAACCTTGGTTGGATCGGGGACCCGATCGCTGGAGACACTGTGTTTGTGTGTAGGACACAGTCGGTGGAAGTTCCCGGACTGGGATCACGTCCAGATGGGTGAGTGAGCGTATGCTCAGACTATATACTGTTGTTGCTAATGTGCTTATAGACTGCCGTGGCCCACAAGTTTATATCTGACACCCTCACTGGAGATCCATATCAGAGAGGAACTTAGAGTTCATGAAGTAAAATGTTTATTTCATCACAACCTTCCCACTGGATTACAAATGGTATTCTGTTAATGTGCACCACCTTTAAAGAATTGCCGGTGAAGAAACCATCATCCCCTATAGACTGAGTTTTAGATATCTGAGCCAGGCCTGGCCAGCTAGTTAGTTCATTTAGGTACTGCGCCACAGGGCGCCTCGTTAACGGTCGCCCACGTGGTGCACCTTTACTGTTTCTCTATTGCATGGTATGTTTATTGCTGCAGGAATCTGCAACCTATTGCCTGTAAACTGTTGCCACTGTTAATCCTTCTTCACCATAAGCTTAAAGTAAATTTAATACCCTTTTATTATTGCCTTGGTGTCTGAGTTTACTCATACAGTATAAGAAAGTTATTGCTGCCATAACTAACTGTGCCAGTAGGGGGTCCAGTACATTGCCGTGGGTTGGCGGAGCTGTTTTCAGGGCCCAAACTAAATCTGCGGCCTTCTTAGTTGAAGGTATCGCTACACATGTTAATAATTATATTAGCTGTCACTATTGCTATGATTGTGTGTGACAGTTGGGTAGTAATGGTCATAAACAGCAGATCTCCCGTCTGTAGTAATCTGATAATATCCGATAGTACATACACACTGTCACCTTATATATCTTAAGCCCTGTACACACAATCGGATTTCCTATGGTTTTTTAACCGATGGATTTTTCCATCGGAAAACCGATGAAGCTGACTTTCATCAGTCTTGCCTACACACCATCAGTAAAAAAACCGACCGTTCCAAACGCGGTGACGTAAAACACTCCGATGAGCCGAGAAAAATGAAGTTCAATGCTTCTGAGCATGCGTCGACTTGATTCTGAGCATGCGTGGGTTTTTTATCCGATGAAGTTCCCCACAGACGATAGTAATTTGCTATCGGTTTTTTAACCATCGGATAAATTTAAAACATGTTCTATTTTTAAACACTGATGGAAAAAAGACCGATGGGGCTCATACACGATCGGTTTGTCCGATGAAAAAAGTCCATCGGACTGTTTTCATCGGTTAAACCTATCGTGTGTACAGGGCTTTACTCTTCACTTTTCTTATTTCTAAGCTTTATGCGGCGTACACACGATAGTTTTTCATGCCATTTTTTAAACCAACGTTTTTCTCGTCGTTTTTTTTCATGTTTCCTCTCAAGCCTGTCTTGCGTACACACGATCATTTTAAAAACCGTTCAAGCAAAGCGCAGTGACGTACAACACGTACGACGGCACTATAAAGGGGAAGTTCCGTTCGGATGGCGCCACCCTTCATGTTAGTAAAGTTTGTTGAGCGACGATTCGCGCTTTTCAGACTCGTGCTTTTGAGTCCGTTACAGCGTGACGAATGTGCTATCTCCATTACGAACGCTAGTTTTAGCAGAACGAGCGCTCCCGTCTCATACTTGATTCTGAGCATGCGCGTTTTTTTTCACGTCGTTAAAGCATACACAGTATCGTTTTTCACGTCGTTAAAAAAAACGACATGAAAAACGACGTGAAAAAATAGAGCATGTTCGAAATTTTTAATGGATGTTTTTCACGCCGTTAAAAATGCTCTGGAGCATACACGCGATCGGTTTTAATGCTCATTTTTTAAAATAGCATTTTTAACGGCATGAAAAACGATTGTGTGTATGGGGCATTATTGCAAGAGACTGCAGGCTTGGGTGGCTCCCACTTTTCCACGTATCTTGTTTTGAACAACTGGGTTCTTATAGAGCAGTCATTCTCATACAGGCTTCCATGGAACCCTAAGGTTCCTCTGGAGTTTTGTAGGCAGGTAGCCTACTGCAAATATATTTAGCACCCGGCTGCCTAGGTCAGGGGAAAGGGATAATGTTTTGCGGCCTTACCCCCGGTATGTTTCGCTGTGGTCTAGCCTTCCTCCCATTTTCTATAAAAGGGAAGAGGGCCAGGTCCTATGGTGCTCCCGGGAATGCTTGGAGAAACAAATGGGGAACATACGCAACTAGAGACTTGTTGGGACCTGTGGTCCGCTCTGGAACACTGATTCGCCAGAAGACGCCAAGAACGTGGACCACTCTGTTTGAGCATTGCCAAGCATGGACTTTTCTCAAAGAGACTTCACATGTGCAGGTAACCTGGGACAGCCACAGTTAGGTATAGTTAGGAAAAAGTCGTTATTGCATTTTATATATGTTGTGCCAAGTTTACTGTCCATCTCTGCCGGTCACTGGGGGTGAACTAGCATCACAGAGATTTATGGCCTGGGCACTAGGTATGGGAAGACAAAAGTTAAGTGAGAGCATGTATGAGGTCTTCGCTATGTGTTCAGCGGGACCCTATTCTGTTACAGGGGAGTGAAGTAAAAGAGGTACGCTGTCTGACTGGTGGAGTGGGCAGAGGCTCAGCCTGTGTCTTTGACTGCAACACATACATCAGTACAAGTGTATAGGACATGGGATGAAGCAGCTTAAGGAGGAACTCCATACTTTGGGTACTGCACACATTAGGGCCGCCTTAAAGTTTGGGAGGGCCGCCTTAATATTTGACTCCTCACATGACCGCAGCTCCTGCCTCTGGTCGCTTAAAGAACCCACCCCGGGGTAGGCCTCTCATGTGACCCTTGCTTGGCGCCCAACGAGGAGGGAAAACATGGAGGATGTGACGACCACCCTATCACCCTACCCTTACAGGTTTCATGCGATTAGTTGCATTGGCTATAGCCGCTAGCAATAATCACTATGTGTTCTCCTGGCAGGGACAGCTCTCCGCGCCCCACAATAGCGCCGCAGGAGGGATTCCCCCATCAACACTGTCAGAACAAATTTTCTTTTCTGCAACCCGCAATCTGAACCAAAACAAATTGTAGTGAAAAGCCCTTCAGATTTCATCCTCCATAGATGGTACACACCTCATAGTTGGAGAACCATTGGCCAAAAGAGTAACAGATCTTACAAGAATATAGAGGCTATCATTACAATCTACTTATAAAAATTATTGTTGCCTGGTTTTGATATGCTGCCACTCTTTATTTCCTCGTAGGGAAGCTCTCAAGGACATTGCCTCCACCTACAGCTGGTTACTGGGCCGAAATATCACTGTTAATAATGGTATAGAGCAGGGGACTCCAAACTTTCCAAACAAAGGGCCAGTTTACTGTCCTTAAAACTTTAAAAGGGCCAGACTGTGGTAAGAAAATGTCCTGCTGTCAGTTGGAATAAACACTGTAGCCTCTTTGGTATTAGGGGGAGATATAGTGTCCCAACATTGATGTCAGTGGAAATAATAGTATCCCATTGTTGGTATCAGTTGGAGAAAAAGTGCCCCATCGTTGGTGTCAGTGGGAGGAATTAGTAGCCCATGTTTGGTGTCAGTGAGAGGAATAGTGACCCATCGTTGGTGTCAGTAGGATGAATAGTACTCCATCGTTGGAGTCAGTGGGAAGAATAGTACTCTATTGTTGGTGTCAGTGGGAGGAATTGTGCTCCATCATTGGTGTCAACGGGAGGACTAGTGCCCCATTTTTGGTGTTAGTGGGAGGAATAGTTCCCCACCGTTGGTGTCAGTGGGAGAAATAGTGCCCCATCATTTGTGTTAATGGAAGGAATAGTGTCACATCATTGGTGTCAGTGGGAATAATATTGCCTCATTGTCAGTGGCAGAAACTATGCCCCAATGTTGCTGACAGTAGGGGGAATAATGGCCCAAGGGCCGGATAAATGCAAGCAAAGGGCTGCATTCGGCCCCAAGGCTGCAGTTTGGAGACCACTGGTATAGAGGTTCAGGCTGCCCTGGAACGAGAACCTGATTGCCGGGCAACAACAGCAGAGGATACGAGCCTTGGATGTGACAAGTAACAGCCACAGTGACAAGATCCACCAAAGAGTAATATTTTGGTTCTAGTCTGGTAGGTGAGTCACCCACTTACCTGAATGAGATCACATAGTCAGGAGACCACCTAGTACATGTGTGAAGTGATATTTTAAAAAGTAGAAATGTTAAAAAAAAAAAAATCCAAGCCAATCAAAGTTGATAATTTTCCCTATATCAATATCTACACAAAACTACAGAGACTGTTCTCGGCAGACCAGTACCCCCAAACACCATCCCGGGACTTATGGATCCCCATTAGATCAGCACAAATGGACTAACAACAGAAATCTGACACTATTTCCCAGCATACCAGAGCCGGACGTTGGATGCCTATTGAAGTATGCTGTTTTTTTTTGACTGCCTTCTATAAGCATGCTGGGAGTTTTTGTTCTATTTGAGTACCACAGACCAGAACCCAACCACTGACTGGTTTATATATACAGTAGGCATGCTGGGAGTTATGGGTCTTTTCTGCTTTTCAACAGACTGCTGGAACTTTAGGTTCCACCAGTCCAGTGCTCAGCCACTGCCTTTCTTATATAAATATGCTGGGACTTATGGTTCCCCTGCTTCTGTACCACAGACCAGAGCTCATCCACTCCCTTTTCTATATGAGCATGCTGGGAGTTATGGTTTTATTTATGTTTTCTCATAGATTGTCTTATATAATACAGCTGGGACCTTAGATCCTATCAGATTAGAGATGACCACTGTTTGCCCTATATAAGCATGCTGAGACTTATGGTTCTACTTGCATGACACAGACCAGAGCCCAACCACTGACTGCCTTATATAAGTGTAGCACACAGACCCCTCTTCCTACCTTCGGCTCACTTGTAGGAAAAGGGGCACACCGTACCACATGCCCGTACCCTCCTGTGTGAAGAAGTTGAGCGGTGTAATGTACCTTAATCTCCACAGCTAGGTTCTCCAGAGAATGGTTCTCATCTTTACTGCAATAAAGACAAGTCTCTATTCCCCAATAACTCCAAGGTCCACACCAATTGAAACGCCAACGTAGAGTTTATATTCTCATATGCATAGTCATTAGATAGAAAAGGGTGGATGGAGAACAGGACAGCAAGAGGTGTTGGAGTAGGTCTAGGCACAAACGAAGACATATTCACTACCTGTATCTTCAAGTAGTCTCAGCTCACCAAGATAGTCTCCCATTAGCCCTTGTTCACACTGGTGCGATTTGACATGCGACTTGACATGTCAAATCGCATAAAAAAATCGGCGAAATTTGCGGGCAATGGCACCGTCCTAATCGGTGCGACGCCGCATCTGCGGCGCTGCACCGATTACAAAAAGTAGTTTCTGTACTACTTTTTGCGATTTCAGACGCGATTTACATTGACATCTGTTTCAGATGTCTTTGAAATCGCGGCTGAAATCGGGACTGCCAGCAGGAGTGAAATCGTGCGAGTTCAGCTGAACTCGCAGGCTTCACTCCCGCAGCCCCAGTGTGAACGTGGGCTTAGAGTGGATCCTAGCAGCCACTAGCAACTGTTACGGGTGAATTTAGGCTTCTGCCACAGACCTGGTGAACTTTGGGTCTCTGCCACAGACCTGGTGAACTTTGGGTCTCTGCCACAGACCTGGCGAACTTTGGGTCTCTGCCACAGACCTGGCGAACTTTGGGTCTCTGCCACAGACCTGGCGAACTTTGGGTCTCTGCCACAGACCTGGCGAACTTTGGGTCTCTGCCACAGACCTGGCGAACTTTGGGTCTCTGCCACAGACCTGGCGAACTTTGGGTCTCGTTAGGCCTCTTTCAGGGAGATGACATCCCTCCAGAGAGTTACCGGGCCCCTTCCTTCACTGTGATCTCTCACCAGCCTCTCGGAACGGTCCTCCCCAGATATGGGTCTCCTCGCAAGGCAGCACCCTGGGATTCCTCTTCCCTCCGTGGACCCAAGGCCTTCAGTTGCAGCCCCAGGGATAAAGGTGCCTAGGACTGATCCGCCAGTGTACCGAGCCAGGAACCCCACCCCAGGGCTAAAGGTGGCTGGGGTGGCCCACAAACAAAACAACACACTCCCCGGGGGCGGACCCCCGGGAACTCACCCCCACAGGCATCGTCTGCCCCTTTTATATCCTCTCCCAGCATGCACAGCAGGCCGACACGCCCACCACACCACCGCCGAGAGGGGACATCCAAGGCACAGCGCTGTACCAGCTGTTCAACCCTAGCCTCCGATGGCAGCGCCATCAACAGGCTACAGGGAACTATACACCAGTATCCCACCTGCAGTATAAAATGGTTTAACAGAACCCTATCAAATAGTGTGTTTGAGTACAACTACCACTCAAACATTCCCCTAGATTTAAAGACCCCGCTACATAAGCATGCTGGGAGTTATGGTTCCTCTACTACTTTCTCATAGTCTGCTTCATATAAAAAAGCTGGGACTTTACTAACCACAAGAACAGAACTCTGGGTCCCTGTGGTGTAGAAATAGTTGCTAGCTAGCCTTCATTTAGCTCCCACTCCCAGATAGCTCTCTTCAGGTCCTGCCAGCCAGCCTGGCTACAATGACCTCTTTCCACTGCCGTTCCCACAGTCCACTCCTCTGGTTCTGAACCCATCTCAAACTGCAATCTCTCAGTTCTCTCAGACGTGCCTCCCCAGTCCTCCCAACTGTACTCACTCATCAGCCCCCCTGGCTGCGACCAGTAGTCCTCCCTGGAGACTCCTAGAAGTGTTCTCTTCTGCTGTCTTTTGCGTGCGCCCTAATGTGCCTCTCCTTCCAGGATCTCGTCACTCCTTCTGGATGCACCTGAGCTCAGCCCAGGGTCACCTCCCTCCAGACTGGGGAGCTCCCCGTGGGCCCCGACAGCCTCCACACTCTCTCACTCCAGCTCTTCCACCTGACAACTCCTCCCCAGTTGGGCTGACTCCAGGTATTTAAGGAGGCCCGCCCCCTGCCAATCCAAGTTAGGGATTGGTCAAGGCTCCTTAAGATACCCCAGGCAGCCCCACCGCTCTTCCACTCCTTTCCTTCTAGCACTTTCTAGAAGGAAGAGGGAGGTGACAGTGATACGGCCTGTGAGTCACCAGCTGCTACCCTGTGGCCACTCCCAGCCCAGAATGAAAATAAACAGGCCTAGCAACCAGCTAGGCTTACCTAAATTGGCCTACTCTGCCAACAAAAATCCTCACCTACCTAACTAGAGGGTGCTACATAGGAATGCCGGAACTTATGTTTCCCCTGCTTCTGTATCACGGACCAGAGCTCTCCCACTGGCTGTCTTATATAAGCATGCTATGAGTTATGGTTACATCTTACAGATTGCTTTATATAAGAAAACTGAAACTTTGGATTGGCCATACACTATACATTTTGATTGTGCTATCTCCTTTATATTAACCAAATCTATGTGTAGCACACAGATCCTTTTCCCCCTTACCTTCCTTTCAGGGGATCAGACACACCATGCCACATGCCCGCGTCCTCTGGATTAGAGGTCGGACGGTGTTATGTATTTGGGTCCCGCAGCGAGTTGCTTCCCTTCACTGGTTCTTCCCTCTAGATTATAGAGGCAAGTCTTTACCTTTCCCAAAGAAAGTCAATGTCCACACAACACTTCAACTCCAACAAGAGTTTATTTTCTCTTACTTGCTTGAGTAACCAGAAAGTTGAAGAGAGGAAAGGGGTTAGCAGAATAGAATGGATTCAGGCACACTCTTGGCTTCGTCGCCACTCTGTCCCGAGTGGGTACAGCTCACCCGGATAGTCACTCAATAGCACTAGCAGCCGGTATGAAGCTCGAACAGTGACTTAGTCCCCTCCAAGGACAAAGTCGAGGAGATCCCTCCTTTACTAACGACACTCCACAAAGGCAGTCTGCGCAGAAAGAAATCCTTCCCTACGTCAGGTCACCAGGCCTCTCCCGAGACAGCAATCTTGTATTACTCGCCTCCTTAATGGGACCAATCCTCCCCCGGTTTCCTCTATGTCAAAACGGTCACCCTCACCTGGGCTCCCTGGGTTTCCTTTCTGGTTGTAGACCCAGTTGAAGGTACTGGGCCCACCTGGAACTCCGCAGCCTCGGGCCAAAGGTGCCCGAGACTCCTCAGTTAAAGTTGGGCGCACCCCCCCTTAGAGGGGTACACTTCTCCGGGTACAGGTCCCCGGGCACTACCACCCTGAACAATGGAATCTGCCCCTTATATATCCTCTCCCGGCATGCATAGCAGGCCGAAACCGCCCACTGTACGGCAGCCGAGAGAGGACATCCAATAGCCTCTCCATCACCTGTGGTTCAACCCCGGGTATAAGTGACAACACCACCTATACGCCTAAAGGAGAACTGCACGTCAGGTGACACGAGTCCAAATAATTAGAAGACCCGAGCCAACTACCGCTCAGGTCACCCCTAAATTGAAGCATAGCGACTCCCCTAGGTTAGGACCCCACTACATATGTAATAGAAAGTTACAACTAAGCATTCTATTCAATTATGCCTGGTACACACAATGATATTATCCGACGAATGATCGTCTGTTTCTTTTTTTTTTTTTTTTTGCATGCTAATCTCATATTGAAAATAAAAGAGTTTACTAACGTTATGAAAATTCTATGGCAGGGCCAAAACTTGTAGGAAAGATGAGCCGCACTCCGGTTGTTGCTCTTAAAAAATCTTAATTTTATTGAAAATCCACAGTGTAAACGCAGATAAAATAAGTTGACGCGTTTCAGCCTATAAGGTCATAATTATAAGTTATAATAATGGTGGTTATGACTAAGGCCTTATAGGCTAAAACGCATCAACTTATTTTATCTGCTTTTACACTGTGGCTTTTCAATAAAATTAAGATTTTTTAAGAGCAACAACCGGATTGCGGATCATCTTTTCTACATTACTCTACTCAGCCAGCGACTGTGAATTGAGCACCCGGGAGCTCTGCTATCCATGTGTTGTATGTATAGTAGCACTGATTTTTCTCTTTGCACGTTGCCCGAAACTTGCCCGCTATTGGGCGAAGATTGTACAGGTTATTTTTGACCTAGCCCAAACACCCATATCCCTTGATCCGTTAGTGTGCCTGCTGGGCACGATAGATGCTGAAATGTTTCCAAAAGGTATGTAAATTATGGTAACCAGATTATTGTACCTAGCTAGAATGCTGAATACCCGATTATGGTTGGCACCCACTGCGCCTACTAATTCCCTACTAACTCTCTTCTACCCAGCTTATCGCCACTGAAATGTAATCGCTTCTGGCAGAATTGGCTTGAGAACCCAAGTCTTGCCCCACCATGACTAGTGATGGATAGGCTGAAGGGATGAGCTTCGAGTTCGAGTCGAACCCATGTTCGACTCGAACATCGCCAGTTCGGTTGTTCGTCGAATCGCAAACATTATGGGCCGTTCGCGCCAAATTCGAGTGGCGCGTCACGGCCCATAATTCACTGCGGCATCGTAGTGCATTGCTGGCTGATGATTGGCCAAGCATGCACTATGACCTGCATGCTTTGGCCAATCACAGCGCGCAAAAAACGGAGAGCCATAATTGGCCAAAGCTAGGGTGGCTTTGGCCAATTATGTCTCAGGGGGTTTAGTACACGCCCCATCCTATATAAGGCCGCCTCCGTGGAGGCCTTGTGTAGTGTGTTGCAGTGTTGGTTAAAGAGAGAACTTACAGAGAGAGAGAGACAGTGTCATTTATTTTGAGTTAGATAGAGCAGGCAGGCGAGTCAGTTAGCTGCAGTTACAGTGTGTAGAGGATATATATGCATCCTAGGTGTTGCATATATATTTATACACTGTATTCAGTTTAGCTAGATCCATTCCTGTTATTCTCTATACTGTGACATGCAGGCAGGTGATTGTGCTAGCTGCAGTCAGTGTTTCACTTAGGGTACTGTGTGCTTTGCATAGCGCTCACCTAAAACTAACTGAAGACAATTGCTGCTTTTCTCATACTAATACCACAGCAGGCAGTTGATTCTGATAGTTGCATTATCAGTACAGTGATTATATATATATATATATATATATATATATATATACACATCCACCTTTGTGCAGCTACATCTCACTGCAGGCCATTAGTATGTCTGGAAGGCAAACAAGGAGAGGCAGACAAGGCAATAAAAGAGGGCAAGCAGGCTCTGTGTCTAGATGCAACAGTGCTGGTCGTGGACACGGTGCATCCTCATCAGCACGTGGCCGTGGGACACGCTTGTCCTTTTCGGCAGCTGGCCATGTTGAGCCGCAACATGCCCAAGACTTGGTAGAGTGGATGACCAAGCCGTCGTCATCCTCCTCATCCTCTCTCACCCAGGCTCAGGGTACTTTGTCTGGCAAAGCAGCTGCCAAAGCGGCCTCTTCCCTCGGCTCAATGGCATCAGTCACTCCTTCCCTAGCCCCACCATGTCCTCCTGAGGAGTCCCCCGAACTGTTTGACCACAGTGTTGGGTAAATGCTCCAGGAGGATGCCCAGCGTTTTGAAGGCTCCGATGATGGAACCCAGCTAGAAGAAGGCAGTAACGTGAGCCCAGAGAGAGGAGGTAGTAACGTGAGCCCAGAGAGAGGGGGTGCCCAACAAGGACAGCTATCTGGTAGTCATGTTCCCCCAGCTGCAGCACACTGCCAGATTTGCTCCAGTGATGAGGAGGGAGGGGATGATGAGGTCACTGACTCCACGTGGGTGCCTGATAGGAGAGAGGAGGAGGAGCAGGAGGAGGAACATCTCCAATGAGGCAGGATGCCATCCAGGAGCCAGCTTAAGGGCAGCACACCGACTGCATCACACCGCAGAGCTCCGCATGTGCTGTCTCTGCGCGTTAATCCAAAAGTTCTTTGGTGTGGGCCTTTTTTCAGACATGTGCAGCAGATTGCACCATTGCCATTTGCAACATATGTCTCAGGCGTATCTTGCGTGGCCAAAACATCAGCCGCTTGGGCACCACGTGCTTGACCAGACATATGTCGACCTGCCATGCAGTTCGTTGGCAAGCCTACCTAAAAGACCCACACCAAAGAACAAAGTGGACCTCTCCTTGCTCCTCATCAGCTGGGATCTCCAACCCAACTAAACTTTCAGTCCTCTCTGAAACCCGCACTGAGAGGAATGAAGGTGTAGAAGTAGGTATGTCACAGCCAAGAACTTGCGGGCAATCTGCTATTGGTACACTGATGTCAGATTTTACCAGGCATATTTCCCTGCCCCAGCTGCTGCACCGCCGAAATAAGTTCGCTCCCAGCCATCCACATGCCCAGAGGTTGTATGCTAGGATGGCTAAATTGCTAGCACTTCAACTGCTGCCTTTTCAGTTGGTAGACTCTGCCCCCTTCCGTGAGTTTGTGGAATGTGCGGTTCCTCAGTGGCAGGTTCCCAAACGCCACTTTTTCTCACGGAAGGCGATTCCAGCTCTTTACCGGCATGTGGAAGGCAATGTCTTGGCCTCGCTGGACAGGGCGGTCAGCGGTAAGGTGCATATTACCGCTGACTCATGGTCTAGCAGGCATAGACAGGGACGTTACCTATCTTTCACGGCACATTGGGTGACTCTGCTGGCAGCTGGGAAGGATGCAGGACAAGGTGCAGTAGTGTTGGAGGTTGTTCCGCCACCACGCCTCCAAAATTTTACTACTGGTGATTCTGACACACCTCTCCCCTCCACCCCCTCCTCTTCTTCTTTCTCCATGGCTACGCAAGTACGCAGGCAAAAAGATGCCATGCGGTGCTTGAGCTGGTGTGCTTGGGGGACAGGAGCCACACTGGGGCAGAGATTCTGTCAGCTCTGCAGGGGCAGGCTCAGAGGTGGTTGATGCTATGCCAGCTTAAGCCAGGAAAGGTGGTTTGCGATTATGGCACCAACCTCCTCTCCGCCCTCCGACAGGGACAACTGACCCATGTGCCCTGTTCGGCTCACGTCCTTAACTTGGTGGTGCAGCGGTTCTTGGGCAGGTACCCGGGCTTACAGGAGGTCCTGAAGCAGGCCAGGAAACTCTGTGGGCATTTCTGCCGGTCATATAGTGCCAGTGCTCAGCTGGCTGACCTGCAAAAGGAATTCAACCTGCCCAAGAACCGCCTAATCGGTGACATGCCCACCAGGTGGAACTCTACGTTGGCCATGCTGTAACGGCTGCACACGCAACAGAGGGCCATCAATGAGTATCTGTTGCAATATGGCACCAGGACAGGGTCAGGGGAGCTTGGATTTTTTTCCCCACGCCAGTGGGCCATGATCAGGGATGCATGCACTGTCCTGGCACCATTTGAGGAGGCCACGAGGATGGTGAGCAGTGACAGTGCATGCATCAGTGACACTGTCCCTCTTGTCCCCCTGTTGGAGCACACGCTGCGTGGAATAATGGACAGGGCACTTGAGGCAGGAAGAGGAGGACTTCCTTACCTCTCAAGGCCCCCTTTATCCAGACAGTGTTCCTGCTGGCCCGGCTATCACACAGGAAGAGGACGAGGAGGAGGAGGAGGATTATTGTGTCAGCATGGAGTTGGAGCCTAGCACTCAGCATCTGCAGCAGTCTTCAAGGGATCAATTACAGTCCCAAGACACCCATGGACTTGTACGTGGCTGGGAGGAGGTGGCTGCGGATCATGTCGTCCTGAGTGACCCAGAGGACTCCGGACCAAATGCCTTAGCAAACCTACGCTGAATGGCCTCCCTGATCCTGCAAAGCCTGCGGAGGGATCCTCGTATTTGTGCGATCAAGGAGAGGGATCATTACTGGCTGGCAACCCTCCTTGATCCACGTTACAAGGAGGGTAATGTGGGAGGTTACAAATTCCTGGTCCTGGACAACGTGTTGCTGAGGCTTCGGCCAGTCAAAGAAGGAGCTGTCACGTACCTAGTGGATGAGCCCGGATTGCAGGGGATGGCCTCTCTTGCGGCTCCGACTCGTGGCCCCTGGTAGGGTGAACAGGAAGCACAGGAGTCAGGAGTGGCACGAGTGCCTGGCAGGATCAACAGCAGGAGGTTGGTCTGAAGTCCAGGTGGAGCTGTACAGAGGAATCGCAGGTGCGACTGAGCAGAGGCAGGAACCAGGAACAAGCTGAACGGCAGGCAGATGCAGCAGACTGGAACTGGACAGCTGACTGGAAGGACCGTAGACAGGAACCTGGAACAGGCTGGATCGGCAGGCAGATGCAGCAGACTGTAACTGGATGGGTCAAACGAGCCGGGTCGGATATCGGGCAGGCAGCAGCAGGACCAGAGGAGCAGGCAGAAGGATGGTCAGGCAGGCAGGAGTCAGATGCAGGCAGATAGCTGGGTTATATTAAGCAAACAAACGTATAGCCCTTCCCAATCGAGCGCTACAGGAGGAAAAAGAGAAATCCGGTGAAAGAAAAAAACACTTGCAAGAGGTTGTGCTATAAAACACCTCCCTCCTACTACCAATGAAGGAAAAAAGCTGCTGCTAGTTCCTGTCCATAGACAGGCAAAATAATAAACAGAAAAAACACATATACACAATAAATTATATATATATATATATATATATATATATATATATATATATATATATATATAAAAGCAGCACTAATTAAGTGCAAGCTGTGGGGGAGGGGAAACAGTTTCAGACAGGAGTGAATCTTAAGGTAAAAAACACACAGTATCTCATGGATAAGTCTGTAATAGGAGGTGATGAGAAAAAGCAATCTTCTTAATAGAGCCGCAATGCTCTCATTCTGCCACCAACACCACCACTCGTGAAGAGAGGAAAACTGGGGGGCCGTGAGACCTCCCCTATGATAGAACTCTTACCAGACGGCGCTGGATCAAAGGCAAAAACAAAGTGGCTACAGATCTCCTCCTCTCTCAGATAGCGGATATCATCAGACGGGATGCTCACATGTGTGTAAGAAAGAAGATCCACAATAGTGTAACTCCACAAAAACACAAGTTTATTGGTCCCCAATAACTCCCATAAAAACCGCACTTACAATATATAAAAAATCATAATACATTACTCGATCATGGACGTTGCTGGAACCGCGAGATGTCAGAGCTGTGTCTCCGTCCTAACTTCCCTGCTCCGTTCAGCTGATGTACGTGTGCGACGACCAGCGTCGTGACGTCACTATGATATGCAGTCACTGTATCTAACCCAGACGCGTTTCGTCAGTAATAGACATCATCTGTGGGTGTGGACAAGTGACTAGGTATGCCATATTATATGGACTGATATGCTAGCTGATTGGTTGAACTTAGGGAGATGACACAACCAGACAACCGCGCTGACATCTCGTCCATTGATTCGTCACCGCATAGCATAACATAGCATAGGATAACAACACTTACTAATACATATATTGTCTCCTATCGGAAAACAACAGGAATAATATCCTCATGTGCAAAATAGTAACCACTATTCATAACTTACTAAAAAGGTAATCTGCATATTAAAACTTTATAAAACCGCTGTATTAATAAGAAATTATAATAAAGTGCATAGTGAATGAATGACTGGGTATAACGAAACCTTACATAAATCATAATCATAATAAAATGTAAACGCTAAAAGGCAAAGTTCTATATACAATCAATGTGTATATACTAAACATGATTAATAGTATTATGGGCACCAGAACCTAGATGGAACCCAAATAATATGATTAATACCATAATAAAGGAGTACTAGACAGATAAAAAAATACTTATTAACATATGCATTCCTTTTCAAACATAATAATGCTAATAATTAAACTCCATAAAAGAACATTATTCATAACAGAGATATGGACAGTAGAGCTACTAGTAGTCACTTATGAAACAGTTCACATCCAGCTCTATATTCATTCCTTTAGGTGTGAGTCTATCCATGAGAAATATCCAGCGTGTTTCTCTTTTGGATATCTCTCGCACCAAGTTCGAACCTCTCCAGTTCGGGTGTATACAATCTACGCCCCAAAATTTCAGAACGGAGGGATCTTGACTATGGTGTTCTTTAAAATGTAAGGATACACTATGATATTTATATCCAATCTCTATATTGTGTATATGTTCAGAGATACGAGTCTTCAATTTCCTTTTGGTTCGGCCCACATGCATGGGCATTGCAGAACGTATATAACGTGGGTGGTATTACACGTTATAAACTCTGAAATCTTACAGGGCCTGTCATTCCCTGAAGAAACAAAATCTGTTAGTCCCCTAATATGATTGTTTAAAAAAGAGGTGAATATAAGCAATATAATAAATATGGATAAAAACACCCAGATAGCGCTAATGCATAAACAAACATGCATCAACAATATTCATTGAAGTCCACTTGAGAGTTCATAAAAAGTTAAAACACCAATATATTTCTATGAATATTGGAAAATAGAAATAATAATAATAATAAAGTCCGCTGATCCAGTTGGATGAAGGGAAAAAACTGCTGTCACCAGGAAAAATAGAGGAAAGACACCTTCACTCGTGTGCTGCAATCATATAGAGGGGGTTCAGAAGAAGTCATCAGACGAAACTAGTCAGGGAGAGAGCAAGACACGCAGGAGGAGCCGCCAGTCAGCTGTGAAAACTTCACTGCTTCCATCCCCACAGCACGGACAGCGGCGAGTGCGGTAGGAAGTAGTATTACACAGCTAAAAAAGCTAAAGAGCCTGGTTCTGGCGCTGTATGAAATGAGAACATAAGCCTGAAATGTTTTTTGTACATGTGAGTGCAAATTTGTAAGGGAGTTTATTTTAGTTAAAATAAAAGTTTGTAAAACAGAGTTACACTATGTCTGCACCTTTGTTTTTCCTACGGTGACTGATGAGAACTGTAACCACGGACCAGGAGTGTGGATTTCTTTGCTGGGAAGCCCTATCTCTCTGATTGCATATTGGCTGTTATTTCATTACTTTGTGGTAAGAGTCCATCTAGGAGGGGGTCTATACACACACCCCCCTCTATATGATTGCAGCACACGAGTGAAGGTGTCTTTCCTCTATTTTTCCTGGTGACAGCAGTTTTTTCCCTTCATCCAACTGGATCAGCGGACTTTATTATTATTATTATTATTTCTATTTTCCAATATTCATAGAAATATATTGGTGTTTTAACTTTTTATGAACTCTCAAGTGGACTTCAATGAATATTGTTGATGCATGTTTGTTTATGCATTAGCGCTATCTGGGTGTTTTTATCCATATTTATTATATTGCTTATATTCACCTCTTTTTTAAACAGTTTCTAGTTTAAAGTAGTTTTACTTTTAAGATAGCAGCTTTTTTCCACTTATTTTATACACATATGTCCGTGTGGGTATAAAATCTTTGTTTATCTCTAGTCTGCAATTTTAATTTTAACTTTCCAGGAGCGCTTGTTTTTGTTTATGAGGGTAGGCCTACCTCAAGTACAAATTTTGATCGATATCCCCTAATATGATTGTTCACTGTTAGACATGAACTGCATTTACGGCATGAATAGAACCCGTTAAATTGCCAGCAAACACTTCTTCTAATAGGGGGATCCAATACTTTATGTACAATTTTATCACCAAAGTTAGGAGCTTTGCGATAAATGAAAGGTGGTTGCACTGGTAGTACACTCTGTAAGGTTCTATCCAAACATAGAACATGCCAATGCTTTCTGAATATTTTTTCGACTTCCTTATACTGAGTATGGAAGTTCGATATGAAACCCCATTCTTGTCTCGGGTTAGTAATACGCTCCCTATTGACAAAAAGCTCATCTCTTGGCATATTTGCAAGATCTTCTACAATCTTATCCAAGACTCGCTCATCATATCCTTTATGGGTGAATCTTTCTTTTATAACCCTAGAATATGTAATGAAATCATCCTTCGTAGTACAATTCCGTTTAACCCTCATAAGTTGACCCTTATGCCCCATACACACGATCATTTTTCATGCTGTTAAAAATGCCATTAAAAAAAATGGCCATTAAAAATGATCGTGTGTATGCTCCAGAGCATTTTTAACGACGTGAAAAACGGGCATTAAAAATTTCGAACATGCTCTCTTTTTTCACGTCGTTTTTCATGTCGTTTTTTTTTAACGACGTGAAAAACGATAGTGTGTATGCTTTAACGACGTGAAAAAAAATGCGCATGCTCAGAATCAAGTATGAGACGGGAGCGCTCGTTCTGGTAAAACTAGCGTTCGTAATGGAGATAGCACATTCGTCATGCTGTAACGGACTGAAAAGCACTAGACTGAAAAGAGCGAATCGTCTCTCAACAAACTTTACTAACATGAAGGGTGGCACCATTCGAACGGAACTTCCCCTTTATAGTGCCGTCGTACGTGGTGTACGTCACTGCGCTTTTCTTGAACATTTTTTAAAATGATGGTGTGTACGCAAGACAGGCTTGAGAGGAAACAAGAAAAAAAATGACGAGAAAAACGTCAGTTTTAAAAATGACATTAAAAATGATCGTGTGTATGGGGCATTAGGGATGTTATTAAGCCAGTTGGAATGATGGCCACTCATCAAGGGCAAATAACTATTCCTATCAGTTGGTTTAAAGTAAATAGTTGTAGAGAGGGTAGTGCCATGCAATCTTACATCAACATCCAGAAAGTGTATGTGTTCATTTCTGAACTCGTAATCTAGTCTGATGTTGTTTTTGTTATCATTCAGTTCTTTCAAAAAAGTATGTAATGACAACTCGTCTCCTTCCCAAATGAAGAACAGATCGTGGATGTACCTCCTGTAAAACAGGAGGCCATCTTTCCTACTGGCAAACACGGACTTATCCTCCCACTCACCCATGAACAAATTTGCGATACTGGGCGCGAATCTCGCGCCCATCGCAACTCCTCTCTTTTGGGAGTAATATTCATAGTTATACGAAAAATAGTTGTGGGCCAAGCAGAAGTCCAATGCTTGGCCCAAAAAAACTTTTTGTTCAAAGGGAATATCCTCACGCTGACTCAATGCCCAATTTAATGCCAACAGGGCGTCATCATGTTGTATAATAGTATACAATGACGATACATCCGCGGTCACCAAAAAAATACGGGTTATACCAGTTAAATCAATATCATTGATGAGTTGTAGAAAGCTCTTAGTATCCTTTAAATAGGCCCTAGTGTTGAACACACTGGCCTGAAGAAAGGTATCTAAATATTGACCTAATCTCGCCGTAACCGACCCTATGCTATTCACTAGGCTTGTGCAATTCGTTTCGTAACGAATTGAAATTCGTCCGAATTTAGCAACTTTCGGACATTCGGAAGCATTCGAATTTCCGAACAAAGCAATTACGAATAAGACCGAATCCGAAATAAATTATACCGCAAATAGCGAATGCCCGAATGTCTTCGGCATAATTCGTTATGAAAAAGTTACGAATGTACGAATCCATACGAAGCACAATAACACTCACTCTGCTCTGCTCTCTGCTTCTCCCTCACCGTGCTGAACCCTCTCAAAATGGTGTACAGGGGCGGAGCCTATAGCCGCATGTTAAAAACGAAAGTAAAATACGAGATTTCGAATCGTTACAAATAACCGCAATGTATTTAGAAAAGTACAAATCCATTCGAAGCACATTAGGCATAATAGGCAGCGTCGTTGTGAGAGAGACACGGAAAATTACGAATCAACGAACCCAAAAAAAGTTACGAAAGTAGGAGTTGTGTCCAGAATCAACGAAAAACAACGTACTCTACCGAAAGTACGAACCCAAAAAAAGTTACGAAAGTAGGAGTTGTGTCCAGAATCAACGAAAAACAACGTACTCTACCGAAAGTACGAATTATAAAGCAACAAAAAATTCAACGAAAAATGTCGCTTGCAAAAATACGAATGAGTCCGAACACGAAAAATCCCGTCTAGCAAAATTACGAATGATTACGAATCAACAGGACCGGAAAGAAACGAACCGAAACGGAACGAATTTTTCCGTTGTGCACAAGTCTACTATTCACAATAGGTCTGGCGGGTGGCTTTGTAGAGTCCTTATGCACTTTAGGGAGAGTATATATAGTAGGCACTCTGCAAAAACTAGGTGACAGATATTTATGTTCTTTCTTATTTAGAACTCTCTTAGCTCTACCCATATCTACTAATTTTTGTAGGTCAGCATGATATGCATGAGTAGGATTATTGTTTAACTTAACATAAGTGGTATCATCGGATAACATGTTGGAAAGTTGGGTGTCATAGTAGGATTTATCCAGTATGACTACCCCTCCCCCTTTATCCGCTGGGCGTATTACGATATTTTTCCTATCACGTAATTGCTTAATGCCCTCCTGAATATGTGGGGGATTACAATTTTTCTTCACTATGACCTTGTCCAAATCTTTCAAGACTAGGCTTTTAAATACATCAACATGTTGATTTGCCGAATTCGGCGGGTTAAACAGTGACCTATTTTTCAAGGCACTGTCTACTCCTATAATGTTGGTATTACTTGGATGGTTACCACTTGGACCACTGTTAAGAAAATATTTTTTAATATTTAATTTTCTAATGTACTTATGGATGTCCATATACGTATCAAATTTGTTCAAAGATTTCTTGGGGGCACATTTCAAACCTAAATTCAATATATTGAGTTCCTTATGTGAAAAAGAGACTAAGCTGAGGTTGTATATTCCTACTGTTCCATCCTTCTTTTTTTGCTGTTTGTATTGGATCCTGCTCCCTGCCCTGCATCCTCTCCGTCTCTTCTGGGTGGGACCGGTGGATGTGGGTACTGGTTCCATTCTTGTGGGGGTCTCCACCATCCTTGCTGGTTGTAAGGCGGATAATAATTCACAGGGGGCTTCCCCCTGTTGGACTGGTTGCCCCTGTGACCCCTGGTTCCTCTCTTGCCCCTCCCTAAAAAAGACTGTCGTGGGGATCCTTCATTAATCCGTTCATCATTATATTGAAGAGGCTCAAATCTATTATTAGTGGGCAATGGGTACTGATAATCACTGTGGGAAACACCTGCTCCATTATTTTGACCACCTCTAGAATTAGAGCGGTTTTGTCCACCTCTGCCCCTCCCTCCTCTACTCCTATCATTATAGGGGTGAGGAGGTGGGTTTGATGTAGGGATACAGGGGGTACTCTGTGTTTCCACCTGCTCCTGTCTCCCTGTGGTGTTAACTGGATGTAAAGTGGTGACATTCTCTATTGGAGATATTTTATTCTGCCACATATAAACAATCCCACTTTTAAAATCTCCTATATCACGGTGAAATTTCTTCACTTTTTTCTTTTGGGTGTCCTTATCAATTTTATCAAGTTTTTTATTTATATTGCTATTAAAGTCTATCCATTGCTGGGAACTTTTGATAGGATCCAATTTTGTGTTACACTCATTAATTAAGTGTTCCAACTTTGCCATTTTTTTACGTTTACGCTTTAAAACTAATTCCTGCAACCTAATACCCACCCCATTAAAAAACTCTACCCATTCATTCATAGACTCAATATCATCCAATCCGTCTTGGGGAGTGACCTCCCATCTCAGACTTCTGACTATAATTTTTTCTTTCAAGTATTGCTCCATTGTACTGATATCCCACCAAGTCCTCACCTGTTTCTCTAGTGCATTACCAAGAGAGAGTAAGGTGGACCTATGATCATCTTGGACTGGTGGGTTAGACTCTATATTAAACAATGTATTAAGATCAATTTGTCTATTCATCAAAAAACTCACTGCCTCCATAGCTGCTCTGTAATCTCTTATAAATATATTAAGCAAACAAACGTATAGCCCTTCCCAATCGAGCGCTCCAGGAGGAAAAAGAGAAATCCGGTGAAAGAAAAAAACACTTGCAAGAGGTTGTGCTATAAAACACCTCCCTCCTACTACCAATGAAGGAAAAAAGCTGCTGCTAGTTCCTGTCCATAGACAGGCAAAATAATAAACAGAAAAAACACATATACACAATAAATAATATATATATATATATATATATATATATATATATATAAGCAGCGCTGATTAAGTGCAAGCTGTGGGGGAGGGGAAACAGTTTCAGACAGGAGTGAATCTTAAGGTAAAAAACACACAGTATCTCATGGATAAGTCTGTAATAGGAGGTTAGTCAGCTGGGTTAGTCAGAAGCAAGCCGGGTCAGATACTGGAGTGAACTGGAACAGGTTTCAGAGGTCAGGACACACGTAACGCTGTAGATCAGACAGCAAGATCCCAGTGTGTCAGTCTGGTTTAAATAGCCCACCTGGTGCCAATGGGGGCGTGCGCGCGCGCATTCCCGTGCGCACGCACATGCGCAATGGTGCGCACGCGCATGCGCAATGGCACCCGCGGTCGCGCACCAGGAAGTTCAGAGTGCCTGTTACTGGCAGGATCTTCCTGACACTGCCCCCCCCCCAAGGGGCAGCCTCCGGATGCCCAACCGGGCCCATTTCTCCGGGTGAGATCTCTTAAAGGATTGAATTAAACTCTTAGCGTGGATGTTTTCCTCGGGCTCCCAAGAGTTCTCCTCAGGCCCATACCCCTTCCATTTGATCAAAAATTGGACTTGATTACTCCTCTTCCTGCAATCCAAGACAGCTTCTACCTCAAATTCTTCCTCTCCATCCACTATTATAGGGTCAGGAGGATCCAAATTCCGGTCAGGAAAAGGATTTGGAACAGAAGGTTTTAACAGGGAGACGTGAAAGACAGGATGAATCCTGAGCGACTCCGGAAGTTCCAGCTCATAAGCTACCTCGTTGATTTTCCTCTTAACGGGGAAAGGCCCTATGAACTTAGGACCCAACTTCCTGGAGGGACAGGCTAATTTCAGGTTTGCTGTGGACAGCCATACGAGATTACCAGGTTCAAGCACCAGTTCTCCTCGCTTCTTCTTGTCAAAGGCCTCCTTGTTATGTTCCTGAGTTCTTGTCATGGTCTCTTGTAAGAGTTGATTATTGGAGAAAAAAAAATTCATCGTTTCATGGACCGCAGGTACAGAGCATTCAGGGATAGAATTGGGCAAAAAAGATGGGTGAAAGCCATAATTGGCAAAAAATGGGCTTTGTTTCGTGGCAGAGTGGACAGAATTATTATAAGCAATTTCGGCCAATGGGAGCAGGGAAATCCAGTCATCCTGAGAAAAAGACGAAAAGCAGCGTAGATACTGCTCGAGGGTCTGATTAGTCCTCTCAGTTTGTCCATTTGTTTAAGGGTGATAAGCAGTGGAGAATGACAGCTCAATACCCAAGGCTTTACACAGAGCTCTCCAGAATCGGGAAGTAAATTGTACTCCCCGATCGGAAACAATATTGGCAGGAATCCCATGAAGCTTGATTACCTCTCTGATGAACGTCTTCGCTGTCTCAGGAGCGGAGGGAGTACCTTTCATTGGTATGAAATGAGCCATCTTGGATAGCCGGTCTACCACTACAAAGATGGCGGTGTGACCCTCTGTTGGAGGTAGCTCAACAATGAAGTCTATAGATAACATCTTCCACGGCCTGTCTGGGACGGGTAAAGGCCTCAACAAACCCCAGGCCCTAGTTCTACTAGTCTTATTCCGCGTACAGGTGGTGCAGGACTCCACATATCTCTTGCAGTCTCCAAGTACTTGAGGCCACCAAAAGGTACGTTGAACAAGATCAGCGGTCTTGGTGACACCAAAATGACCTGCCAGTGCATGGTCGTGGCAAAGTTCTAGAACCGTGACCCGTAGACCTTCGGGTACGAAAATTTTATTCTTGTACCAGAACAAACCATCCTTTACTAGTAGTTCTGTTCCCACTGCAGCTGCTGACCCTACTGAGGCTTGCTTGATCCGTGAAAGGAGGTCTTCTTGTATCAGAAGGAAATTTCCTGGGGGAAGAATTGTGTCAGGAAGAGAGGTTTCTTTAGGCTCGGGAAACATCCTAGACAGAGCATCGGGTTTTACGTTCTTAGAGCCTGGCCGGTAGGTAACATGAAAAGAGAACCTGGAGAAGAATAGAGCCCACCTGGCTTGCCGTGGTTTCAGCCTTTTTGCAGACTTCAAGTATTCCAGGTTCTTGTGGTCCGTGTAGACCAGGATTGGATGAGCGGCTCCCTCCAGTAAGTATCGCCACTCTTCCAGGGCAGATTTTATGGCCAATAGTTCCCGGTCTCCCACGTCATAGTTCATTTCTGCTGCTGATAGTTTACGAGAAAAGAAGGCTACAGGGTGTAACAGGGCTTTAGTCCCTTGTCGTTGGGAAAGGACTGCTCCGACAGCAATTTCGGAGGCGTCTACTTCCAGAACAAATGGTAGGGAGGAGTCAGGATGCTTTAGAACAGAGGCGGAGGTAAACAGTCTCTTGAGGGAATCAAAGGCGGTTTGGGCCTCCTGGGACCAGTGGAAACGGACCCCTTGTCTGGTTAACTGAGTGATAGGACTGATGATGGCTGAGAACCCCTTAATAAATTTCCTATAGAAGTTAGCGAATCCTACGAAGCGTTGGATTCCTTTCTTGTCGGTAGGCGCTGGCCAGTCTAAGATTGCTGCAACCTTCTGAGGGTCCATTTTAATGCCCTCTACCGAGATGATTAGACCCAGGAAGGGAATACTTTTCTGCTCGAACTCGCACTTTTCGGCCTTGGCGTATAGGCCATGCTGTCGAAGCCGAGCTAACACACATCTGACGTGTTTGCAATGGGAATCCAGGGAAGAAGAGAAGATAAGGATGTCGTCTAAATAGACGATAACGAACAAATCCAAGTAGTCCCGGAAAACGTCATTGATGAAGTACTGGAAGGTTGCAGGGGCGTTGCATAGCCCAAAGGGCATCACCAGGTACTCAAAGTGCCCGAAACGAGTGCGAAAGGCTGTTTTCCACTCATCCCCTTCCCTGATGCGAACCAAGTTGTAGGCCCCTCGGAGATCTAACTTAGTGAAAATGGTGGCAGCTCCCAGCCTCTGGAATAATTCGGGTATCAAGGGGAGAGGGTAGCGATTTTTGACGGTGATTTTGTTAAGCTCACGATAGTCTACGCAGGGTCGTAGGGTATGATCCTTCTTTTCTACGAAAAAGATACCTGCTCCTGCTGGAGACGTGGATGGCCGGATAAACCCTTTTTCTAAGTTGTCGTCGATGTATGTTTTAAGTGTTCCTTGCTCCAGCTCAGTCAGCGGGAAGATCCTGCCAAAGGGGATTTCAGCTCCCGGAAAGAGCTCGATGGGGCAGTCATAGGCCCGATGCGGCGGAAGCGTCTCAGCCCCTTTCTTACTGAAGACGTCCAGAAAGTCGAAGTAGGCCTCAGGAACAGACTGGCGTAACTCAGATTCGGAGTCCAAACACAACAAGGCAGTTGGTTTACTGGGGCCCATGGGAGTACAGAACTGTTGACAATAAGTGGAAGGAAATGTGACTTCTCCCGTGACCCAGTTGATGTAGGGGTTATGGGCTTGTAACCACGGCATACCAAGAATAAACAGGGAATAATGGTGAAGAAATTATGTCCATGCGAAGCAGCTCTCAGTGTAGATTGGCGATAGTGACTGGAAGGGGGGGAAGTCTCCTGTGTAACTGGACCAGATTTAATCGCAGAGCCATCGGCCAGATGAATGGAGAGTCCTTGGGCCTTATGTAATAAAGGAACCTGGTGTTGGGTTGCAAAAGATGAATCCATAAAGCAACTGCAGGCCCCGGAGTCGATAATGGCAGAAACTTGTAGTATCCTTCCTGGCAGTTGCAACAGAATAGGGAGAGCCAGGTGGGAAGAAGAAGCCTTGAGCCAAGAAGTCGCATGATTGGAAGAGAGGGACAGGCACTTGCGAAGCTTAGCAGGGCAGTTACTAACATAATGCCCGGGTCCCCCGCAGTACAGGCACAAGTTGTTCACCTGGCGACGTTGACGTTCCTCCATAGTAAGGGAAGGGCGGAGGACTCCTGACTGCCTGGGTACGGAGGTACCAGGCGTAAAGACTGACCCAACAGTGGGTGCCGGATGAGCATAGTTGGGAACTCTGGGTAACATCCAGACGGGATGACAAGGCCCAGCCTCCCTCTCCGCTTTTCGCTCCCTTAGCCGCCGATCAATTTGTATGGTCAAGTTGATTAATGCATCCAAGGTCTGGGGTATTCCTACTCGAGCCAATTCATCCTTTAAGGGGTCAGAGAGTCCCAAACGAAACTGGCAAAGGAGAGCTGCGTCATTCCAGTTAGTGTCCACACTCCACCGCCTGAATTCGGTGACATAGTCCTCTACTGCCCTGTGCCCTTGTTGAAGGGTACGCAGGGCTATTTCCGCGGTTGCTGAAGGCTGCGGGTCCTCGTAAAGTTCAGCCATGGTATCGAGGAAGGTGGTCAAATTGGCTAAGGACTCGGCTTCCTGTTCCAGGAGGCGGTGGGCCCAAGATTGGGGTTCTCCCAGGAGCAAGGAAATCATGAAGCCCACCTTGGTGGCTTGAGAGAAAGTGCGTGGTTGTAATGAGAAGTAAAGTTCACAAGAGTTTCGGAATGTCCTAAACTTGCTTCGTTCTCCAGAAAACTTTTCAGGCGTGGGAACCTTTGGTTCAGGTAGCAGGGTAACAACTGTGGGAGAACCCATGCTGGCTGAAGAAGCAGACGGGGGAGCAGACTCCTGGATGCCAGAGGGTGCAAGTACTCGAATCCGTTCTTCCAGGTGTGAGTATCCTTCCTGAAGGCCTTTGATGGCCTGGGTGAACCCTGCCAGGTGCACACAGAGTTCCTCCATGGGAGAGGCTCCCCGCTCGGGCTCAGACATGGCTGTCTGATACTGTCACGTACCTAGTGGATGAGCCCGGATTGCAGGGGATGGCCTCTCTTGCGGCTCCGACTCGTGGCCCCTGGTAGGGTGAACAGGAAGCACAGGAGTCAGGAGTGGCACGAGTGCCTGGCAGGATCAACAGCAGGAGGTTGGTCTGAAGTCCAGGTGGAGCTGTACAGAGGAATCGCAGGTGCGACTGAGCAGAGGCAGGAACCAGGAACAAGCTGAACGGCAGGCAGATGCAGCAGACTGGAACTGGACAGCTGACTGGAAGGACCGTAGACAGGAACCTGGAACAGGCTGGATCGGCAGGCAGATGCAGCAGACTGTAACTGGATGGGTCAAACGAGCCGGGTCGGATATCGGGCAGGCAGCAGCAGGACCAGAGGAGCAGGCAGAAGGATGGTCAGGCAGGCAGGAGTCAGATGCAGGCAGATAGCTGGGTTGGTCAGAAGCAAGCCGGGTCAGATACTGGAGTGAACTGGAACAGGTTTCAGAGGTCAGGACACACGTAACGCTGTAGATCAGACAGCAAGATCCCAGTGTGTCAGTCTGGTTTAAATAGCCCGCCTGGTGCCAATGGGGGTGCGCGCATTCCCGTGCGCACGCACATGCGCAATGGTGCGCACGCACATGCGCAATGGCACCCGCGGTCGCGCACCAGGAAGTTCATAGTGCCTGTTACTGGCAGGATCTTCCTGACAGGAGTGGTGGAGAAGGTGGCCGTCTGACCGATGCGTTCAGACAGTTTTTTAGTACGCAGCCCCAAGGTATGATCGGTTCCAGTAACCATTGTCAGCATCTGGTTTACATGGTGCAGGAATACCTAGGGGCAAGATCAGACTTGGACACCTTTCCCACCGAAAATCCTCTGGGTTACTGGGTTTTGAGGATGGATCACTGGCCAGAGCTTGCACAGTATGCAATAGAGGTACTGGCTTGTCCTGCATCCAGCGTTCTTTCGGAACGCACATTCAGTGCTGCTGGAGGCTTTGTAACCGATCACAGGGTGCGCCTGTCCACCGACTCGGTCGATCGACTGACCTTCATAAAAATGAATCAGTCTTGGATCACCACCAGCTGATGCTGATGTAACCGAATAATTATTTTTGAAATGTCAGATCCCTTCAAGACTGCCTATGCTGATGCTGAGTGACTATCCTCTTCCTCCTCAATGATCATGCTGATAGCTTGTAAGAAAATTTTTGGTTCTGGGCACCGCCACCAGTGGCTAAGGCCCAATATTTCAGCCCCTGTTTAACAGGGGCGTGTAATTACAATTTTTGATGCAATACTTTGCAACAGGGCTCATTGCTGCGCTCCAAGAACAGTATCTGTGAGGGGTTGCAGTGTTGTGGCACCAGTGCCTAAGGCCCAATTTTTCTGCCCCTGTTTAACAGGGGCATGTAATTACAATTTTTGATCTAATAATTCACAGCTGGGCCCATTCCTGCACCCACCAAGACTAACTGTGAGGGCTTACAGTGTTGTGGCACCAGCACCACCACCAAAGGCCCAATTTTTCCTACCACTGTTCAACAGTGGCATGTAATTACAATTCTTGATATAATAGTTCACAGCAGGGCGTTCCAGCGCCCACCAAGAGTAACTGTGAGGGCTTACAGTGTTGTGGCAACACCAACACCTAAGGGCCAAATTTCTGCGTAGTATATACGGCAGGTCCCTACTTTCAAACATCCAACTTACAAACGGAAGGAGACAACAGGAAGTGAGAGGAAATCTACCCCAAGGAAGGGAAATTCTCTACTGTAAGAGTTAATATGGGAAAAAAGTGTCTCCTCTCCACTGATGCTTTATCACCAATCCTTGTTTCAATAAAAACCCCAAATTTTCAAAAAACATTTGTCATTGGGACGGAAAGTGAGGTGAAATGTTCTGAACAGGTGCACACTGCACAGACAGCAAAACAAATGTTACAGGGGTGATAACCCTTCCCTATGTTTTCCAAAAGCTTAAAAATAGATTTTTTGGCTGGAGCTACACATAAAAAAATGTACATGTTCCAAATTACAAACAGATTCTACTAAAGAACAAACCTACAGTCCCTGTCTTGTTTGCACCACCTGTATACTGCTGTTCAGAGTATATAGGGCCTTTTTTTCAATTTGGGTGCGAGGTTCCCCTTAATATCCATACAACACCCAAAGGGCTGGTAGTGGGCTTGGGGGTAGGGGTACCAATGGCATTTTTCTCAATGATTTTCATCCATATTGCCGGGACCAGATATTCCATTAAAGCCGCAAGCAGTTTTAAAGCGGAGTTCCACCCAAATTTGGAACTTCTGCTAAATCCACTCCTCGCCCCCTTACATGCCACATTTGGCATGTCATTTTTTTGGGGGGGGGTGGGGGCTTCAGTAGGAGTGGGACTTCCTGTCCCACTTCCTCCTTCCGCCCTGGGGTCGCCATATCGCCTTTTGGCAGCCCCTCCCTGTAGGCGATCACCTGGGACGTGACAGGTCCCAGGCGATCGCCTGTCCACTCAGAGAGCGCTGCGCCGTTCGCGCATGCGCAGTGAGTGCCCGGCCGTGAAGCCGAAAGCTGTCACGGCCTGGTGCCCACCCTATGAATGGAGGCGCCGGCGGAGAAGGGGGGAGAGGAGCGGAGCTCCGGGTGTCGCGTCGCTGGACAGTGGAACAGGTAAGTGTATGTTTATTAAAAGCCAGCAGCTACACTTTTTGTAGCTGTTGACTTTTAATAAACATAAAAAAAGTCTAAAACTCCCCTTTAAGTGCCTTTTTTTCCTTTAGAAATGTCATTTTGTGCAGGGACAGTTCTAAACACGGGAAACACGTGCCACTTCATAGGTATACTATAGACATCCCTCAGGTACGATATTTAAAGGAATATGTAGCGACCTCACCTCTCACTCCCTCCTTCTCTTCTCGATCAATGGCTCTCATCTAGGGGACCAGGGAGGGGAGTGTGGCGCACCACCAGCTCATATCCTCTTATGTGCAGAGGTGTGAGCTATAACCTTCGGGCCTGTGCCCCTGTCCAGAGCCAAAACTTTCCTTGAGAATGACCCTTTAACTCCCAGAAAGTCAAGTTCCACACCACTGGAAATCCAACACTTATTTATTCTTCAGAGCAATAAATAGTCCTTTAAGAGCGACTGGTCAGACATAGAACAGAACACAGTGAAGAGGAGTTCCAGGCACAAACTTGAACTTGGGTTTTCTCCTGTTCCGTTATAGCGCGAACAGGCTTGGCGCACAGTCGCTGCCACCGACCGTGAGGGGGTCTCTGCCACAGACCAGATGAATAAGGCCTCTGCCACAGACCTGGTTGTTGGGTCTCTGCCACCGACCTGATTCACGATGGGTCCCTGCCACAGACCATGAGAACGTGGACTACCTTCTGTAGGAAATGGCCCCGATCAGAGAGAGGACATCCATCCGGACAGTTACCAGAGGCCCCGCCGTCACCAGCAAATGCTGCGCTGGGTCTTCGGAAGGGTCACCTCCCTGGCCTCCTCGTCCCAGATTCGGGTGTCCAACACCGGAGGACACCCTAGGAGCCCTCGATCCCTTGCGGGACCCAGTCAAAGGTACTGGGCCCCAGGCCTCCAGAGAGTACCTCACCCCAGACTAAAGGTGTCTGGGGTGGAACCACAACTCCGTCCCCGGACCTAGGGCACCCGGAGACTCCACGCACATGCACCCAGGCTGAAGGTGCCTGGGCGCGGACCTCGTGCGGAAGATGTCTGCCCCCTTTATACCCTCCCCCAGCATGCACAGCGGGTTCCCCGCCCCGCTGCCCGCTGTACTACTGCCGCGAGAGGACACAAAGGGCACAGCCCTCCAATGGTGATTCAACCCTGGCCTATGGCAACAGTGCCACCTATAGGCCGCAGGGAACTAGACACCACTGATATCCTCCACTGGCATAAATTGGTCCAGGAATCCTAACAAATGTTGCATCTGAGCCTGATACCACTCAGATGCCTCCCCTAAATATGACCACCCGCTACACATCCCCCCCAGTGATTTGACACTGGTCCCCAGTGTCTGAAACCAATTCATGCCCCCTCTAAAGCAGAGTCAGCATAAATTCGATCCAGAGACAAACTAACCAAAAGTGAAAAAATTACAATTTAAAAACCTTGTTTCGTTTGTGCCTGAACCAAAAGAGAAGGGAAGAACAACAGCTAAAACATGCACAGTGTGAGGGGGTTAGCTCGGCAGCGGGTGTGTGTGACCCCCGGGATGGGCTCCCCACACAAAAACAGGCCCAGCAAACGGAGGTTGTGGTTTTCAAAATCAAAAAGGTGCGGTTTATTTTCTATTTACAGTGACAAAACACAGCAAAGCAAAAGAAACATAAATAAAATAAATCCTGGTCAACTTGACCTCTGAGTAAACATACAGGTTTCCTAACTAACAACTGGGATCAGCCTAGTGCTGTCCTAGTCCCTAAGTCCCTGGTTTTAAATGTCCAAGCAAATAGCCACACAGGCTTTTTCTCACCGCACAGGGGTTCACTCTCCCTAGACAGTCCACACAGGTCTGGTTCCAGGCATGAGCTAACCCCTAATGAAGCTGGGAGTTCTTATAGAGGCCTAAATGAGCTGACAAGCTTCAGCTGGACTCATCAACTCCCTGTCTGTACGACGCCCCACACTCTCCCTAGAGGTATGAGTCATCCATGAGCCCACTAGCCTTAGCTGGGCTTATACAACTCTCCACCTAGTTGTATAAGTCGGCGTAAAGCCTGAATCTGGGCGAAATATATCTACCCCCCTGGATGCAACCAGGTGACTTTACCTTCCTGCTGTCACATACCCCCCCCTCTTGTTTTAACCTCGGGGTTGGAACACCAGCAATCAGGCATTCATGTACTCGAGACAAAGCATCCACATTCCCCATTTGAACGCCAGGGCGATGCTTTACTGTGAAGTTGAATTCCTGGAGGGCCAGGAACCACCTATTCACTCTTCTATTTGTTTCCTTGTTTTGAGCCATCCACTTTAACGGAGCGTGATCCGTAACCATGTCAAAGTGCCTACCTAGCAGGTAGTACCGAAGGGAATCTAGAGCCCACTTCACCGCTAAACACTCCTTTTCAACGGTGGCGTAATTTACCTCATGGGACTTCAACTTCCTGCTGAGGTAAATGACTGGGTGCTCTTCCCCGTTCCAGACCTGGGACAATACTGCTCCTAACCCCACATCTGACGCATCACTTTGTACGACAAAGTCTTTAGAGAAGTCGGGTGAGTACAACACTGGCTGGCTACATAAGGCTTGTTTCAAGAATTGGAATGCTGCCTCAGCCTCGGGGGTCCATTTAATCATGACCGACCCTTTCCCCTTCGTCAGGTTGGTTAGGGGCACAGCCTTAGAAGCAAAGTGGGGAATGAATCGCCGATAATACCCAGCGATTCCCAGAAAGGCTCGTACCTGCTTCTTGCTGTTGGGACGTGGCCAACTCTGGATGGCCTCGACTTTGTTAAGTTGGGGTTTTATTACTCCCCTCCCAATGGTGTACCCAAGATATTTGGCCTCCTCCTGCCCAATGGTACACTTCTTGGGGTTAGCCGTAAACCCCGCTTCCCGAACAGAGTCCAGGACTGCTTGCACTTTTGGCAGATGTGAGGCCCAATCTGTGCTATGGACAATTACGTCATCCAGGTAAGCCACAGCATACTTCCGATGGGGCCTCAGCATCTGGTCCATTTTCCGCTGGAATGTGGCCGGCGCATTCTGTAACCCGAACGGCATTCTTTTATATTGGAACGCCCCGTCTGGGGTTACAAATGCGGTTTTCTCTTTGGCCGACTTGGCCAGGGGGATTTGCCAATACCCTTTTGTGAGGTCAAGAGTCGTCATGTATCGGGCTGTTCCCAGCCGGTCGATCAACTCATCTATACGTGGCATGGGGTAGGTGTCAAATTTTGTAACTTTGTTCAACTGACGAAAATCGTTACAAAATCGCCAGCTCCCATCCGGTTTAGGCACCAACACAATGGGACTAGACCAATCACTTTGGGACTCCTCTATCACCCCTAAGTTCAGCATTTTCTGTACTTCCTCCCGTATTGCCTCCCGTCGGGCCTCTGGGATCCGATAGGGTTTTAACTTCACCCTTTCACCGGGCGGGGTAATGATGTCATGCTCTACCCCAGATGTTTGTCCCGGCAGCTCAGAGAATACCTCCTTGTTGCGAAGCACAAACTCCTTAACCTCCTGTTGTTGGGGTTGTGACAAGGTGGCTGCTATTCCAACCTCAGGAATCACGCAACCAGTTTGAGCTGGTGACCAAGTGTCTGCGACTAGGGACTCTCTATCCCTCCAGGCTTTCAACAGATTAACGTGATAGATCTGTTCGGGCTTTCGCCTTCCTGGTTGTCTGACCTTGTAATTCACTTCGCTCACTTTTTCCATTATCTCATAGGGGCCTTGCCATTTGGCAAGGAATTTACTTTCAACCGTAGGGACAAGTACCAGTATCCTATCCCCCGGGGAAAAGGTACGGGTCTTGGCTCCACGGTTGTACACTCTCTGCTGTGCTAACTGCGCTTGGGCCAAATGTTCCTTCACGATGGGCATTACCTGTGCAATTCGGTCTTGCATCAGGGCGACATGCTCAATCACACTCCTGTGGGGAGAACTCTCACTTTCCCAAGTTTCCTTGGCAATATCCAACAGCCCTCTTGGGTGTCTCCCATACAGTAACTCAAAGGGGGAGAATCCCGTAGAGGATTGGGGCACCTCCCTAATAGCAAACATCAGATAAGGAAGTAGACAGTCCCAATCCTTTCCATCTCTATCCACCACTTTCTTCAACATTTGTTTTAGGGTTTTGTTGAATCTTTCAACCAGCCCATCGGTTTGGGGGTGATACACAGATGTACGTAATTGCGTCACTTTGAACAATTTACACAGCTCCTTCATAACCCGGGACATAAAGGGTGTACCTTGGTCCGTAAGCAGTTCTTTACAAATACCCACCCGGCTAAACACAAGAGATAGCTCTTTGGCTATGGTTTTGGCCGAGGTATTTCGGAGAGGGATCGCTTCTGGATAACGGGTGGCATAGTCCATTATAACCAATATGTACTGGTGCCCCCTAGCGGACTTGATTATAGGACCTACCAAATCCATTGCGATTCTCTCAAACGGGACCTCAATGATGGGTAGAGGGACCAGCGGGCTACGGAAATGTGGCATCGGGGCCGACCTCTGACACACAGGGCAGGAGGAACAATAATTTTCTATGTCCTTCATCACCCCAGGCCAATAGAATCTCTGTAATACCCTCTCTCGGGTTTTCTCTGTCCCCAGATGACCTCCAAGAATGTGCCCATGGGCCAACTCCAACACCAACTTCCTGTAAGGTTTGGGCACCACAAGCTGCTCAACGGTTTCTTCTGCCCTTTTTGCCACCCGATACAGTAGGTCCTGTTCTACGCTGAAGTATGGGTAAGTGCAGGTATTATCTGGGTTCACTAACTCGCCATCTATTTCCACTACGTTTTCCCGTGCCTTTATTAGGGCAGGGTCTTTTAACTGTTCTGTGGCAAAATTTTCCCTGTGAACCTCCAGATCAGAAAACTCCACAGACGGTAGGTTTTCGTCTGAGGAGGTGGGCTCCTCTCCAGTTTCTTGAGTCTCCCCTGCCAATACTGACAAGGGAAATTCTGGAGAGTCCTCACCACTCTCAGAGGAGTTCTGGCTATCACATTCCTGGTACATAGGGGCACCAGTGGGGGGCTCAGGATCATCCCACAGTTCCCAGAACTTCGGAAAATCCCTTCCCACAATGGCATCATGCGGTAATTGAGATACTAACCCCACTGGATGAGAGAGGGTACCTTTGGGGGTCTCGAAACACACTGTAGTCACTGGATACTCTCGGGTGTCCCCATGCACACAAATAACAGCTACCTTGCTATTCCCAGAGACCTCTGTTTTAACTAATTCAGCCTTTATCAGGGTCACAAGGCTACCTGAATCCAGCAATACCACAACATTTCTACCATTAACACACATTTTGCATAAATGTTTCTCAGTTCCTCGAATGGCAGTGCATGCGACTGTCGCACACAGCGACTGACGTCTGCCCGTCAGAAAGTCACACTGCATGGGTTCCTCCACAACCGGGCAATTGGCTGCAATATGTCCCGCTTGCCGGCAGCGGTAGCAAACGATCCTTCTTGCCGCCTCTTGAGCCGCTGATTTCCCAGGCTGTTCTCGCCAAACTTGGGGTAGAGCTCCCACCCTCTCACTCTCTCCACCCTCACCCCTTGGAATCCTCTTATCCGCCCCTGGGGATGGTCTGGTCTTAGGGTGGAAAGTCCGAGTGTCTCTGGAAGAGGCCGTCAGGTTCTCTGTAGCCAAGTATTTCTCCACACGATCCACAAGACCATCGGCCGTCTCTGGGTCTCCATGGCTTACCCACTTTTGGATGGCAGTAGGAAGAGCTCTCAAAAACCGATCCATTACAACACGTTCCACAATCTTTGGTGCGGACAAAGTCTCTGGCTGTAGCCACTTTCTGCTCAGGTGAATGAGATCATACATTTGAGACCTGGGGGGTTTTCCAAGCTGGAAAGTCCAGTTATGCACACGCTGAGCCCGGACAGCCTGGGTGACACCCAGCCTTGCCAATATTTCAGCTTTTAGCATCACATAGTCTTTTGCTTGGTTAGGCTCTAGGTCATAGTAAGCTTTCTGCGATTCACCAGTTAACAGAGGAGCCACCAGTCCAGCCCACTGCTCCTCAGGCCACTTTTCTCTTTCAGCGGTCCTTTCAAATGTGGTCAAAAATACCTCTGGATCATCCTCTCCAGTCATTTTTGTCAATAAACGACTCACCCCAAAGGACGCGGTATTAGTGGGACGGCTTTCCTCACTGGTCTGCGGACGTTGCTGCATTACTGCTTCCATTTGTTGTAGTCTCTGCTCTAGCTTCTGTAACAGGTCTATGAAGCGGGCCTCAGATTGCTGCTGGGCTTGTTGCTGAGCTTCCAGACTCTGTTGGTGAGCTTGCTGCTGGGCTGCAAGGCTCCTTTGCAAACCTGCATTTGTCTGCTGTTGATTGGCATTTGCTAGAGCCAGCTGTTTCAGTATCTCCTCCATGCTGGCTTAAAAAAAAACTGCCCGCATTCTCCACCAACTGTGAGGGGGTTAGCTCGGCAGCGGGTGTGTGTGACCCCCGGGATGGGCTCCCCACACAAAAACAGGCCCAGCAAACGGAGGTTGTGGTTTTCAAAATCAAAAAGGTGCGGTTTATTTTCTATTTACAGTGACAAAACACAGCAAAGCAAAAGAAACATAAATAAAATAAATCCTGGTCAACTTGACCTCTGAGTAAACATACAGGTTTCCTAACTAACAACTGGGATCAGCCTAGTGCTGTCCTAGTCCCTAAGTCCCTGGTTTTAAATGTCCAAGCAAATAGCCACACAGGCTTTTTCTCACCGCACAGGGGTTCACTCTCCCTAGACAGTCCACACAGGTCTGGTTCCAGGCATGAGCTAACCCCTAATGAAGCTGGGAGTTCTTATAGAGGCCTAAATGAGCTGACAAGCTTCAGCTGGACTCATCAACTCCCTGTCTGTACGACGCCCCACACTCTCCCTAGAGGTATGAGTCATCCATGAGCCCACTAGCCTTAGCTGGGCTTATACAACTCTCCACCTAGTTGTATAAGTCGGCGTAAAGCCTGAATCTGGGCGAAATATATCTACCCCCCTGGATGCAACCAGGTGACTTTACCTTCCTGCTGTCACAACAGGTATAAACATTCAAAAGCATAACAGCATAATTTTTTTCAAAATCACATTTCCCCCCTCCCACATCACTGACTAAGATCTGCCCCATTCTCAGCAGACTTGATTGACATTCTCCTGCAGAGGGGAAAAAGAACACATTATCTGACACAGTATGTGAATTGGAATGAACAGGCTCCCCCTAGGGGAAACCCTTTCCTTCCAAAAGTAATGTGTGGTGTGTGTGACAATCGTTGCGCAACACCGCCACCTTGTGGCGGTGTTACGGTCAGAACACTTGTTTTCCTTCCATCCAGAAATCCTTTTCTCTGTACTGTGGCCCTGTCTCAACTACACCCCAAAGTCTCAGTATCCTTGCGGTGGAGAAGAAAAAGGAGAACAACAAAACAAAACTGCTCCCAATTCTTCCAGAACTAGGCCACCCTTTGCGGGTTAAAGAGTCCCTGAGTTCCGGCAAAGGCACTCCGGAATGTTCAGCAACAAACAAATAAAAAACACAGGAGTCTATTCCCCTACAAATAAAACCTTGGGTGCGGCAGTACCAGGGGTTTCAAATACCTGTCAAAAGTCTCCATGTGATATTCCACATCATCCCCCTCCCTCCGACAAATAAGCACCCAGTCAGCATGGATGTGCCGACCCAACATCCACTCTGCCTTGCAGTCTTTGAAACTTTTGGAGGCTGCAGGGGAACATGAGAGGTACCTGCGAGCGTGGGGCACCTTGAGATGTGTCCAGATGAAGTCATCGTACCACCGCTGTCTGCAGGCCTCCACCTCGTACAAAAGTTCCTTGGACAAATATGGGTACTCCCACCCATATTCATTGGCAACTTTCTGACCGAAAAGTCTCTGCAACCGGGAAAGGGGTGGCATTGTAGCACGGTCTCCATCACCAGGCAGCACTATAGCATCCGGGTGCCGGGGCACCTTCACCACCTGTAGATTGGGCATAGGAGCCCGCAGTGACACTCGATTCGCCCCAGCAATGGGCGCAGGCGACTCTGGGGATGGAGAGGCATGCAGGGGACCAGATCCCTCCTCAGGCGCCGGGGCCTCCACCCGGGGTGCACTATCCCCAGTGGACATGGGTGGGTCCCTTTTCACACGGGACGAGGATAGGGGTATCTTGTCCCAGCCTTTCTGAGCAAAAAGTTTGTAGATTACAACGTCATCTCCAACATCGGAGATCGACTCCAGGTCGGAGGTGTCATACTCCTCCGCGGGACAGTAACTCCGTGTAGACGTGGAGTCACCCCCTTGGACAGGTTCCAGGGCCTCTGGATCCCCGACACCTCCAACCACACACCAGGTCCCGTCCCTCGGCTTACCTTGGCCTTTACTTGAACTGGGATGTCCGGGGCTCTTCCTTCTGGATCCAGCCAGGCCAGGCAAGCTAGGGGTGTGACTCTCCTACGGCCGCAGGAAGCCTTGAGCAAATCGACTCTCCTCTGTGGCGGTGGAAGCAGGGATTCCATGGTGACCGAAGCAGCATCTTCGGATTTCTCGAACGCAGTCTCAATCTCAACTGGGGCTTCCTCCAGAGCCCGGTCAGTGCGCGTAGGGATGGCTGTACAAGCTCTGACTTCTCCTTCAAGAGTGGTGGCGCCTGTTATCCAGTTGAGGTGGAAGGCCCAAGGCCTTTCCGTGGGTTGCTTCACCTCGAAAATGAATTCTTTACAGGCCTTGCATTGCCCGAATGGCTTCAGATGGACCACCAGTCCCGAGCATCCGGGACAAATCACACCGAGAGCCTCAACGTCCTTACATGCGTACAGGGCGAATCGCCCCCGGGGCTTGAGCCTAATCCCTTTGTCTGTCAGCGGAGTAGCAAACAAAGTCATCCTCGTGGCTGTGGAAGTAGGAACCCACGAGGCAGTAGTGAACGTACTGACCGCTTGCTGCTCCATCGCTCACTGACTATCTTGCGCCAAAGTCCCCACGTGCATCACTTCACATGGCCAGACTACTCCCTTCTGCCGCACCTGTTCGCGGGCTTCTGTTGCGTCACGCCCACAAACTGCGCAGCCAGGGTGTGCCTCGTGGCGCGTTGGCCAATATGGCCGACCTCCTCGGAACTCCTCTGGGCAGCAAAGTTCAAACTCTGAAGGTCTCGGCTCCATCAACACAGACACAGATCCCGGACCCAGAGCCCCCACGTGTAGCGACCTCATCTCTCACTCCCTCCTTCTCTTCTCGGTCAATGGCTCTCGTCTAGGGGACCAGGGAGGAGAGTGTGGCGCACCACCAGCTCGTAACCACTTGTGTGCAGTGGTGTGAGCTATACCCTTTTACCTTCGGGCCTGTGCCCCTGTCCAGAGCCAAAACTTCCCCGGAGAATGACCCTTTAACTCCCAGAAAGTCAAGTTCCACACCACTGAAAGTCCAACACTTATTTATTCTTCAGAGCAATAAATAGTCCTTTGAGAGCGACTGGTTAGACATAGAACAGTTCAGAACACAGTGGGGAGGAGGTCCAGGCACAAACTTGAACTTGGGTTTTCTCCTGTTCCGTTATAAGGCGAACAGGCTTGGCGCACAGTCGCTGCCACCGACCGTGAGGGGGTCTCTGCCACAGACCAGATGAATAAGGCCTCTGCCACAGACCTGGTTGTTGGGTCTCTGCCACCGACCTGATTCACAATGGGTCCCTGCCACAGACCATAAGAACGTGGACTACCTTCTATGAGCAATGGCCCCTGTCAGAGAGAGGACATCCATCCGGACAGTTACCAGAGGCCCCGCCATCACCAGCAAATGCTGCACTGGGTCTTCAGAAGGGTCACCTTCCTGGCCTCCTCGTCCCAGATTCGGGTGTCCACACCGGAAGACACCCTAGGAGCCCTCGATCCATTGCGGGACACAGTCGAAGGTACTGGGCCCCAGGCCTCCAGAGAGTACCTCACCCCAGGCCAAAGATGTCAGGGGTGGAACCGCAACTCTGTCCCCGGGCCTAGGGCACCCGAAGACCGCCATCACGCACCCCCAGGCTGAAGGTGCCTGGGAGTGGACCCCGAGCGGAAGATGTCTGCCCACTTTATACTCTCTCCCAGCATGCACAGCAGGTTCCCCGCCCCACTGTACTACTGCCGCGAGAGGACACAAAGGGCGCAGCCCTCCAATGGTGATTCAACCCCGGCCTATGGCAACAGTGCCACCTATAGGCCGCAGGGAACTAGACACCACTGATATCCTCCACTGGCATAAATTGCTCCTGGAATCCTAACAATTGTTGCATCTGAGCCTGATACCACTCAGATGCCTCCCCTAAATATGACCACCCGCTACATACTGTATAATGTATAGTGAGCCTTATATCCCACCAGAACATTGATCAGCTACTGCCTTCCTTTATAAAGTATGTTGGGAATTATGGTTCTTTTGCTTCTGTGCAGAAGATCAGAGCTTACTGACTGGATACTGGATATAAGTATGCTGGGACTTATGGTTCCACGTCTACTGTACAGCAGACCAGAGCTCACCCAACACCTTCCATATATGCAGTAGGCATGCTGGGAGTTATGGTTTTACTTCCACAGTATTTTCCCACCGACTGCTACATACTGTTTATAGGATCTAAAGGAGATTGTACAATCAGATTGTAGAATGTATAGTGAGCCTTATATCCAACCAGACCATTGATCAGCTACTGCAAATGGGAAGAAATTCTGGACAGTCGCACTCCAAAAAAAGTTTTTGCCTTTATTCAAAAAATGGATTTAAAGATATATGCCACAGCAGATCAGAACGGACAGTAGGACTGACGCGTTTCACACTAACAAACAGTGCTTAGTCATAACTAAGCAAAAACTTTTTTTGGAGTGCGGCCGTCCAGAATTACTTCCCATTTGCATTGTTATATGCATTGCCAGCACCTGGGGCTTCTAATCTGGAGGAGAGGCTTTTACCTTTGTTTGACCTGCCTGGAGCGGCGATATCCCTTTCTCTATTGATCAGCTACTGCCTTCCTTTATAAAGTATATTAGGAGGTATGGGGCTTCTGTGCATCAGATCAGAATTCACCCACTGGGTACTGTATATAAGTATGCTGAGACTTGTGGTTCTATCACTTTGTACCACAGACCATAGCTCACCCACTGCATTTATATATATCTGTGATATGCTGAGACTTATGGTTCTACTTGTTCTGTGGTTCTTATGGTTATATTTATTTGTATTATTATTATTACACAGGATTTATATAGTGCCAACAGTTTGCGCAGCACTTTACAATCTAGGGAATAACAGACCAGATCTTACCCTCTGCTTTCCTTATCCAGGTATGCTGGGAGTTATAGTTCCCCTGCTTCTGTTCAGCAGATAAGATCTCACCCATTGCCTTCCTTATCTAAGCATGCTGGGAGTTATAGTTCCCCTGCTTCTGTGCAGCAGATCAGATCTCACCCATTGCCTTCCTTATCTAAGCATGCTGGGAGTTATAGTTCCCCTGCTTCTGTTCAGCAGATCAGATCTCACCCATTGCCTTCCTTATCTAAGCATGCTGAGAGTTATAGTTCCCCTGCTTCTGTTCAGCAGATCAGATCTCACCCACTGCCTTCCTTATCTAAGCATGCTGGGAGTTATAGTTCCCCTGCTTCTGTGCAGCAGATCATATCTCACCCATTGCCTTCCTTATCTAAGCATGCTGAGAGTTATAGTTCCCCTGCTTCTGTTCAGCAGATCAGATCTCACCCATTGCCTTCCTTATCTAAGCATGCTGAGAGTTATAGTTCCCCTGCTTCTGTTCAGCAGATCAGATCTCACCCATTGCCTTCCTTATCTAAGCATGCTGGGAGTTATAGTTCCCCTGCTTCTGTTCAGCAGATCAGATCTCACCCATTGCCTTCCTTATCTAAGCATGCTGGGAGTTATAGTTCCCCTGCTTCTGTGCAGCAGATCAGATCTCACCCATTGCCTTCCTTATCTAAGCATGCTGAGAGTTATAGTTCCCCTACTTCTGTTCAGCAGATCAGATCTCACCCATTGCCTTCCTTATCTAAGCATGCTGAGAGTTATAGTTCCCCTGCTTCTGTTCAGCAGACCAGATCTCACCCATTGCCTTCCTTATCTAAGCATGCTGAGAGTTATAGTTCCCCTGCTTCTGTTCAGCAGATCAGATCTCACCCATTGCCTTCCTTATCTAAGCATGCTGAGAGTTATAGTTCCCCTGCTTCTGTTCAGCAGATCAGATCTCACCCATTGCCTTCCTTATCTAAGCATGCTGAGAGTTATAGTTCCCCTGCTTCTGTTCAGCAGATCAGATCTCACCCATTGCCTTCCTTATCTAAGCATGCTGGGAGTTATAGTTCCCCTGCTTCTGTTCAGCAGATCAGATCTCACCCATTGCCTTCCTTATCTAAGCATGCTGGGAGTTATAGTTCCCCTGCTTCTGTTCAGCAGATCAGATCTCACCCATTGCCTTCCTTATCTAAGCATGCTGAGAGTTATAGTTCCCCTGCTTCTGTTCAGCAGATCAGATCTCACCCATTGCCTTCCTTATCTAAGCATGCTGGGAGTTATAGTTCCCCTGCTTCTGTTCAGCAGATCAGATCTCACCCATTGCCTTCCTTATCTAAGCATGCTGGGAGTTATAGTTCCCCTGCTTCTGTGCAGCAGACCAGATCTCACCCATTGCCTTCCTTATCTAAGCATGCTGGGAGTTATAGTTCCCCTGCTTCTGTGTAGCAGATCAGATCTCACCCACTGACTTCCTTATCTAAGCATGCTGAGAGTTATAGTTCCCCTGCTTCTGTTCAGCAGATCAGATCTCACCCATTGCCTTCCTTATCTAAGCATGCTGGGAGTTATAGTTCCCCTGCTTCTGTGCAGCAGATCAGATCTCACCCATTGCCTTCCTTATCTAAGCATGCTGAGAGTTATAGTTCCCCTGCTTCTGTTCAGCAGACCAGATCTCACCCATTGCCTTCCTTATCTAAGCATGCTGAGAGTTATAGTTCCCCTGCTTCTGTTCAGCAGACCAGATCTCACCCATTGCCTTCCTTATCTAAGCATGCTGGGAGTTATAGTTCCCCTGCTTCTGTTCAGCAGATCAGATCTCACCCATTGCCTTCCTTATCTAAGCATGCTGAGAGTTATAGTTCCCCTGCTTCTGTTCAGCAGACCAGATCTCACCCATTGCCTTCCTTATCTAAGCATGCTGGGAGTTATAGTTCCCCTGCTTCTGTTCAGCAGATCAGATCTCACCCATTGCCTTCCTTATCTAAGCATGCTGAGAGTTATAGTTCCCCTGCTTCTGTTCAGCAGATCAGATCTCACCCATTGCCTTCCTTATCTAAGCATGCTGGGAGTTATAGTTCCCCTGCTTCTGTGCAGCAGATCATATCTCACCCATTGCCTTCCTTATCTAAGCATGCTGAGAGTTATAGTTCCCCTGCTTCTGTTCAGCAGATCAGATCTCACCCATTGCCTTCCTTATCTAAGCATGCTGAGAGTTATAGTTCCCCTGATTCTGTTCAGCAGATCAGATCTCACCCATTGCCTTCCTTATCTAAGCATGCTGAGAGTTATAGTTCCCCTGCTTCTGTTCAGCAGATCAGATCTCACCCATTGCCTTCCTTATCTAAGCATGCTGGGAGTTATAGTTCCCCTGCTTCTGTTCAGCAGATCAGATCTCACCCATTGCCTTCCTTATCTAAGCATGCTGGGAGTTATAGTTCCCCTGCTTCTGTGCAGCAGATCAGATCTCACCCATTGCCTTCCTTATCTAAGCATGCTGGGAGTTATAGTTCCCCTGCTTCTGTTCAGCAGATCAGATCTCACCCATTGCCTTCCTTATCTAAGCATGCTGAGAGTTATAGTTCCCCTGCTTCTGTTCAGCAGATCAGATCTCACCCATTGCCTTCCTTATCTAAGCATGCTGGGAGTTATAGTTCCCCTGCTTCTGTGCAGCAGATCAGATCTCACCCATTGCCTTCCTTATCTAAGCATGCTGAGAGTTATAGTTCCCCTGCTTCTGTTCAGCAGATCAGATCTCACCCATTGCCTTCCTTATCTAAGCATGCTGGGAGTTATAGTTCCCCTGCTTCTGTTCAGCAGATCAGATCTCACCCATTGCCTTCCTTATCTAAGCATGCTGAGAGTTATAGTTCCCCTGCTTCTGTTCAGCAGATCAGATCTCACCCATTGCCTTCCTTATCTAAGCATGCTGGGAGTTATAGTTCCCCTGCTTCTGTTCAGCAGATCAGATCTCACCCATTGCCTTCCTTATCAAAGCATGCTGGGAGTTATAGTTCCCCTGCATCTGTTCAGCAGATCAGATCTCACCCATTGCCTTCCTTATCTAAGCATGCTGGGAGTTATAGTTCCCCTGCTTCTGTTCAGCAGATCAGATCTCACCCATTGCCTTCCTTATCTAAGCATGCTGAGAGTTATAGTTCCCCTGCTTCTGTTCAGCAGATCAGATCTCACCCATTGCCTTCCTTATCTAAGCATGCTGGGAGTTATAGTTCCCCTGCTTCTGTGCAGCAGATCAGATCTCACCCATTGCCTTCCTTATCTAAGCATGCTGGGAGTTATAGTTCCCCTGCTTCTGTTCAGCAGACCAGATCTCACCCATTGCCTTCCTTATCTAAGCATGCTGAGAGTTATAGTTCCCCTGCTTCTGTGCAGCAGATCAGATCTCACCCATTGCCTTCCTTATCTAAGCATGCTGGGAGTTATAGTTCCCCTGCTTCTGTTCAGCAGATCAGATCTCACCCATTGCCTTCCTTATCTAAGCATGCTGAGACTTATAGTTCCCCTGCTTCTGTTCAGCAGATCAGATCTCACCCATTGCCTTCCTTATCTAAGCATGCTGAGAGTTATAGTTCCCCTGCTTCTGTTCAGCAGACCAGATCTCACCCATTGCCTTCCTTATCTAAGCATGCTGGGAGTTATAGTTCCCCTGCTTCTGTTCAGCAGATCAGATCTCACCCATTGCCTTCCTTATCTAAGCATGCTGGGAGTTATAGTTCCCCTGCTTCTGTTCAGCAGATCAGATCTCACCCATTGCCTTCCTTATCTAAGCATGCTGGGAGTTATAGTTCCCCTGCTTCTGTTCAGCAGATCAGATCTCACCCATTGCCTTCCTTATCTAAGCATGCTGGGAGTTATAGTTCCCCTGCTTCTGTGCAGCAGACCAGATCTCACCCATTGCCTTCCTTATCTAAGCATGCTGAGAGTTATAGTTCCCCTGCTTCTGTTCAGCAGACCAGATCTCACCCATTGCCTTCCTTATCTAAGCATGCTGGGAGTTATAGTTCCCCTGCTTCTGTGCAGCAGATCAGATCTCACCCATTGCCTTCCTTATCTAAGCATGCTGGGAGTTATAGTTCCCCTGCTTCTGTTCAGCAGATCAGATCTCACCCACTGCCTTCCTTATCTAAGCATGCTGAGAGTTATAGTTCCCCTGCTTCTGTTCAGCAGATCAGATCTCACCCATTGCCTTCCTTATCTAAGCATGCTGGGAGTTATAGTTCCCCTGCTTCTGTTCAGCAGACCAGATCTCACCCATTGCCTTCCTTATCTAAGCATGCTGAGAGTTATAGTTCCCCTGCTTCTGTTCAGCAGATCAGATCTCACCCACTGCCTTCCTTATCCAGGTATGCTGGGAGTTATAGTTCCCCTGCTTCTGTTCAGCAGATCAGATCTCACCCATTGCCTTCCTTATCTAAGCATGCTGGGAGTTATAGTTTCCCTGCTTCTGTTCAGCAGATCAGATCTCACCCATTGCCTTCCTTATCTAAGCATGCTGGGAGTTATAGTTCCCCTGCTTCTGTTCAGCAGATCAGATCTCACCCATTGCCTTCCTTATCTAAGCATGCTGAGAGTTATAGTTCCCCTGCTTCTGTTCAGCAGATCAGATCTCACCCACTGCCTTCCTTATCTAAGCATGCTGGGAGTTATAGTTCCCCTGCTTCTGTGCAGCAGATCATATCTCACCCATTGCCTTCCTTATCTAAGCATGCTGAGAGTTATAGTTCCCCTGCTTCTGTTCAGCAGATCAGATCTCACCCATTGCCTTCCTTATCTAAGCATGCTGGGAGTTATAGTTCCCCTGCTTCTGTTCAGCAGATCAGATCTCACCCATTGCCTTCCTTATCTAAGCATGCTGGGAGTTATAGTTCCCCTGCTTCTGTGCAGCAGATCAGATCTCACCCATTGCCTTCCTTATCTAAGCATGCTGGGAGTTATAGTTCCCCTGCTTCTGTGTAGCAGATCAGATCTCACCCACTGACTTCCTTATCTAAGCATGCTGGGAGTTATAGTTCCCCTGCTTCTGTGCAGCAGATCATATCTCACCCATTGCCTTCCTTATCTAAGCATGCTGAGAGTTATAGTTCCCCTGCTTCTGTTCAGCAGATCAGATCTCACCCATTGCCTTCCTTATCTAAGCATGCTGAGAGTTATAGTTCCCCTGCTTCTGTTCAGCAGATCAGATCTCACCCATTGCCTTCCTTATCTAAGCATGCTGGGAGTTATAGTTCCCCTGCTTCTGTTCAGCAGATCAGATCTCACCCATTGCCTTCCTTATCTAAGCATGCTGAGAGTTATAGTTCCCCTGCTTCTGTTCAGCAGATCAGATCTCACCCACTGCCTTCCTTATCTAAGCATGCTGGGAGTTATAGTTCCCCTGCTTCTGTGCAGCAGATCATATCTCACCCATTGCCTTCCTTATCTAAGCATGCTGAGAGTTATAGTTCCCCTGCTTCTGTTCAGCAGATCAGATCTCACCCATTGCCTTCCTTATCTAAGCATGCTGAGAGTTATAGTTCCCCTGCTTCTGTTCAGCAGATCAGATCTCACCCATTGCCTTCCTTATCTAAGCATGCTGGGAGTTATAGTTCCCCTGCTTCTGTTCAGCAGATCAGATCTCACCCATTGCCTTCCTTATCTAAGCATGCTGGGAGTTATAGTTCCCCTGCTTCTGTTCAGCAGACCAGATCTCACCCATTGCCTTCCTTATCTAAGCATGCTGGGAGTTATAGTTCCCCTGCTTCTGTGCAGCAGATCAGATCTCACCCATTGCCTTCCTTATCTAAGCATGCTGGGAGTTATAGTTCCCCTGCTTCTGTTCAGCAGATCAGATCTCACCCATTGCCTTCCTTATCTAAGCATGCTGGGAGTTATAGTTCCCCTGCTTCTGTGCAGCAGATCAGATCTCACCCATTGCCTTCCTTATCTAAGCATGCTGAGAGTTATAGTTCCCCTGCTTCTGTTCAGCAGATCAGATCTCACCCATTGCCTTCCTTATCTAAGCATGCTGGGAGTTATAGTTCCCCTGCTTCTGTTCAGCAGATCAGATCTCACCCATTGCCTTCCTTATCTAAGCATGCTGGGAGTTATAGTTCCCCTGCTTCTGTTCAGCAGATCAGATCTCACCCATTGCCTTCCTTATCTAAGCATGCTGAGAGTTATAGTTCCCCTGCTTCTGTTCAGCAGATCAGATCTCACCCATTGCCTTCCTTATCTAAGCATGCTGAGAGTTATAGTTCCCCTGCTTCTGTTCAGCAGATCAGATCTCACCCATTGCCTTCCTTATCTAAGCATGCTGAGAGTTATAGTTCCCCTGCTTCTGTTCAGCAGATCAGATCTCACCCATTGCCTTCCTTATCTAAGCATGCTGGGAGTTATAGTTCCCCTGCTTCTGTTCAGCAGATCAGATCTCACCCATTGCCTTCCTTATCTAAGCATGCTGGGAGTTATAGTTCCCCTGCTTCTGTGCAGCAAATCAGATCTCACCCATTGCCTTCCTTATCTAAGCATGCTGGGAGTTATAGTTCCCCTGCTTCTGTTCAGCAGATCAGATCTCACCCATTGCCTTCCTTATCTAAGCATGCTGAGAGTTATAGTTCCCCTGCTTCTGTTCAGCAGATCAGATCTCACCCATTGCCTTCCTTATCTAAGCATGCTGGGAGTTATAGTTCCCCTGCTTCTGTTCAGCAGATCAGATCTCACCCATTGCCTTCCTTATCTAAGCATGCTGGGAGTTATAGTTCCCCTGCTTCTGTGCAGCAGATCAGATCTCACCCATTGCCTTCCTTATCTAAGCATGCTGGGAGTTATAGTTCCCCTGCTTCTGTTCAGCAGATCAGATCTCACCCATTGCCTTCCTTATCTAAGCATGCTGGGAGTTATAGTTCCCCTGCTTCTGTTCAGCAGATCAGATCTCACCCATTGCCTTCCTTATCTAAGCATGCTGGGAGTTATAGTTCCCATGCTTCTGTTCAGCAGATCATATCTCACCCATTGCCTTCCTTATCTAAGCATGCTGGGAGTTATAGTTCCCCTGCTTCTGTTCAGCAGATCAGATCTCACCCATTGCCTTCCTTATCTAAGCATGCTGAGAGTTATAGTTCCCCTGCTTCTGTGCAGCAGATCAGATCTCACCCATTGCCTTCCTTATCTAAGCATGCTGGGAGTTATAGTTCCCATGCTTCTGTTCAGCAGATCAGATCTCACCCATTGCCTTCCTTATCTAAGCATGCTGAGAGTTATAGTTCCCCTGCTTCTGTGCAGCAGATCATATCTCACCCATTGCCTTCCTTATCAAAGCATGCTGGGAGTTATAGTTCCCCTGCTTCTGTTCAGCAGATCAGATCTCACCCATTGCCTTCCTTATCTAAGCATGCTGGGAGTTATAGTTCCCCTGCTTCTGTGCAGCAGATCAGATCTCACCCATTGCCTTCCTTATCTAAGCATGCTGAGAGTTATAGTTCCCCTGCTTCTGTTCAGCAGATCAGATCTCACCCATTGCCTTCCTTATCTAAGCATGCTGGGAGTTATAGTTCCCCTGCTTCTGTTCAGCAGATCAGATCTCACCCATTGCCTTCCTTATCTAAGCATGCTGGGAGTTATAGTTCCCCTGCTTCTGTGCAGCAGATCAGATCTCACCCATTGCCTTCCTTATCTAAGCATGCTGGGAGTTATAGTTCCCCTGCTTCTGTTCAGCAGATCAGATCTCACCCACTGCCTTCCTTATCTAAGCATGCTGGGAGTTATAGTTCCCCTGCTTCTGTGCAGCAGATCAGATCTCACCCACTGACTTCCTTATCTAAGCATGCTGGGAGTTATAGTTCCCCTGCTTCTGTTCAGCAGATCAGATCTCACCCATTGCCTTCCTTATCTAAGCATGCTGAGAGTTATAGTTCCCCTGATTCTGTGCAGCAGATCAGATCTCACCCATTGCCTTCCTTATCTAAGCATGCTGGGAGTTATAGTTCCCCTGCTTCTGTGCAGCAGATCAGATCTCACCCACTGACTTCCTTATCTAAGCATGCTGGGAGTTATAGTTCCCCTGCTTCTGTTCAGCAGATCAGATCTCACCCATTGCCTTCCTTATCTAAGCATGCTGAGAGTTATAGTTCCCCTGCTTCTGTTCAGCAGATCAGATCTCACCCATTGCCTTCCTTATCTAAGCATGCTGGGAGTTATAGTTCCCCTGCTTCTGTTCAGCAGATCAGATCTCACCCATTGCCTTCCTTATCTAAGCATGCTGAGACTTATAGTTCCCCTGCTTCTGTTCAGCAGATCAGATCTCACCCATTGCCTTCCTTATCTAAGCATGCTGAGAGTTATAGTTCCCCTGCTTCTGTTCAGCAGATCAGATCTCACCCATTGCCTTCCTTATCTAAGCATGCTGAGAGTTATAGTTCCCCTGCTTCTGTTCAGCAGACCAGATCTCACCCATTGCCTTCCTTATCTAAGCATGCTGGGAGTTATAGTTCCCCTGCTTCTGTTCAGCAGATCAGATCTCACCCATTGCCTTCCTTATCTAAGCATGCTGAGAGTTATAGTTCCCCTGCTTCTGTTCAGCAGACCAGATCTCACCCATTGCCTTCCTTATCTAAGCATGCTGAGAGTTATAGTTCCCCTGCTTCTGTTCAGCAGATCAGATCTCACCCATTGCCTTCCTTATCTAAGCATGCTGGGAGTTATAGTTCCCCTGCTTCTGTGCAGCAGATCAGATCTCACCCATTGCCTTCCTTATCTAAGCATGCTGGGAGTTATAGTTCCCCTGCTTCTGTGCAGCAGATCAGATCTCACCCATTGCCTTCCTTATCTAAGCATGCTGGGAGTTATAGTTCCCCTGCTTCTGTGCAGCAGATCAGATCTCACCCATTGCCTTCCTTATCTAAGCATGCTGAGAGTTATAGTTCCCCTGCTTCTGTTCAGCAGATCAGATCTCACCCATTGCCTTCCTTATCTAAGCATGCTGAGAGTTATAGTTCCCCTACTTCTGTGCAGCAGATCATATCTCACCCATTGCCTTCCTTATCTAAGCATGCTGAGAGTTATAGTTCCCCTGCTTCTGTTCAGCAGACCAGATCTCACCCATTGCCTTCCTTATCTAAGCATGCTGGGAGTTATAGTTCCCCTGCTTCTGTTCAGCAGATCAGATCTCACCCATTGCCTTCCTTATCTAAGCATGCTGAGAGTTATAGTTCCCCTGCTTCTGTTCAGCAGATCAGATCTCACCCATTGCCTTCCTTATCTAAGCATGCTGGGAGTTATAGTTCCCCTGCTTCTGTGCAGCAGATCATATCTCACCCATTGCCTTCCTTATCTAAGCATGCTGAGAGTTATAGTTCCCCTGCTTCTGTTCAGCAGATCAGATCTCACCCATTGCCTTCCTTATCTAAGCATGCTGAGAGTTATAGTTCCCCTGCTTCTGTTCAGCAGATCAGATCTCACCCATTGCCTTCCTTATCTAAGCATGCTGGGAGTTATAGTTCCCCTGCTTCTGTTCAGCAGATCAGATCTCACCCATTGCCTTCCTTATCTAAGCATGCTGGGAGTTATAGTTCCCCTGCTTCTGTTCAGCAGATCAGATCTCACCCATTGCCTTCCTTATCTAAGCATGCTGGGAGTTATAGTTCCCCTGCTTCTGTGCAGCAGATCATATCTCACCCATTGCCTTCCTTATCTAAGCATGCTGAGAGTTATAGTTCCCCTGCTTCTGTTCAGCAGATCAGATCTCACCCATTGCCTTCCTTATCTAAGCATGCTGAGAGTTATAGTTCCCCTGCTTCTGTGCAGCAGATCAGATCTCACCCATTGCCTTCCTTATCTAAGCATGCTGAGAGTTATAGTTCCCCTGCTTCTGTTCAGCAGATCAGATCTCACCCATTGCCTTCCTTATCTAAGCATGCTGGGAGTTATAGTTCCCCTGCTTCTGTTCAGCAGATCAGATCTCACCCATTGCCTTCCTTATCTAAGCATGCTGAGAGTTATAGTTCCCCTGCTTCTGTTCAGCAGATCAGATCTCACCCATTGCCTTCCTTATCTAAGCATGCTGGGAGTTATAGTTCCCCTGCTTCTGTGCAGCAGATCAGATCTCACCCATTGCCTTCCTTATCTAAGCATGCTGAGAGTTATAGTTCCCCTACTTCTGTGCAGCAGATCATATCTCACCCATTGCCTTCCTTATCTAAGCATGCTGAGAGTTATAGTTCCCCTGCTTCTGTTCAGCAGACCAGATCTCACCCATTGCCTTCCTTATCTAAGCATGCTGGGAGTTATAGTTCCCCTGCTTCTGTTCAGCAGATCAGATCTCACCCATTGCCTTCCTTATCTAAGCATGCTGAGAGTTATAGTTCCCCTGCTTCTGTTCAGCAGATCAGATCTCACCCATTGCCTTCCTTATCTAAGCATGCTGGGAGTTATAGTTCCCCTGCTTCTGTGCAGCAGATCATATCTCACCCATTGCCTTCCTTATCTAAGCATGCTGAGAGTTATAGTTCCCCTGCTTCTGTTCAGCAGATCAGATCTCACCCATTGCCTTCCTTATCTAAGCATGCTGAGAGTTATAGTTCCCCTGCTTCTGTGCAGCAGATCAGATCTCACCCATTGCCTTCCTTATCTAAGCATGCTGGGAGTTATAGTTCCCCTGCTTCTGTTCAGCAGATCAGATCTCACCCATTGCCTTCCTTATCTAAGCATGCTGGGAGTTATAGTTCCCCTGCTTCTGTTCAGCAGATCATATCTCACCCATTGCCTTCCTTATCAAAGCATGCTGAGAGTTATAGTTCCCCTGCTTCTGTTCAGCAGATCAGATCTCACCCACTGCCTTCCTTATCCAGGTATGCTGGGAGTTATAGTTCCCCTGCTTCTGTTCAGCAGATCAGATCTCACCCATTGCCTTCCTTATCTAAGCATGCTGAGAGTTATAGTTCCCCTGCTTCTGTTCAGCAGATCAGATCTCACCCATTGCCTTCCTTATCTAAGCATGCTGGGAGTTATAGTTCCCCTGCTTCTGTTCAGCAGATCAGATCTCACCCATTGCCTTCCTTATCTAAGCATGCTGGGAGTTATAGTTCCCCTGCTTCTGTTCAGCAGATCAGATCTCACCCATTGCCTTCCTTATCTAAGCATGCTGGGAGTTATAGTTCCCCTGCTTCTGTTCAGCAGATCAGATCTCACCCATTGCCTTCCTTATCTAAGCATGCTGGGAGTTATAGTTCCCCTGCTTCTGTTCAGCAGATCAGATCTCACCCACTGCCTTCCTTATCTAAGCATGCTGGGAGTTATAGTTCCCCTGCTTCTGTTCAGCAGATCAGATCTCACCCATTGCCTTCCTTATCTAAGCATGCTGGGAGTTATAGTTCCCCTGCTTCTGTGCAGCAGATCATATCTCACCCATTGCCTTCCTTATCTAAGCATGCTGAGAGTTATAGTTCCCCTGCTTCTGTTCAGCAGATCAGATCTCACCCATTGCCTTCCTTATCTAAGCATGCTGAGAGTTATAGTTCCCCTGCTTCTGTTCAGCAGATCAGATCTCACCCATTGCCTTCCTTATCTAAGCATGCTGGGAGTTATAGTTCCCCTGCTTCTGTTCAGCAGATCAGATCTCACCCATTGCCTTCCTTATCTAAGCATGCTGGGAGTTATAGTTCCCCTGCTTCTGTTCAGCAGACCAGATCTCACCCATTGCCTTCCTTATCTAAGCATGCTGGGAGTTATAGTTCCCCTGCTTCTGTGCAGCAGATCAGATCTCACCCATTGCCTTCCTTATCTAAGCATGCTGGGAGTTATAGTTCCCCTGCTTCTGTTCAGCAGATCAGATCTCACCCATTGCCTTCCTTATCTAAGCATGCTGGGAGTTATAGTTCCCCTGCTTCTGTGCAGCAGATCAGATCTCACCCATTGCCTTCCTTATCTAAGCATGCTGGGAGTTATAGTTCCCCTGCTTCTGTTCAGCAGATCAGATCTCACCCACTGACTTCCTTATCTAAGCATGCTGGGAGTTATAGTTCCCCTGCTTCTGTTCAGCAGATCAGATCTCACCCATTGCCTTCCTTATCTAAGCATGCTGGGAGTTATAGTTCCCCTGCTTCTGTTCAGCAGATCAGATCTCACCCATTGCCTTCCTTATCTAAGCATGCTGAGAGTTATAGTTCCCCTGCTTCTGTGCAGCAGATCAGATCTCACCCATTGCCTTCCTTATCTAAGCATGCTGAGAGTTATAGTTCCCCTGCTTCTGTTCAGCAGATCAGATCTCACCCATTGCCTTCCTTATCTAAGCATGCTGGGAGTTATAGTTCCCCTGCTTCTGTGCAGCAGATCAGATCTCACCCATTGCCTTCCTTATCTAAGCATGCTGGGAGTTATAGTTCCCCTGCTTCTGTGCAGCAGATCAGATCTCACCCATTGCCTTCCTTATCTAAGCATGCTGGGAGTTATAGTTCCCCTGCTTCTGTTCAGCAGATCAGATCTCACCCATTGCCTTCCTTATCTAAGCATGCTGGGAGTTATAGTTCCCCTGCTTCTGTTCAGCAGATCAGATCTCACCCATTGCCTTCCTTATCTAAGCATGCTGGGAGTTATAGTTCCCCTGCTTCTGTGCAGCAGATCAGATCTCACCCATTGCCTTCCTTATCTAAGCATGCTGGGAGTTATAGTTCCCCTGCTTCTGTGCAGCAGATCAGATCTCACCCATTGCCTTCCTTATCTAAGCATGCTGGGAGTTATAGTTCCCCTGCTTCTGTTCAGCAGATCAGATCTCACCCATTGCCTTCCTTATCTAAGCATGCTGGGAGTTATAGTTCCCCTGCTTCTGTGCAGCAGATCAGATCTCACCCATTGCCTTCCTTATCTAAGCATGCTGGGAGTTATAGTTCCCCTGCTTCTGTGCAGCAGATCAGATCTCACCCATTGCCTTCCTTATCTAAGCATGCTGGGAGTTATAGTTCCCCTGCTTCTGTTCAGCAGACCAGATCTCACCCATTGCCTTCCTTATCTAAGCATGCTGGGAGTTATAGTTCCCCTGCTTCTGTGCAGCAGATCAGATCTCACCCACTGCCTTCCTTATCTAAGCATGCTGGGAGTTATAGTTCCCCTGCTTCTGTTCAGCAGACCAGATCTCACCCATTGCCTTCCTTATCTAAGCATGCTGGGAGTTATAGTTCCCCTGCTTCTGTTCAGCAGATCAGATCTCACCCATTGCCTTCCTTATCTAAGCATGCTGAGACTTATAGTTCCCCTGCTTCTGTTCAGCAGATCAGATCTCACCCATTGCCTTCCTTATCTAAGCATGCTGAGAGTTATAGTTCCCCTGCTTCTGTTCAGCAGATCAGATCTCACCCATTGCCTTCCTTATCTAAGCATGCTGGGAGTTATAGTTCCCCTGCTTCTGTTCAGCAGATCAGATCTCACCCATTGCCTTCCTTATCTAAGCATGCTGGGAGTTATAGTTCCCCTGCTTCTGTGCAGCAGATCAGATCTCACCCACTGCCTTCCTTATCTAAGCATGCTGGGAGTTATAGTTCCCCTGCTTCTGTTCAGCAGATCAGATCTCACCCATTGCCTTCCTTATCTAAGCATGCTGAGAGTTATAGTTCCCCTGCTTCTGTTCAGCAGACCAGATCTCACCCATTGCCTTCCTTATCTAAGCATGCTGGGAGTTATAGTTCCCCTGCTTCTGTTCAGCAGATCAGATCTCACCCATTGCCTTCCTTATCTAAGCATGCTGAGAGTTATAGTTCCCCTGCTTCTGTTCAGCAGACCAGATCTCACCCATTGCCTTCCTTATCTAAGCATGCTGAGAGTTATAGTTCCCCTGCTTCTGTTCAGCAGATCAGATCTCACCCATTGCCTTCCTTATCTAAGCATGCTGGGAGTTATAGTTCCCCTGCTTCTGTGCAGCAGATCAGATCTCACCCATTGCCTTCCTTATCTAAGCATGCTGAGAGTTATAGTTCCCCTGCTTCTGTTCAGCAGATCAGATCTCACCCATTGCCTTCCTTATCTAAGCATGCTGGGAGTTATAGTTCCCCTGCTTCTGTGCAGCAGATCAGATCTCACCCATTGCCTTCCTTATCTAAGCATGCTGGGAGTTATAGTTCCCCTGCTTCTGTGCAGCAGATCAGATCTCACCCACTGCCTTCCTTATCTAAGCATGCTGGGAGTTATAGTTCCCCTGCTTCTGTTCAGCAGATCAGATCTCACCCATTGCCTTCCTTATCTAAGCATGCTGAGAGTTATAGTTCCCCTGCTTCTGTTCAGCAGACCAGATCTCACCCATTGCCTTCCTTATCTAAGCATGCTGGGAGTTATAGTTCCCCTGCTTCTGTTCAGCAGATCAGATCTCACCCATTGCCTTCCTTATCTAAGCATGCTGAGAGTTATAGTTCCCCTGCTTCTGTTCAGCAGATCAGATCTCACCCATTGCCTTCCTTATCTAAGCATGCTGGGAGTTATAGTTCCCCTGCTTCTGTGCAGCAGATCAGATCTCACCCACTGCCTTCCTTATCTAAGCATGCTGGGAGTTATAGTTCCCCTGCTTCTGTTCAGCAGATCAGATCTCACCCATTGCCTTCCTTATCTAAGCATGCTGAGAGTTATAGTTCCCCTGCTTCTGTTCAGCAGACCAGATCTCACCCATTGCCTTCCTTATCTAAGCATGCTGGGAGTTATAGTTCCCCTGCTTCTGTTCAGCAGATCAGATCTCACCCATTGCCTTCCTTATCTAAGCATGCTGAGAGTTATAGTTCCCCTGCTTCTGTTCAGCAGACCAGATCTCACCCATTGCCTTCCTTATCTAAGCATGCTGAGAGTTATAGTTCCCCTGCTTCTGTTCAGCAGATCAGATCTCACCCATTGCCTTCCTTATCTAAGCATGCTGGGAGTTATAGTTCCCCTGCTTCTGTGCAGCAGATCAGATCTCACCCATTGCCTTCCTTATCTAAGCATGCTGAGAGTTATAGTTCCCCTGCTTCTGTTCAGCAGATCAGATCTCACCCATTGCCTTCCTTATCTAAGCATGCTGGGAGTTATAGTTCCCCTGCTTCTGTGCAGCAGATCAGATCTCACCCATTGCCTTCCTTATCTAAGCATGCTGGGAGTTATAGTTCCCCTGCTTCTGTGCAGCAGATCAGATCTCACCCATTGCCTTCCTTATCTAAGCATGCTGGGAGTTATAGTTCCCCTGCTTCTGTGCAGCAGATCAGATCTCACCCATTGCCTTCCTTATCTAAGCATGCTGAGAGTTATAGTTCCCCTGCTTCTGTGCAGCAGATCAGATCTCACCCATTGCCTTCCTTATCTAAGCATGCTGGGAGTTATAGTTCCCCTGCTTCTGTGCAGCAGATCAGATCTCACCCATTGCCTTCCTTATCTAAGCATGCTGAGAGTTATAGTTCCCCTGCTTCTGTGCAGCAGATCAGATCTCACCCATTGCCTTCCTTATCTAAGCATGCTGGGAGTTATAGTTCCCCTGCTTCTGTGCAGCAGATCAGATCTCACCCATTGCCTTCCTTATCTAAGCATGCTGGGAGTTATAGTTCCCCTGCTTCTGTTCAGCAGATCAGATCTCACCCATTGCCTTCCTTATCTAAGCATGCTGGGAGTTATAGTTCCCCTGCTTCTGTTCAGCAGACCAGATCTCACCCATTGCCTTCCTTATCTAAGCATGCTGAGAGTTATAGTTCCCCTGCTTCTGTTCAGCAGATCAGATCTCACCCATTGCCTTCCTTATCTAAGCATGCTGGGAGTTATAGTTCCCCTGCTTCTGTTCAGCAGATCAGATCTCACCCATTGCCTTCCCTATCTAAGCATGCTGGGAGTTATAGTTCCCCTGCTTCTGTTCAGCAGATCAGATCTCACCCATTGCCTTCCTTATCTAAGCATGCTGGGAGTTATAGTTCCCCTGCTTCTGTTCAGCAGATCAGATCTCACCCATTGCCTTCCTTATCTAAGCATGCTGGGAGTTATAGTTCCCATGCTTCTGTGCAGCAGATCAGATCTCACCCATTGCCTTCCTTATCTAAGCATGCTGGGAGTTATAGTTCCCCTGCTTCTGTTCAGCAGATCAGATCTCACCCATTGCCTTCCTTATCTAAGCATGCTGGGAGTTATAGTTCCCCTGCTTCTGTGCAGCAGATCAGATCTCACCCATTGCCTTCCTTATCTAAGCATGCTGAGAGTTTATAGTTCCCCTGCTTCTGTTCAGCAGATCAGATCTCACCCATTGCCTTCCTTATCTAAGCATGCTGGGAGTTATAGTTCCCCTGCTTCTGTTCAGCAGATCAGATCTCACCCATTGCCTTCCTTATCTAAGCATGCTGGGAGTTATAGTTCCCCTGCTTCTGTTCAGCAGATCAGATCTCACCCATCGCCTTCCCTATCTAAGCATGCTGAGAGTTATAGTTCCCCTGCTTCTGTTCAGCAGATCAGATCTCACCCATTGCCTTCCTTATCTAAGCATGCTGGGAGTTATAGTTCCCCTGCTTCTGTGCAGCAGATCAGATCTCACCCATTGCCTTCCTTATCTAAGCATGCTGAGAGTTATAGTTCCCCTGCTTCTGTTCAGCAGATCAGATCTCACCCATTGCCTTCCTTATCTAAGCATGCTGGGAGTTATAGTTCCCCTGCTTCTGTGCAGCAGATCAGATCTCACCCATTGCCTTCCTTATCTAAGCATGCTGAGAGTTATAGTTCCCCTGCTTCTGTTCAGCAGATCAGATCTCACCCATTGCCTTCCTTATCTAAGCATGCTGGGAGTTATAGTTCCCCTGCTTCTGTTCAGCAGACCAGATCTCACCCATTGCCTTCCTTATCTAAGCATGCTGGGAGTTATAGTTCCCCTGCTTCTGTGCAGCAGATCAGATCTCACCCATTGCCTTCCTTATCTAAGCATGCTGGGAGTTATAGTTCCCCTGCTTCTGTGCAGCAGATCAGATCTCACCCATTGCCTTCCTTATCTAAGCATGCTGGGAGTTATAGTTCCCCTGCTTCTGTTCAGCAGATCAGATCTCACCCATTGCCTTCCTTATCTAAGCATGCTGGGAGTTATAGTTCCCCTGCTTCTGTGCAGCAGATCAGATCTCACCCACTGCCTTCCTTATCTAAGCATGCTGAGAGTTATAGTTCCCCTGCTTCTGTGCAGCAGATCAGATCTCACCCACTGCCTTCCTTATCTAAGCATGCTGGGAGTTATAGTTCCCCTGCTTCTGTTCAGCAGATCAGATCTCACCCACTGCCTTCCTTATCTAAGCATGCTGGGAGTTATAGTTCCCCTGCTTCTGTGCAGCAGATCAGATCTCACCCACGGCCTTCCTTATCTAAGCATGCTGGGAGTTATAGTTCCCCTGCTTCTGTTCAGCAGATCAGATCTCACCCATTGCCTTCCTTATCTAAGCATGCTGAGAGTTATAGTTCCCCTGCTTCTGTTCAGCAGATCAGATCTCACCCATTGCCTTCCTTATCTAAGCATGCTGAGAGTTATAGTTCCCCTGCTTCTGTGCAGCAGATCAGATCTCACCCACTGCCTTCCTTATCTAAGCATGCTGGGAGTTATAGTTCCCCTGCTTCTGTGCAGCAGATCAGATCTCACCCATTGCCTTCCTTATCTAAGCATGCTGAGAGTTATAGTTCCCCTGCTTCTGTTCAGCAGACCAGATCTCACCCATTGCCTTCCTTATCTAAGCATGCTGAGAGTTATAGTTCCCCTGCTTCTGTTCAGCAGATCAGATCTCACCCATTGCCTTCCTTATCTAAGCATGCTGGGAGTTATAGTTCCCCTGATTCTGTGCAGCAGATCAGATCTCACCCACTGCCTTCCTTATCTAAGCATGCTGAGAGTTATAGTTCCCCTGCTTCTGTTCAGCAGATCAGATCTCACCCATTGCCTTCCTTATCTAAGCATGCTGGGAGTTATAGTTCCCCTGCTTCTGTTCAGCAGATCAGATCTCACCCATTGCCTTCCTTATCCAAGCATGCTGAGAGTTATAGTTCCCCTGCTTCTGTTCAGCAGACCAGATCTCACCCATTGCCTTCCTTATCTAAGCATGCTGAGAGTTATAGTTTCCCTGCTTCTGTGCAGCAGATCAGATCTCACCCACTGCCTTCCTTATCTAAGCATGCTGGGAGTTATAGTTCCCCTGCTTCTGTTCAGCAGATCAGATCTCACCCATTGCCTTCCTTATCTAAGCATGCTGAGAGTTATAGTTCCCCTGCTTCTGTGCAGCAGATCAGATCTCACCCACTGCCTTCCTTATCTAAGCATGCTGGGAGTTATAGTTCCCCTGCTTCTGTTCAGCAGATCAGATCTCACCCATTGCCTTCCTTATCTAAGCATGCTGGGAGTTATAGTTCCCCTGCTTCTGTTCAGCAGATCAGATCTCACCCATTGCCTTCCTTATCTAAGCATGCTGAGAGTTATAGTTCCCCTGCTTCTGTTCAGCAGATCAGATCTCACCCATTGCCTTCCTTATCTAAGCATGCTGGGAGTTATAGTTCCCCTGCTTCTGTTCAGCAGATCAGATCTCACCCATTGCCTTCCTTATCTAAGCATGCTGAGAGTTATAGTTCCCCTGCTTCTGTTCAGCAGATCAGATCTCACCCATTGCCTTCCTTATCTAAGCATGCTGAGAGTTATAGTTCCCCTGCTTCTGTTCAGCAGATCAGATCTCACCCATTGCCTTCCTTATCTAAGCATGCTGGGAGTTATAGTTCCCCTGCTTCTGTTCAGCAGATCAGATCTCACCCATTGCCTTCCTTATCTAAGCATGCTGAGAGTTATAGTTCCCCTGCTTCTGTTCAGCAGATCAGATCTCACCCATTGCCTTCCTTATCTAAGCATGCTGGGAGTTATAGTTCCCCTGCTTCTGTTCAGCAGATCAGATCTCACCCATTGCCTTCCTTATCTAAGCATGCTGGGAGTTATAGTTCCCCTGCTTCTGTTCAGCAGATCAGATCTCACCCATTGCCTTCCTTATCTAAGCATGCTGGGAGTTATAGTTCCCCTGCTTCTGTGCAGCAGATCAGATCTCACCCATTGCCTTCCTTATCTAAGCATGCTGAGAGTTATAGTTCCCCTGCTTCTGTGCAGCAGATCAGATCTCACCCATTGCCTTCCTTATCTAAGCATGCTGGGAGTTATAGTTCCCCTGCTTCTGTTCAGCAGACCAGATCTCACCCATTGCCTTCCTTATCTAAGCATGCTGGGAGTTATAGTTCCCCTGCTTCTGTTCAGCAGACCAGATCTCACCCATTGCCTTCCTTATCTAAGCATGCTGGGAGTTATAGTTCCCCTGCTTCTGTTCAGCAGATCAGATCTCACCCATTGCCTTCCTTATCTAAGCATGCTGGGAGTTATAGTTCCCCTGCTTCTGTTCAGCAGATCAGATCTCACCCATTGCCTTCCTTATCTAAGCATGCTGGGAGTTATAGTTCCCCTGCTTCTGTTCAGCAGATCAGATCTCACCCATTGCCTTCCTTATCTAAGCATGCTGGGAGTTATAGTTCCCCTGCTTCTGTGCAGCAGATCAGATCTCACCCATTGCCTTCCTTATCTAAGCATGCTGAGAGTTATAGTTCCCCTGCTTCTGTGCAGCAGATCAGATCTCACCCATTGCCTTCCTTATCTAAGCATGCTGAGAGTTATAGTTCCCCTGCTTCTGTTCAGCAGATCAGATCTCACCCATTGCCTTCCTTATCTAAGCATGCTGGGAGTTATAGTTCCCCTGCTTCTGTTCAGCAGATCAGATCTCACCCATTGCCTTCCTTATCTAAGCATGCTGAGAGTTATAGTTCCCCTGCTTCTGTTCAGCAGACCAGATCTCACCCATTGCCTTCCTTATCTAAGCATGCTGGGAGTTATAGTTCCCCTGCTTCTGTTCAGCAGACCAGATCTCACCCATTGCCTTCCTTATCTAAGCATGCTGAGAGTTATAGTTCCCCTGCTTCTGTTCAGCAGACCAGATCTCACCCATTGCCTTCCTTATCTAAGCATGCTGGGAGTTATAGTTCCCCTGCTTCTGTTCAGCAGATCAGATCTCACCCATTGCCTTCCCTATCTAAGCATGCTGGGAGTTATAGTTCCCCTGCTTCTGTTCAGCAGATCAGATCTCACCCACTGCCTTCCTTATCTAAGCATGCTGAGAGTTATAGTTCCCCTGCTTCTGTTCAGCAGATCAGATCTCACCCATTGCCTTCCTTATCTAAGCATGCTGAGAGTTATAGTTCCCCTGCTTCTGTTCAGCAGATCAGATCTCACCCATTGCCTTCCTTATCTAAGCATGCTGGGAGTTATAGTTCCCCTGCTTCTGTTCAGCAGATCAGATCTCACCCATTGCCTTCCTTATCTAAGCATGCTGGGAGTTATAGTTCCCCTGCTTCTGTTCAGCAGATCAGATCTCACCCATTGCCTTCCTTATCTAAGCATGCTGGGAGTTATAGTTCCCCTGCTTCTGTTCAGCAGACCAGATCTCACCCATTGCCTTCCTTATCTAAGCATGCTGGGAGTTATAGTTCCCCTGCTTCTGTTCAGCAGACCAGATCTCACCCATTGCCTTCCTTATCTAAGCATGCTGGGAGTTATAGTTCCCCTGCTTCTGTTCAGCAGATCAGATCTCACCCATTGCCTTCCTTATCTAAGCATGCTGGGAGTTATAGTTCCCCTGCTTCTGTGTAGCAGATCAGATCTCACCCATTGCCTTCCTTATCTAAGCATGCTGAGAGTTATAGTTCCCCTGCTTCTGTTCAGCAGACCAGATCTCACCCATTGCCTTCCTTATCTAAGCATGCTGGGAGTTATAGTTCCCCTGCTTCTGTGCAGCAGATCAGATCTCACCCATTGCCTTCCTTATCTAAGCATGCTGGGAGTTATAGTTCCCCTGCTTCTGTTCAGCAGATCAGATCTCACCCACTGCCTTCCTTATCTAAGCATGCTGAGAGTTATAGTTCCCCTGCTTCTGTTCAGCAGATCAGATCTCACCCATTGCCTTCCTTATCTAAGCATGCTGAGAGTTATAGTTCCCCTGCTTCTGTTCAGCAGATCAGATCTCACCCATTGCCTTCCTTATCTAAGCATGCTGGGAGTTATAGTTCCCCTGCTTCTGTTCAGCAGATCAGATCTCACCCATTGCCTTCCTTATCTAAGCATGCTGGGAGTTATAGTTCCCCTGCTTCTGTTCAGCAGATCAGATCTCACCCATTGCCTTCCTTATCTAAGCATGCTGGGAGTTATAGTTCCCCTGCTTCTGTTCAGCAGACCAGATCTCACCCATTGCCTTCCTTATCTAAGCATGCTGGGAGTTATAGTTCCCCTGCTTCTGTTCAGCAGACCAGATCTCACCCATTGCCTTCCTTATCTAAGCATGCTGGGAGTTATAGTTCCCCTGCTTCTGTTCAGCAGATCAGATCTCACCCATTGCCTTCCTTATCTAAGCATGCTGGGAGTTATAGTTCCCCTGCTTCTGTTCAGCAGATCAGATCTCACCCATTGCCTTCCTTATCTAAGCATGCTGGGAGTTATAGTTCCCCTGCTTCTGTTCAGCAGATCAGATCTCACCCATTGCCTTCCTTATCTAAGCATGCTGGGAGTTATAGTTCCCCTGCTTCTGTGCAGCAGATCAGATCTCACCCATTGCCTTCCTTATCTAAGCATGCTGAGAGTTATAGTTCCCCTGCTTCTGTGCAGCAGATCAGATCTCACCCATTGCCTTCCTTATCTAAGCATGCTGGGAGTTATAGTTCCCCTGCTTCTGTTCAGCAGATCAGATCTCACCCATTGCCTTCCTTATCTAAGCATGCTGAGAGTTATAGTTCCCCTGCTTCTGTTCAGCAGACCAGATCTCACCCATTGCCTTCCTTATCTAAGCATGCTGGGAGTTATAGTTCCCCTGCTTCTGTTCAGCAGACCAGATCTCACCCATTGCCTTCCTTATCTAAGCATGCTGGGAGTTATAGTTCCCCTGCTTCTGTTCAGCAGATCAGATCTCACCCACTGACTTCCTTATCTAAGCATGCTGGGAGTTATAGTTCCCCTGCTTCTGTTCAGCAGATCAGATCTCACCCATTGCCTTCCTTATCTAAGCATGCTGAGAGTTATAGTTCCCCTGCTTCTGTGCAGCAGATCAGATCTCACCCATTGCCTTCCTTATCTAAGCATGCTGGGAGTTATAGTTCCCCTGCTTCTGTTCAGCAGATCAGATCTCACCCACTGACTTCCTTATCTAAGCATGCTGAGAGTTATAGTTCCCCTGCTTCTGTTCAGCAGACCAGATCTCACCCATTGCCTTCCTTATCTAAGCATGCTGGGAGTTATAGTTCCCCTGCTTCTGTGCAGCAGATCAGATCTCACCCACTGCCTTCCTTATCCAGGTATGCTGGGAGTTATAGTTCCCCTGCTTCTGTTCAGCAGATCAGATCTCACCCATTGCCTTCCTTATCTAAGCATGCTGAGAGTTATAGTTCCCCTGCTTCTGTTCAGCAGATCAGATCTCACCCATTGCCTTCCTTATCTAAGCATGCTGGGAGTTATAGTTCCCCTGCTTCTGTTCAGCAGACCAGATCTCACCCATTGCCTTCCTTATCTAAGCATGCTGGGAGTTATAGTTCCCCTGCTTCTGTTCAGCAGATCAGATCTCACCCACTGACTTCCTTATCTAAGCATGCTGAGAGTTATAGTTCCCCTGCTTCTGTTCAGCAGACCAGATCTCACCCATTGCCTTCCTTATCTAAGCATGCTGGGAGTTATAGTTCCCCTGCTTCTGTGCAGCAGATCAGATCTCACCCACTGCCTTCCTTATCCAGGTATGCTGGGAGTTATAGTTCCCCTGCTTCTGTTCAGCAGATCAGATCTCACCCATTGCCTTCCTTATCTAAGCATGCTGAGAGTTATAGTTCCCCTGCTTCTGTTCAGCAGATCAGATCTCACCCATTGCCTTCCTTATCTAAGCATGCTGAGAGTTATAGTTCCCCTGCTTCTGTTCAGCAGATCAGATCTCACCCATTGCCTTCCTTATCTAAGCATGCTGAGAGTTATAGTTCCCCTGCTTCTGTGCAGCAGATCATATCTCACCCATTGCCTTCCCTATCTAAGCATGCTGGGAGTTATAGTTCCCCTGCTTCTGTTCAGCAGACCAGATCTCACCCATTGCCTTCCTTATCTAAGCATGCTGAGAGTTATAGTTCCCCTGCTTCTGTTCAGCAGATCAGATCTCACCCATTGCCTTCCTTATCTAAGCATGCTGAGAGTTATAGTTCCCCTGCTTCTGTTCAGCAGATCAGATCTCACCCATTGCCTTCCTTATCTAAGCATGCTGGGAGTTATAGTTCCCCTGCTTCTGTGCAGCAGATCAGATCTCACCCATTGCCTTCCTTATCTAAGCATGCTGGGAGTTATAGTTCCCCTGCTTCTGTGCAGCAGATCAGATCTCACCCATTGCCTTCCTTATCTAAGCATGCTGAGAGTTATAGTTCCCCTGCTTCTGTTCAGCAGATCAGATCTCACCCACTGCCTTCCTTATCTAAGCATGCTGGGAGTTATAGTTCCCCTGCTTCTGTTCAGCAGACCAGATCTCACCCATTGCCTTCCTTATCTAAGCATGCTGGGAGTTATAGTTCCCCTGCTTCTGTTCAGCAGACCAGATCTCACCCATTGCCTTCCTTATCTAAGCATGCTGGGAGTTATAGTTCCCCTGCTTCTGTTCAGCAGATCAGATCTCACCCATTGCCTTCCTTATCTAAGCATGCTGAGAGTTATAGTTCCCCTGCTTCTGTTCAGCAGATCAGATCTCACCCATTGCCTTCCTTATCTAAGCATGCTGAGAGTTATAGTTCCCCTGCTTCTGTTCAGCAGATCAGATCTCACCCATTGCCTTCCTTATCTAAGCATGCTGAGAGTTATAGTTCCCCTGCTTCTGTGCAGCAGATCATATCTCACCCATTGCCTTCCCTATCTAAGCATGCTGGGAGTTATAGTTCCCCTGCTTCTGTTCAGCAGACCAGATCTCACCCATTGCCTTCCTTATCTAAGCATGCTGAGAGTTATAGTTCCCCTGCTTCTGTTCAGCAGATCAGATCTCACCCATTGCCTTCCTTATCTAAGCATGCTGAGAGTTATAGTTCCCCTGCTTCTGTTCAGCAGATCAGATCTCACCCATTGCCTTCCTTATCTAAGCATGCTGGGAGTTATAGTTCCCCTGCTTCTGTTCAGCAGATCAGATCTCACCCACTGCCTTCCTTATCTAAGCATGCTGGGAGTTATAGTTCCCCTGCTTCTGTTCAGCAGATCAGATCTCACCCATTGCCTTCCTTATCTAAGCATGCTGAGAGTTATAGTTCCCCTGCTTCTGTTCAGCAGACCAGATCTCACCCATTGCCTTCCTTATCTAAGCATGCTGAGAGTTATAGTTCCCCTGCTTCTGTTCAGCAGATCAGATCTCACCCATTGCCTTCCTTATCTAAGCATGCTGGGAGTTATAGTTCCCCTGCTTCTGTGCAGCAGATCAGATCTCACCCACTGCCTTCCATATCTAAGCATGCTGGGAGTTATAGTTCCCCTGCTTCTGTTCAGCAGATCAGATCTCACCCATTGCCTTCCTTATCTAAGCATGCTGAGAGTTATAGTTCCCCTGCTTCTGTGCAGCAGATCAGATCTCACCCATTGCCTTCCTTATCTAAGCATGCTGGGAGTTATAGTTCCCCTGCTTCTGTTCAGCAGATCAGATCTCACCCATTGCCTTCCTTATCTAAGCATGCTGAGAGTTATAGTTCCCCTGCTTCTGTGCAGCAGACCAGATCTCACCCATTGCCTTCCTTATCTAAGCATGCTGGGAGTTATAGTTCCCCTGCTTCTGTTCAGCAGATCAGATCTCACCCATTGCCTTCCTTATCTAAGCATGCTGGGAGTTATAGTTCCCCTGCTTCTGTGCAGCAGATCAGATCTCACCCATTGCCTTCCTTATCTAAGCATGCTGGGAGTTATAGTTCCCCTGCTTCTGTGCAGCAGACCAGATCTCACCCATTGCCTTCCTTATCTAAGCATGCTGGGAGTTATAGTTCCCCTGCTTCTGTTCAGCAGATCAGATCTCACCCATTGCCTTCCCTATCTAAGCATGCTGGGAGTTATAGTTCCCCTGCTTCTGTTCAGCAGATCAGATCTCACCCATTGCCTTCCTTATCTAAGCATGCTGGGAGTTATAGTTCCCCTGCTTCTGTTCAGCAGATCAGATCTCACCCATTGCCTTCCTTATCTAAGCATGCTGAGAGTTATAGTTCCCCTGCTTCTGTGCAGCAGATCAGATCTCACCCACTGCCTTCCTTATCCAGGTATGCTGGGAGTTATAGTTCCCCTGCTTCTGTGCAGCAGATCAGATCTCACCCATTGCCTTCCTTATCTAAGCATGCTGAGAGTTATAGTTCCCCTGCTTCTGTGCAGCAGATCAGATCTCACCCACTGCCTTCCTTATCTAAGCATGCTGAGAGTTATAGTTCCCCTGCTTCTGTTCAGCAGATCAGATCTCACCCACTGCCTTCCTTATCTAAGCATGCTGGGAGTTATAGTTCCCCTGCTTCTGTGCAGCAGATCAGATCTCACCCATTGCCTTCCTTATCTAAGCATGCTGAGAGTTATAGTTCCCCTGCTTCTGTTCAGCAGATCAGATCTCACCCATTGCCTTCCTTATCTAAGCATGCTGGGAGTTATAGTTCCCCTGCTTCTGTTCAGCAGATCAGATCTCACCCATTGCCTTCCCTATCTAAGCATGCTGGGAGTTATAGTTCCCCTGCTTCTGTTCAGCAGATCAGATCTCACCCATTGCCTTCCTTATCTAAGCATGCTGGGAGTTATAGTTCCCCTGCTTCTGTTCAGCAGATCAGATCTCACCCATTGCCTTCCTTATCTAAGCATGCTGGGAGTTATAGTTCCCATGCTTCTGTGCAGCAGATCAGATCTCACCCATTGCCTTCCTTATCTAAGCATGCTGAGAGTTATAGTTCCCCTGCTTCTGTTCAGCAGACCAGATCTCACCCATTGCCTTCCTTATCTAAGCATGCTGGGAGTTATAGTTCCCCTGCTTCTGTTCAGCAGATCAGATCTCACCCATTGCCTTCCTTATCTAAGCATGCTGGGAGTTATAGTTCCCCTGCTTCTGTTCAGCAGATCAGATCTCACCCATTGCCTTCCTTATCTAAGCATGCTGGGAGTTATAGTTCCCCTGCTTCTGTTCAGCAGATCAGATCTCACCCATTGCCTTCCTTATCTAAGCATGCTGGGAGTTATAGTTCCCCTGCTTCTGTGCAGCAGATCAGATCTCACCCACTGCCTTCCTTATCTAAGCATGCTGGGAGTTATAGTTCCCCTGCTTCTGTTCAGCAGACCAGATCTCACCCATTGCCTTCCTTATCTAAGCATGCTGGGAGTTATAGTTCCCCTGCTTCTGTTCAGCAGACCAGATCTCACCCATTGCCTTCCTTATCTAAGCATGCTGAGAGTTATAGTTCCCCTGCTTCTGTTCAGCAGACCAGATCTCACCCATTGCCTTCCTTATCTAAGCATGCTGGGAGTTATAGTTCCCCTGCTTCTGTTCAGCAGATCAGATCTCACCCATTGCCTTCCTTATCTAAGCATGCTGAGAGTTATAGTTCCCCTGCTTCTGTTCAGCAGATCAGATCTCACCCATTGCCTTCCTTATCTAAGCATGCTGGGAGTTATAGTTCCCCTGCTTCTGTGCAGCAGATCAGATCTCACCCACTGCCTTCCATATCTAAGCATGCTGGGAGTTATAGTTCCCCTGCTTCTGTTCAGCAGATCAGATCTCACCCATTGCCTTCCTTATCTAAGCATGCTGAGAGTTATAGTTCCCCTGCTTCTGTGCAGCAGATCAGATCTCACCCATTGCCTTCCTTATCTAAGCATGCTGGGAGTTATAGTTCCCCTGCTTCTGTTCAGCAGATCAGATCTCACCCATTGCCTTCCTTATCTAAGCATGCTGAGAGTTATAGTTCCCCTGCTTCTGTGCAGCAGACCAGATCTCACCCATTGCCTTCCTTATCTAAGCATGCTGGGAGTTATAGTTCCCCTGCTTCTGTTCAGCAGATCAGATCTCACCCACTGCCTTCCTTATCTAAGCATGCTGGGAGTTATAGTTCCCCTGCTTCTGTTCAGCAGATCAGATCTCACCCATTGCCTTCCTTATCTAAGCATGCTGGGAGTTATAGTTCCCCTGCTTCTGTGCAGCAGATCAGATCTCACCCATTGCCTTCCTTATCTAAGCATGCTGGGAGTTATAGTTCCCCTGCTTCTGTGCAGCAGACCAGATCTCACCCATTGCCTTCCTTATCTAAGCATGCTGGGAGTTATAGTTCCCCTGCTTCTGTTCAGCAGATCAGATCTCACCCATTGCCTTCCCTATCTAAGCATGCTGGGAGTTATAGTTCCCCTGCTTCTGTTCAGCAGATCAGATCTCACCCATTGCCTTCCTTATCTAAGCATGCTGGGAGTTATAGTTCCCCTGCTTCTGTTCAGCAGATCAGATCTCACCCATTGCCTTCCTTATCTAAGCATGCTGAGAGTTATAGTTCCCCTGCTTCTGTGCAGCAGATCAGATCTCACCCACTGCCTTCCTTATCCAGGTATGCTGGGAGTTATAGTTCCCCTGCTTCTGTGCAGCAGATCAGATCTCACCCATTGCCTTCCTTATCTAAGCATGCTGAGAGTTATAGTTCCCCTGCTTCTGTGCAGCAGATCAGATCTCACCCACTGCCTTCCTTATCTAAGCATGCTGGGAGTTATAGTTCCCCTGCTTCTGTTCAGCAGATCAGATCTCACCCACTGCCTTCCTTATCTAAGCATGCTGGGAGTTATAGTTCCCCTGCTTCTGTTCAGCAGATCAGATCTCACCCACTGCCTTCCTTATCTAAGCATGCTGAGAGTTATAGTTCCCCTGCTTCTGTTCAGCAGATCAGATCTCACCCACTGCCTTCCTTATCTAAGCATGCTGGGAGTTATAGTTCCCCTGCTTCTGTGCAGCAGATCAGATCTCACCCATTGCCTTCCTTATCTAAGCATGCTGAGAGTTATAGTTCCCCTGCTTCTGTTCAGCAGATCAGATCTCACCCATTGCCTTCCTTATCTAAGCATGCTGGGAGTTATAGTTCCCCTGCTTCTGTTCAGCAGATCAGATCTCACCCATTGCCTTCCCTATCTAAGCATGCTGGGAGTTATAGTTCCCCTGCTTCTGTTCAGCAGATCAGATCTCACCCATTGCCTTCCTTATCTAAGCATGCTGGGAGTTATAGTTCCCCTGCTTCTGTTCAGCAGATCAGATCTCACCCATTGCCTTCCTTATCTAAGCATGCTGGGAGTTATAGTTCCCATGCTTCTGTGCAGCAGATCAGATCTCACCCATTGCCTTCCTTATCTAAGCATGCTGAGAGTTATAGTTCCCCTGCTTCTGTTCAGCAGATCAGATCTCACCCACTGCCTTCCTTATCTAAGCATGCTGGGAGTTATAGTTCCCCTGCTTCTGTTCAGCAGATCAGATCTCACCCATTGCCTTCCTTATCTAAGCATGCTGAGAGTTATAGTTCCCCTGCTTCTGTTCAGCAGATCAGATCTCACCCATTGCCTTCCTTATCTAAGCATGCTGGGAGTTATAGTTCCCCTGCTTCTGTTCAGCAGATCAGATCTCACCCATTGCCTTCCTTATCTAAGCATGCTGGGAGTTATAGTTCCCCTGCTTCTGTTCAGCAGATCAGATCTCACCCATTGCCTTCCTTATCTAAGCATGCTGGGAGTTATAGTTCCCCTGCTTCTGTTCAGCAGATCAGATCTCACCCATTGCCTTCCTTATCTAAGCATGCTGGGAGTTATAGTTCCCCTGCTTCTGTGCAGCAGATCAGATCTCACCCATTGCCTTCCTTATCTAAGCATGCTGAGAGTTATAGTTCCCCTGCTTCTGTTCAGCAGACCAGATCTCACCCATTGCCTTCCTTATCTAAGCATGCTGGGAGTTATAGTTCCCCTGCTTCTGTTCAGCAGATCAGATCTCACCCATTGCCTTCCTTATCTAAGCATGCTGGGAGTTATAGTTCCCCTGCTTCTGTTCAGCAGATCAGATCTCACCCATTGCCTTCCTTATCTAAGCATGCTGAGAGTTATAGTTCCCCTGCTTCTGTTCAGCAGATCAGATCTCACCCATTGCCTTCCTTATCTAAGCATGCTGAGAGTTATAGTTCCCCTGCTTCTGTTCAGCAGATCAGATCTCACCCATTGCCTTCCTTATCTAAGCATGCTGAGAGTTATAGTTCCCATGCTTCTGTGCAGCAGATCAGATCTCACCCATTGCCTTCCTTATCTAAGCATGCTGGGAGTTATAGTTCCCCTGCTTCTGTTCAGCAGACCAGATCTCACCCATTGCCTTCCTTATCTAAGCATGCTGGGAGTTATAGTTCCCCTGCTTCTGTTCAGCAGATCAGATCTCACCCATTGCCTTCCTTATCTAAGCATGCTGAGAGTTATAGTTCCCCTGCTTCTGTTCAGCAGATCAGATCTCACCCATTGCCTTCCTTATCTAAGCATGCTGGGAGTTATAGTTCCCCTGCTTCTGTTCAGCAGACCAGATCTCACCCATTGCCTTCCTTATCTAAGCATGCTGAGAGTTATAGTTCCCCTGCTTCTGTTCAGCAGATCAGATCTCACCCATTGCCTTCCCTATCTAAGCATGCTGGGAGTTATAGTTCCCCTGCTTCTGTTCAGCAGATCAGATCTCACCCATTGCCTTCCTTATCTAAGCATGCTGGGAGTTATAGTTCCCCTGCTTCTGTTCAGCAGATCAGATCTCACCCATTGCCTTCCCTATCTAAGCATGCTGGGAGTTATAGTTCCCCTGCTTCTGTTCAGCAGATCAGATCTCACCCATTGCCTTCCTTATCTAAGCATGCTGGGAGTTATAGTTCCCCTGCTTCTGTTCAGCAGATCAGATCTCACCCATTGCCTTCCTTATCTAAGCATGCTGAGAGTTATAGTTCCCCTGCTTCTGTTCAGCAGATCAGATCTCACCCATTGCCTTCCTTATCTAAGCATGCTGGGAGTTATAGTTCCCCTGCTTCTGTTCAGCAGATCAGATCTCACCCATTGCCTTCCTTATCTAAGCATGCTGGGAGTTATAGTTCCCCTGCTTCTGTGCAGCAGATCAGATCTCACCCATTGCCTTCCTTATCTAAGCATGCTGGGAGTTATAGTTCCCCTGCTTCTGTTCAGCAGATCAGATCTCACCCATTGCCTTCCTTATCTAAGCATGCTGGGAGTTATAGTTCCCCTGCTTCTGTGCAGCAGATCAGATCTCACCCATTGCCTTCCTTATCTAAGCATGCTGGGAGTTATAGTTCCCCTGCTTCTGTGCAGCAGATCAGATCTCACCCATTGCCTTCCTTATCTAAGCATGCTGGGAGTTATAGTTCCCCTGCTTCTGTGTAGCAGATCAGATCTCACCCATTGCCTTCCTTATCTAAGCATGCTGGGAGTTATAGTTCCCCTGCTTCTGTTCAGCAGATCAGATCTCACCCATTGCCTTCCTTATCTAAGCATGCTGAGAGTTATAGTTCCCCTGCTTCTGTGCAGCAGATCAGATCTCACCCATTGCCTTCCTTATCTAAGCATGCTGGGAGTTATAGTTCCCCTGATTCTGTTCAGCAGATCAGATCTCACCCATTGCCTTCCTTATCTAAGCATGCTGGGAGTTATAGTTCCCCTGCTTCTGTTCAGCAGATCAGATCTCACCCATTGCCTTCCTTATCTAAGCATGCTGAGAGTTATAGTTCCCCTGCTTCTGTTCAGCAGATCAGATCTCACCCACTGCCTTCCTTATCTAAGCATGCTGGGAGTTATAGTTCCCCTGCTTCTGTGCAGCAGATCATATCTCACCCACTGCCTTCCTTATCTAAGCATGCTGGGAGTTATAGTTCCCCTGCTTCTGTTCAGCAGATCAGATCTCACCCATTGCCTTCCTTATCTAAGCATGCTGAGAGTTATAGTTCCCCTGCTTCTGTGCAGCAGATCAGATCTCACCCATTGCCTTCCCTATCTAAGCATGCTGGGAGTTATAGTTCCCCTGCTTCTGTGTAGCAGATCAGATCTCACCCATTGCCTTCCTTATCTAAGCATGCTGGGAGTTATAGTTCCCCTGCTTCTGTTCAGCAGATCAGATCTCACCCATTGCCTTCCTTATCTAAGCATGCTGGGAGTTATAGTTCCCCTGCTTCTGTTCAGCAGATCAGATCTCACCCATTGCCTTCCTTATCTAAGCATGCTGAGAGTTATAGTTCCCCTGCTTCTGTGCAGCAGATCAGATCTCACCCATTGCCTTCCTTATCTAAGCATGCTGGGAGTTATAGTTCCCCTGCTTCTGTGCAGCAGATCAGATCTCACCCATTGCCTTCCTTATCTAAGCATGCTGGGAGTTATAGTTCCCCTGCTTCTGTTCAGCAGATCAGATCTCACCCATTGCCTTCCCTATCTAAGCATGCTGGGAGTTATAGTTCCCCTGCTTCTGTTCAGCAGATCAGATCTCACCCATTGCCTTCCTTATCTAAGCATGCTGGGAGTTATAGTTCCCCTGCTTCTGTTCAGCAGATCAGATCTCACCCACTGACTTCCTTATCTAAGCATGCTGGGAGTTATAGTTCCCCTGCTTCTGTGCAGCAGATCAGATCTCACCCATTGCCTTCCTTATCTAAGCATGCTGAGAGTTATAGTTCCCCTGCTTCTGTTCAGCAGATCAGATCTCACCCATTGCCTTCCTTATCTAAGCATGCTGGGAGTTATAGTTCCCCTGCTTCTGTTCAGCAGACCAGATCTCACCCATTGCCTTCCTTATCTAAGCATGCTGGGAGTTATAGTTCCCCTGCTTCTGTTCAGCAGATCAGATCTCACCCACTGACTTCCTTATCTAAGCATGCTGGGAGTTATAGTTCCCCTGCTTCTGTGCAGCAGATCAGATCTCACCCATTGCCTTCCTTATCTAAGCATGCTGAGAGTTATAGTTCCCCTGCTTCTGTTCAGCAGATCAGATCTCACCCATTGCCTTCCTTATCTAAGCATGCTGGGAGTTATAGTTCCCCTGCTTCTGTTCAGCAGATCAGATCTCACCCACTGCCTTCCTTATCTAAGCATGCTGGGAGTTATAGTTCCCCTGCTTCTGTGCAGCAGATCAGATCTCACCCACTGCCTTCCTTATCTAAGCATGCTGAGAGTTATAGTTCCCCTGCTTCTGTTCAGCAGATCAGATCTCACCCATTGCCTTCCTTATCTAAGCATGCTGGGAGTTATAGTTCCCCTGCTTCTGTTCAGCAGACCAGATCTCACCCATTGCCTTCCTTATCTAAGCATGCTGGGAGTTATAGTTCCCCTGCTTCTGTGCAGCAGATCAGATCTCACCCACTGCCTTCCTTATCTAAGCATGCTGAGAGTTATAGTTCCCCTGCTTCTGTTCAGCAGATCAGATCTCACCCATTGCCTTCCTTATCTAAGCATGCTGGGAGTTATAGTTCCCCTGCTTCTGTTCAGCAGATCAGATCTCACCCACTGACTTCCTTATCTAAGCATGCTGGGAGTTATAGTTCCCCTGCTTCTGTGCAGCAGATCAGATCTCACCCATTGCCTTCCTTATCTAAGCATGCTGAGAGTTATAGTTCCCCTGCTTCTGTTCAGCAGATCAGATCTCACCCATTGCCTTCCTTATCTAAGCATGCTGGGAGTTATAGTTCCCCTGCTTCTGTTCAGCAGATCAGATCTCACCCACTGCCTTCCTTATCTAAGCATGCTGGGAGTTATAGTTCCCCTGCTTCTGTGCAGCAGATCAGATCTCACCCACTGCCTTCCTTATCTAAGCATGCTGAGAGTTATAGTTCCCCTGCTTCTGTTCAGCAGATCAGATCTCACCCATTGCCTTCCTTATCTAAGCATGCTGGGAGTTATAGTTCCCCTGCTTCTGTTCAGCAGACCAGATCTCACCCATTGCCTTCCTTATCTAAGCATGCTGGGAGTTATAGTTCCCCTGCTTCTGTGCAGCAGATCAGATCTCACCCACTGCCTTCCTTATCTAAGCATGCTGAGAGTTATAGTTCCCCTGCTTCTGTTCAGCAGATCAGATCTCACCCATTGCCTTCCTTATCTAAGCATGCTGGGAGTTATAGTTCCCCTGCTTCTGTGCAGCAGATCAGATCTCACCCACTGCCTTCCTTATCTAAGCATGCTGGGAGTTATAGTTCCCCTGCTTCTGTGCAGCAGATCAGATCTCACCCATTGCCTTCCTTATCTAAGCATGCTGAGAGTTATAGTTCCCCTGCTTCTGTGCAGCAGATCAGATCTCACCCACTGCCTTCCTTATCTAAGCATGCTGGGAGTTATAGTTCCCCTGCTTCTGTTCAGCAGATCAGATCTCACCCATTGCCTTCCTTATCTAAGCATGCTGGGAGTTATAGTTCCCCTGCTTCTGTGCAGCAGATCAGATCTCACCCACTGCCTTCCTTATCTAAGCATGCTGAGAGTTATAGTTCCCCTGCTTCTGTTCAGCAGATCAGATCTCACCCATTGCCTTCCTTATCTAAGCATGCTGAGAGTTATAGTTCCCCTGCTTCTGTGCAGCAGATCAGATCTCACCCATTGCCTTCCTTATCTAAGCATGCTGGGAGTTATAGTTCCCCTGCTTCTGTGCAGCAGATCAGATCTCACCCATTGCCTTCCTTATCTAAGCATGCTGGGAGTTATAGTTCCCCTGCTTCTGTGCAGCAGATCAGATCTCACCCATTGCCTTCCTTATCTAAGCATGCTGGGAGTTATAGTTCCCCTGCTTCTGTGCAGCAGATCAGATCTCACCCATTGCCTTCCTTATCTAAGCATGCTGAGAGTTATAGTTCCCCTGCTTCTGTGCAGCAGATCAGATCTCACCCATTGCCTTCCTTATCTAAGCATGCTGAGAGTTATAGTTCCCCTGCTTCTGTGCAGCAGATCAGATCTCACCCACTGCCTTCCTTATCTAAGCATGCTGGGAGTTATAGTTCCCCTGCTTCTGTGCAGCAGATCAGATCTCACCCATTGCCTTCCTTATCTAAGCATGCTGGGAGTTATAGTTCCCCTGCTTCTGTTCAGCAGATCAGATCTCACCCATTGCCTTCCTTATCTAAGCATGCTGGGAGTTATAGTTCCCCTGCTTCTGTGCAGCAGATCAGATCTCACCCATTGCCTTCCTTATCTAAGCATGCTGGGAGTTATAGTTCCCCTGCTTCTGTTCAGCAGATCAGATCTCACCCACTGCCTTCCTTATCTAAGCATGCTGGGAGTTATAGTTCCCCTGCTTCTGTGCAGCAGATCAGATCTCACCCACTGCCTTCCTTATCTAAGCATGCTGAGAGTTATAGTTCCCCTGCTTCTGTGCAGCAGATCAGATCTCACCCATTGCCTTCCTTATCTAAGCATGCTGGGAGTTATAGTTCCCCTGCTTCTGTGCAGCAGATCAGATCTCACCCATTGCCTTCCTTATCTAAGCATGCTGGGAGTTATAGTTCCCCTGCTTCTGTGCAGCAGATCAGAACTCACCCATTGCCTTCCTTATCTAAGCATGCTGGGAGTTATAGTTCCCCTGCTTCTGTGCAGCAGATCAGATCTCACCCATTGCCTTCCTTATCTAAGCATGCTGGGAGTTATAGTTCCCCTGCTTCTGTTCAGCAGATCAGATCTCACCCATTGCCTTCCTTATCTAAGCATGCTGAGAGTTATAGTTCCCCTGCTTCTGTTCAGCAGATCAGATCTCACCCATTGCCTTCCTTATCTAAGCATGCTGGGAGTTATAGTTCCCCTGCTTCTGTTCAGCAGACCAGATCTCACCCATTGCCTTCCTTATCTAAGCATGCTGGGAGTTATAGTTCCCCTGCTTCTGTGCAGCAGATCAGATCTCACCCATTGCCTTCCTTATCTAAGCATGCTGGGAGTTATAGTTCCCCTGCTTCTGTTCAGCAGATCAGATCTCACCCATTGCCTTCCTTATCTAAGCATGCTGGGAGTTATAGTTCCCCTGCTTCTGTTCAGCAGATCAGATCTCACCCATTGCCTTCCTTATCTAAGCATGCTGGGAGTTATAGTTCCCCTGCTTCTGTTCAGCAGACCAGATCTCACCCATTGCCTTCGTTATCTAAGCATGCTGAGAGTTATAGTTCCCCTGCTTCTGTGCAGCAGATCAGATCTCACCCATTGCCTTCCTTATCTAAGCATGCTGGGAGTTATAGTTCCCCTGCTTCTGTTCAGCAGATCAGATCTCACCCATTGCCTTCCTTATCTAAGCATGCTGAGAGTTATAGTTCCCCTGCTTCTGTTCAGCAGATCAGATCTCACCCATTGCCTTCCTTATCTAAGCATGCTGAGAGTTATAGTTCCCCTGCTTCTGTGCAGCAGATCAGATCTCACCCATTGCCTTCCTTATCTAAGCATGCTGAGAGTTATAGTTCCCCTGCATCTGTTCAGCAGATCAGATCTCACCCATTGCCTTCCTTATCTAAGCATGCTGGGAGTTATAGTTCCCCTGCTTCTGTGCAGCAGATCAGATCTCACCCATTGCCTTCCTTATCTAAGCATGCTGGGAGTTATAGTTCCCCTGCTTCTGTTCAGCAGATCAGATCTCACCCATTGCCTTCCTTATCTAAGCATGCTGGGAGTCATAGTTCCCCTGCTTCTGTTCAGCAGATCAGATCTCACCCATTGCCTTCCTTATCTAAGCATGCTGGGAGTTATAGTTCCCCTGCTTCTGTGCAGCAGATCAGATCTCACCCACTGCCTTCCTTATCTAAGCATGCTGAGAGTTATAGTTCCCCTGCTTCTGTGCAGCAGATCAGATCTCACCCATTGCCTTCCTTATCTAAGCATGCTGGGAGTTATAGTTCCCCTGCTTCTGTGCAGCAGATCAGATCTCACCCACTGCCTTCCTTATCTAAGCATGCTGAGAGTTATAGTTCCCCTGCTTCTGTGCAGCAGATCAGATCTCACCCATTGCCTTCCTTATCTAAGCATGCTGGGAGTTATAGTTCCCCTGCTTCTGTGCAGCAGATCAGATCTCACCCACTGCCTTCCTTATCTAAGCATGCTGAGAGTTATAGTTCCCCTGCTTCTGTTCAGCAGATCAGATCTCACCCATTGCCTTCCTTATCTAAGCATGCTGGGAGTTATAGTTCCCCTGCTTCTGTTCAGCAGATCAGATCTCACCCATTGCCTTCCTTATCTAAGCATGCTGGGAGTTATAGTTCCCCTGCTTCTGTGCAGCAGATCAGATCTCACCCACTGCCTTCCTTATCTAAGCATGCTGGGAGTTATAGTTCCCCTGCTTCTGTTCAGCAGATCAGATCTCACCCACTGCCTTCCTTATCCAGGTATGCTGGGAGTTATAGTTCCCCTGCTTCTGTGCAGCAGATCAGATCTCACCCATTGCCTTCCTTATCTAAGCATGCTGGGAGTTATAGTTCCCCTGCTTCTGTTCAGCAGATCAGATCTCACCCATTGCCTTCCTTATCTAAGCATGCTGGGAGTTATAGTTCCCCTGCTTCTGTGCAGCAGATCAGATCTCACCCATTGCCTTCCTTATCTAAGCATGCTGGGAGTTATAGTTCCCCTGCTTCTGTTCAGCAGACCAGATCTCACCCATTGCCTTCCTTATCTAAGCATGCTGGGAGTTATAGTTCCCCTGCTTCTGTTCAGCAGATCAGATCTCACCCATTGCCTTCCTTATCTAAGCATGCTGGGAGTTATAGTTCCCCTGCTTCTGTGCAGCAGATCAGATCTCACCCATTGCCTTCCTTATCTAAGCATGCTGAGAGTTATAGTTCCCCTGCTTCTGTTCAGCAGACCAGATCTCACCCATTGCCTTCCTTATCTAAGCATGCTGGGAGTTATAGTTCCCCTGCTTCTGTGCAGCAGATCAGATCTCACCCATTGCCTTCCTTATCTAAGCATGCTGAGAGTTATAGTTCCCCTGCTTCTGTTCAGCAGACCAGATCTCACCCATTGCCTTCCTTATCTAAGCATGCTGGGAGTTATAGTTCCCCTGCTTCTGTTCAGCAGATCAGATCTCACCCATTGCCTTCCTTATCTAAGCATGCTGGGAGTTATAGTTCCCCTGCTTCTGTTCAGCAGATCAGATCTCACCCATTGCCTTCCCTATCTAAGCATGCTGAGAGTTATAGTTCCCCTGCTTCTGTGCAGCAGATCAGATCTCACCCATTGCCTTCCTTATCTAAGCATGCTGGGAGTTATAGTTCCCCTGCTTCTGTTCAGCAGATCAGATCTCACCCATTGCCTTCCTTATCTAAGCATGCTGGGAGTTATAGTTCCCCTGCTTCTGTTCAGCAGATCAGATCTCACCCATTGCCTTCCTTATCTAAGCATGCTGGGAGTTATAGTTCCCCTGCTTCTGTGCAGCAGATCAGATCTCACCCATTGCCTTCCTTATCTAAGCATGCTGAGAGTTATAGTTCCCCTGCTTCTGTGCAGCAGATCAGATCTCACCCATCGCCTTCCTTATCTAAGCATGCTGGGAGTTATAGTTCCCCTGCTTCTGTTCAGCAGATCAGATCTCACCCATTGCCTTCCTTATCTAAGCATGCTGGGAGTTATAGTTCCCCTGCTTCTGTTCAGCAGATCAGATCTCACCCATTGCCTTCCTTATCTAAGCATGCTGAGAGTTATAGTTCCCCTGCTTCTGTGCAGCAGATCAGATCTCACCCATTGCCTTCCTTATCTAAGCATGCTGGGAGTTATAGTTCCCCTGCTTCTGTTCAGCAGATCAGATCTCACCCATTGCCTTCCTTATCCAGGTATGCTGGGAGTTATAGTTCCCCTGCTTCTGTGCAGCAGATCAGATCTCACCCATTGCCTTCCTTATCTAAGCATGCTGGGAGTTATAGTTCCCCTGCTTCTGTTCAGCAGATCAGATCTCACCCATTGCCTTCCTTATCTAAGCATGCTGAGAGTTATAGTTCCCCTGCTTCTGTTCAGCAGATCAGATCTCACCCATTGCCTTCCTTATCTAAGCATGCTGGGAGTTATAGTTCCCCTGCTTCTGTTCAGCAGATCAGATCTCACCCATTGCCTTCCTTATCTAAGCATGCTGGGAGTTATAGTTCCCCTGCTTCTGTTCAGCAGATCAGATCTCACCCATTGCCTTCCTTATCTAAGCATGCTGGGAGTTATAGTTCCCCTGCTTCTGTTCAGCAGATCAGATCTCACCCATTGCCTTCCTTATCTAAGCATGCTGGGAGTTATAGTTCCCCTGCTTCTGTTCAGCAGATCAGATCTCACCCATTGCCTTCCTTATCTAAGCATGCTGGGAGTTATAGTTCCCCTGCTTCTGTTCAGCAGATCAGATCTCACCCATTGCCTTCCTTATCTAAGCATGCTGGGAGTTATAGTTCCCCTGCTTCTGTTCAGCAGATCAGATCTCACCCATTGCCTTCCTTATCTAAGCATGCTGGGAGTTATAGTTCCCCTGCTTCTGTGCAGCAGATCAGATCTCACCCATTGCCTTCCTTATCTAAGCATGCTGGGAGTTATAGTTCCCCTGCTTCTGTGCAGCAGATCAGATCTCACCCATTGCCTTCCTTATCTAAGCATGCTGGGAGTTATAGTTCCCCTGCTTCTGTGCAGCAGATCAGATCTCACCCATTGCCTTCCTTATCTAAGCATGCTGGGAGTTATAGTTCTCCTGCTTCTGTTCAGCAGATCAGATCTCACCCATTGCCTTCCTTATCTAAGCATGCTGGGAGTTATAGTTCCCCTGCTTCTGTGCAGCAGATCATATCTCACCCATTGCCTTCCTTATCTAAGCATGCTGAGAGTTATAGTTCCCCTGCTTCTGTTCAGCAGATCAGATCTCACCCATTGCCTTCCCTATCTAAGCATGCTGGGAGTTATAGTTCCCCTGCTTCTGTGCAGCAGATCAGATCTCACCCATTGCCTTCCTTATCTAAGCATGCTGGGAGTTATAGTTCCCCTGCTTCTGTTCAGCAGATCAGATCTCACCCATTGCCTTCCTTATCTAAGCATGCTGAGAGTTATAGTTCCCCTGCTTCTGTTCAGCAGATCAGATCTCACCCATTGCCTTCCCTATCTAAGCATGCTGGGAGTTATAGTTCCCCTGCTTCTGTTCAGCAGATCAGATCTCACCCATTGCCTTCCTTATCTAAGCATGCTGGGAGTTATAGTTCCCCTGCTTCTGTTCAGCAGATCAGATCTCACCCATTGCCTTCCCTATCTAAGCATGCTGGGAGTTATAGTTCCCCTGCTTCTGTGCAGCAGATCAGATCTCACCCATTGCCTTCCCTATCTAAGCATGCTGGGAGTTATAGTTCCCCTGCTTCTGTGCAGCAGATCAGATCTCACCCACTGCCTTCCTTATCTAAGCATGCTGGGAGTTATAGTTTCCCTGCTTCTGTTCAGCAGATCAGATCTCACCCATTGCCTTCCTTATCTAAGCATGCTGGGAGTTATAGTTCCCCTGCTTCTGTTCAGCAGATCAGATCTCACCCATTGCCTTCCCTATCTAAGCATGCTGGGAGTTATAGTTCCCCTGCTTCTGTTCAGCAGATCAGATCTCACCCATTGCCTTCCTTATCTAAGCATGCTGGGAGTTATAGTTCCCCTGCTTCTGTTCAGCAGATCAGATCTCACCCATTGCCTTCCTTATCTAAGCATGCTGGGAGTTATAGTTCCCCTGCTTCTGTTCAGCAGATCAGATCTCACCCATTGCCTTCCCTATCTAAGCATGCTGGGAGTTATAGTTCCCCTGCTTCTGTTCAGCAGATCAGATCTCACCCATTGCCTTCCCTATCTAAGCATGCTGAGAGTTATAGTTCCCCTGCTTCTGTTCAGCAGATCAGATCTCACCCATTGCCTTCCTTATCTAAGCATGCTGGGAGTTATAGTTCCCCTGCTTCTGTTCAGCAGATCAGATCTCACCCATTGCCTTCCCTATCTAAGCATGCTGGGAGTTATAGTTCCCCTGCTTCTGTGCAGCAGATCAGATCTCACCCATTGCCTTCCCTATCTAAGCATGCTGGGAGTTATAGTTCCCCTGCTTCTGTGCAGCAGATCAGATCTCACCCATTGCCTTCCTTATCTAAGCATGCTGGGAGTTATAGTTCCCCTGCTTCTGTGCAGCAGATCAGATCTCACCCATTGCCTTCCTTATCTAAGCATGCTGGGAGTTATAGTTCCCCTGCTTCTGTTCAGCAGATCAGATCTCACCCATTGCCTTCCTTATCTAAGCATGCTGGGAGTTATAGTTCCCCTGCTTCTGTTCAGCAGATCAGATCTCACCCATTGCCTTCCCTATCTAAGCATGCTGGGAGTTATAGTTCCCCTGCTTCTGTGCAGCAGATCAGATCTCACCCACTGACTTCCTTATCTAAGCATGCTGGGAGTTATAGTTCCCCTGCTTCTGTTCAGCAGATCAGATCTCACCCATTGCCTTCCTTATCTAAGCATGCTGGGAGTTATAGTTCCCCTGCTTCTGTTCAGCAGATCAGATCTCACCCATTGCCTTCCCTATCTAAGCATGCTGGGAGTTATAGTTCCCCTGCTTCTGTGCAGCAGATCAGATCTCACCCATTGCCTTCCTTATCTAAGCATGCTGAGAGTTATAGTTCCCCTGCTTCTGTTCAGCAGATCAGATCTCACCCATTGCCTTCCTTATCTAAGCATGCTGGGAGTTATAGTTCCCCTGCTTCTGTTCAGCAGATCAGATCTCACCCATTGCCTTCCTTATCTAAGCATGCTGGGAGTTATAGTTCCCCTGCTTCTGTTCAGCAGATCAGATCTCACCCATTGCCTTCCTTATCTAAGCATGCTGAGAGTTATAGTTCCCCTGCTTCTGTTCAGCAGATCAGATCTCACCCATTGCCTTCCCTATCTAAGCATGCTGAGAGTTATAGTTCCCCTGCTTCTGTGCAGCAGATCAGATCTCACCCATTGCCTTCCTTATCTAAGCATGCTGGGAGTTATAGTTCCCCTGCTTCTGTTCAGCAGATCAGATCTCACCCATTGTCTTCCTTATCTAAGCATGCTGAGAGTTATAGTTCCCCTGCTTCTGTTCAGCAGATCAGATCTCACCCATTGCCTTCCCTATCTAAGCATGCTGAGAGTTATAGTTCCCCTGCTTCTGTTCAGCAGATCAGATCTCACCCATTGCCTTCCCTATCTAAGCATGCTGGGAGTTATAGTTCCCCTGCTTCTGTTCAGCAGATCAGATCTCACCCATTGCCTTCCTTATCTAAGCATGCTGGGAGTTATAGTTCCCCTGCTTCTGTTCAGCAGATCAGATCTCACCCATTGCCTTCCCTATCTAAGCATGCTGGGAGTTATAGTTCCCCTGCTTCTGTTCAGCAGATCAGATCTCACCCATTGCCTTCCTTATCTAAGCATGCTGGGAGTTATAGTTCCCCTGCTTCTGTTCAGCAGATCAGATCTCACCCATTGCCTTCCTTATCTAAGCATGCTGGGAGTTATAGTTCCCCTGCTTCTGTTCAGCAGATCAGATCTCACCCATTGCCTTCCTTATCTAAGCATGCTGAGAGTTATAGTTCCCCTGCTTCTGTGCAGCAGATCAGATCTCACCCATTGCCTTCCTTATCTAAGCATGCTGGGAGTTATAGTTCCCCTGCTTCTGTGCAGCAGATCAGATCTCACCCACTGCCTTCCTTATCCAGGTATGCTGGGAGTTATAGTTCCCCTGCTTCTGTGTAGCAGATCAGATCTCACCCATTGCCTTCCTTATCTAAGCATGCTGAGAGTTATAGTTCCCCTGCTTCTGTGCAGCAGATCAGATCTCACCCATTGCCTTCCTTATCTAAGCATGCTGGGAGTTATAGTTCCCCTGCTTCTGTGCAGCAGATCAGATCTCACCCATTGCCTTCCTTATCTAAGCATGCTGGGAGTTATAGTTCCCCTGCTTCTGTTCAGCAGATCAGATCTCACCCATTGCCTTCCTTATCTAAGCATGCTGAGAGTTATAGTTCCCCTGCTTCTGTGCAGCAGATCAGATCTCACCCATTGCCTTCCTTATCTAAGCATGCTGGGAGTTATAGTTCCCCTGCTTCTGTTCAGCAGATCAGATCTCACCCATTGCCTTCCTTATCTAAGCATGCTGAGAGTTATAGTTCCCCTGCTTCTGTGTAGCAGATCAGATCTCACCCACTGCCTTCCTTATCTAAGCATGCTGGGAGTTATAGTTCCCCTGCTTCTGTGCAGCAGATCAGATCTCACCCATTGCCTTCCTTATCTAAGCATGCTGGGAGTTATAGTTCCCCTGCTTCTGTTCAGCAGACCAGATCTCACCCATTGCCTTCCTTATCTAAGCATGCTGGGAGTTATAGTTCCCCTGCTTCTGTGCAGCAGATCAGATCTCACCCATTGCCTTCCTTATCTAAGCATGCTGAGAGTTATAGTTCCCCTGCTTCTGTGTAGCAGATCAGATCTCACCCATTGCCTTCCTTATCTAAGCATGCTGGGAGTTATAGTTCCCCTGCTTCTGTTCAGCAGATCAGATCTCACCCATTGCCTTCCTTATCTAAGCATGCTGAGAGTTATAGTTCCCCTGCTTCTGTGCAGCAGATCAGATCTCACCCATTGCCTTCCTTATCTAAGCATGCTGGGAGTTATAGTTCCCCTGCTTCTGTGCAGCAGATCAGATCTCACCCATTGCCTTCCTTATCTAAGCATGCTGGGAGTTATAGTTCCCCTGCTTCTGTTCAGCAGATCAGATCTCACCCATTGCCTTCCTTATCTAAGCATGCTGAGAGTTATAGTTCCCCTGCTTCTGTGTAGCAGATCAGATCTCACCCACTGCCTTCCTTATCTAAGCATGCTGGGAGTTATAGTTCCCCTGCTTCTGTGCAGCAGATCAGATCTCACCCATTGCCTTCCTTATCTAAGCATGCTGAGAGTTATAGTTCCCCTGCTTCTGTTCAGCAGATCAGATCTCACCCATTGCCTTCCTTATCTAAGCATGCTGGGAGTTATAGTTCCCCTGCTTCTGTGCAGCAGATCAGATCTCACCCATTGCCTTCCTTATCTAAGCATGCTGGGAGTTATAGTTCCCCTGCTTCTGTTCAGCAGACCAGATCTCACCCATTGCCTTCCTTATCTAAGCATGCTGAGAGTTATAGTTCCCCTGCTTCTGTTCAGCAGATCAGATCTCACCCATTGCCTTCCTTATCTAAGCATGCTGGGAGTTATAGTTCCCCTGCTTCTGTGCAGCAGATCAGATCTCACCCATTGCCTTCCTTATCTAAGCATGCTGGGAGTTATAGTTCCCCTGCTTCTGTGCAGCAGATCAGATCTCACCCATTGCCTTCCTTATCTAAGCATGCTGGGAGTTATAGTTCCCCTGCTTCTGTTCAGCAGATCAGATCTCACCCATTGCCTTCCTTATCTAAGCATGCTGAGAGTTATAGTTCCCCTGCTTCTGTTCAGCAGATCAGATCTCACCCATTGCCTTCCTTATCTAAGCATGCTGGGAGTTATAGTTCCCCTGCTTCTGTTCAGCAGATCAGATCTCACCCATTGCCTTCCTTATCTAAGCATGCTGAGAGTTATAGTTCCCCTGCTTCTGTTCAGCAGATCAGATCTCACCCATTGCCTTCCTTATCTAAGCATGCTGGGAGTTATAGTTCCCCTGCTTCTGTTCAGCAGATCAGATCTCACCCATTGCCTTCCTTATCTAAGCATGCTGGGAGTTATAGTTCCCCTGCTTCTGTGCAGCAGATCAGATCTCACCCATTGCCTTCCTTATCTAAGCATGCTGAGAGTTATAGTTCCCCTGCTTCTGTTCAGCAGATCAGATCTCACCCATTGCCTTCCTTATCTAAGCATGCTGGGAGTTATAGTTCCCCTGCTTCTGTTCAGCAGACCAGATCTCACCCATTGCCTTCCTTATCTAAGCATGCTGAGAGTTATAGTTCCCCTGCTTCTGTTCAGCAGATCAGATCTCACCCATTGCCTTCCTTATCTAAGCATGCTGGGAGTTATAGTTCCCCTGCTTCTGTTCAGCAGATCAGATCTCACCCATTGCCTTCCTTATCTAAGCATGCTGAGAGTTATAGTTCCCCTGCTTCTGTGCAGCAGATCAGATCTCACCCATTGCCTTCCTTATCTAAGCATGCTGGGAGTTATAGTTCCCCTGCTTCTGTGCAGCAGATCAGATCTCACCCACTGCCTTCCTTATCCAGGTATGCTGGGAGTTATAGTTCCCCTGCTTCTGTTCAGCAGATCAGATCTCACCCATTGCCTTCCCTATCTAAGCATGCTGGGAGTTATAGTTCCCCTGCTTCTGTTCAGCAGACCAGATCTCACCCATTGCCTTCCTTATCTAAGCATGCTGAGAGTTATAGTTCCCCTGCTTCTGTTCAGCAGATCAGATCTCACCCATTGCCTTCCCTATCTAAGCATGCTGGGAGTTATAGTTCCCCTGCTTCTGTTCAGCAGATCAGATCTCACCCATTGCCTTCCCTATCTAAGCATGCTGGGAGTTATAGTTCCCCTGCTTCTGTTCAGCAGATCAGATCTCACCCATTGCCTTCCTTATCTAAGCATGCTGGGAGTTATAGTTCCCCTGCTTCTGTTCAGCAGATCAGATCTCACCCACTGCCTTCCTTATCTAAGCATGCTGGGAGTTATAGTTCCCCTGCTTCTGTTCAGCAGATCAGATCTCACCCATTGCCTTCCTTATCTAAGCATGCTGAGAGTTATAGTTCCCCTGCTTCTGTTCAGCAGATCAGATCTCACCCATTGCCTTCCCTATCTAAGCATGCTGGGAGTTATAGTTCCCCTGCTTCTGTTCAGCAGATCAGATCTCACCCATTGCCTTCCTTATCTAAGCATGCTGGGAGTTATAGTTCCCCTGCTTCTGTTCAGCAGATCAGATCTCACCCACTGCCTTCCTTATCTAAGCATGCTGGGAGTTATAGTTCCCCTGCTTCTGTTCAGCAGATCAGATCTCACCCATTGCCTTCCTTATCTAAGCATGCTGGGAGTTATAGTTCCCCTGCTTCTGTTCAGCAGATCAGATCTCACCCATTGCCTTCCTTATCTAAGCATGCTGGGAGTTATAGTTCCCCTGCTTCTGTTCAGCAGATCAGATCTCACCCATTGCCTTCCTTATCTAAGCATGCTGAGAGTTATAGTTCCCCTGCTTCTGTTCAGCAGATCAGATCTCACCCACTGCCTTCCTTATCTAAGCATGCTGAGAGTTATAGTTCCCCTGCTTCTGTGCAGCAGATCAGATCTCACCCATTGCCTTCCTTATCTAAGCATGCTGAGAGTTATAGTTCCCCTGCTTCTGTTCAGCAGATCAGATCTCACCCATTGCCTTCCTTATCTAAGCATGCTGGGAGTTATAGTTCCCCTGCTTCTGTTCAGCAGATCAGATCTCACCCATTGCCTTCCTTATCTAAGCATGCTGGGAGTTATAGTTCCCCTGCTTCTGTTCAGCAGATCAGATCTCACCCATTGCCTTCCTTATCTAAGCATGCTGGGAGTTATAGTTCCCCTGCTTCTGTGCAGCAGATCAGATCTCACCCATTGCCTTCCTTATCTAAGCATGCTGAGAGTTATAGTTCCCCTGCTTCTGTTCAGCAGATCAGATCTCACCCATTGCCTTCCTTATCTAAGCATGCTGGGAGTTATAGTTCCCCTGCTTCTGTTCAGCAGACCAGATCTCACCCATTGCCTTCCTTATCTAAGCATGCTGAGAGTTATAGTTCCCCTGCTTCTGTTCAGCAGATCAGATCTCACCCATTGCCTTCCTTATCTAAGCATGCTGGGAGTTATAGTTCCCCTGCTTCTGTGCAGCAGATCAGATCTCACCCACTGCCTTCCTTATCCAGGTATGCTGGGAGTTATAGTTCCCCTGCTTCTGTTCAGCAGATCAGATCTCACCCATTGCCTTCCCTATCTAAGCATGCTGGGAGTTATAGTTCCCCTGCTTCTGTTCAGCAGACCAGATCTCACCCATTGCCTTCCTTATCTAAGCATGCTGAGAGTTATAGTTCCCCTGCTTCTGTTCAGCAGATCAGATCTCACCCATTGCCTTCCCTATCTAAGCATGCTGGGAGTTATAGTTCCCCTGCTTCTGTTCAGCAGATCAGATCTCACCCATTGCCTTCCCTATCTAAGCATGCTGGGAGTTATAGTTCCCCTGCTTCTGTTCAGCAGATCAGATCTCACCCATTGCCTTCCTTATCTAAGCATGCTGGGAGTTATAGTTCCCCTGCTTCTGTTCAGCAGATCAGATCTCACCCACTGCCTTCCTTATCTAAGCATGCTGGGAGTTATAGTTCCCCTGCTTCTGTTCAGCAGATCAGATCTCACCCATTGCCTTCCTTATCTAAGCATGCTGAGAGTTATAGTTCCCCTGCTTCTGTTCAGCAGATCAGATCTCACCCATTGCCTTCCCTATCTAAGCATGCTGGGAGTTATAGTTCCCCTGCTTCTGTTCAGCAGATCAGATCTCACCCATTGCCTTCCTTATCTAAGCATGCTGGGAGTTATAGTTCCCCTGCTTCTGTTCAGCAGATCAGATCTCACCCATTGCCTTCCTTATCTAAGCATGCTGGGAGTTATAGTTCCCCTGCTTCTGTTCAGCAGATCAGATCTCACCCACTGCCTTCCTTATCTAAGCATGCTGAGAGTTATAGTTCCCCTGCTTCTGTGCAGCAGATCAGATCTCACCCATTGCCTTCCTTATCTAAGCATGCTGAGAGTTATAGTTCCCCTGCTTCTGTGTAGCAGATCAGATCTCACCCACTGCCTTCCTTATCTAAGCATGCTGGGAGTTATAGTTCCCCTGCTTCTGTTCAGCAGATCAGATCTCACCCATTGCCTTCCTTATCTAAGCATGCTGAGAGTTATAGTTCCCCTGCTTCTGTTCAGCAGATCAGATCTCACCCATCGCCTTCCTTATCTAAGCATGCTGGGAGTTATAGTTCCCCTGCTTCTGTTCAGCAGATCAGATCTCACCCATCGCCTTCCTTATCTAAGCATGCTGAGAGTTATAGTTCCCCTGCTTCTGTTCAGCAGATCAGATCTCACCCATTGCCTTCCCTATCTAAGCATGCTGGGAGTTATAGTTCCCCTGCTTCTGTTCAGCAGATCAGATCTCACCCATTGCCTTCCTTATCTAAGCATGCTGAGAGTTATAGTTCCCCTGCTTCTGTTCAGCAGATCAGATCTCACCCATTGCCTTCCTTATCTAAGCATGCTGGGAGTTATAGTTCCCCTGCTTCTGTTCAGCAGATCAGATCTCACCCATTGCCTTCCTTATCTAAGCATGCTGGGAGTTATAGTTCCCCTGCTTCTGTTCAGCAGATCAGATCTCACCCATTGCCTTCCTTATCTAAGCATGCTGGGAGTTATAGTTCCCCTGCTTCTGTTCAGCAGATCAGATCTCACCCATTGCCTTCCTTATCTAAGCATGCTGGGAGTTATAGTTCGCCTGCTTCTGTGCAGCAGATCAGATCTCACCCATTGCCTTCCTTATCTAAGCATGCTGGGAGTTATAGTTCCCCTGCTTCTGTTCAGCAGATCAGATCTCACCCATTGCCTTCCTTATCTAAGCATGCTGGGAGTTATAGTTCCCCTGCTTCTGTTCAGCAGATCAGATCTCACCCATTGCCTTCCTTATCTAAGCATGCTGGGAGTTATAGTTCCCCTGCTTCTGTTCAGCAGATCAGATCTCACCCATTGCCTTCCTTATCTAAGCATGCTGAGAGTTATAGTTCCCCTGCTTCTGTTCAGCAGATCAGATCTCACCCATTGCCTTCCTTATCTAAGCATGCTGGGAGTTATAGTTCGCCTGCTTCTGTGCAGCAGATCAGATCTCACCCATTGCCTTCCTTATCTAAGCATGCTGAGAGTTATAGTTCCCCTGCTTCTGTTCAGCAGATCAGATCTCACCCATTGCCTTCCTTATCTAAGCATGCTGGGAGTTATAGTTCCCCTGCTTCTGTTCAGCAGATCAGATCTCACCCATTGCCTTCCTTATCTAAGCATGCTGGGAGTTATAGTTCCCCTGCTTCTGTGCAGCAGATCAGATCTCACCCATTGCCTTCCTTATCTAAGCATGCTGGGAGTTATAGTTCGCCTGCTTCTGTGCAGCAGATCAGATCTCACCCATTGCCTTCCTTATCTAAGCATGCTGAGAGTTATAGTTCCCCTGCTTCTGTTCAGCAGATCAGATCTCACCCATTGCCTTCCTTATCTAAGCATGCTGGGAGTTATAGTTCGCCTGCTTCTGTGCAGCAGATCAGATCTCACCCATTGCCTTCCTTATCTAAGCATGCTGAGAGTTATAGTTCCCCTGCTTCTGTTCAGCAGATCAGATCTCACCCATTGCCTTCCTTATCTAAGCATGCTGGGAGTTATAGTTCCCCTGCTTCTGTTCAGCAGATCAGATCTCACCCATTGCCTTCCTTATCTAAGCATGCTGGGAGTTATAGTTCGCCTGCTTCTGTGCAGCAGATCAGATCTCACCCATTGCCTTCCTTATCTAAGCATGCTGGGAGTTATAGTTCCCCTGCTTCTGTTCAGCAGATCAGATCTCACCCATTGCCTTCCTTATCTAAGCATGCTGGGAGTTATAGTTCCCCTGCTTCTGTTCAGCAGATCAGATCTCACCCATTGCCTTCCTTATCTAAGCATGCTGGGAGTTATAGTTCCCCTGCTTCTGTTCAGCAGATCAGATCTCACCCATTGCCTTCCTTATCTAAGCATGCTGGGAGTTATAGTTCCCCTGCTTCTGTGCAGCAGATCAGATCTCACCCATTGCCTTCCTTATCTAAGCATGCTGGGAGTAATAGTTCCCCTGCTTCTGTTCAGCAGATCAGATCTCACCCATTGCCTTCCTTATCTAAGCATGCTGGGAGTTATAGTTCCCCTGCTTCTGTTCAGCAGATCAGATCTCACCCATTGCCTTCCTTATCTAAGCATGCTGGGAGTTATAGTTCCCCTGCTTCTGTGCAGCAGATCAGATCTCACCCATTGCCTTCCTTATCTAAGCATGCTGGGAGTTATAGTTCCCCTGCTTCTGTTCAGCAGATCAGATCTCACCCACTGCCTTCCTTATCTAAGCATGCTGGGAGTTATAGTTCCCCTGCTTCTGTGCAGCAGATCAGATCTCACCCATTGCCTTCCTTATCTAAGCATGCTGGGAGTTATAGTTCCCCTGCTTCTGTTCAGCAGATCAGATCTCACCCATTGCCTTCCTTATCTAAGCATGCTGGGAGTTATAGTTCCCCTGCTTCTGTTCAGCAGATCAGATCTCACCCATTGCCTTCCCTATCTAAGCATGCTGGGAGTTATAGTTCCCCTGCTTCTGTTCAGCAGACCAGATCTCACCCATTGCCTTCCTTATCTAAGCATGCTGGGAGTTATAGTTCCCCTGCTTCTGTTCAGCAGATCAGATCTCACCCATTGCCTTCCTTATCTAAGCATGCTGGGAGTTATAGTTCCCCTGCTTCTGTTCAGCAGATCAGATCTCACCCATTGCCTTCCTTATCTAAGCATGCTGGGAGTTATAGTTCCCCTGCTTCTGTTCAGCAGATCAGATCTCACCCATTGCCTTCCTTATCTAAGCATGCTGAGAGTTATAGTTCCCCTGCTTCTGTTCAGCAGATCAGATCTCACCCATTGCCTTCCTTATCTAAGCATGCTGGGAGTTATAGTTCCCCTGCTTCTGTTCAGCAGATCAGATCTCACCCATTGCCTTCCTTATCTAAGCATGCTGGGAGTTATAGTTCCCCTGCTTCTGTTCAGCAGATCAGATCTCACCCATTGCCTTCCTTATCTAAGCATGCTGGGAGTTATAGTTCCCCTGCTTCTGTGCAGCAGATCAGATCTCACCCATTGCCTTCCTTATCTAAGCATGCTGAGAGTTATAGTTCCCCTGCTTCTGTTCAGCAGATCAGATCTCACCCATTGCCTTCCCTATCTAAGCATGCTGGGAGTTATAGTTCCCCTGCTTCTGTGCAGCAGATCAGATCTCACCCATTGCCTTCCTTATCTAAGCATGCTGGGAGTTATAGTTCCCCTGCTTCTGTTCAGCAGATCAGATCTCACCCATTGCCTTCCTTATCTAAGCATGCTGGGAGTTATAGTTCCCCTGCTTCTGTGCAGCAGATCAGATCTCACCCATTGCCTTCCTTATCTAAGCATGCTGAGAGTTATAGTTCCCCTGCTTCTGTTCAGCAGATCAGATCTCACCCATTGCCTTCCCTATCTAAGCATGCTGAGAGTTATAGTTCCCCTGCTTCTGTGCAGCAGATCAGATCTCACCCACTGCCTTCCTTATCTAAGCATGCTGGGAGTTATAGTTCCCCTGCTTCTGTTCAGCAGATCAGATCTCACCCATTGCCTTCCTTATCTAAGCATGCTGGGAGTTATAGTTCCCCTGCTTCTGTTCAGCAGATCAGATCTCACCCATTGCCTTCCTTATCTAAGCATGCTGGGAGTTATAGTTCCCCTGCTTCTGTTCAGCAGATCAGATCTCACCCATTGCCTTCCTTATCTAAGCATGCTGGGAGTTATAGTTCCCCTGCTTCTGTTCAGCAGATCAGATCTCACCCACTGCCTTCCTTATCTAAGCATGCTGGGAGTTATAGTTCCCCTGCTTCTGTTCAGCAGATCAGATCTCACCCATTGCCTTCCTTATCTAAGCATGCTGGGAGTTATAGTTCCCCTGCTTCTGTGCAGCAGATCATATCTCACCCATTGCCTTCCTTATCTAAGCATGCTGAGAGTTATAGTTCCCCTGCTTCTGTTCAGCAGATCAGATCTCACCCATTGCCTTCCCTATCTAAGCATGCTGAGAGTTATAGTTCCCCTGCTTCTGTTCAGCAGATCAGATCTCACCCATTGCCTTCCTTATCTAAGCATGCTGAGAGTTATAGTTCCCCTGCTTCTGTTCAGCAGATCAGATCTCACCCATTGCCTTCCTTATCTAAGCATGCTGGGAGTTATAGTTCCCCTGCTTCTGTGCAGCAGATCAGAACTCACCCATTGCCTTCCTTATCTAAGCATGCTGGGAGTTATAGTTCCCCTGCTTCTGTTCAGCAGATCAGATCTCACCCATTGCCTTCCTTATCTAAGCATGCTGAGAGTTATAGTTCCCCTGCTTCTGTGCAGCAGATCAGATCTCACCCATTGCCTTCCTTATCTAAGCATGCTGGGAGTTATAGTTCCCCTGCTTCTGTGCAGCAGATCATATCTCACCCATTGCCTTCCTTATCTAAGCATGCTGAGAGTTATAGTTCCCCTGCTTCTGTTCAGCAGATCAGATCTCACCCATTGCCTTCCCTATCTAAGCATGCTGGGAGTTATAGTTCCCCTGCTGCTGTTCAGCAGATCAGATCTCACCTATTGCCTTCCTTATCTAAACATGCTGGGAGTTATAGTTCCCCTGCTTCTGTTCAGCAGATCAGATCTCACCCATTGCCTTCCTTATCTAAGCATGCTGAGACTTATAGTTCCCCTGCTTCTGTTCAGCAGATCAGATCTCACCCATTGCCTTCCTTATCTAAGCATGCTGGGAGTTATAGTTCCCCTGCTTCTGTTCAGCAGATCAGATCTCACCCATTGCCTTCCTTATCTAAGCATGCTGGGAGTTATAGTTCCCCTGCTTCTGTTCAGCAGATCAGATCTCACCCATTGCCTTCCTTATCCAGGTATGCTGGGAGTTATAGTTCCCCTGCTTCTGTTCAGCAGATCAGATCTCACCCATTGCCTTCCTTATCTAAGCATGCTGGGAGTTATAGTTCCCCTGCTTCTGTGCAGCAGATCAGATCTCACCCATTGCCTTCCTTATCTAAGCATGCTGGGAGTTATAGTTCCCCTGCTTCTGTGCAGCAGATCAGATCTCACCCATTGCCTTCCTTATCTAAGCATGCTGAGAGTTATAGTTCCCCTGCTTCTGTGCAGCAGATCAGATCTCACCCATTGCCTTCCTTATCTAAGCATGCTGGGAGTTATAGTTCCCCTGCTTCTGTTCAGCAGATCAGATCTCACCCATTGCCTTCCTTATCTAAGCATGCTGGGAGTTATAGTTCCCCTGCTTCTGTTCAGCAGATCAGATCTCACCCATTGCCTTCCTTATCTAAGCATGCTGGGAGTTATAGTTCCCCTGCTTCTGTTCAGCAGATCAGATCTCACCCATTGCCTTCCTTATCTAAGCATGCTGGGAGTTATAGTTCCCCTGCTTCTGTGCAGCAGATCAGATCTCACCCATTGCCTTCCTTATCTAAGCATGCTGAGAGTTATAGTTCCCCTGCTTCTGTTCAGCAGATCAGATCTCACCCATTGCCTTCCTTATCTAAGCATGCTGAGAGTTATAGTTCCCCTGCTTCTGTTCAGCAGACCAGATCTCACCCATTGCCTTCCTTATCTAAGCATGCTGGGAGTTATAGTTCCCCTGCTTCTGTTCAGCAGATCAGATCTCACCCATTGCCTTCCTTATCTAAGCATGCTGAGAGTTATAGTTCCCCTGCTTCTGTTCAGCAGATCAGATCTCACCCATTGCCTTCCTTATCTAAGCATGCTGAGAGTTATAGTTCCCCTGCTTCTGTTCAGCAGATCAGATCTCACCCATTGCCTTCCTTATCTAAGCATGCTGGGAGTTATAGTTCCCCTGCTTCTGTTCAGCAGACCAGATCTCACCCATTGCCTTCCTTATCTAAGCATGCTGGGAGTTATAGTTCCCCTGCTTCTGTTCAGCAGATCAGATCTCACCCATTGCCTTCCTTATCTAAGCATGCTGGGAGTTATAGTTCCCCTGCTTATGTGCAGCAGATCAGATCTCACCCACTGCCTTCCTTATCTAAGCATGCTGGGAGTTATAGTTCCCCTGCTTCTGTGCAGCAGATCAGATCTCACCCATTGCCTTCCTTATCTAAGCATGCTGAGAGTTATAGTTCCCCTGCTTCTGTTCAGCAGATCAGATCTCACCCATTGCCTTCCTTATCTAAGCATGCTGGGAGTTATAGTTCCCCTGCTTCTGTTCAGCAGACCAGATCTCACCCATTGCCTTCCTTATCTAAGCATGCTGGGAGTTATAGTTCCCCTGCTTCTGTTCAGCAGACCAGATCTCACCCATTGCCTTCCTTATCTAAGCATGCTGGGAGTTATAGTTCCCCTGCTTCTGTGCAGCAGATCAGATCTCACCCATTGCCTTCCTTATCTAAGCATGCTGGGAGTTATAGTTCCCCTGCTTCTGTGCAGCAGATCAGATCTCACCCATTGCCTTCCTTATCTAAGCATGCTGAGAGTTATAGTTCCCCTGCTTCTGTGCAGCAGATCAGATCTCACCCACTGCCTTCCTTATCTAAGCATGCTGGGAGTTATAGTTCCCCTGCTTCTGTGCAGCAGATCAGATCTCACCCACTGCCTTCCTTATCTAAGCATGCTGGGAGTTATAGTTCCCCTGCTTCTGTTCAGCAGATCAGATCTCACCCATTGCCTTCCTTATCTAAGCATGCTGGGAGTTATAGTTCCCCTGCTTCTGTGCAGCAGATCAGATCTCACCCATTGCCTTCCTTATCTAAGCATGCTGAGAGTTATAGTTCCCCTGCTTCTGTTCAGCAGATCAGATCTCACCCATTGCCTTCCTTATCTAAGCATGCTGGGAGTTATAGTTCCCCTGCTTCTGTTCAGCAGATCAGATCTCACCCATTGCCTTCCTTATCTAAGCATGCTGGGAGTTATAGTTCCCCTGCTTCTGTGCAGCAGATCAGATCTCACCCATTGCCTTCCTTATCTAAGCATGCTGGGAGTTATAGTTCCCCTGCTTCTGTTCAGCAGATCAGATCTCACCAATTGCCTTCCTTATCTAAGCATGCTGGGAGTTATAGTTCCCCTGCTTCTGTTCAGCAGATCAGATCTCACCCATTGCCTTCCTTATCTAAGCATGCTGGGAGTTATAGTTCCCCTGCTTCTGTCCAGCAGATCAGATCTCACCCATTGCCTTCCTTATCTAAGCATGCTGGGAGTTATAGTTCCCCTGCTTCTGTTCAGCAGATCAGATCTCACCAATTGCCTTCCTTATCTAAGCATGCTGGGAGTTATAGTTCCCCTGCTTCTGTTCAGCAGATCAGATCTCACCCATTGCCTTCCTTATCCAAGCATGCTGGGAGTTATAGTTCCCCTGCTTCTGTTCAGCAGATCAGATCTCACCCATTGCCTTCCTTATCTAAGCATGCTGAGAGTTATAGTTCCCCTGCTTCTGTTCAGCAGATCAGATCTCACCCATTGCCTTCCTTATCTAAGCATGCTGAGAGTTATAGTTCCCCTGCTTCTGTTCAGCAGATCAGATCTCACCCATTGCCTTCCTTATCTAAGCATGCTGGGAGTTATAGTTCGCCTGCTTCTGTGCAGCAGATCAGATCTCACCCATTGCCTTCCTTATCTAAGCATGCTGAGAGTTATAGTTCCCCTGCTTCTGTTCAGCAGATCAGATCTCACCCATTGCCTTCCTTATCTAAGCATGCTGGGAGTTATAGTTCCCCTGCTTCTGTTCAGCAGATCAGATCTCACCCATTGCCTTCCTTATCTAAGCATGCTGGGAGTTATAGTTCGCCTGCTTCTGTGCAGCAGATCAGATCTCACCCATTGCCTTCCTTATCTAAGCATGCTGGGAGTTATAGTTCCCCTGCTTCTGTTCAGCAGATCAGATCTCACCCATTGCCTTCCTTATCTAAGCATGCTGGGAGTTATAGTTCCCCTGCTTCTGTTCAGCAGATCAGATCTCACCCATTGCCTTCCTTATCTAAGCATGCTGGGAGTTATAGTTCCCCTGCTTCTGTGCAGCAGATCAGATCTCACCCATTGCCTTCCTTATCTAAGCATGCTGGGAGTTATAGTTCCCCTGCTTCTGTTCAGCAGATCAGATCTCACCCATTGCCTTCCTTATCTAAGCATGCTGGGAGTTATAGTTCCCCTGCTTCTGTGCAGCAGATCAGATCTCACCCATTGCCTTCCTTATCTAAGCATGCTGGGAGTAATAGTTCCCCTGCTTCTGTTCAGCAGATCAGATCTCACCCATTGCCTTCCTTATCTAAGCATGCTGGGAGTTATAGTTCCCCTGCTTCTGTTCAGCAGATCAGATCTCACCCATTGCCTTCCTTATCTAAGCATGCTGGGAGTTATAGTTCCCCTGCTTCTGTGTAGCAGATCAGATCTCACCCATTGCCTTCCTTATCTAAGCATGCTGGGAGTTATAGTTCCCCTGCTTCTGTGCAGCAGATCAGATCTCACCCATTGCCTTCCTTATCTAAGCATGCTGGGAGTTATAGTTCCCCTGCTTCTGTTCAGCAGATCAGATCTCACCCATTGCCTTCCTTATCTAAGCATGCTGGGAGTTATAGTTCCCCTGCTTCTGTTCAGCAGATCAGATCTCACCCATTGCCTTCCCTATCTAAGCATGCTGGGAGTTATAGTTCCCCTGCTTCTGTGCAGCAGATCAGATCTCACCCATTGCCTTCCTTATCTAAGCATGCTGGGAGTTATAGTTCCCCTGCTTCTGTTCAGCAGATCAGATCTCACCCACTGCCTTCCTTATCTAAGCATGCTGGGAGTTATAGTTCCCCTGCTTCTGTGCAGCAGATCAGATCTCACCCATTGCCTTCCTTATCTAAGCATGCTGGGAGTTATAGTTCCCCTGCTTCTGTTCAGCAGATCAGATCTCACCCATTGCCTTCCTTATCTAAGCATGCTGGGAGTTATAGTTCCCCTGCTTCTGTTCAGCAGATCAGATCTCACCCATTGCCTTCCTTATCTAAGCATGCTGGGAGTTATAGTTCCCCTGCTTCTGTGCAGCAGATCAGATCTCACCCACTGCCTTCCTTATCCAGGTATGCTGGGAGTTATAGTTCCCCTGCTTCTGTTCAGCAGATCAGATCTCACCCATTGCCTTCCCTATCTAAGCATGCTGGGAGTTATAGTTCCCCTGCTTCTGTTCAGCAGACCAGATCTCACCCATTGCCTTCCTTATCTAAGCATGCTGGGAGTTATAGTTCCCCTGCTTCTGTTCAGCAGATCAGATCTCACCCATTGCCTTCCTTATCTAAGCATGCTGGGAGTTATAGTTCCCCTGCTTCTGTTCAGCAGATCAGATCTCACCCATTGCCTTCCTTATCTAAGCATGCTGGGAGTTATAGTTCCCCTGCTTCTGTTCAGCAGATCAGATCTCACCCATTGCCTTCCTTATCTAAGCATGCTGAGAGTTATAGTTCCCCTGCTTCTGTTCAGCAGATCAGATCTCACCCATTGCCTTCCTTATCTAAGCATGCTGGGAGTTATAGTTCCCCTGCTTCTGTTCAGCAGATCAGATCTCACCCATTGCCTTCCTTATCTAAGCATGCTGGGAGTTATAGTTCCCCTGCTTCTGTTCAGCAGATCAGATCTCACCCATTGCCTTCCTTATCTAAGCATGCTGGGAGTTATAGTTCCCCTGCTTCTGTGCAGCAGATCAGATCTCACCCATTGCCTTCCTTATCTAAGCATGCTGGGAGTTATAGTTCCCCTGCTTCTGTTCAGCAGATCAGATCTCACCCATTGCCTTCCCTATCTAAGCATGCTGGGAGTTATAGTTCCCCTGCTTCTGTGCAGCAGATCAGATCTCACCCATTGCCTTCCTTATCTAAGCATGCTGGGAGTTATAGTTCCCCTGCTTCTGTTCAGCAGATCAGATCTCACCCATTGCCTTCCTTATCTAAGCATGCTGGGAGTTATAGTTCCCCTGCTTCTGTTCAGCAGATCAGATCTCACCCATTGCCTTCCCTATCTAAGCATGCTGGGAGTTATAGTTCCCCTGCTTCTGTGCAGCAGATCAGATCTCACCCATTGCCTTCCTTATCTAAGCATGCTGGGAGTTATAGTTCCCCTGCTTCTGTTCAGCAGATCAGATCTCACCCATTGCCTTCCTTATCTAAGCATGCTGGGAGTTATAGTTCCCCTGCTTCTGTGCAGCAGATCAGATCTCACCCATTGCCTTCCTTATCTAAGCATGCTGAGAGTTATAGTTCCCCTGCTTCTGTTCAGCAGATCAGATCTCACCCATTGCCTTCCCTATCTAAGCATGCTGAGAGTTATAGTTCCCCTGCTTCTGTGCAGCAGATCAGATCTCACCCACTGCCTTCCTTATCTAAGCATGCTGGGAGTTATAGTTCCCCTGCTTCTGTTCAGCAGATCAGATCTCACCCATTGCCTTCCTTATCTAAGCATGCTGGGAGTTATAGTTCCCCTGCTTCTGTTCAGCAGATCAGATCTCACCCATTGCCTTCCTTATCTAAGCATGCTGGGAGTTATAGTTCCCCTGCTTCTGTTCAGCAGATCAGATCTCACCCATTGCCTTCCTTATCTAAGCATGCTGGGAGTTATAGTTCCCCTGCTTCTGTTCAGCAGATCAGATCTCACCCACTGCCTTCCTTATCTAAGCATGCTGGGAGTTATAGTTCCCCTGCTTCTGTTTAGCAGATCAGATCTCACCCATTGCCTTCCTTATCTAAGCATGCTGGGAGTTATAGTTCCCCTGCTTCTGTGCAGCAGATCATATCTCACCCATTGCCTTCCTTATCTAAGCATGCTGAGAGTTATAGTTCCCCTGCTTCTGTTCAGCAGATCAGATCTCACCCATTGCCTTCCCTATCTAAGCATGCTGAGAGTTATAGTTCCCCTGCTTCTGTTCAGCAGATCAGATCTCACCCATTGCCTTCCTTATCTAAGCATGCTGAGAGTTATAGTTCCCCTGCTTCTGTTCAGCAGATCAGATCTCACCCATTGCCTTCCTTATCTAAGCATGCTGGGAGTTATAGTTCCCCTGCTTCTGTTCAGCAGATCAGATCTCACCCATTGCCTTCCTTATCTAAGCATGCTGAGAGTTATAGTTCCCCTGCTTCTGTGCAGCAGATCAGATCTCACCCATTGCCTTCCTTATCTAAGCATGCTGGGAGTTATAGTTCCCCTGCTTCTGTGCAGCAGATCATATCTCACCCATTGCCTTCCTTATCTAAGCATGCTGAGAGTTATAGTTCCCCTGCTTCTGTTCAGCAGATCAGATCTCACCCATTGCCTTCCCTATCTAAGCATGCTGGGAGTTATAGTTCCCCTGCTGCTGTTCAGCAGATCAGATCTCACCTATTGCCTTCCTTATCTAAACATGCTGGGAGTTATAGTTCCCCTGCTTCTGTTCAGCAGATCAGATCTCACCCATTGCCTTCCTTATCTAAGCATGCTGAGACTTATAGTTCCCCTGCTTCTGTTCAGCAGATCAGATCTCACCCATTGCCTTCCTTATCTAAGCATGCTGGGAGTTATAGTTCCCCTGCTTCTGTTCAGCAGATCAGATCTCACCCATTGCCTTCCTTATCTAAGCATGCTGGGAGTTATAGTTCCCCTGCTTCTGTTCAGCAGATCAGATCTCACCCATTGCCTTCCTTATCCAGGTATGCTGGGAGTTATAGTTCCCCTGCTTCTGTTCAGCAGATCAGATCTCACCCATTGCCTTCCTTATCTAAGCATGCTGGGAGTTATAGTTCCCCTGCTTCTGTGCAGCAGATCAGATCTCACCCATTGCCTTCCTTATCTAAGCATGCTGGGAGTTATAGTTCCCCTGCTTCTGTGCAGCAGATCAGATCTCACCCATTGCCTTCCTTATCTAAGCATGCTGGGAGTTATAGTTCCCCTGCTTCTGTTCAGCAGACCAGATCTCACCCATTGCCTTCCTTATCTAAGCATGCTGAGAGTTATAGTTCCCCTGCTTCTGTGCAGCAGATCAGATCTCACCCATTGCCTTCCTTATCTAAGCATGCTGGGAGTTATAGTTCCCCTGCTTCTGTTCAGCAGATCAGATCTCACCCATTGCCTTCCTTATCTAAGCATGCTGGGAGTTATAGTTCCCCTGCTTCTGTTCAGCAGATCAGATCTCACCCATTGCCTTCCTTATCTAAGCATGCTGGGAGTTATAGTTCCCCTGCTTCTGTTCAGCAGATCAGATCTCACCCATTGCCTTCCTTATCTAAGCATGCTGGGAGTTATAGTTCCCCTGCTTCTGTGCAGCAGATCAGATCTCACCCATTGCCTTCCTTATCTAAGCATGCTGAGAGTTATAGTTCCCCTGCTTCTGTTCAGCAGATCAGATCTCACCCATTGCCTTCCTTATCTAAGCATGCTGAGAGTTATAGTTCCCCTGCTTCTGTTCAGCAGACCAGATCTCACCCATTGCCTTCCTTATCTAAGCATGCTGGGAGTTATAGTTCCCCTGCTTCTGTTCAGCAGATCAGATCTCACCCATTGCCTTCCTTATCTAAGCATGCTGAGAGTTATAGTTCCCCTGCTTCTGTTCAGCAGATCAGATCTCACCCATTGCCTTCCTTATCTAAGCATGCTGAGAGTTATAGTTCCCCTGCTTCTGTTCAGCAGATCAGATCTCACCCATTGCCTTCCTTATCTAAGCATGCTGGGAGTTATAGTTCCCCTGCTTCTGTTCAGCAGACCAGATCTCACCCATTGCCTTCCTTATCTAAGCATGCTGGGAGTTATAGTTCCCCTGCTTCTGTTCAGCAGATCAGATCTCACCCATTGCCTTCCTTATCTAAGCATGCTGGGAGTTATAGTTCCCCTGCTTATGTGCAGCAGATCAGATCTCACCCACTGCCTTCCTTATCTAAGCATGCTGGGAGTTATAGTTCCCCTGCTTCTGTGCAGCAGATCAGATCTCACCCATTGCCTTCCTTATCTAAGCATGCTGAGAGTTATAGTTCCCCTGCTTCTGTTCAGCAGATCAGATCTCACCCATTGCCTTCCTTATCTAAGCATGCTGGGAGTTATAGTTCCCCTGCTTCTGTTCAGCAGACCAGATCTCACCCATTGCCTTCCTTATCTAAGCATGCTGAGAGTTATAGTTCCCCTGCTTCTGTTCAGCAGATCAGATCTCACCCATTGCCTTCCTTATCTAAGCATGCTGAGAGTTATAGTTCCCCTGCTTCTGTTCAGCAGATCAGATCTCACCCATTGCCTTCCTTATCTAAGCATGCTGGGAGTTATAGTTCCCCTGCTTCTGTTCAGCAGACCAGATCTCACCCATTGCCTTCCTTATCTAAGCATGCTGGGAGTTATAGTTCCCCTGCTTCTGTGCAGCAGATCAGATCTCACCCATTGCCTTCCTTATCTAAGCATGCTGGGAGTTATAGTTCCCCTGCTTCTGTTCAGCAGATCAGATCTCACCCATTGCCTTCCTTAGCTAAGCATGCTGAGAGTTATAGTTCCCCTGCTTCTGTTCAGCAGATCAGATCTCACCCATTGCCTTCCTTATCTAAGCATGCTGAGAGTTATAGTTCCCCTGCTTCTGTGCAGCAGATCAGATCTCACCCACTGCCTTCCTTATCTAAGCATGCTGAGAGTTATAGTTCCCCTGCTTCTGTGCAGCAGATCAGATCTCACCCATTGCCTTCCTTATCTAAGCATGCTGGGAGTTATAGTTCCCCTGCTTCTGTTCAGCAGATCAGATCTCACCCATTGCCTTCCTTATCCAGGTATGCTGGGAGTTATAGTTCCCCTGCTTCTGTTCAGCAGACCAGATCTCACCCATTGCCTTCCTTATCTAAGCATGCTGAGAGTTATAGTTCCCCTGCTTCTGTTCAGCAGATCAGATCTCACCCATTGCCTTCCTTAGCTAAGCATGCTGAGAGTTATAGTTCCCCTGCTTCTGTTCAGCAGATCAGATCTCACCCATTGCCTTCCTTATCTAAGCATGCTGGGAGTTATAGTTCCCCTGCTTCTGTTCAGCAGATCAGATCTCACCCATTGCTTTCCTTATCTAAGCATGCTGGGAGTTATAGTTCCCCTGCTTCTGTCCAGCAGATCAGATCTCACCCATTGCCTTCCTTATCTAAGCATGCTGGGAGTTATAGTTCCCCTGCTTCTGTTCAGCAGATCAGATCTCACCAATTGCCTTCCTTATCTAAGCATGCTGGGAGTTATAGTTCCCCTGCTTCTGTTCAGCAGATCAGATCTCACCCATTGCCTTCCTTATCTAAGCATGCTGAGAGTTATAGTTCCCCTGCTTCTGTTCAGCAGATCAGATCTCACCCATTGCCTTCCTTATCTAAGCATGCTGGGAGTTATAGTTCCCCTGCTTCTGTTCAGCAGATCAGATCTCACCCATTGCCTTCCTTATCTAAGCATGCTGAGAGTTATAGTTCCCCTGCTTCTGTTCAGCAGACCAGATCTCACCCATTGCCTTCCTTATCTAAGCATGCTGGGAGTTATAGTTCCCCTGCTTCTGTTCAGCAGATCAGATCTCACCCATTGCCTTCCTTATCTAAGCATGCTGGGAGTTATAGTTCCCCTGCTTCTGTTCAGCAGATCAGATCTCACCCATTGCCTTCCTTATCTAAGCATGCTGGGAGTTATAGTTTCCCTGCTTCTGTGCAGCAGATCAGATCTCACCCACTGCCTTCCTTATCTAAGCATGCTGAGAGTTATAGTTCCCCTGCTTCTGTTCAGCAGATCAGATCTCACCCATTGCCTTCCTTATCTAAGCATGCTGGGAGTTATAGTTCCCCTGCTTCTGTTCAGCAGATCAGATCTCACCCATTGCCTTCCTTATCTAAGCATGCTGAGAGTTATAGTTCCCCTGCTTCTGTTCAGCAGACCAGATCTCACCCATTGCCTTCCTTATCTAAGCATGCTGGGAGTTATAGTTCCCCTGCTTCTGTTCAGCAGATCAGATCTCACCCATTGCCTTCCTTATCTAAGCATGCTGGGAGTTATAGTTCCCCTGCTTCTGTTCAGCAGATCAGATCTCACCCATTGCCTTCCTTATCTAAGCATGCTGGGAGTTATAGTTCCCCTGCTTCTGTTCAGCAGATCAGATCTCACCCATTGCCTTCCTTATCTAAGCATGCTGGGAGTTATAGTTCCCCTGCTTCTGTGCAGCAGATCAGATCTCACCCATTGCCTTCCTTATCTAAGCATGCTGAGAGTTATAGTTCCCCTGCTTCTGTTCAGCAGATCAGATCTCACCCATTGCCTTCCTTATCTAAGCATGCTGGGAGTTATAGTTCCCCTGCTTCTGTTCAGCAGATCAGATCTCACCCATTGCCTTCCTTATCTAAGCATGCTGAGAGTTATAGTTCCCCTGCTTCTGTTCAGCAGATCAGATCTCACCCACTGCCTTCCTTATCTAAGCATGCTGGGAGTTATAGTTCCCCTGCTTCTGTGCAGCAGATCAGATCTCACCCATTGCCTTCCTTATCTAAGCATGCTGAGAGTTATAGTTCCCCTGCTTCTGTTCAGCAGATCAGATCTCACCCATTGCCTTCCTTATCTAAGCATGCTGGGAGTTATAGTTCCCCTGCTTCTGTTCAGCAGATCAGATCTCACCCATTGCCTTCCTTATCTAAGCATGCTGGGAGTTATAGTTCCCCTGCTTCTGTTCAGCAGATCAGATCTCACCCATTGCCTTCCTTATCTAAGCATGCTGGGAGTTATAGTTCCCCTGCTTCTGTTCAGCAGATCAGATCTCACCCATTGCCTTCCTTATCTAAGCATGCTGGGAGTTATAGTTCCCCTGCTTCTGTTCAGCAGATCAGATCTCACCCATTGCCTTCCTTATCTAAGCATGCTGGGAGTTATAGTTCCCCTGCTTCTGTGCAGCAGATCAGATCTCACCCACTGCCTTCCTTATCTAAGCATGCTGAGAGTTATAGTTCCCCTGCTTCTGTGCAGCAGATCAGATCTCACCCACTGCCTTCCTTATCTAAGCATGCTGGGAGTTATAGTTCCCCTGCTTCTGTGCAGCAGATCAGATCTCACCCATTGCCTTCCTTATCTAAGCATGCTGGGAGTTATAGTTCCCCTGCTTCTGTGCAGCAGATCAGATCTCACCCATTGCCTTCCTTATCTAAGCATGCTGGGAGTTATAGTTCCCCTGCTTCTGTTCAGCAGATCAGATCTCACCCATTGCCTTCCTTATCTAAGCATGCTGGGAGTTATAGTTCCCCTGCTTCTGTTCAGCAGATCAGATCTCACCCATTGCCTTCCTTATCTAAGCATGCTGGGAGTTATAGTTCCCCTGCTTCTGTGCAGCAGATCAGATCTCACCCACTGCCTTCCTTATCTAAGCATGCTGAGAGTTATAGTTCCCCTGCTTCTGTGCAGCAGATCAGATCTCACCCACTGCCTTCCTTATCTAAGCATGCTGGGAGTTATAGTTCCCCTGCTTCTGTGCAGCAGATCAGATCTCACCCATTGCCTTCCTTATCTAAGCATGCTGGGAGTTATAGTTCCCCTGCTTCTGTGCAGCAGATCAGATCTCACCCATTGCCTTCCTTATCTAAGCATGCTGGGAGTTATAGTTCCCCTGCTTCTGTGCAGCAGATCAGATCTCACCCACTGCCTTCCTTATCTAAGCATGCTGAGAGTTATAGTTCCCCTGCTTCTGTGCAGCAGATCAGATCTCACCCACTGCCTTCCTTATCTAAGCATGCTGGGAGTTATAGTTCCCCTGCTTCTGTGCAGCAGATCAGATCTCACCCATTGCCTTCCTTATCTAAGCATGCTGGGAGTTATAGTTCCCCTGCTTCTGTGCAGCAGATCAGATCTCACCCATTGCCTTCCTTATCTAAGCATGCTGGGAGTTATAGTTCCCCTGCTTCTGTGCAGCAGATCAGATCTCACCCATTGCCTTCCTTATCTAAGCATGCTGGGAGTTATAGTTCCCCTGCTTCTGTTCAGCAGATCAGATCTCACCCATTGCCTTCCTTATCTAAGCATGCTGAGAGTTATAGTTCCCCTGCTTCTGTGCAGCAGATCAGATCTCACCCATTGCCTTCCTTATCTAAGCATGCTGGGAGTTATACTTCCCCTGCTTCTGTTCAGCAGACCAGATCTCACCCATTGCCTTCCTTATCTAAGCATGCTGGGAGTTATAGTTCCCCTGCTTCTGTGCAGCAGATCATATCTCACCCATTGCCTTCCTTATCTAAGCATGCTGGGAGTTATAGTTCCCCTGCTTCTGTTCAGCAGATCAGATCTCACCCATTGCCTTCCTTATCTAAGCATGCTGAGAGTTATAGTTCCCCTGCTTCTGTGCAGCAGATCAGATCTCACCCATTGCCTTCCTTATCTAAGCATGCTGAGAGTTATAGTTCCCCTGCTTCTGTTCAGCAGATCAGATCTCACCCATTGCCTTCCTTATCTAAGCATGCTGGGAGTTATAGTTCCCCTGCTTCTCTTCAGCAGACCAGATCTCACCCATTGCCTTCCTTATCTAAGCATGCTGGGAGTTATAGTTCCCCTGCTTCTGTTCAGCAGACCAGATCTCACCCATTGCCTTCCTTATCTAAGCATGCTGGGAGTTATAGTTCCCCTGCTTCTGTTCAGCAGATCAGATCTCACCCATTGCCTTCCTTATCTAAGCATGCTGGGAGTTATAGTTCCCCTGCTTCTGTTCAGCAGACCAGATCTCACCCATTGCCTTCCTTATCTAAGCATGCTGGGAGTTATAGTTCCCCTGCTTCTGTGCAGCAGATCAGATCTCACCCATTGCCTTCCTTATCTAAGCATGCTGAGAGTTATAGTTCCCCTGCTTCTGTGCAGCAGACCAGATCTCACCCATTGCCTTCCTTATCTAAGAATGCTGGGAGTTATAGTTCCCCTGCTTCTGTGCAGCAGACCAGATCTCACCCATTGCCTTCCTTATCTAAGCATGCTGAGAGTTATAGTTCCCCTGCTTCTGTTCAGCAGATCAGATCTCACCCATTGCCTTCCTTATCTAAGCATGCTGAGAGTTATAGTTCCCCTGCTTCTGTTCAGCAGACCAGATCTCACCCATTGCCTTCCTTATCTAAGCATGCTGAGAGTTATAGTTCCCCTGCTTCTGTTCAGCAGATCAGATCTCACCCATTGCCTTCCTTATCTAAGCATGCTGGGAGTTATAGTTCCCCTGCTTCTGTTCAGCAGATCATATCTCACCCATTGCCTTCCTTATCTAAGCATGCTGGGAGTTATAGTTCCCCTGCTTCTGTTCAGCAGATCAGATCTCACCCACTGCCTTCCTTATCTAAGCATGCTGGGAGTTATAGTTCCCCTGCTTCTGTGCAGCAGATCAGATCTCACCCATTGCCTTCCTTATCTAAGCATGCTGAGAGTTATAGTTCCCCTGCTTCTGTGCAGCAGACCAGATCTCACCCATTGCCTTCCTTATCTAAGCATGCTGGGAGTTATAGTTCCCCTGCTTCTGTGCAGCAGACCAGATCTCACCCATTGCCTTCCTTATCTAAGCATGCTGGGAGTTATAGTTCCCCTGCTTCTGTTCAGCAGACCAGATCTCACCCATTGCCTTCCTTATCTAAGCATGCTGAGAGTTATAGTTCCCCTGCTTCTGTGTAGCAGATCAGATCTCACCCATTGCCTTCCTTATCTAAGCATGCTGGGAGTTATAGTTCCCCTGCTTCTGTTCAGCAGACCAGATCTCACCCATTGCCTTCCTTATCTAAGCATGCTGAGAGTTATAGTTCCCCTGCTTCTGTTCAGCAGACCAGATCTCACCCATTGCCTTCCTTATCTAAGCATGCTGGGAGTTATAGTTCCCCTGCTTCTGTGCAGCAGACCAGATCTCACCCATTGCCTTCCTTATCTAAGCATGCTGGGAGTTATAGTTCCCCTGCTTCTGTGCAGCAGACCAGATCTCACCCATTGCCTTCCTTATCTAAGCATGCTGAGAGTTATAGTTCCCCTGCTTCTGTTCAGCAGATCAGATCTCACCCATTGCCTTCCTTATCTAAGCATGCTGAGAGTTATAGTTCCCCTGATTCTGTTCAGCAGATCAGATCTCACCCACTGACTTCCTTATCTAAGCATGCTGGGAGTTATAGTTCCCCTGCTTCTGTTCAGCAGATCAGATCTCACCCATTGCCTTCCTTATCTAAGCATGCTGAGAGTTATAGTTCCCCTGCTTCTGTTCAGCAGATCAGATCTCACCCATTGCCTTCCTTATCTAAGCATGCTGGGAGTTATAGTTCCCCTGCTTCTGTGCAGCAGATCGGATCTCACCCACTGCCTTCCTTATCTAAGCATGCTGGGAGTTATAGTTCCCCTGCTTCTGTTCAGCAGATCAGATCTCACCCATTGCCTTCCTTATCTAAGCATGCTGAGAGTTATAGTTCCCCTGCTTCTGTTCAGCAGATCAGATCTCACCCATTGCCTTCCTTATCTAAGCATGCTGAGAGTTATAGTTCCCCTGCTTCTGTTCAGCAGATCAGATCTCACCCATTGCCTTCCTTATCTAAGCATGCTGGGAGTTATAGTTCCCCTGCTTCTGTTCAGCAGACCAGATCTCACCCATTGCCTTCCTTATCTAAGCATGCTGAGAGTTATAGTTCCCCTGCTTCTGTTCAGCAGATCAGATCTCACCCATTGCCTTCCTTATCTAAGCATGCTGGGAGTTATAGTTCCCCTGCTTCTGTGCAGCAGATCAGATCTCACCCATTGCCTTCCTTATCTAAGCATGCTGGGAGTTATAGTTCCCCTGCTTCTGTTCAGCAGATCAGATCTCACCCACTGCCTTCCTTATCTAAGCATGCTGGGAGTTATAGTTCCCCTGCTTCTGTGCAGCAGATCGGATCTCACCCACTGCCTTCCTTATCTAAGCATGCTGGGAGTTATAGTTCCCCTGCTTCTGTGCAGCAGATCAGATCTCACCCATTGCCTTCCTTATCTAAGCATGCTGGGAGTTATAGTTCCCCTGCTTCTGTTCAGCAGATCAGATCTCACCCATTGCCTTCCTTATCTAAGCATGCTGAGAGTTATAGTTCCCCTGCTTCTGTGCAGCAGATCAGATCTCACCCATTGCCTTCCTTATCTAAGCATGCTGGGAGTTATAGTTCCCCTGCTTCTGTGCAGCAGATCAGATCTCACCCATTGCCTTCCTTATCTAAGCATGCTGGGAGTTATAGTTCCCCTGCTTCTGTGCAGCAGATCAGATCTCACCCATTGCCTTCCTTATCTAAGCATGCTGGGAGTTATAGTTCCCCTGCTTCTGTGTAGCAGATCAGATCTCACCCATTGCCTTCCTTATCTAAGCATGCTGGGAGTTATAGTTCCCCTGCTTCTGTGCAGCAGATCAGATCTCACCCATTGCCTTCCTTATCTAAGCATGCTGGGAGTTATAGTTCCCCTGCTTCTGTGCAGCAGATCAGATCTCACCCATTGCCTTCCTTATCTAAGCATGCTGGGAGTTATAGTTCCCCTGCTTCTATTCAGCAGATCAGATCTCACCCATTGCCTTCCTTATCTAAGCATGCTGAGAGTTATAGTTCCCCTGCTTCTGTGCAGCAGATCAGATCTCACCCATTGCCTTCCTTATCTAAGCATGCTGGGAGTTATAGTTCCCCTGCTTCTGTGCAGCAGATCAGATCTCACCCATTGCCTTCCTTATCTAAGCATGCTGGGAGTTATAGTTCCCCTGCTTCTGTTCAGCAGATCAGATCTCACCCATTGCCTTCCTTATCTAAGCATGCTGGGAGTTATAGTTCCCCTGCTTCTGTGCAGCAGATCAGATCTCACCCATTGCCTTCCTTATCTAAGCATGCTGAGAGTTATAGTTCCCCTGCTTCTGTGCAGCAGATCAGATCTCACCCATTGCCTTCCTTATCTAAGCATGCTGGGAGTTATAGTTCCCCTGCTTCTGTGCAGCAGATCAGATCTCACCCATTGCCTTCCTTATCTAAGCATGCTGAGAGTTATAGTTCCCCTGCTTCTGTTCAGCAGATCAGATCTCACCCATTGCCTTCCTTATCTAAGCATGCTGGGAGTTATAGTTCCCCTGCTTCTGTTCAGCAGATCAGATCTCACCCATTGCCTTCCTTATCTAAGCATGCTGGGAGTTATAGTTCCCCTGCTTCTGTTCAGCAGATCAGATCTCACCCATTGCCTTCCTTATCTAAGCATGCTGGGAGTTATAGTTCCCCTGCTTCTGTGCAGCAGATCAGATCTCACCCATTGCCTTCCTTATCTAAGCATGCTGGGAGTTATAGTTCCCCTGCTTCTGTGCAGCAGATCAGATCTCACCCATTGCCTTCCTTATCTAAGCATGCTGAGAGTTATAGTTCCCCTGCTTCTGTGCAGCAGATCAGATCTCACCCATTGCCTTCCTTATCTAAGCATGCTGGGAGTTATAGTTCCCCTGCTTCTGTTCAGCAGATCAGATCTCACCCATTGCCTTCCTTATCTAAGCATGCTGAGAGTTATAGTTCCCCTGCTTCTGTGCAGCAGATCAGATCTCACCCATTGCCTTCCTTATCTAAGCATGCTGGGAGTTATAGTTCCCCTGCTTCTGTGCAGCAGATCAGATCTCACCCATTGCCTTCCTTATCTAAGCATGCTGGGAGTTATAGTTCCCCTGCTTCTGTGCAGCAGATCAGATCTCACCCATTGCCTTCCTTATCTAAGCATGCTGGGAGTTATAGTTCCCCTGCTTCTGTGCAGCAGATCAGATCTCACCCATTGCCTTCCTTATCTAAGCATGCTGGGAGTTATAGTTCCCCTGCTTCTGTGCAGCAGATCAGATCTCACCCATTGCCTTCCTTATCTAAGCATGCTGGGAGTTATAGTTCCCCTGCTTCTGTGCAGCAGATCAGATCTCACCCATTGCCTTCCTTATCTAAGCATGCTGGGAGTTATAGTTCCCCTGCTTCTATTCAGCAGATCAGATCTCACCCATTGCCTTCCTTATCTAAGCATGCTGAGAGTTATAGTTCCCCTGCTTCTGTGCAGCAGATCAGATCTCACCCATTGCCTTCCTTATCTAAGCATGCTGGGAGTTATAGTTCCCCTGCTTCTGTGCAGCAGATCAGATCTCACCCATTGCCTTCCTTATCTAAGCATGCTGAGAGTTATAGTTCCCCTGCTTCTGTTCAGCAGATCAGATCTCACCCATTGCCTTCCTTATCTAAGCATGCTGGGAGTTATAGTTCCCCTGCTTCTGTGCAGCAGATCAGATCTCACCCACTGCCTTCCTTATCTAAGCATGCTGGGAGTTATAGTTCCCCTGCTTCTGTTCAGCAGATCAGATCTCACCCATTGCCTTCCTTATCTAAGCATGCTGAGAGTTATAGTTCCCCTGCTTCTGTGCAGCAGATCAGATCTCACCCATTGCCTTCCTTATCTAAGCATGCTGAGAGTTATAGTTCCCCTGCTTCTGTGCAGCAGATCAGATCTCACCCATTGCCTTCCTTATCTAAGCATGCTGGGAGTTATAGTTCCCCTGCTTCTGTTCAGCAGATCAGATCTCACCCATTGCCTTCCTTATCTAAGCATGCTGGGAGTTATAGTTCCCCTGCTTCTGTTCAGCAGATCAGATCTCACCCATTGCCTTCCTTATCTAAGCATGCTGGGAGTTATAGTTCCCCTGCTTCTGTGCAGCAGATCAGATCTCACCCATTGCCTTCCTTATCTAAGCATGCTGGGAGTTATAGTTCCCCTGCTTCTGTGCAGCAGATCAGATCTCACCCATTGCCTTCCTTATCTAAGCATGCTGGGAGTTATAGTTCCCCTGCTTCTGTGCAGCAGATCAGATCTCACCCATTGCCTTCCTTATCTAAGCATGCTGAGAGTTATAGTTCCCCTGCTTCTGTGCAGCAGATCAGATCTCACCCATTGCCTTCCTTATCTAAGCATGCTGGGAGTTATAGTTCCCCTGCTTCTGTGCAGCAGATCAGATCTCACCCACTGCCTTCCTTATCTAAGCATGCTGGGAGTTATAGTTCCCCTGCTTCTGTGCAGCAGATCAGATCTCACCCACTGCCTTCCTTATCTAAGCATGCTGAGAGTTATAGTTCCCCTGCTTCTGTGCAGCAGATCAGATCTCACCCACTGCCTTCCTTATCTAAGCATGCTGAGAGTTATAGTTCCCCTGCTTCTGTGCAGCAGATCAGATCTCACCCATTGCCTTCCTTATCTAAGCATGCTGGGAGTTATAGTTCCCCTGCATCTGTTCAGCAGATCAGATCTCACCCATTGCCTTCCTTATCTAAGCATGCTGGGAGTTATAGTTCCCCTGCTTCTGTTCAGCAGATCAGATCTCACCCATTGCCTTCCTTATCTAAGCATGCTGGGAGTTATAGTTCCCCTGCTTCTGTTCAGCAGATCAGATCTCACCCATTGCCTTCCTTATCTAAGCATGCTGGGAGTTATAGTTCCCCTGCTTCTGTGCAGCAGATCAGATCTCACCCACTGCCTTCCTTATCTAAGCATGCTGGGAGTTATAGTTCCCCTGCTTCTGTGCAGCAGATCAGATCTCACCCATTGCCTTCCTTATCTAAGCATGCTGGGAGTTATAGTTCCCCTGCTTCTGTGCAGCAGATCAGATCTCACCCATTGCCTTCCTTATCTAAGCATGCTGGGAGTTATAGTTCCCCTGCTTCTGTGCAGCAGATCAGATCTCACCCATTGCCTTCCTTATCTAAGCATGCTGGGAGTTATAGTTCCCCTGCTTCTGTGCAGCAGATCAGATCTCACCCATTGCCTTCCTTATCCAGGTATGCTGGGAGTTATAGTTCCCCTGCTTCTGTGCAGCAGATCAGATCTCACCCATTGCCTTCCTTATCTAAGCATGCTGAGAGTTATAGTTCCCCTGCTTCTGTTCAGCAGATCAGATCTCACCCATTGCCTTCCTTATCTAAGCATGCTGGGAGTTATAGTTCCCATGCTTCTGTGCAGCAGATCAGATCTCACCCATTGCCTTCCTTATCTAAGCATGCTGGGAGTTATAGTTCCCCTGCTTCTGTGCAGCAGATCAGATCTCACCCATTGCCTTCCTTATCTAAGCATGCTGGGAGTTATAGTTCCCCTGCTTCTGTGCAGCAGATCAGATCTCACCCATTGCCTTCCTTATCTAAGCATGCTGGGAGTTATAGTTCCCCTGCTTCTGTGCAGCAGATCAGATCTCACCCATTGCCTTCCTTATCTAAGCATGCTGGGAGTTATAGTTCCCCTGCTTCTGTTCAGCAGATCAGATCTCACCTATTGCCTTCCTTATCTAAGCATGCTGGGAGTTATAGTTCCCCTGCTTCTGTGCAGCAGATCAGATCTCACCCATTGCCTTCCTTATCTAAGCATGCTGGGAGTTATAGTTCCCCTGCTTCTGTTCAGCAGATCAGATCTCACCCATTGCCTTCCTTATCTAAGCATGCTGAGAGTTATAGTTCCCATGCTTCTGTGCAGCAGATCAGATCTCACCCATTGCCTTCCTTATCTAAGCATGCTGGGAGTTATAGTTCCCCTGCTTCTGTGCAGCAGATCAGATCTCACCCATTGCCTTCCTTATCTAAGCATGCTGGGAGTTATAGTTCCCCTGCTTCTGTTCAGCAGATCAGATCTCACCCATTGCCTTCCTTATCTAAGCATGCTGGGAGTTATAGTTCCCCTGCTTCTGTGCAGCAGATCAGATCTCACCCATTGCCTTCCTTATCTAAGCATGCTGGGAGTTATAGTTCCCCTGCTTCTGTTCAGCAGATCAGATCTCACCCATTGCCTTCCTTATCTAAGCATGCTGGGAGTTATAGTTCCCATGCTTCTGTGCAGCAGATCAGATCTCACCCATTGCCTTCCTTATCTAAGCATGCTGGGAGTTATAGTTCCCCTGCTTCTGTGCAGCAGATCAGATCTCACCCATTGCCTTCCTTATCTAAGCATGCTGGGAGTTATAGTTCCCCTGCTTCTGTTCAGCAGATCAGATCTCACCCATTGCCTTCCTTATCTAAGCATGCTGGGAGTTATAGTTCCCCTGCTTCTGTGCAGCAGATCAGATCTCACCCATTGCCTTCCTTATCTAAGCATGCTGGGAGTTATAGTTCCCCTGCTTCTGTTCAGCAGATCAGATCTCACCCATTGCCTTCCCTATCTAAGCATGCTGGGAGTTATAGTTCCCCTGCTTCTGTTCAGCAGATCAGATCTCACCCATTGCCTTCCTTATCTAAGCATGCTGAGAGTTATAGTTCCCCTGCTTCTGTTCAGCAGATCAGATCTCACCCATTGCCTTCCTTATCTAAGCATGCTGGGAGTTATAGTTCCCCTGCTTCTGTGCAGCAGATCAGATCTCACCCATTGCCTTCCTTATCTAAGCATGCTGAGAGTTATAGTTCCCCTGCTTCTGTTCAGCAGATCAGATCTCACCCATTGCCTTCCTTATCTAAGCATGCTGGGAGTTATAGTTCCCCTGCTTCTGTTCAGCAGATCAGATCTCACCCATTGCCTTCCTTATCTAAGCATGCTGGGAGTTATAGTTCCCCTGCTTCTGTTCAGCAGATCAGATCTCACCCATTGCCTTCCTTATCTAAGCATGCTGGGAGTTATAGTTCCCCTGCTTCTGTGCAGCAGATCAGATCTCACCCATTGCCTTCCTTATCTAAGCATGCTGGGAGTTATAGTTCCCCTGCTTCTGTGCAGCAGATCAGATCTCACCCATTGCCTTCCTTATCTAAGCATGCTGGGAGTTATAGTTCCCCTGCTTCTGTTCAGCAGATCAGATCTCACCTATTGCCTTCCTTATCTAAGCATGCTGGGAGTTATAGTTCCCCTGCTTCTGTGCAGCAGATCAGATCTCACCCATTGCCTTCCTTATCTAAGCATGCTGGGAGTTATAGTTCCCCTGCTTCTGTGCAGCAGATCAGATCTCACCCATTGCCTTCCTTATCTAAGCATGCTGGGAGTTATAGTTCCCCTGCTTCTGTTCAGCAGATCAGATCTCACCCATTGCCTTCCTTATCTAAGCATGCTGGGAGTTATAGTTCCCCTGCTTCTGTGCAGCAGATCAGATCTCACCCATTGCCTTCCTTATCTAAGCATGCTGGGAGTTATAGTTCCCCTGCTTCTGTGCAGCAGATCAGATCTCACCCATTGCCTTCCTTATCTAAGCATGCTGGGAGTTATAGTTCCCCTGCTTCTGTGCAGCAGATCAGATCTCACCCATTGCCTTCCTTATCTAAGCATGCTGGGAGTTATAGTTCCCCTGCTTCTGTGCAGCAGATCAGATCTCACCCATTGCCTTCCTTATCTAAGCATGCTGGGAGTTATAGTTCCCCTGCTTCTGTGCAGCAGATCAGATCTCACCCATTGCCTTCCTTATCTAAGCATGCTGGGAGTTATAGTTCCCCTGCTTCTGTTCAGCAGATCAGATCTCACCTATTGCCTTCCTTATCTAAGCATGCTGGGAGTTATAGTTCCCCTGCTTCTGTTCAGCAGATCAGATCTCACCCATTGCCTTCCTTATCTAAGCATGCTGGGAGTTATAGTTCCCATGCTTCTGTGCAGCAGATCAGATCTCACCCATTTCCTTCCTTATCTAAGCATGCTGGGAGTTATAGTTCCCCTGCTTCTGTGCAGCAGATCAGATCTCACCCATTGCCTTCCTTATCTAAGCATGCTGGGAGTTATAGTTCCCCTGCTTCTGTGCAGCAGATCAGATCTCACCCATTGCCTTCCTTATCTAAGCATGCTGGGAGTTATAGTTCCCCTGCTTCTGTTCAGCAGATCAGATCTCACCCATTGCCTTCCTTATCTAAGCATGCTGGGAGTTATAGTTCCCCTGCTTCTGTGCAGCAGATCAGATCTCACCCATTGCCTTCCTTATCTAAGCATGCTGAGAGTTATAGTTCTCCTGCTTCTGTTCAGCAGATCAGATCTCACCCATTGCCTTCCTTATCTAAGCATGCTGAGAGTTATAGTTCCCCTGCTTCTGTTCAGCAGATCAGATCTCACCCATTGCCTTCCCTATCTAAGCATGCTGGGAGTTATAGTTCCCCTGCTTCTGTTCAGCAGATCAGATCTCACCCATTGCCTTCCTTATCTAAGCATGCTGGGAGTTATAGTTCCCATGCTTCTGTGCAGCAGATCAGATCTCACCCACTGCCTTCCTTATCCCGGTATGCTGGGAGTTATAGTTCCCCTGCTTCTGTGCAGCAGATCAGATCTCACCCATTGCCTTCCTTATCTAAGCATGCTGGGAGTTATAGTTCCCCTGCTTCTGTGCAGCAGATCAGATCTCACCCATTGCCTTCCTTATCTAAGCATGCTGGGAGTTATAGTTCCCATGCTTCTGTGCAGCAGATCAGATCTCACCCATTGCCTTCCTTATCTAAGCATGCTGGGAGTTATAGTTCCCCTGCTTCTGTTCAGCAGATCAGATCTCACCCATTGCCTTCCTTATCTAAGCATGCTGGGAGTTATAGTTCCCATGCTTCTGTGCAGCAGATCAGATCTCACCCATTGCCTTCCCTATCTAAGCATGCTGGGAGTTATAGTTCCCCTGCTTCTGTGCAGCAGATCAGATCTCACCCATTGCCTTCCTTATCTAAGCATGCTGATAGTTATAGTTCCCCTGCTTCTGTTCAGCAGATCAGATCTCACCCATTGCCTTCCCTATCTAAGCATGCTGGGAGTTATAGTTCCCCTGCTTCTGTGCAGCAGATCAGATCTCACCCATTGCCTTCCTTATCTAAGCATGCTGAGAGTTATAGTTCCCCTGCTTCTGTTCAGCAGATCAGATCTCACCCATTGCCTTCCCTATCTAAGCATGCTGGGAGTTATAGTTCCCCTGCTTCTGTTCAGCAGATCAGATCTCACCCATTGCCTTCCTTATCTAAGCATGCTGAGAGTTATAGTTCCCCTGCTTCTGTGCAGCAGATCAGATCTCACCCATTGCCTTCCTTATCTAAGCATGCTGGGAGTTATAGTTCCCCTGCTTCTGTGCAGCAGATCAGATCTCACCCATTGCCTTCCTTATCTAAGCATGCTGGGAGTTATAGTTCCCCTGCTTCTGTTCAGCAGATCAGATCTCACCCACTGCCTTCCTTATCTAAGCATGCTGGGAGTTATAGTTCCCCTGCTTCTGTGCAGCAGATCATATCTCACCCATTGCCTTCCTTATCTAAGCATGCTGGGAGTTATAGTTCCCCTGCTTCTGTGCAGCAGATCAGATCTCACCCATTGCCTTCCTTATCTAAGCATGCTGGGAGTTATAGTTCCCCTGCTTCTGTTCAGCAGACCAGATCTCACCCATTGCCTTCCTTATCTAAGCATGCTGGGAGTTATAGTTCCCCTGCTTCTGTGCAGCAGATCAGATCTCACCCATTGCCTTCCTTATCTAAGCATGCTGAGAGTTATAGTTCCCCTGCTTCTGTTCAGCAGACCAGATCTCACCCATTGCCTTCCTTATCTAAGCATGCTGGGAGTTATAGTTCCCCTGCTTCTGTGCAGCAGATCAGATCTCACCCATTGCCTTCCTTATCTAAGCATGCTGAGAGTTATAGTTCCCCTGCTTCTGTTCAGCAGATCAGATCTCACCCACTGCCTTCCTTATCTAAGCATGCTGGGAGTTATAGTTCCCCTGCTTCTGTTCAGCAGATCAGATCTCACCCATCACCTTCCTTATCTAAGCATGCTGAGAGTTATAGTTCCCCTGCTTCTGTTCAGCAGATCAGATCTCACCCATTGCCTTCCTTATCTAAGCATGCTGGGAGTTATAGTTCCCCTGCTTCTGTGCAGCAGATCAGATCTCACCCATTGCCTTCCTTATCTAAGCATGCTGAGAGTTATAGTTCCCCTGCTTCTGTGCAGCAGATCAGATCTCACCCATTGCCTTCCTTATCTAAGCATGCTGGGAGTTATAGTTCCCCTGCTTCTGTTCAGCAGATCAGATCTCACCCACTGCCTTCCTTATCTAAGCATGCTGGGAGTTATAGTTCCCCTGCTTCTGTTCAGCAGATCAGATCTCACCCATTGCCTTCCTTATCTAAGCATGCTGGGAGTTATAGTTCCCCTGCTTCTGTGCAGCAGATCAGATCTCACCCATTGCCTTCCTTATCTAAGCATGCTGAGAGTTATAGTTCCCCTGCTTCTGTTCAGCAGATCAGATCTCACCCACTGCCTTCCTTATCTAAGCATGCTGGGAGTTATAGTTCCCCTGCTTCTGTGCAGCAGATCAGATCTCACCCATTGCCTTCCTTATCTAAGCATGCTGGGAGTTATAGTTCCCCTGCTTCTGTTCAGCAGATCAGATCTCACCCATTGCCTTCCCTATCTAAGCATGCTGAGAGTTATAGTTCCCCTGCTTCTGTTCAGCAGATCAGATCTCACCCACTGCCTTCCTTATCTAAGCATGCTGGGAGTTATAGTTCCCCTGCTTCTGTGCAGCAGATCAGATCTCACCCACTGCCTTCCTTATCTAAGCATGCTGAGAGTTATAGTTCCCCTGCTTCTGTTCAGCAGATCAGATCTCACCCATTGCCTTCCCTATCTAAGCATGCTGAGAGTTATAGTTCCCCTGCTTCTGTTCAGCAGATCAGATCTCACCCATTGCCTTCCTTATCTAAGCATGCTGGGAGTTATAGTTCCCCTGCTTCTGTGCAGCAGATCAGATCTCACCCATTGCCTTCCTTATCTAAGCATGCTGAGAGTTATAGTTCCCCTGCTTCTGTTCAGCAGATCAGATCTCACCCATTGCCTTCCCTATCTAAGCATGCTGAGAGTTATAGTTCCCCTGCTTCTGTTCAGCAGATCAGATCTCACCCATTGCCTTCCCTATCTAAGCATGCTGGGAGTTATAGTTCCCCTGCTTCTGTTCAGCAGATCAGATCTCACCCATTGCCTTCCTTATCTAAGCATGCTGGGAGTTATAGTTCCCCTGCTTCTGTGCAGCAGATCAGATCTCACCCATTGCCTTCCTTATCTAAGCATGCTGGGAGTTATAGTTCCCCTGCTTCTGTTCAGCAGATCAGATCTCACCCATTGCCTTCCTTATCTAAGCATGCTGGGAGTTATAGTTCCCCTGCTTCTGTTCAGCAGATCAGATCTCACCCATTGCCTTCCTTATCTAAGCATGCTGGGAGTTATAGTTCCCCTGCTTCTGTGCAGCAGATCAGATCTCACCCATTGCCTTCCTTATCTAAGCATGCTGGGAGTTATAGTTCCCCTGCTTCTGTTCAGCAGATCAGATCTCACCCATTGCCTTCCTTATCTAAGCATGCTGAGAGTTATAGTTCCCCTGCTTCTGTGCAGCAGATCAGATCTCACCCATTGCCTTCCTTATCTAAGCATGCTGGGAGTTATAGTTCCCCTGCTTCTGTTCAGCAGATCAGATCTCACCCATTGCCTTCCTTATCTAAGCATGCTGGGAGTTATAGTTCCCCTGCTTCTGTTCAGCAGATCAGATCTCACCCATTGCCTTCCTTATCTAAGCATGCTGGGAGTTATAGTTCCCCTGCTTCTGTGCAGCAGATCAGATCTCACCCATTGCCTTCCTTATCTAAGCATGCTGAGAGTTATAGTTCCCCTGCTTCTGTTCAGCAGATCATATCTCACCCATTGCCTTCCTTATCTAAGCATGCTGGGAGTTATAGTTCCCCTGCTTCTGTTCAGCAGATCAGATCTCACACATTGCCTTCCTTATCTAAGCATGCTGGGAGTTATAGTTCCCCTGCTTCTGTTCAGCAGATCAGATCTCACCCATTGCCTTCCTTATCTAAGCATGCTGGGAGTTATAGTTCCCCTGCTTCTGTGCAGCAGATCAGATCTCACCCATTGCCTTCCTTATCTAAGCATGCTGGGAGTTATAGTTCCCCTGCTTCTGTTCAGCAGATCAGATCTCACCCATTGCCTTCCTTATCTAAGCATGCTGGGAGTTATAGTTCCCCTGCTTCTGTTCAGCAGATCAGATCTCACCCATTGCCTTCCTTATCTAAGCATGCTGGGAGTTATAGTTCCCCTGCTTCTGTTCAGCAGATCAGATCTCACCCATTGCCTTCCTTATCTAAGCATGCTGGGAGTTATAGTTCCCCTGCTTCTGTTCAGCAGATCAGATCTCACCCATTGCCTTCCTTATCTAAGCATGCTGGGAGTTATAGTTCCCCTGCTTCTGTGCAGCAGATCAGATCTCACCCATTGCCTTCCTTATCTAAGCATGCTGGGAGTTATAGTTCCCCTGCTTCTGTGCAGCAGATCAGATCTCACCCATTGCCTTCCTTATCTAAGCATGCTGAGAGTTATAGTTCCCCTGCTTCTGTTCAGCAGATCAGATCTCACCCATTGCCTTCCTTATCTAAGCATGCTGGGAGTTATAGTTCCCCTGCTTCTGTTCAGCAGATCAGATCTCACCCATTGCCTTCCTTATCTAAGCATGCTGGGAGTTATAGTTCCCCTGCTTCTGTTCAGCAGATCAGATCTCACCCATTGCCTTCCTTATCTAAGCATGCTGGGAGTTATAGTTCCCCTGCTTCTGTGCAGCAGATCAGATCTCACCCATTGCCTTCCTTATCTAAGCATGCTGGGAGTTATAGTTCCCCTGCTTCTGTTCAGCAGATCAGATCTCACCCATTGCCTTCCTTATCTAAGCATGCTGGGAGTTATAGTTCCCCTGCTTCTGTGCAGCAGATCAGATCTCACCCACTGTCTTCCTTATCTAAGCATGCTGAGAGTTATAGTTCCCCTGCTTCTGTTCAGCAGATCAGATCTCACCCACTGCCTTCCTTATCTAAGCATGCTGGGAGTTATAGTTCCCCTGCTTCTGTTCAGCAGATCAGATCTCACCCATTGCCTTCCTTATCTAAGCATGCTGAGAGTTATAGTTCCCCTGCTTCTGTTCAGCAGACCAGATCTCACCCATTGCCTTCCTTATCTAAGCATGCTGGGAGTTATAGTTCCCCTGCTTCTGTTCAGCAGATCAGATCTCACCCATTGCCTTCCTTATCTAAGCATGCTGGGAGTTATAGTTCCCCTGCTTCTGTTCAGCAGATCAGATCTCACCCATTGCCTTCCCTATCTAAGCATGCTGAGAGTTATAGTTCCCCTGCTTCTGTTCAGCAGATCAGATCTCACCCATTGCCTTCCTTATCTAAGCATGCTGAGAGTTATAGTTCCCCTGCTTCTGTTCAGCAGATCAGATCTCACCCATTGCCTTCCTTATCTAAGCATGCTGAGAGTTATAGTTCCCCTGCTTCTGTTCAGCAGATCAGATCTCACCCATTGCCTTCCTTATCTAAGCATGCTGGGAGTTATAGTTCCCCTGCTTCTGTTCAGCAGATCAGATCTCACCCATTGCCTTCCTTATCTAAGCATGCTGGGAGTTATAGTTCCCCTGCTTCTGTGCAGCAGATCAGATCTCACCCATTGCCTTCCTTATCCAAGCATGCTGGGAGTTATAGTTCCCCTGCTTCTGTTCAGCAGATCAGATCTCACCCATTGCCTTCCTTATCTAAGCATGCTGAGAGTTATAGTTCCCCTGCTTCTGTTCAGCAGATCAGATCTCACCCATTGCCTTCCTTATCTAAGCATGCTGAGAGTTATAGTTCCCCTGCTTCTGTTCAGCAGATCAGATCTCACCCATTGCCTTCCTTATCTAAGCATGCTGGGAGTTATAGTTCCCCTGCTTCTGTTCAGCAGATCAGATCTCACCCATTGCCTTCCTTATCTAAGCATGCTGAGAGTTATAGTTCCCCTGCTTCTGTGTAGCAGATCAGATCTCACCCATTGCCTTCCTTATCTAAGCATGCTGAGAGTTATAGTTCCCCTGCTTCTGTTCAGCAGATCAGATCTCACCCATTGCCTTCCTTATCTAAGCATGCTGGGAGTTATAGTTCCCCTGCTTCTGTTCAGCAGATCAGATCTCACCCATTGCCTTCCTTATCTAAGCATGCTGGGAGTTATAGTTCCCCTGCTTCTGTGCAGCAGATCAGATCTCACCCATTGCCTTCCTTATCTAAGCATGCTGGGAGTTATAGTTCCCCTGCTTCTGTTCAGCAGATCAGATCTCACCCATTGCCTTCCTTATCTAAGCATGCTGGGAGTTATAGTTCCCCTGCTTCTGTTCAGCAGATCAGATCTCACCCATTGCCTTCCTTATCTAAGCATGCTGAGAGTTATAGTTCCCCTGCTTCTGTGCAGCAGATCAGATCTCACCCATTGCCTTCCTTATCTAAGCATGCTGAGAGTTATAGTTCCCCTGCTTCTGTGCAGCAGATCAGATCTCACCCATTGCCTTCCTTATCTAAGCATGCTGGGAGTTATAGTTCCCCTGCTTCTGTTCAGCAGATCAGATCTCACCCATTGCCTTCCTTATCTAAGCATGCTGGGAGTTATAGTTCCCCTGCTTCTGTGCAGCAGATCAGATCTCACCCATTGCCTTCCTTATCTAAGCATGCTGGGAGTTATAGTTCCCCTGCTTCTGTTCAGCAGATCAGATCTCACCCATTGCCTTCCTTATCTAAGCATGCTGGGAGTTATAGTTCCCCTGCTTCTGTTCAGCAGATCAGATCTCACCCATTGCCTTCCTTATCTAAGCATGCTGGGAGTTATAGTTCCCCTGCTTCTGTTCAGCAGATCAGATCTCACCCATTGCCTTCCTTATCTAAGCATGCTGAGAGTTATAGTTCCCCTGCTTCTGTTCAGCAGATCAGATCTCACCCATTGCCTTCCTTATCTAAGCATGCTGGGAGTTATAGTTCCCCTGCTTCTGTTCAGCAGATCAGATCTCACCCATTGCCTTCCTTATCTAAGCATGCTGGGAGTTATAGTTCCCCTGCTTCTGTTCAGCAGATCAGATCTCACCCATTGCCTTCCTTATCTAAGCATGCTGGGAGTTATAGTTCCCCTGCTTCTGTTCAGCAGATCAGATCTCACCCATTGCCTTCCTTATCTAAGCATGCTGGGAGTTATAGTTCCCCTGCTTCTGTTCAGCAGATCAGATCTCACCCATTGCCTTCCTTATCTAAGCATGCTGGGAGTTATAGTTCCCCTGCTTCTGTGCAGCAGATCAGATCTCACCCATTGCCTTCCTTATCTAAGCATGCTGGGAGTTATAGTTCCCCTGCTTCTGTTCAGCAGATCAGATCTCACCCATTGCCTTCCTTATCTAAGCATGCTGGGAGTTATAGTTCCCCTGCTTCTGTGCAGCAGATCAGATCTCACCCATTGCCTTCCTTATCTAAGCATGCTGGGAGTTATAGTTCCCCTGCTTCTGTGCAGCAGATCAGATCTCACCCATTGCCTTCCTTATCTAAGCATGCTGGGAGTTATAGTTCCCCTGCTTCTGTTCAGCAGATCAGATCTCACCCATTGCCTTCCTTATCTAAGCATGCTGGGAGTTATAGTTCCCCTGCTTCTGTTCAGCAGATCAGATCTCACCCATTGCCTTCCTTATCTAAGCATGCTGAGAGTTATAGTTCCCCTGCTTCTGTGCAGCAGATCAGATCTCACCCATTGCCTTCCTTATCTAAGCATGCTGGGAGTTATAGTTCCCCTGCTTCTGTTCAGCAGATCAGATCTCACCCATTGCCTTCCTTATCTAAGCATGCTGGGAGTTATAGTTCCCCTGCTTCTGTTCAGCAGATCAGATCTCACCCATTGCCTTCCTTATCTAAGCATGCTGAGAGTTATAGTTCCCCTGCTTCTGTGCAGCAGATCAGATCTCACCCACTGCCTTCCTTATCTAAGCATGCTGGGAGTTATAGTTCCCCTGCTTCTGTTCAGCAGATCAGATCTCACCCATTGCCTTCCTTATCTAAGCATGCTGGGAGTTATAGTTCCCCTGCTTCTGTTCAGCAGATCAGATCTCACCCATTGCCTTCCTTATCTAAGCATGCTGGGAGTTATAGTTCCCCTGCTTCTGTTCAGCAGATCAGATCTCACCCACTGCCTTCCTTATCTAAGCATGCTGGGAGTTATAGTTCCCCTGCTTCTGTTCAGCAGATCAGATCTCACCCATTGCCTTCCTTATCTAAGCATGCTGGGAGTTATAGTTCCCCTGCTTCTGTTCAGCAGATCAGATCTCACCCATTGCCTTCCTTATCTAAGCATGCTGGGAGTTATAGTTCCCCTGCTTCTGTTCAGCAGATCAGATCTCACCCATTGCCTTCCTTATCTAAGCATGCTGGGAGTTATAGTTCCCCTGCTTCTGTTCAGCAGATCAGATCTCACCCATTGCCTTCCTTATCTAAGCATGCTGAGAGTTATAGTTCCCCTGCTTCTGTGCAGCAGATCAGATCTCACCCATTGCCTTCCTTATCTAAGCATGCTGGGAGTTATAGTTCCCCTGCTTCTGTTCAGCAGATCAGATCTCACCCATTGCCTTCCTTATCTAAGCATGCTGGGAGTTATAGTTCCCCTGCTTCTGTGCAGCAGATCAGATCTCACCCATTGCCTTCCTTATCTAAGCATGCTGAGAGTTATAGTTCCCCTGCTTCTGTTCAGCAGATCAGATCTCACCCATTGCCTTCCTTATCTAAGCATGCTGGGAGTTATAGTTCCCCTGCTTCTGTTCAGCAGATCAGATCTCACCCATTGCCTTCCTTATCTAAGCATGCTGAGAGTTATAGTTCCCCTGCTTCTGTGCAGCAGATCAGATCTCACCCATTGCCTTCCTTATCTAAGCATGCTGGGAGTTATAGTTCCCCTGCTTCTGTTCAGCAGATCAGATCTCACCCATTGCCTTCCTTATCTAAGCATGCTGAGAGTTATAGTTCCCCTGCTTCTGTTCAGCAGATCAGATCTCACCCATTGCCTTCCTTATCTAAGCATGCTGAGAGTTATAGTTCCCCTGCTTCTGTGCAGCAGATCAGATCTCACCCATTGCCTTCCTTATCTAAGCATGCTGAGAGTTATAGTTCCCCTGCTTCTGTGCAGCAGATCAGATCTCACCCATTGCCTTCCTTATCTAAGCATGCTGAGAGTTATAGTTCCCCTGCTTCTGTTCAGCAGATCAGATCTCACCCATTGCCTTCCTTATCTAAGCATGCTGAGAGTTATAGTTCCCCTGCTTCTGTGCAGCAGATCAGATCTCACCCACTGCCTTCCTTATCTAAGCATGCTGGGAGTTATAGTTCCCCTGCTTCTGTGCAGCAGATCAGATCTCACCCATTGCCTTCCTTATCTAAGCATGCTGAGAGTTATAGTTCCCCTGCTTCTGTTCAGCAGATCAGATCTCACCCATTGCCTTCCTTATCTAAGCATGCTGGGAGTTATAGTTCCCCTGCTTCTGTGCAGCAGATCAGATCTCACCCATTGCCTTCCTTATCTAAGCATGCTGAGAGTTATAGTTCCCCTGCTTCTGTTCAGCAGATCAGATCTCACCCATTGCCTTCCTTATCTAAGCATGCTGGGAGTTATAGTTCCCCTGCTTCTGTTCAGCAGATCAGATCTCACCCATTGCCTTCCCTATCTAAGCATGCTGGGAGTTATAGTTCCCCTGCTTCTGTGCAGCAGATCAGATCTCACCCATTGCCTTCCTTATCTAAGCATGCTGGGAGTTATAGTTCCCCTGCTTCTGTTCAGCAGATCAGATCTCACCCATTGCCTTCCTTATCTAAGCATGCTGGGAGTTATAGTTCCCCTGCTTCTGTTCAGCAGATCAGATCTCACCCATTGCCTTCCTTATCTAAGCATGCTGAGAGTTATAGTTCCCCTGCTTCTGTTCAGCAGACCAGATCTCACCCATTGCCTTCCTTATCTAAGCATGCTGGGAGTTATAGTTCCCCTGCTTCTGTGCAGCAGATCAGATCTCACCCATTGCCTTCCTTATCTAAGCATGCTGAGAGTTATAGTTCCCCTGCTTCTGTTCAGCAGATCAGATCTCACCCATTGCCTTCCTTATCTAAGCATGCTGAGAGTTATAGTTCCCCTGCTTCTGTGCAGCAGATCAGATCTCACCCACTGACTTCCTTATCTAAGCATGCTGGGAGTTATAGTTCCCCTGCTTCTGTTCAGCAGATCAGATCTCACCCATTGCCTTCCTTATCTAAGCATGCTGAGAGTTATAGTTCCCCTGCTTCTGTGCAGCAGATCAGATCTCACCCATTGCCTTCCTTATCTAAGCATGCTGGGAGTTATAGTTCCCCTGCTTCTGTTCAGCAGATCAGATCTCACCCATTGCCTTCCTTATCTAAGCATGCTGAGAGTTATAGTTCCCCTGCTTCTGTGCAGCAGATCAGATCTCACCCATTGCCTTCCTTATCTAAGCATGCTGGGAGTTATAGTTCCCCTGCTTCTGTTCAGCAGATCAGATCTCACCCATTGCCTTCCTTATCTAAGCATGCTGGGAGTTATAGTTCCCCTGCTTCTGTGCAGCAGATCAGATCTCACCCATTGCCTTCCTTATCTAAGCATGCTGGGAGTTATAGTTCCCCTGCTTCTGTTCAGCAGATCAGATCTCACCCATTGCCTTCCTTATCTAAGCATGCTGGGAGTTATAGTTCCCCTGCTTCTGTTCAGCAGATCAGATCTCACCCATTGCCTTCCTTATCTAAGCATGCTGGGAGTTATAGTTCCCCTGCTTCTGTTCAGCAGATCAGATCTCACCCACTGCCTTCCTTATCCAGGTATGCTGGGAGTTATAGTTCCCCTGCTTCTGTTCAGCAGATCAGATCTCACCCATTGCCTTCCTTATCTAAGCATGCTGAGAGTTATAGTTCCCCTGCTTCTGTGCAGCAGATCAGATCTCACCCACTGACTTCCTTATCTAAGCATGCTGAGAGTTATAGTTCCCCTGCTTCTGTTCAGCAGATCAGATCTCACCCATTGCCTTCCTTATCTAAGCATGCTGGGAGTTATAGTTCCCCTGCTTCTGTGCAGCAGATCAGATCTCACCCATTGCCTTCCTTATCTAAGCATGCTGGGAGTTATAGTTCCCCTGCTTCTGTTCAGCAGATCAGATCTCACCCATTGCCTTCCTTATCTAAGCATGCTGGGAGTTATAGTTCCCCTGCTTCTGTTCAGCAGATCAGATCTCACCCATTGCCTTCCTTATCTAAGCATGCTGGGAGTTATAGTTCCCCTGCTTCTGTTCAGCAGATCAGATCTCACCCACTGCCTTCCTTATCCAGGGTGCTGGGAGTTATAGTTCCCCTGCTTCTGTTCAGCAGATCAGATCTCACCCATTGCCTTCCTTATCTAAGCATGCTGAGAGTTATAGTTCCCCTGCTTCTGTGCAGCAGATCAGATCTCACCCACTGACTTCCTTATCTAAGCATGCTGAGAGTTATAGTTCCCCTGCTTCTGTGTAGCAGATCAGATCTCACCCATTGCCTTCCTTATCTAAGCATGCTGGGAGTTATAGTTCCCCTGCTTCTGTTCAGCAGATCAGATCTCACCCATTGCCTTCCTTATCTAAGCATGCTGAGAGTTATAGTTCCCCTGCTTCTGTGCAGCAGATCAGATCTCACCCATTGCCTTCCTTATCTAAGCATGCTGGGAGTTATAGTTCCCCTGCTTCTGTTCAGCAGATCAGATCTCACCCATTGCCTTCCTTATCTAAGCATGCTGAGAGTTATAGTTCCCCTGCTTCTGTTCAGCAGATCAGATCTCACCCATTGCCTTCCTTATCTAAGCATGCTGGGAGTTATAGTTCCCCTGCTTCTGTGCAGCAGATCAGATCTCACCCATTGCCTTCCTTATCTAAGCATGCTGAGAGTTATAGTTCCCCTGCTTCTGTTCAGCAGATCAGATCTCACCCATTGCCTTCCTTATCTAAGCATGCTGGGAGTTATAGTTCCCCTGCTTCTGTTCAGCAGATCAGATCTCACCCATTGCCTTCCTTATCTAAGCATGCTGAGAGTTATAGTTCCCCTGCTTCTGTTCAGCAGATCAGATCTCACCCATTGCCTTCCTTATCTAAGCATGCTGGGAGTTATAGTTCCCCTGCTTCTGTTCAGCAGATCAGATCTCACCCATTGCCTTCCTTATCTAAGCATGCTGGGAGTTATAGTTCCCCTGCTTCTGTTCAGCAGATCAGATCTCACCCATTGCCTTCCTTATCTAAGCATGCTGGGAGTTATAGTTCCCCTGCTTCTGTGCAGCAGATCAGATCTCACCCATTGCCTTCCTTATCTAAGCATGCTGGGAGTTATAGTTCCCCTGCTTCTGTTCAGCAGATCAGATCTCACCCATTGCCTTCCTTATCTAAGCATGCTGAGAGTTATAGTTCCCCTGCTTCTGTTCAGCAGATCAGATCTTACCCATTGCCTTCCTTATCTAAGCATGCTGAGAGTTATAGTTCCCCTGCTTCTGTTCAGCAGATCAGATCTCACCCATTGCCTTCCTTATCTAAGCATGCTGGGAGTTATAGTTCCCCTGCTTCTGTGTAGCAGATCAGATCTCACCCATTGCCTTCCTTATCTAAGCATGCTGGGAGTTATAGTTCCCCTGCTTCTGTTCAGCAGATCAGATCTCACCCATTGCCTTCCTTATCTAAGCATGCTGAGAGTTATAGTTCCCCTGCTTCTGTGCAGCAGATCAGATCTCACCCATTGCCCTCCTTATCTAAGCATGCTGAGAGTTATAGTTCCCCTGCTTCTGTTCAGCAGATCAGATCTCACCCATTGCCTTCCTTATCTAAGCATGCTGGGAGTTATAGTTCCCCTGCTTCTGTTCAGCAGATCAGATCTCACCCATTGCCTTCCTTATCTAAGCATGCTGAGAGTTATAGTTCCCCTGCTTCTGTGCAGCAGATCAGATCTCACCCATTGCCTTCCTTATCTAAGCATGCTGAGAGTTATAGTTCCCCTGCTTCTGTTCAGCAGATCAGATCTCACCCATTGCCTTCCTTATCTAAGCATGCTGAGAGTTATAGTTCCCCTGCTTCTGTGCAGCAGATCAGATCTCACCCATTGCCTTCCTTATCTAAGCATGCTGAGAGTTATAGTTCCCCTGCTTCTGTTCAGCAGATCAGATCTCACCCATTGCCTTCCTTATCTAAGCATGCTGGGAGTTATAGTTCCCCTGCTTCTGTTCAGCAGATCAGATCTCACCCATTGCCTTCCTTATCTAAGCATGCTGAGAGTTATAGTTCCCCTGCTTCTGTGCAGCAGATCAGATCTCACCCATTGCCTTCCTTATCTAAGCATGCTGAGAGTTATAGTTCCCCTGCTTCTGTGCAGCAGATCAGATCTCACCCACTGCCTTCCTTATCTAAGCATGCTGGGAGTTATAGTTCCCCTGCTTCTGTTCAGCAGATCAGATCTCACCCATTGCCTTCCTTATCTAAGCATGCTGAGAGTTATAGTTCCCCTGCTTCTGTTCATCAGATCAGATCTCACCCATTGCCTTCCTTATCTAAGCATGCTGGGAGTTATAGTTCCCCTGCTTCTGTTCAGCAGATCAGATCTCACCCATTGCCTTCCTTATCTAAGCATGCTGGGAGTTATAGTTCCCCTGCTTCTGTGCAGCAGATCAGATCTCACCCATTGCCTTCCTTATCTAAGCATGCTGGGAGTTATAGTTCCCCTGCTTCTGTTCAGCAGATCAGATCTCACCCATTGCCTTCCTTATCTAAGCATGCTGGGAGTTATAGTTCCCCTGCTTCTGTTCAGCAGATCAGATCTCACCCATTGCCTTCCTTATCTAAGCATGCTGAGAGTTATAGTTCCCCTGCTTCTGTGCAGCAGATCAGATCTCACCCATTGCCTTCCTTATCTAAGCATGCTGGGAGTTATAGTTCCCCTGCTTCTGTGCAGCAGATCAGATCTCACCCATTGCCTTCCTTATCTAAGCATGCTGGGAGTTATAGTTCCCCTGCTTCTGTTCAGCAGATCAGATCTCACCCATTGCCTTCCTTATCTAAGCATGCTGGGAGTTATAGTTCCCCTGCTTCTGTTCAGCAGATCAGATCTCACCCATTGCCTTCCTTATCTAAGCATGCTGGGAGTTATAGTTCCCCTGCTTCTGTGCAGCAGATCAGATCTCACCCACTGCCTTCCTTATCTAAGCATGCTGGGAGTTATAGTTCCCCTGCTTCTGTTCAGCAGATCAGATCTCACCCATTGCCTTCCCTATCTAAGCATGCTGGGAGTTATAGTTCCCCTGCTTCTGTTCAGCAGATCAGATCTCACCCATTGCCTTCCTTATCTAAGCATGCTGGGAGTTATAGTTCCCCTGCTTCTGTTCAGCAGATCAGATCTCACCCATTGCCTTCCTTATCTAAGCATGCTGGGAGTTATAGTTCCCCTGCTTCTGTTCAGCAGATCAGATCTCACCCATTGCCTTCCTTATCTAAGCATGCTGAGAGTTATAGTTCCCCTGCTTCTGTTCAGCAGATCAGATCTCACCCATTGCCTTCCTTATCTAAGCATGCTGGGAGTTATAGTTCCCCTGCTTCTGTGCAGCAGATCAGATCTCACCCATTGCCTTCCTTATCTAAGCATGCTGGGAGTTATAGTTCCCCTGCTTCTGTGCAGCAGATCAGATCTCACCCATTGCCTTCCTTATCTAAGCATGCTGGGAGTTATAGTTCCCCTGCTTCTGTTCAGCAGATCAGATCTCACCCATTGCCTTCCTTATCTAAGCATGCTGGGAGTTATAGTTCCCCTGCTTCTGTGCAGCAGATCAGATCTCACCCATTGCCTTCCTTATCTAAGCATGCTGGGAGTTATAGTTCCCCTGCTTCTGTGCAGCAGATCAGATCTCACCCATTGCCTTCCTTATCTAAGCATGCTGGGAGTTATAGTTCCCCTGCTTCTGTGCAGCAGATCAGATCTCACCCATTGCCTTCCTTATCTAAGCATGCTGGGAGTTATAGTTCCCCTGCTTCTGTTCAGCAGATCAGATCTCACCCACTGACTTCCTTATCTAAGCATGCTGGGAGTTATAGTTCCCCTGCTTCTGTTCAGCAGATCAGATCTCACCCATTGCCTTCCTTATCTAAGCATGCTGAGAGTTATAGTTCCCCTGCTTCTGTTCAGCAGATCAGATCTCACCCACTGCCTTCCTTATCTAAGCATGCTGGGAGTTATAGTTCCCCTGCTTCTGTTCAGCGATCAGATCTCACCCACTGCCTTCCTTATCTAAGCATGCTGGGAGTTATAGTTCCCCTGCTTCTGTTCAGCAGATCAGATCTCACCCACTGCCTTCCTTATCTAAGCATGCTGGGAGTTATAGTTCCCCTGCTTCTGTTCAGCAGATCAGATCTCACCCATTGCCTTCCTTATCTAAGCATGCTGGGAGTTATAGTTCCCCTGCTTCTGTTCAGCAGATCAGATCTCACCCATTGCCTTCCTTATCTAAGCATGCTGGGAGTTATAGTTCCCCTGCTTCTGTTCAGCAGATCAGATCTCACCCATTGCCTTCCTTATCTAAGCATGCTGAGAGTTATAGTTCCCCTGCTTCTGTTCAGCAGATCAGATCTCACCCATTGCCTTCCTTATCTAAGCATGCTGGGAGTTATAGTTCCCCTGCTTCTGTTCAGCAGATCAGATCTCACCCATTGCCTTCCTTATCTAAGCATGCTGGGAGTTATAGTTCCCCTGCTTCTGTTCAGCAGATCAGATCTCACCCATTGCCTTCCTTATCTAAGCATGCTGGGAGTTATAGTTCCCCTGCTTCTGTGCAGCAGATCAGATCTCACCCATTGCCTTCCTTATCTAAGCATGCTGGGAGTTATAGTTCCCCTGCTTCTGTGCAGCAGATCAGATCTCACCCATTGCCTTCCTTATCTAAGCATGCTGGGAGTTATAGTTCCCCTGCTTCTGTTCAGCAGATCAGATCTCACCCATTGCCTTCCTTATCTAAGCATGCTGAGAGTTATAGTTCCCCTGCTTCTGTTCAGCAGATCAGATCTCACCCATTGCCTTCCTTATCTAAGCATGCTGGGAGTTATAGTTCCCCTGCTTCTGTTCAGCAGATCAGATCTCACCCATTGCCTTCCTTATCTAAGCATGCTGGGAGTTATAGTTCCCCTGCTTCTGTTCAGCAGATCAGATCTCACCCATTGCCTTCCTTATCTAAGCATGCTGGGAGTTATAGTTCCCCTGCTTCTGTTCAGCAGACCAGATCTCACCCATTGCCTTCCTTATCTAAGCATGCTGGGAGTTATAGTTCCCCTGCTTCTGTTCAGCAGATCAGATCTCACCCATTGCCTTCCTTATCTAAGCATGCTGGGAGTTATAGTTCCCCTGCTTCTGTTCAGCAGATCAGATCTCACCCATTGCCTTCCTTATCTAAGCATGCTGAGAGTTATAGTTCCCCTGCTTCTGTTCAGCAGATCAGATCTCACCCATTGCCTTCCTTATCTAAGCATGCTGGGAGTTATAGTTCCCCTGCTTCTGTGCAGCAGATCAGATCTCACCCATTGCCTTCCTTATCTAAGCATGCTGGGAGTTATAGTTCCCCTGCTTCTGTTCAGCAGATCAGATCTCACCCATTGCCTTCCTTATCTAAGCATGCTGGGAGTTATAGTTCCCCTGCTTCTGTGCAGCAGATCAGATCTCACCCATTGCCTTCCTTATCTAAGCATGCTGGGAGTTATAGTTCCCCTGCTTCTGTTCAGCAGATCAGATCTCACCCATTGCCTTCCTTATCTAAGCATGCTGGGAGTTATAGTTCCCCTGCTTCTGTTCAGCAGATCAGATCTCACCCATTGCCTTCCTTATCTAAGCATGCTGAGAGTTATAGTTCCCCTGCTTCTGTTCAGCAGATCAGATCTCACCCATTGCCTTCCTTATCTAAGCATGCTGAGAGTTATAGTTCCCCTGCTTCTGTTCAGCAGATCAGATCTCACCCATTGCCTTCCTTATCTAAGCATGCTGGGAGTTATAGTTCCCCTGCTTCTGTTCAGCAGATCAGATCTCACCCATTGCCTTCCTTATCTAAGCATGCTGGGAGTTATAGTTCCCCTGCTTCTGTTCAGCAGATCAGATCTCACCCATTGCCTTCCTTATCTAAGCATGCTGGGAGTTATAGTTCCCCTGCTTCTGTTCAGCAGATCAGATCTCACCCATTGCCTTCCTTATCTAAGCATGCTGAGAGTTATAGTTCCCCTGCTTCTGTGCAGCAGATCAGATCTCACCCATTGCCTTCCTTATCTAAGCATGCTGGGAGTTATAGTTCCCCTGCTTCTGTGCAGCAGATCAGATCTCACCCATTGCCTTCCTTATCTAAGCATGCTGGGAGTTATAGTTCCCCTGCTTCTGTTCAGCAGATCAGATCTCACCCATTGCCTTCCTTATCTAAGCATGCTGGGAGTTATAGTTCCCCTGCTTCTGTGCAGCAGATCAGATCTCACCCATTGCCTTCCTTATCTAAGCATGTTGGGAGTTATAGTTCCCCTGCTTCTGTTCAGCAGATCAGATCTCACCCATTGCCTTCCTTATCTAAGCATGCTGGGAGTTATAGTTCCCCTGCTTCTGTTCAGCAGATCAGATCTCACCCATTGCCTTCCTTATCTAAGCATGCTGGGAGTTATAGTTCCCCTGCTTCTGTGCAGCAGATCAGATCTCACCCATTGCCTTCCTTATCTAAGCATGCTGGGAGTTATAGTTCCCCTGCTTCTGTTCAGCAGATCAGATCTCACCCATTGCCTTCCTTATCTAAGCATGCTGGGAGTTATAGTTCCCCTGCTTCTGTTCAGCAGATCAGATCTCACCCATTGCCTTCCTTATCTAAGCATGCTGGGAGTTATAGTTCCCCTGCTTCTGTTCAGCAGATCAGATCTCACCCATTGCCTTCCTTATCTAAGCATGCTGAGAGTTATAGTTCCCCTGCTTCTGTTCAGCAGATCAGATCTCACCCACTGCCTTCCTTATCTAAGCATGCTGGGAGTTATAGTTCCCCTGCTTCTGTGCAGCAGATCAGATCTCACCCATTGCCTTCCTTATCTAAGCATGCTGGGAGTTATAGTTCCCCTGCTTCTGTTCAGTAGATCAGATCTCACCCACTGCCTTCCTTATCTAAGCATGCTGAGAGTTATAGTTCCCCTGCTTCTGTTCAGCAGATCAGATCTCACCCACTGCCTTCCTTATCTAAGCATGCTGGGAGTTATAGTTCCCCTGCTTCTGTGCAGCAGATCAGATCTCACCCATTGCCTTCCTTATCTAAGCATGCTGGGAGTTATAGTTCCCCTGCTTCTGTTCAGCAGATCAGATCTCACCCATTGCCTTCCTTATCTAAGCATGCTGGGAGTTATAGTTCCCCTGCTTCTGTTCAGCAGATCAGATCTCACCCATTGCCTTCCTTATCTAAGCATGCTGGGAGTTATAGTTCCCCTGCTTCTGTTCAGCAGATCAGATCTCACCCATTGCCTTCCTTATCTAAGCATGCTGAGAGTTATAGTTCCCCTGCTTCTGTTCAGCAGATCAGATCTCACCCATTGCCTTCCTTATCTAAGCATGCTGAGAGTTATAGTTCCCCTGCTTCTGTTCAGCAGATCAGATCTCACCCATTGCCTTCCTTATCTAAGCATGCTGGGAGTTATAGTTCCCCTGCTTCTGTTCAGCAGATCAGATCTCACCCATTGCCTTCCTTATCTAAGCATGCTGGGAGTTATAGTTCCCCTGCTTCTGTTCAGCAGATCAGATCTCACCCATTGCCTTCCTTATCTAAGCATGCTGGGAGTTATAGTTCCCCTGCTTCTGTTCAGCAGATCAGATCTCACCCATTGCCTTCCTTATCTAAGCATGCTGAGAGTTATAGTTCCCCTGCTTCTGTGCAGCAGATCAGATCTCACCCATTGCCTTCCTTATCTAAGCATGCTGGGAGTTATAGTTCCCCTGCTTCTGTGCAGCAGATCAGATCTCACCCATTGCCTTCCTTATCTAAGCATGCTGGGAGTTATAGTTCCCCTGCTTCTGTGCAGCAGATCAGATCTCACCCATTGCCTTCCTTATCTAAGCATGCTGGGAGTTATAGTTCCCCTGCTTCTGTTCAGCAGATCAGATCTCACCCATTGCCTTCCTTATCTAAGCATGCTGGGAGTTATAGTTCCCCTGCTTCTGTTCAGTAGATCAGATCTCACCCATTGCCTTCCTTATCTAAGCATGCTGAGAGTTATAGTTCCCCTGCTTCTGTTCAGCAGATCAGATCTCACCCATTGCCTTCCTTATCTAAGCATGCTGGGAGTTATAGTTCCCCTGCTTCTGTGCAGCAGATCAGATCTCACCCATTGCCTTCCTTATCTAAGCATGCTGGGAGTTATAGTTCCCCTGCTTCTGTTCAGCAGATCAGATCTCACCCATTGCCTTCCTTATCTAAGCATGCTGGGAGTTATAGTTCCCCTGCTTCTGTTCAGCAGATCAGATCTCACCCATTGCCTTCCTTATCTAAGCATGCTGGGAGTTATAGTTCCCCTGCTTCTGTTCAGCAGATCAGATCTCACCCATTGCCTTCCTTATCTAAGCATGCTGGGAGTTATAGTTCCCCTGCTTCTGTGCAGCAGATCAGATCTCACCCATTGCCTTCCTTATCTAAGCATGCTGAGAGTTATAGTTCCCCTGCTTCTGTTCAGCAGATCAGATCTCACCCATTGCCTTCCTTATCTAAGCATGCTGAGAGTTATAGTTCCCCTGCTTCTGTTCAGCAGACCAGATCTCACCCATTGCCTTCCTTATCTAAGCATGCTGGGAGTTATAGTTCCCCTGCTTCTGTTCAGTAGATCAGATCTCACCCACTGCCTTCCTTATCTAAGCATGCTGGGAGTTATAGTTCCCCTGCTTCTGTTCAGCAGATCAGATCTCACCCATTGCCTTCCTTATCTAAGCATGCTGGGAGTTATAGTTCCCCTGCTTCTGTTCAGCAGATCAGATCTCACCCATTGCCTTCCTTATCTAAGCATGCTGAGAGTTATAGTTCCCCTGCTTCTGTGCAGCAGATCAGATCTCACCCATTGCCTTCCTTATCTAAGCATGCTGGGAGTTATAGTTCCCCTGCTTCTGTTCAGTAGATCAGATCTCACCCACTGCCTTCCTTATCTAAGCATGCTGAGAGTTATAGTTCCCCTGCTTCTGTTCAGCAGATCAGATCTCACCCACTGCCTTCCTTATCTAAGCATGCTGGGAGTTATAGTTCCCCTGCTTCTGTGCAGCAGATCAGATCTCACCCATTGCCTTCCTTATCTAAGCATGCTGGGAGTTATAGTTCCCCTGCTTCTGTTCAGCAGATCAGATCTCACCCATTGCCTTCCTTATCTAAGCATGCTGGGAGTTATAGTTCCCCTGCTTCTGTTCAGCAGATCAGATCTCACCCATTGCCTTCCTTATCTAAGCATGCTGGGAGTTATAGTTCCCCTGCTTCTGTTCAGCAGATCAGATCTCACCCATTGCCTTCCCTATCTAAGCATGCTGGGAGTTATAGTTCCCCTGCTTCTGTTCAGCAGACCAGATCTCACCCATTGCCTTCCTTATCTAAGCATGCTGGGAGTTATAGTTCCCCTGCTTCTGTTCAGCAGATCAGATCTCACCCATTGCCTTCCTTATCTAAGCATGCTGGGAGTTATAGTTCCCCTGCTTCTGTGCAGCAGATCAGATCTCACCCACTGCCTTCCTTATCTAAGCATGCTGAGAGTTATAGTTCCCCTGATTCTGTTCAGCAGATCAGATCTCACCCACTGCCTTCCTTATCTAAGCATGCTGGGAGTTATAGTTCCCCTGCTTCTGTTCAGCAGATCAGATCTCACCCATTGCCTTCCTTATCTAAGCATGCTGAGAGTTATAGTTCCCCTGCTTCTGTGTAGCAGATCAGATCTCACCCACTGACTTCCTTATCTAAGCATGCTGGGAGTTATAGTTCCCCTGCTTCTGTTCAGCAGATCAGATCTCACCCATTGCCTTCCTTATCTAAGCATGCTGAGAGTTATAGTTCCCCTGCTTCTGTGTAGCAGATCAGATCTCACCCATTGCCTTCCTTATCTAAGCATGCTGAGAGTTATAGTTCCCCTGCTTCTGTGCAGCAGATCAGATCTCACCCATTGCCTTCCTTATCTAAGCATGCTGGGAGTTATAGTTCCCCTGCTTCTGTGTAGCAGATCAGATCTCACCCACTGACTTCCTTATCTAAGCATGCTGGGAGTTATAGTTCCCCTGCTTCTGTTCAGCAGATCAGATCTCACCCATTGCCTTCCTTATCTAAGCATGCTGAGAGTTATAGTTCCCCTGCTTCTGTGTAGCAGATCAGATCTCACCCACTGACTTCCTTATCTAAGCATGCTGGGAGTTATAGTTCCCCTGCTTCTGTGCAGCAGATCAGATCTCACCCATTGCCTTCCTTATCTAAGCATGCTGAGAGTTATAGTTCCCCTGCTTCTGTGCAGCAGATCAGATCTCACCCATTGCCTTCCTTATCTAAGCATGCTGGGAGTTATAGTTCCCCTGCTTCTGTTCAGCAGACCAGATCTCACCCATTGCCTTCCTTATCTAAGCATGCTGAGAGTTATAGTTCCCCTGCTTCTGTGCAGCAGATCAGATCTCACCCATTGCCTTCCTTATCTAAGCATGCTGAGAGTTATAGTTCCCCTGCTTCTGTGCAGCAGATCAGATCTCACCCATTGCCTTCCTTATCTAAGCATGCTGGGAGTTATAGTTCCCCTGCTTCTGTTCAGCAGACCAGATCTCACCCATTGCCTTCCTTATCTAAGCATGCTGAGAGTTATAGTTCCCCTGCTTCTGTTCAGCAGATCAGATCTCACCCACTGACTTCCTTATCTAAGCATGCTGAGAGTTATAGTTCCCCTGCTTCTGTGCAGCAGATCAGATCTCACCCATTGCCTTCCTTATCTAAGCATGCTGGGAGTTATAGTTCCCCTGCTTCTGTTCAGCAGATCAGATCTCACCCATTGCCTTCCTTATCTAAGCATGCTGGGAGTTATAGTTCCCCTGCTTCTGTTCAGCAGATCAGATCTCACCCACTGCCTTCCTTATCTAAGCATGCTGAGAGTTATAGTTCCCCTGCTTCTGTTCAGCAGATCAGATCTCACCCATTGCCTTCCTTATCTAAGCATGCTGAGAGTTATAGTTCCCCTGATTCTGTTCAGCAGATCAGATCTCACCCACTGCCTTCCTTATCTAAGCATGCTGGGAGTTATAGTTCCCCTGCTTCTGTTCAGCAGACCAGATCTCACCCATTGCCTTCCTTATCTAAGCATGCTGAGAGTTATAGTTCCCCTGCTTCTGTTCAGCAGATCAGATCTCACCCATTGCCTTCCTTATCTAAGCATGCTGGGAGTTATAGTTCCCCTGCTTCTGTTCAGCAGATCAGATCTCACCCACTGACTTCCTTATCTAAGCATGCTGGGAGTTATAGTTCCCCTGCTTCTGTTCAGCAGACCAGATCTCACCCATTGCCTTCCTTATCTAAGCATGCTGAGAGTTATAGTTCCCCTGCTTCTGTGTAGCAGATCAGATCTCACCCACTGACTTCCTTATCTAAGCATGCTGGGAGTTATAGTTCCCCTGCTTCTGTTCAGCAGACCAGATCTCACCCATTGCCTTCCTTATCTAAGCATGCTGAGAGTTATAGTTCCCCTGCTTCTGTTCAGCAGATCAGATCTCACCCATTGCCTTCCTTATCTAAGCATGCTGGGAGTTATAGTTCCCCTGCTTCTGTTCAGCAGATCAGATCTCACCCATTGCCTTCCTTATCTAAGCATGCTGAGAGTTATAGTTCCCCTGCTTCTGTGTAGCAGATCAGATCTCACCCATTGCCTTCCTTATCTAAGCATGCTGGGAGTTATAGTTCCCCTGCTTCTGTTCAGCAGATCAGATCTCACCCATTGCCTTCCTTATCTAAGCATGCTGGGAGTTATAGTTCCCCTGCTTCTGTTCAGCAGATCAGATCTCACCCATTGCCTTCCTTATCTAAGCATGCTGGGAGTTATAGTTCCCCTGCTTCTGTGCAGCAGATCAGATCTCACCCATTGCCTTCCTTATCTAAGCATGCTGGGAGTTATAGTTCCCCTGCTTCTGTTCAGCAGATCAGATCTCACCCATTGCCTTCCTTATCTAAGCATGCTGGGAGTTATAGTTCCCCTGCTTCTGTTCAGCAGATCAGATCTCACCCATTGCCTTCCTTATCTAAGCATGCTGAGAGTTATAGTTCCCCTGCTTCTGTTCAGCAGATCAGATCTCACCCACTGCCTTCCTTATCTAAGCATGCTGGGAGTTATAGTTCCCCTGCTTCTGTTCAGCAGATCAGATCTCACCCATTGCCTTCCTTATCTAAGCATGCTGGGAGTTATAGTTCCCCTGCTTCTGTTCAGCAGATCAGATCTCACCCATTGCCTTCCTTATCTAAGCATGCTGAGAGTTATAGTTCCCCTGCTTCTGTGCAGCAGATCAGATCTCACCCATTGCCTTCCTTATCTAAGCATGCTGGGAGTTATAGTTCCCCTGCTTCTGTTCAGTAGATCAGATCTCACCCACTGCCTTCCTTATCTAAGCATGCTGAGAGTTATAGTTCCCCTGCTTCTGTTCAGCAGATCAGATCTCACCCACTGCCTTCCTTATCTAAGCATGCTGGGAGTTATAGTTCCCCTGCTTCTGTGCAGCAGATCAGATCTCACCCATTGCCTTCCTTATCTAAGCATGCTGGGAGTTATAGTTCCCCTGCTTCTGTTCAGCAGATCAGATCTCACCCATTGCCTTCCTTATCTAAGCATGCTGGGAGTTATAGTTCCCCTGCTTCTGTTCAGCAGATCAGATCTCACCCATTGCCTTCCTTATCTAAGCATGCTGGGAGTTATAGTTCCCCTGCTTCTGTTCAGCAGATCAGATCTCACCCATTGCCTTCCCTATCTAAGCATGCTGGGAGTTATAGTTCCCCTGCTTCTGTTCAGCAGACCAGATCTCACCCATTGCCTTCCTTATCTAAGCATGCTGGGAGTTATAGTTCCCCTGCTTCTGTTCAGCAGATCAGATCTCACCCATTGCCTTCCTTATCTAAGCATGCTGGGAGTTATAGTTCCCCTGCTTCTGTGCAGCAGATCAGATCTCACCCACTGCCTTCCTTATCTAAGCATGCTGAGAGTTATAGTTCCCCTGATTCTGTTCAGCAGATCAGATCTCACCCACTGCCTTCCTTATCTAAGCATGCTGGGAGTTATAGTTCCCCTGCTTCTGTTCAGCAGATCAGATCTCACCCATTGCCTTCCTTATCTAAGCATGCTGAGAGTTATAGTTCCCCTGCTTCTGTGTAGCAGATCAGATCTCACCCACTGACTTCCTTATCTAAGCATGCTGGGAGTTATAGTTCCCCTGCTTCTGTTCAGCAGATCAGATCTCACCCATTGCCTTCCTTATCTAAGCATGCTGAGAGTTATAGTTCCCCTGCTTCTGTGTAGCAGATCAGATCTCACCCATTGCCTTCCTTATCTAAGCATGCTGAGAGTTATAGTTCCCCTGCTTCTGTGCAGCAGATCAGATCTCACCCATTGCCTTCCTTATCTAAGCATGCTGGGAGTTATAGTTCCCCTGCTTCTGTGTAGCAGATCAGATCTCACCCACTGACTTCCTTATCTAAGCATGCTGGGAGTTATAGTTCCCCTGCTTCTGTTCAGCAGATCAGATCTCACCCATTGCCTTCCTTATCTAAGCATGCTGAGAGTTATAGTTCCCCTGCTTCTGTGTAGCAGATCAGATCTCACCCACTGACTTCCTTATCTAAGCATGCTGGGAGTTATAGTTCCCCTGCTTCTGTGCAGCAGATCAGATCTCACCCATTGCCTTCCTTATCTAAGCATGCTGAGAGTTATAGTTCCCCTGCTTCTGTGCAGCAGATCAGATCTCACCCATTGCCTTCCTTATCTAAGCATGCTGGGAGTTATAGTTCCCCTGCTTCTGTTCAGCAGACCAGATCTCACCCATTGCCTTCCTTATCTAAGCATGCTGAGAGTTATAGTTCCCCTGCTTCTGTGCAGCAGATCAGATCTCACCCATTGCCTTCCTTATCTAAGCATGCTGAGAGTTATAGTTCCCCTGCTTCTGTGCAGCAGATCAGATCTCACCCATTGCCTTCCTTATCTAAGCATGCTGGGAGTTATAGTTCCCCTGCTTCTGTTCAGCAGACCAGATCTCACCCATTGCCTTCCTTATCTAAGCATGCTGAGAGTTATAGTTCCCCTGCTTCTGTTCAGCAGATCAGATCTCACCCACTGACTTCCTTATCTAAGCATGCTGAGAGTTATAGTTCCCCTGCTTCTGTGCAGCAGATCAGATCTCACCCATTGCCTTCCTTATCTAAGCATGCTGGGAGTTATAGTTCCCCTGCTTCTGTTCAGCAGATCAGATCTCACCCATTGCCTTCCTTATCTAAGCATGCTGGGAGTTATAGTTCCCCTGCTTCTGTTCAGCAGATCAGATCTCACCCACTGCCTTCCTTATCTAAGCATGCTGAGAGTTATAGTTCCCCTGCTTCTGTTCAGCAGATCAGATCTCACCCATTGCCTTCCTTATCTAAGCATGCTGAGAGTTATAGTTCCCCTGATTCTGTTCAGCAGATCAGATCTCACCCACTGCCTTCCTTATCTAAGCATGCTGGGAGTTATAGTTCCCCTGCTTCTGTTCAGCAGACCAGATCTCACCCATTGCCTTCCTTATCTAAGCATGCTGAGAGTTATAGTTCCCCTGCTTCTGTTCAGCAGATCAGATCTCACCCATTGCCTTCCTTATCTAAGCATGCTGGGAGTTATAGTTCCCCTGCTTCTGTTCAGCAGATCAGATCTCACCCACTGACTTCCTTATCTAAGCATGCTGGGAGTTATAGTTCCCCTGCTTCTGTTCAGCAGACCAGATCTCACCCATTGCCTTCCTTATCTAAGCATGCTGAGAGTTATAGTTCCCCTGCTTCTGTGTAGCAGATCAGATCTCACCCACTGACTTCCTTATCTAAGCATGCTGGGAGTTATAGTTCCCCTGCTTCTGTTCAGCAGACCAGATCTCACCCATTGCCTTCCTTATCTAAGCATGCTGAGAGTTATAGTTCCCCTGCTTCTGTTCAGCAGATCAGATCTCACCCATTGCCTTCCTTATCTAAGCATGCTGGGAGTTATAGTTCCCCTGCTTCTGTTCAGCAGATCAGATCTCACCCATTGCCTTCCTTATCTAAGCATGCTGGGAGTTATAGTTCCCCTGCTTCTGTGCAGCAGATCAGATCTCACCCACTGCCTTCCTTATCTAAGCATGCTGAGAGTTATAGTTCCCCTGATTCTGTTCAGCAGATCAGATCTCACCCATTGCCTTCCTTATCTAAGCATGCTGGGAGTTATAGTTCCCCTGCTTCTGTTCAGCAGATCAGATCTCACCCATTGCCTTCCTTATCTAAGCATGCTGAGAGTTATAGTTCCCCTGCTTCTGTTCAGCAGATCAGATCTCACCCATTGCCTTCCTTATCTAAGCATGCTGGGAGTTATAGTTCCCCTGCTTCTGTGCAGCAGATCAGATCTCACCCACTGCCTTCCTTATCTAAGCATGCTGAGAGTTATAGTTCCCCTGATTCTGTTCAGCAGATCAGATCTCACCCATTGCCTTCCTTATCTAAGCATGCTGGGAGTTATAGTTCCCCTGCTTCTGTTCAGCAGATCAGATCTCACCCATTGCCTTCCTTATCTAAGCATGCTGGGAGTTATAGTTCCCCTGCTTCTGTTCAGCAGATCAGATCTCACCCATTGCCTTCCTTATCTAAGCATGCTGGGAGTTATAGTTCCCCTGCTTCTGTTCAGCAGATCAGATCTCACCCATTGCCTTCCTTATCTAAGCATGCTGGGAGTTATAGTTCCCCTGCTTCTGTGCAGCAGATCAGATCTCACCCATTGCCTTCCTTATCTAAGCATGCTGGGAGTTATAGTTCCCCTGATTCTGTTCAGCAGATCAGATCTCACCCATTGCCTTCCTTATCTAAGCATGCTGGGAGTTATAGTTCCCCTGCTTCTGTTCAGCAGATCAGATCTCACCCATTGCCTTCCTTATCTAAGCATGCTGGGAGTTATAGTTCCCCTGCTTCTGTTCAGCAGATCAGATCTCACCCATTGCCTTCCTTATCTAAGCATGCTGGGAGTTATAGTTCCCCTGCTTCTGTTCAGCAGACCAGATCTCACCCATTGCCTTCCTTATCTAAGCATGCTGAGAGTTATAGTTCCCCTGCTTCTGTTCAGCAGATCAGATCTCACCCATTGCCTTCCTTATCTAAGCATGCTGGGAGTTATAGTTCCCCTGCTTCTGTTCAGCAGATCAGATCTCACCCATTGCCTTCCTTATCTAAGCATGCTGAGAGTTATAGTTCCCCTGCTTCTGTTCAGCAGATCAGATCTCACCCATTGCCTTCCTTATCTAAGCATGCTGGGAGTTATAGTTCCCCTGCTTCTGTTCAGCAGATCAGATCTCACCCATTGCCTTCCTTATCTAAGCATGCTGGGAGTTATAGTTCCCCTGCTTCTGTTCAGCAGACCAGATCTCACCCATTGCCTTCCTTATCTAAGCATGCTGGGAGTTATAGTTCCCCTGCTTCTGTTCAGCAGACCAGATCTCACCCATTGCCTTCCTTATCTAAGCATGCTGGGAGTTATAGTTCCCCTGCTTCTGTTCAGCAGATCAGATCTCACCCATTGCCTTCCTTATCTAAGCATGCTGGGAGTTATAGTTCCCCTGCTTCTGTGCAGCAGATCAGATCTCACCCACTGCCTTCCTTATCTAAGCATGCTGAGAGTTATAGTTCCCCTGATTCTGTTCAGCAGATCAGATCTCACCCACTGCCTTCCTTATCTAAGCATGCTGGGAGTTATAGTTCCCCTGCTTCTGTTCAGCAGATCAGATCTCACCCATTGCCTTCCTTATCTAAGCATGCTGAGAGTTATAGTTCCCCTGCTTCTGTTCAGCAGATCAGATCTCACCCATTGCCTTCCTTATCTAAGCATGCTGGGAGTTATAGTTCCCCTGCTTCTGTGCAGCAGATCAGATCTCACCCACTGCCTTCCTTATCTAAGCATGCTGAGAGTTATAGTTCCCCTGATTCTGTTCAGCAGATCAGATCTCACCCATTGCCTTCCTTATCTAAGCATGCTGGGAGTTATAGTTCCCCTGCTTCTGTTCAGCAGATCAGATCTCACCCACTGACTTCCTTATCTAAGCATGCTGAGAGTTATAGTTCCCCTGCTTCTGTTCAGCAGATCAGATCTCACCCATTGCCTTCCTTATCTAAGCATGCTGAGAGTTATAGTTCCCCTGCTTCTGTGTAGCAGATCAGATCTCACCCATTGCCTTCCTTATCTAAGCATGCTGAGAGTTATAGTTCCCCTGCTTCTGTTCAGCAGATCAGATCTCACCCATTGCCTTCCTTATCTAAGCATGCTGGGAGTTATAGTTCCCCTGCTTCTGTTCAGCAGATCAGATCTCACCCATTGCCTTCCTTATCTAAGCATGCTGAGAGTTATAGTTCCCCTGATTCTGTTCAGCAGATCAGATCTCACCCACTGCCTTCCTTATCTAAGCATGCTGGGAGTTATAGTTCCCCTGCTTCTGTGTAGCAGATCAGATCTCACCCACTGCCTTCCTTATCTAAGCATGCTGGGAGTTATAGTTCCCCTGCTTCTGTTCAGCAGATCAGATCTCACCCATTGCCTTCCTTATCTAAGCATGCTGAGAGTTATAGTTCCCCTGCTTCTGTGTAGCAGATCAGATCTCACCCATTGCCTTCCTTATCTAAGCATGCTGAGAGTTATAGTTCCCCTGCTTCTGTTCAGCAGATCAGATCTCACCCATTGCCTTCCTTATCTAAGCATGCTGGGAGTTATAGTTCCCCTGCTTCTGTTCAGCAGATCAGATCTCACCCATTGCCTTCCTTATCTAAGCATGCTGGGAGTTATAGTTCCCCTGATTCTGTTCAGCAGATCAGATCTCACCCACTGCCTTCCTTATCTAAGCATGCTGGGAGTTATAGTTCCCCTGCTTCTGTTCAGCAGACCAGATCTCACCCATTGCCTTCCTTATCTAAGCATGCTGAGAGTTATAGTTCCCCTGCTTCTGTTCAGCAGATCAGATCTCACCCATTGCCTTCCTTATCTAAGCATGCTGGGAGTTATAGTTCCCCTGCTTCTGTTCAGCAGATCAGATCTCACCCATTGCCTTCCTTATCTAAGCATGCTGGGAGTTATAGTTCCCCTGCTTCTGTGCAGCAGATCAGATCTCACCCACTGCCTTCCTTATCTAAGCATGCTGAGAGTTATAGTTCCCCTGATTCTGTTCAGCAGATCAGATCTCACCCACTGCCTTCCTTATCTAAGCATGCTGGGAGTTATAGTTCCCCTGCTTCTGTTCAGCAGATCAGATCTCACCCATTGCCTTCCTTATCTAAGCATGCTGAGAGTTATAGTTCCCCTGCTTCTGTTCAGCAGATCAGATCTCACCCATTGCCTTCCTTATCTAAGCATGCTGAGAGTTATAGTTCCCCTGCTTCTGTTCAGCAGATCAGATCTCACCCATTGCCTTCCTTATCTAAGCATGCTGGGAGTTATAGTTCCCCTGCTTCTGTTCAGCAGATCAGATCTCACCCATTGCCTTCCTTATCTAAGCATGCTGGGAGTTATAGTTCCCCTGCTTCTGTGTAGCAGATCAGATCTCACCCATTGCCTTCCTTATCTAAGCATGCTGAGAGTTATAGTTCCCCTGCTTCTGTTCAGCAGATCAGATCTCACCCATTGCCTTCCTTATCTAAGCATGCTGAGAGTTATAGTTCCCCTGCTTCTGTTCAGCAGATCAGATCTCACCCATTGCCTTCCTTATCTAAGCATGCTGGGAGTTATAGTTCCCCTGCTTCTGTGCAGCAGATCAGATCTCACCCATTGCCTTCCTTATCTAAGCATGCTGGGAGTTATAGTTCCCCTGCTTCTGTTCAGCAGATCAGATCTCACCCATTGCCTTCCTTATCTAAGCATGCTGGGAGTTATAGTTCCCCTGCTTCTGTTCAGCAGATCAGATCTCACCCATTGCCTTCCTTATCTAAGCATGCTGGGAGTTATAGTTCCCCTGCTTCTGTGCAGCAGATCAGATCTCACCCATTGCCTTCCTTATCTAAGCATGCTGAGAGTTATAGTTCCCCTGCTTCTGTGTAGCAGATCAGATCTCACCCACTGACTTCCTTATCTAAGCATGCTGGGAGTTATAGTTCCCCTGCTTCTGTGCAGCAGATCAGATCTCACCCATTGCCTTCCTTATCTAAGCATGCTGGGAGTTATAGTTCCCCTGCTTCTGTTCAGCAGATCAGATCTCACCCACTGACTTCCTTATCTAAGCATGCTGAGAGTTATAGTTCCCCTGCTTCTGTGCAGCAGATCAGATCTCACCCACTGACTTCCTTATCTAAGCATGCTGGGAGTTATAGTTCCCCTGCTTCTGTTCAGCAGATCAGATCTCACCCATTGCCTTCCTTATCTAAGCATGCTGAGAGTTATAGTTCCCCTGCTTCTGTTCAGCAGATCAGATCTCACCCACTGACTTCCTTATCTAAGCATGCTGGGAGTTATAGTTCCCCTGCTTCTGTTCAGCAGATCAGATCTCACCCACTGCCTTCCTTATCTAAGCATGCTGAGAGTTATAGTTCCCCTGCTTCTGTGCAGCAGATCAGATCTCACCCATTGCCTTCCTTATCTAAGCATGCTGAGAGTTATAGTTCCCCTGCTTCTGTTCAGCAGACCAGATCTCACCCATTGCCTTCCTTATCTAAGCATGCTGGGAGTTATAGTTCCCCTGCTTCTGTTCAGCAGATCAGATCTCACCCATTGCCTTCCTTATCTAAGCATGCTGAGAGTTATAGTTCCCCTGCTTCTGTTCAGCAGATCAGATCTCACCCATTGCCTTCCCTATCTAAGCATGCTGGGAGTTATAGTTCCCCTGCTTATGTTCAGCAGATCAGATCTCACCCATTGCCTTCCTTATCTAAGCATGCTGGGAGTTATAGTTCCCCTGCTTCTGTGCAGCAGATCAGATCTCACCCATTGCCTTCCTTATCTAAGCATGCTGGGAGTTATAGTTCCCCTGCTTCTGTGCAGCAGATCAGATCTCACCCATTGCCTTCCTTATCTAAGCATGCTGGGAGTTATAGTTCCCCTGCTTCTGTTCAGCAGATCAGATCTCACCCATTGCCTTCCTTATCTAAGCATGCTGAGAGTTATAGTTCCCCTGCTTCTGTGCAGCAGATCAGATCTCACCCATTGCCTTCCTTATCTAAGCATGCTGGGAGTTATAGTTCCCCTGCTTCTGTGCAGCAGATCAGATCTCACCCACTGCCTTCCTTATCTAAGCATGCTGGGAGTTATAGTTCCCCTGCTTCTGTTCAGCAGATCAGATCTCACCCACTGCCTTCCTTATCTAAGCATGCTGGGAGTTATAGTTCCCCTGCTTCTGTTCAGCAGATCAGATCTCACCCATTGCCTTCCTTATCTAAGCATGCTGGGAGTTATAGTTCCCCTGCTTCTGTTCAGCAGATCAGATCTCACCCACTGCCTTCCTTATCTAAGCATGCTGAGAGTTATAGTTCCCCTGCTTCTGTGCAGCAGATCAGATCTCACCCATTGCCTTCCTTATCTAAGCATGCTGAGAGTTATAGTTCCCCTGCTTCTGTGTAGCAGATCAGATCTCACCCATTGCCTTCCTTATCTAAGCATGCTGGGAGTTATAGTTCCCCTGCTTCTGTTCAGCAGATCAGATCTCACCCATTGCCTTCCTTATCTAAGCATGCTGAGAGTTATAGTTCCCCTGCTTCTGTGTAGCAGATCAGATCTCACCCATTGCCTTCCTTATCTAAGCATGCTGGGAGTTATAGTTCCCCTGCTTCTGTTCAGCAGATCAGATCTCACCCACTGCCTTCCTTATCTAAGCATGCTGGGAGTTATAGTTCCCCTGCTTCTGTTCAGCAGATCAGATCTCACCCATTGCCTTCCTTATCTAAGCATGCTGAGAGTTATAGTTCCCCTGCTTCTGTGCAGCAGATCAGATCTCACCCACTGTCTTCCTTATCTAAGCATGCTGAGAGTTATAGTTCCCCTGCTTCTGTTCAGCAGATCAGATCTCACCCATTGCCTTCCTTATCTAAGCATGCTGAGAGTTATAGTTCCCCTGCTTCTGTTCAGCAGACCAGATCTCACCCATTGCCTTCCTTATCTAAGCATGCTGGGAGTTATAGTTCCCCTGCTTCTGTTCAGCAGACCAGATCTCACCCATTGCCTTCCTTATCTAAGCATGCTGGGAGTTATAGTTCCCCTGCTTCTGTTCAGCAGATCAGATCTCACCCATTGCCTTCCTTATCTAAGCATGCTGGGAGTTATAGTTCCCCTGCTTCTGTTCAGCAGACCAGATCTCACCCATTGCCTTCCTTATCTAAGCATGCTGGGAGTTATAGTTCCCCTGCTTCTGTTCAGCAGATCAGATCTCACCCATTGCCTTCCTTATCTAAGCATGCTGGGAGTTATAGTTCCCCTGCTTCTGTTCAGCAGATCAGATCTCACCCATTGCCTTCCTTATCTAAGCATGCTGGGAGTTATAGTTCCCCTGCTTCTGTGCAGCAGATCAGATCTCACCCATTGCCTTCCTTATCTAAGCATGCTGAGAGTTATAGTTCCCCTGCTTCTGTGTAGCAGATCAGATCTCACCCATTGCCTTCCTTATCTAAGCATGCTGAGAGTTATAGTTCCCCTGCTTCTGTTCAGCAGATCAGATCTCACCCATTGCCTTCCTTATCTAAGCATGCTGGGAGTTATAGTTCCCCTGCTTCTGTGCAGCAGATCAGATCTCACCCATTGCCTTCCTTATCTAAGCATGCTGGGAGTTATAGTTCCCCTGCTTCTGTTCAGCAGATCAGATCTCACCCATTGCCTTCCTTATCTAAGCATGCTGGGAGTTATAGTTCCCCTGCTTCTGTGCAGCAGATCAGATCTCACCCATTGCCTTCCTTATCTAAGCATGCTGGGAGTTATAGTTCCCCTGCTTCTGTGCAGCAGATCAGATCTCACCCATTGCCTTCCTTATCTAAGCATGCTGGGAGTTATAGTTCCCCTGCTTCTGTTCAGTAGATCAGATCTCACCCACTGCCTTCCTTATCTAAGCATGCTGAGAGTTATAGTTCCCCTGCTTCTGTTCAGCAGATCAGATCTCACCCACTGCCTTCCTTATCTAAGCATGCTGAGAGTTATAGTTCCCCTGCTTCTGTGCAGCAGATCAGATCTCACCCATTGCCTTCCTTATCTAAGCATGCTGGGAGTTATAGTTCCCCTGCTTCTGTTCAGCAGATCAGATCTCACCCATTGCCTTCCTTATCTAAGCATGCTGGGAGTTATAGTTCCCCTGCTTCTGTGCAGCAGATCAGATCTCACCCATTGCCTTCCTTATCTAAGCATGCTGGGAGTTATAGTTCCCCTGCTTCTGTGCAGCAGATCAGATCTCACCCATTGCCTTCCTTATCTAAGCATGCTGGGAGTTATAGTTCCCCTGCTTCTGTTCAGCAGATCAGATCTCACCCATTGCCTTCCTTATCTAAGCATGCTGGGAGTTATAGTTCCCCTGCTTCTGTGCAGCAGATCAGATCTCACCCATTGCCTTCCTTATCTAAGCATGCTGAGAGTTATAGTTCCCCTGCTTCTGTTCAGCAGATCAGATCTCACCCATTGCCTTCCTTATCTAAGCATGCTGAGAGTTATAGTTCCCCTGATTCTGTTCAGCAGATCAGATCTCACCCACTGCCTTCCTTATCTAAGCATGCTGAGAGTTATAGTTCCCCTGCTTCTGTTCAGCAGATCAGATCTCACCCATTGCCTTCCTTATCTAAGCATGCTGGGAGTTATAGTTCCCCTGCTTCTGTTCAGCAGATCAGATCTCACCCATTGCCTTCCTTATCTAAGCATGCTGGGAGTTATAGTTCCCCTGCTTCTGTTCAGCAGATCAGATCTCACCCATTGCCTTCCTTATCTAAGCATGCTGGGAGTTATAGTTCCCCTGCTTCTGTTCAGCAGATCAGATCTCACCCATTGCCTTCCTTATCTAAGCATGCTGGGAGTTATAGTTCCCCTGCTTCTGTTCAGCAGATCAGATCTCACCCATTGCCTTCCTTATCTAAGCATGCTGGGAGTTATAGTTCCCCTGCTTCTGTTCAGCAGATCAGATCTCACCCATTGCCTTCCTTATCTAAGCATGCTGGGAGTTATAGTTCCCCTGCTTCTGTGCAGCAGATCAGATCTCACCCATTGCCTTCCTTATCTAAGCATGCTGGGAGTTATAGTTCCCCTGCTTCTGTTCAGCAGATCAGATCTCACCCATTGCCTTCCTTATCTAAGCATGCTGGGAGTTATAGTTCCCCTGCTTCTGTGCAGCAGATCAGATCTCACCCACTGCCTTCCTTATCTAAGCATGCTGAGAGTTATAGTTCCCCTGATTCTGTTCAGCAGATCAGATCTCACCCACTGCCTTCCTTATCTAAGCATGCTGGGAGTTATAGTTCCCCTGCTTCTGTTCAGCAGATCAGATCTCACCCATTGCCTTCCTTATCTAAGCATGCTGGGAGTTATAGTTCCCCTGCTTCTGTTCAGCAGATCAGATCTCACCCATTGCCTTCCTTATCTAAGCATGCTGAGAGTTATAGTTCCCCTGCTTCTGTGTAGCAGATCAGATCTCACCCACTGACTTCCTTATCTAAGCATGCTGGGAGTTATAGTTCCCCTGCTTCTGTTCAGCAGATCAGATCTCACCCATTGCCTTCCTTATCTAAGCATGCTGAGAGTTATAGTTCCCCTGCTTCTGTGTAGCAGATCAGATCTCACCCATTGCCTTCCTTATCTAAGCATGCTGAGAGTTATAGTTCCCCTGCTTCTGTGCAGCAGATCAGATCTCACCCATTGCCTTCCTTATCTAAGCATGCTGGGAGTTATAGTTCCCCTGCTTCTGTGCAGCAGATCAGATCTCACCCATTGCCTTCCCTATCTAAGCATGCTGAGAGTTATAGTTCCCCTGCTTCTGTTCAGCAGATCAGATCTCACCCATTGCCTTCCTTATCTAAGCATGCTGGGAGTTATAGTTCCCCTGCTTCTGTGCAGCAGATCAGATCTCACCCATTGCCTTCCCTATCTAAGCATGCTGAGAGTTATAGTTCCCCTGCTTCTGTTCAGCAGATCAGATCTCACCCATTGCCTTCCTTATCTAAGCATGCTGGGAGTTATAGTTCCCCTGCTTCTGTTCAGCAGATCAGATCTCACCCATTGCCTTCCTTATCTAAGCATGCTGGGAGTTATAGTTCCCCTGCTTCTGTTCAGCAGATCAGATCTCACCCATTGCCTTCCTTATCTAAGCATGCTGAGAGTTATAGTTCCCCTGCTTCTGTGCAGCAGACCAGATCTCACCCATTGCCTTCCTTATCTAAGCATGCTGAGAGTTATAGTTCCCCTGCTTCTGTTCAGCAGATCAGATCTCACCCATTGCCTTCCTTATCTAAGCATGCTGGGAGTTATAGTTCCCCTGCTTCTGTTCAGCAGATCAGATCTCACCCATTGCCTTCCTTATCTAAGCATGCTGAGAGTTATAGTTCCCCTGCTTCTGTGCAGCAGACCAGATCTCACCCATTGCCTTCCTTATCTAAGCATGCTGAGAGTTATAGTTCCCCTGCTTCTGTGTAGCAGATCAGATCTCACCCACTGACTTCCTTATCTAAGCATGCTGGGAGTTATAGTTCCCCTGCTTCTGTGCAGCAGATCAGATCTCACCCATTGCCTTCCTTATCTAAGCATGCTGGGAGTTATAGTTCCCCTGCTTCTGTGTAGCAGATCAGATCTCACCCACTGACTTCCTTATCTAAGCATGCTGGGAGTTATAGTTCCCCTGCTTCTGTGCAGCAGATCAGATCTCACCCATTGCCTTCCTTATCTAAGCATGCTGGGAGTTATAGTTCCCCTGCTTCTGTGCAGCAGATCAGATCTCACCCACTGACTTCCTTATCTAAGCATGCTGGGAGTTATAGTTCCCCTGCTTCTGTTCAGCAGATCAGATCTCACCCATTGCCTTCCTTATCTAAGCATGCTGAGAGTTATAGTTCCCCTGCTTCTGTTCAGCAGATCAGATCTCACCCATTGCCTTCCTTATCTAAGCATGCTGGGAGTTATAGTTCCCCTGCTTCTGTGCAGCAGATCAGATCTCACCCATTGCCTTCCTTATCTAAGCATGCTGGGAGTTATAGTTCCCCTGCTTCTGTGTAGCAGATCAGATCTCACCCACTGACTTCCTTATCTAAGCATGCTGGGAGTTATAGTTCCCCTGCTTCTGTGCAGCAGATCAGATCTCACCCATTGCCTTCCTTATCTAAGCATGCTGGGAGTTATAGTTCCCCTGCTTCTGTTCAGCAGATCAGATCTCACCCACTGACTTCCTTATCTAAGCATGCTGGGAGTTATAGTTCCCCTGCTTCTGTGCAGCAGATCAGATCTCACCCATTGCCTTCCTTATCTAAGCATGCTGAGAGTTATAGTTCCCCTGCTTCTGTTCAGCAGATCAGATCTCACCCATTGCCTTCCTTATCTAAGCATGCTGGGAGTTATAGTTCCCCTGCTTCTGTTCAGCAGATCAGATCTCACCCATTGCCTTCCTTATCTAAGCATGCTGGGAGTTATAGTTCCCCTGCTTCTGTTCAGCAGATCAGATCTCACCCACTGCCTTCCTTATCTAAGCATGCTGAGAGTTATAGTTCCCCTGCTTCTGTTCAGCAGATCAGATCTCACCCATTGCCTTCCTTATCTAAGCATGCTGAGAGTTATAGTTCCCCTGATTCTGTTCAGCAGATCAGATCTCACCCACTGCCTTCCTTATCTAAGCATGCTGGGAGTTATAGTTCCCCTGCTTCTGTTCAGCAGACCAGATCTCACCCATTGCCTTCCTTATCTAAGCATGCTGAGAGTTATAGTTCCCCTGCTTCTGTTCAGCAGATCAGATCTCACCCATTGCCTTCCTTATCTAAGCATGCTGGGAGTTATAGTTCCCCTGCTTCTGTTCAGCAGATCAGATCTCACCCATTGCCTTCCTTATCTAAGCATGCTGAGAGTTATAGTTCCCCTGCTTCTGTGTAGCAGATCAGATCTCACCCACTGACTTCCTTATCTAAGCATGCTGGGAGTTATAGTTCCCCTGCTTCTGTTCAGCAGACCAGATCTCACCCATTGCCTTCCTTATCTAAGCATGCTGAGAGTTATAGTTCCCCTGCTTCTGTTCAGCAGATCAGATCTCACCCATTGCCTTCCTTATCTAAGCATGCTGGGAGTTATAGTTCCCCTGCTTCTGTTCAGCAGATCAGATCTCACCCATTGCCTTCCTTATCTAAGCATGCTGGGAGTTATAGTTCCCCTGCTTCTGTGCAGCAGATCAGATCTCACCCACTGCCTTCCTTATCTAAGCATGCTGAGAGTTATAGTTCCCCTGATTCTGTTCAGCAGATCAGATCTCACCCACTGCCTTCCTTATCTAAGCATGCTGAGAGTTATAGTTCCCCTGATTCTGTTCAGCAGATCAGATCTCACCCACTGCCTTCCTTATCTAAGCATGCTGGGAGTTATAGTTCCCCTGCTTCTGTTCAGCAGACCAGATCTCACCCATTGCCTTCCTTATCTAAGCATGCTGAGAGTTATAGTTCCCCTGCTTCTGTTCAGCAGATCAGATCTCACCCATTGCCTTCCTTATCTAAGCATGCTGGGAGTTATAGTTCCCCTGCTTCTGTTCAGCAGATCAGATCTCACCCATTGCCTTCCTTATCTAAGCATGCTGAGAGTTATAGTTCCCCTGCTTCTGTGTAGCAGATCAGATCTCACCCACTGACTTCCTTATCTAAGCATGCTGGGAGTTATAGTTCCCCTGCTTCTGTTCAGCAGACCAGATCTCACACATTGCCTTCCTTATCTAAGCATGCTGAGAGTTATAGTTCCCCTGCTTCTGTTCAGCAGATCAGATCTCACCCATTGCCTTCCTTATCTAAGCATGCTGGGAGTTATAGTTCCCCTGCTTCTGTTCAGCAGATCAGATCTCACCCATTGCCTTCCCTATCTAAGCATGCTGGGAGTTATAGTTCCCCTGCTTCTGTTCAGCAGATCAGATCTCACCCATTGCCTTCCTTATCTAAGCATGCTGGGAGTTATAGTTCCCCTGCTTCTGTTCAGCAGATCAGATCTCACCCATTGCCTTCCTTATCTAAGCATGCTGGGAGTTATAGTTCCCCTGCTTCTGTTCAGCAGATCAGATCTCACCCACTGACTTCCTTATCTAAGCATGCTGAGAGTTATAGTTCCCCTGCTTCTGTTCAGCAGATCAGATCTCACCCATTGCCTTCCTTATCTAAGCATGCTGAGAGTTATAGTTCCCCTGATTCTGTGTAGCAGATCAGATCTCACCCACTGACTTCCTTATCTAAGCATGCTGGGAGTTATAGTTCCCCTGCTTCTGTTCAGCAGACCAGATCTCACCCATTGCCTTCCTTATCTAAGCATGCTGAGAGTTATAGTTCCCCTGCTTCTGTTCAGCAGACCAGATCTCACACATTGCCTTCCTTATCTAAGCATGCTGAGAGTTATAGTTCCCCTGCTTCTGTTCAGCAGATCAGATCTCACCCATTGCCTTCCTTATCTAAGCATGCTGGGAGTTATAGTTCCCCTGCTTCTGTTCAGCAGATCAGATCTCACCCACTGACTTCCTTATCTAAGCATGCTGGGAGTTATAGTTCCCCTGCTTCTGTGCAGCAGATCAGATCTCACCCATTGCCTTCCTTATCTAAGCATGCTGAGAGTTATAGTTCCCCTGCTTCTGTGTAGCAGATCAGATCTCACCCACTGACTTCCTTATCTAAGCATGCTGGGAGTTATAGTTCCCCTGCTTCTGTTCAGCAGACCAGATCTCACCCATTGCCTTCCTTATCTAAGCATGCTGAGAGTTATAGTTCCCCTGCTTCTGTTCAGCAGACCAGATCTCACACATTGCCTTCCTTATCTAAGCATGCTGAGAGTTATAGTTCCCCTGCTTCTGTTCAGCAGATCAGATCTCACCCACTGCCTTCCTTATCTAAGCATGCTGGGAGTTATAGTTCCCCTGCTTCTGTTCAGCAGATCAGATCTCACCCATTGCCTTCCTTATCTAAGCATGCTGAGAGTTATAGTTCCCCTGATTCTGTTCAGCAGATCAGATCTCACCCACTGCCTTCCTTATCTAAGCATGCTGGGAGTTATAGTTCCCCTGCTTCTGTTCAGCAGACCAGATCTCACCCATTGCCTTCCTTATCTAAGCATGCTGAGAGTTATAGTTCCCCTGCTTCTGTTCAGCAGATCAGATCTCACCCATTGCCTTCCTTATCTAAGCATGCTGGGAGTTATAGTTCCCCTGCTTCTGTTCAGCAGATCAGATCTCACCCATTGCCTTCCTTATCTAAGCATGCTGAGAGTTATAGTTCCCCTGCTTCTGTGTAGCAGATCAGATCTCACCCACTGACTTCCTTATCTAAGCATGCTGGGAGTTATAGTTCCCCTGCTTCTGTTCAGCAGACCAGATCTCACCCATTGCCTTCCTTATCTAAGCATGCTGAGAGTTATAGTTCCCCTGATTCTGTTCAGCAGATCAGATCTCACCCATTGCCTTCCTTATCTAAGCATGCTGGGAGTTATAGTTCCCCTGCTTCTGTTCAGCAGACCAGATCTCACCCATTGCCTTCCTTATCTAAGCATGCTGAGAGTTATAGTTCCCCTGCTTCTGTTCAGCAGATCAGATCTCACCCATTGCCTTCCTTATCTAAGCATGCTGGGAGTTATAGTTCCCCTGCTTCTGTGCAGCAGATCAGATCTCACCCATTGCCTTCCTTATCTAAGCATGCTGGGAGTTATAGTTCCCCTGCTTCTGTTCAGCAGATCAGATCTCACCCATTGCCTTCCTTATCTAAGCATGCTGGGAGTTATAGTTCCCCTGCTTCTGTTCAGCAGATCAGATCTCACCCACTGCCTTCCTTATCTAAGCATGCTGAGAGTTATAGTTCCCCTGCTTCTGTTCAGCAGATCAGATCTCACCCATTGCCTTCCTTATCTAAGCATGCTGGGAGTTATAGTTCCCCTGCTTCTGTTCAGCAGATCAGATCTCACCCATTGCCTTCCTTATCTAAGCATGCTGGGAGTTATAGTTCCCCTGCTTCTGTTCAGCAGATCAGATCTCACCCATTGCCTTCCTTATCTAAGCATGCTGGGAGTTATAGTTCCCCTGCTTCTGTGCAGCAGATCAGATCTCACCCATTGCCTTCCTTATCTAAGCATGCTGGGAGTTATAGTTCCCCTGCTTCTGTTCAGCAGATCAGATCTCACCCATTGCCTTCCTTATCTAAGCATGCTGGGAGTTATAGTTCCCCTGCTTCTGTTCAGCAGATCAGATCTCACCCATTGCCTTCCTTATCTAAGCATGCTGGGAGTTATAGTTCCCCTGCTTCTGTTCAGCAGATCAGATCTCACCCATTGCCTTCCTTATCTAAGCATGCTGGGAGTTATAGTTCCCCTGCTTCTGTTCAGCAGATCAGATCTCACCCATTGCCTTCCTTATCTAAGCATGCTGGGAGTTATAGTTCCCCTGCTTCTGTGCAGCAGATCAGATCTCACCCACTGCCTTCCTTATCTAAGCATGCTGGGAGTTATAGTTCCCCTGCTTCTGTTCAGCATATCAGATCTCACCCATTGCCTTCCTTATCTAAGCATGCTGAGAGTTATAGTTCCCCTGCTTCTGTGTAGCAGATCAGATCTCACCCATTGCCTTCCTTATCTAAGCATGCTGGGAGTTATAGTTCCCCTGCTTCTGTTCAGCAGATCAGATCTCACCCATTGCCTTCCTTATCTAAGCATGCTGGGAGTTATAGTTCCCCTGCTTCTGTGCAGCAGATCAAATCTCACCCACTGCCTTCCTTATCTAAGCATGCTGAGAGTTATAGTTCCCCTGATTCTGTTCAGCAGATCAGATCTCACCCACTGCCTTCCTTATCTAAGCATGCTGGGAGTTATAGTTCCCCTGCTTCTGTTCAGCAGATCAGATCTCACCCATTGCCTTCCTTATCTAAGCATGCTGGGAGTTATAGTTCCCCTGCTTCTGTGCAGCAGATCAGATCTCACCCACTGCCTTCCTTATCTAAGCATGCTGAGAGTTATAGTTCCCCTGATTCTGTTCAGCAGATCAGATCTCACCCACTGCCTTCCTTATCTAAGCATGCTGGGAGTTATAGTTCCCCTGCTTCTGTTCAGCAGATCAGATCTCACCCATTGCCTTCCTTATCTAAGCATGCTGAGAGTTATAGTTCCCCTGCTTCTGTGTAGCAGATCAGATCTCACCCATTGCCTTCCTTATCTAAGCATGCTGGGAGTTATAGTTCCCCTGCTTCTGTTCAGCAGATCAGATCTCACCCATTGCCTTCCTTATCTAAGCATGCTGAGAGTTATAGTTCCCCTGCTTCTGTGTAGCAGATCAGATCTCACCCACTGACTTCCTTATCTAAGCATGCTGGGAGTTATAGTTCCCCTGCTTCTGTTCAGCAGATCAGATCTCACCCATTGCCTTCCCTATCTAAGCATGCTGGGAGTTATAGTTCCCCTGCTTCTGTTCAGCAGATCAGATCTCACCCATTGCCTTCCTTATCTAAGCATGCTGGGAGTTATAGTTCCCCTGCTTCTGTGCAGCAGATCAGATCTCACCCATTGCCTTCCTTATCTAAGCATGCTGGGAGTTATAGTTCCCCTGCTTCTGTTCAGCAGATCAGATCTCACCCACTGACTTCCTTATCTAAGCATGCTGAGAGTTATAGTTCCCCTGCTTCTGTGCAGCAGATCAGATCTCACCCATTGCCTTCCTTATCTAAGCATGCTGGGAGTTATAGTTCCCCTGCTTCTGTGCAGCAGATCAGATCTCACCCATTGCCTTCCTTATCTAAGCATGCTGAGAGTTATAGTTCCCCTGCTTCTGTTCAGCAGATCAGATCTCACCCATTGCCTTCCTTATCTAAGCATGCTGGGAGTTATAGTTCCCCTGCTTCTGTGCAGCAGATCAGATCTCACCCACTGACTTCCTTATCTAAGCATGCTGGGAGTTATAGTTCCCCTGCTTCTGTGCAGCAGATCAGATCTCACCCATTGCCTTCCTTATCTAAGCATGCTGGGAGTTATAGTTCCCCTGCTTCTGTGCAGCAGATCAGATCTCACCCATTGCCTTCCTTATCTAAGCATGCTGGGAGTTATAGTTCCCCTGCTTCTGTTCAGCAGATCAGATCTCACCCACTGACTTCCTTATCTAAGCATGCTGGGAGTTATAGTTCCCCTGCTTCTGTGCAGCAGATCAGATCTCACCCATTGCCTTCCTTATCTAAGCATGCTGAGAGTTATAGTTCCCCTGCTTCTGTGTAGCAGATCAGATCTCACCCATTGCCTTCCTTATCTAAGCATGCTGAGAGTTATAGTTCCCCTGCTTCTGTTCAGCAGATCAGATCTCACCCACTGCCTTCCTTATCTAAGCATGCTGGGAGTTATAGTTCCCCTGCTTCTGTGTAGCAGATCAGATCTCACCCACTGACTTCCTTATCTAAGCATGCTGGGAGTTATAGTTCCCCTGCTTCTGTGCAGCAGATCAGATCTCACCCATTGCCTTCCTTATCTAAGCATGCTGGGAGTTATAGTTCCCCTGCTTCTGTTCAGCAGATCAGATCTCACCCATTGCCTTCCTTATCTAAGCATGCTGAGAGTTATAGTTCCCCTGCTTCTGTGTAGCAGATCAGATCTCACCCACTGACTTCCTTATCTAAGCATGCTGGGAGTTATAGTTCCCCTGCTTCTGTTCAGCAGATCAGATCTCACCCATTGCCTTCCTTATCTAAGCATGCTGGGAGTTATAGTTCCCCTGCTTCTGTGTAGCAGATCAGATCTCACCCATTGCCTTCCTTATCTAAGCATGCTGAGAGTTATAGTTCCCCTGCTTCTGTGTAGCAGATCAGATCTCACCCATTGCCTTCCTTATCTAAGCATGCTGAGAGTTATAGTTCCCCTGCTTCTGTGCAGCAGATCAGATCTCACCCATTGCCTTCCTTATCTAAGCATGCTGAGAGTTATAGTTCCCCTGCTTCTGTGTAGCAGATCAGATCTCACCCACTGACTTCCTTATCTAAGCATGCTGGGAGTTATAGTTCCCCTGCTTCTGTTCAGCAGATCAGATCTCACCCATTGCCTTCCTTATCTAAGCATGCTGAGAGTTATAGTTCCCCTGCTTCTGTGTAGCAGATCAGATCTCACCCACTGACTTCCTTATCTAAGCATGCTGAGAGTTATAGTTCCCCTGCTTCTGTGCAGCAGATCAGATCTCACCCATTGCCTTCCTTATCTAAGCATGCTGGGAGTTATAGTTCCCCTGCTTCTGTGCAGCAGATCAGATCTCACCCATTGCCTTCCTTATCTAAGCATGCTGGGAGTTATAGTTCCCCTGCTTCTGTGCAGCAGATCAGATCTCACCCATTGCCTTCCTTATCTAAGCATGCTGAGAGTTATAGTTCCCCTGCTTCTGTGTAGCAGATCAGATCTCACCCATTGCCTTCCTTATCTAAGCATGCTGGGAGTTATAGTTCCCCTGCTTCTGTTCAGCAGATCAGATCTCACCCATTGCCTTCCTTATCTAAGCATGCTGAGAGTTATAGTTCCCCTGCTTCTGTGCAGCAGATCAGATCTCACCCATTGCCTTCCTTATCTAAGCATGCTGGGAGTTATAGTTCCCCTGCTTCTGTTCAGCAGATCAGATCTCACCCATTGCCTTCCTTATCTAAGCATGCTGAGAGTTATAGTTCCCCTGCTTCTGTGTAGCAGATCAGATCTCACCCATTGCCTTCCTTATCTAAGCATGCTGGGAGTTATAGTTCCCCTGCTTCTGTTCAGCAGATCAGATCTCACCCATTGCCTTCCCTATCTAAGCATGCTGGGAGTTATAGTTCCCCTGCTTCTGTTCAGCAGATCAGATCTCACCCACTGACTTCCTTATCTAAGCATGCTGGGAGTTATAGTTCCCCTGCTTCTGTGTAGCAGATCAGATCTCACCCACTGACTTCCTTATCTAAGCATGCTGGGAGTTATAGTTCCCCTGCTTCTGTTCAGCAGATCAGATCTCACCCATTGCCTTCCTTATCTAAGCATGCTGAGAGTTATAGTTCCCCTGCTTCTGTGCAGCAGATCAGATCTCACCCATTGCCTTCCTTATCTAAGCATGCTGGGAGTTATAGTTCCCCTGCTTCTGTGCAGCAGATCAGATCTCACCCATTGCCTTCCTTATCTAAGCATGCTGGGAGTTATAGTTCCCCTGCTTCTGTTCAGCAGATCAGATCTCACCCACTGACTTCCTTATCTAAGCATGCTGGGAGTTATAGTTCCCCTGCTTCTGTGCAGCAGATCAGATCTCACCCATTGCCTTCCTTATCTAAGCATGCTGAGAGTTATAGTTCCCCTGCTTCTGTGTAGCAGATCAGATCTCACCCATTGCCTTCCTTATCTAAGCATGCTGGGAGTTATAGTTCCCCTGCTTCTGTGTAGCAGATCAGATCTCACCCATTGCCTTCCTTATCTAAGCATGCTGAGAGTTATAGTTCCCCTGCTTCTGTGTAGCAGATCAGATCTCACCCATTGCCTTCCTTATCTAAGCATGCTGGGAGTTATAGTTCCCCTGCTTCTGTGCAGCAGATCAGATCTCACCCATTGCCTTCCTTATCTAAGCATGCTGAGAGTTATAGTTCCCCTGCTTCTGTGTAGCAGATCAGATCTCACCCATTGCCTTCCTTATCTAAGCATGCTGAGAGTTATAGTTCCCCTGCTTCTGTTCAGCAGATCAGATCTCACCCATTGCCTTCCTTATCTAAGCATGCTGGGAGTTATAGTTCCCCTGCTTCTGTGCAGCAGATCAGATCTCACCCATTGCCTTCCTTATCTAAGCATGCTGGGAGTTATAGTTCCCCTGCTTCTGTTCAGCAGATCAGATCTCACCCATTGCCTTCCTTATCTAAGCATGCTGGGAGTTATAGTTCCCCTGCTTCTGTTCAGCAGATCAGATCTCACCCATTGCCTTCCTTATCTAAGCATGCTGGGAGTTATAGTTCCCCTGCTTCTGTTCAGCAGATCAGATCTCACCCATTGCCTTCCTTATCTAAGCATGCTGAGAGTTATAGTTCCCCTGCTTCTGTGTAGCAGATCAGATCTCACCCACTGACTTCCTTATCTAAGCATGCTGGGAGTTATAGTTCCCCTGCTTCTGTTCAGCAGATCAGATCTCACCCATTGCCTTCCTTATCTAAGCATGCTGAGAGTTATAGTTCCCCTGCTTCTGTGTAGCAGATCAGATCTCACCCACTGACTTCCTTATCTAAGCATGCTGGGAGTTATAGTTCCCCTGCTTCTGTTCAGCAGATCAGATCTCACCCATTGCCTTCCTTATCTAAGCATGCTGGGAGTTATAGTTCCCCTGCTTCTGTGCAGCAGATCAGATCTCACCCATTGCCTTCCTTATCTAAGCATGCTGGGAGTTATAGTTCCCCTGCTTCTGTTCAGCAGACCAGATCTCACCCACTGCCTTCCTTATCTAAGCATGCTGGGAGTTATAGTTCCCCTGCTTCTGTTCAGCAGATCAGATCTCACCCATTGCCTTCCTTATCTAAGCATGCTGAGAGTTATAGTTCCCCTGCTTCTGTTCAGCAGATCAGATCTCACCCATTGCCTTCCTTATCTAAGCATGCTGGGAGTTATAGTTCCCCTGCTTCTGTTCAGCAGATCAGATCTCACCCATTGCCTTCCTTATCTAAGCATGCTGGGAGTTATAGTTCCCCTGCTTCTGTTCAGCAGATCAGATCTCACCCATTGCCTTCCTTATCTAAGCATGCTGAGAGTTATAGTTCCCCTGCTTCTGTGTAGCAGATCAGATCTCACCCACTGACTTCCTTATCTAAGCATGCTGGGAGTTATAGTTCCCCTGCTTCTGTTCAGCAGATCAGATCTCACCCATTGCCTTCCTTATCTAAGCATGCTGGGAGTTATAGTTCCCCTGCTTCTGTGCAGCAGATCAGATCTCACCCATTGCCTTCCTTATCTAAGCATGCTGGGAGTTATAGTTCCCCTGCTTCTGTTCAGCAGACCAGATCTCACCCACTGCCTTCCTTATCTAAGCATGCTGGGAGTTATAGTTCCCCTGCTTCTGTTCAGCAGATCAGATCTCACCCATTGCCTTCCTTATCTAAGCATGCTGAGAGTTATAGTTCCCCTGCTTCTGTTCAGCAGATCAGATCTCACCCATTGCCTTCCTTATCTAAGCATGCTGGGAGTTATAGTTCCCCTGCTTCTGTGCAGCAGATCAGATCTCACCCATTGCCTTCCTTATCTAAGCATGCTGGGAGTTATAGTTCCCCTGATTCTGTTCAGCAGACCAGATCTCACCCACTGCCTTCCTTATCTAAGCATGCTGGGAGTTATAGTTCCCCTGCTTCTGTTCAGCAGATCAGATCTCACCCATTGCCTTCCTTATCTAAGCATGCTGAGAGTTATAGTTCCCCTGCTTCTGTTCAGCAGATCAGATCTCACCCATTGCCTTCCTTATCTAAGCATGCTGAGAGTTATAGTTCCCCTGCTTCTGTTCAGCAGATCAGATCTCACCCATTGCCTTCCTTATCTAAGCATGCTGGGAGTTATAGTTCCCCTGCTTCTGTGCAGCAGATCAGATCTCACCCATTGCCTTCCTTATCTAAGCATGCTGGGAGTTATAGTTCCCCTGCTTCTGTTCAGCAGACCAGATCTCACCCACTGCCTTCCTTATCTAAGCATGCTGGGAGTTATAGTTCCCCTGCTTCTGTTCAGCAGATCAGATCTCACCCATTGCCTTCCTTATCTAAGCATGCTGAGAGTTATAGTTCCCCTGCTTCTGTTCAGCAGATCAGATCTCACCCATTGCCTTCCTTATCTAAGCATGCTGGGAGTTATAGTTCCCCTGCTTCTGTGCAGCAGATCAGATCTCACCCATTGCCTTCCTTATCTAAGCATGCTGGGAGTTATAGTTCCCCTGCTTCTGTGCAGCAGATCAGATCTCACCCATTGCCTTCCTTATCTAAGCATGCTGGGAGTTATAGTTCCCCTGCTTCTGTGCAGCAGATCAGATCTCACCCATTGCCTTCCTTATCTAAGCATGCTGGGAGTTATAGTTCCCCTGCTTCTGTGTAGCAGATCAGATCTCACCCATTGCCTTCCTTATCTAAGCATGCTGGGAGTTATAGTTCCCCTGCTTCTGTTCAGCAGATCAGATCTCACCCATTGCCTTCCTTATCTAAGCATGCTGAGAGTTATAGTTCCCCTGCTTCTGTGCAGCAGATCAGATCTCACCCATTGCCTTCCTTATCTAAGCATGCTGGGAGTTATAGTTCCCCTGCTTCTGTTCAGCAGATCAGATCTCACCCATTGCCTTCCTTATCTAAGCATGCTGAGAGTTATAGTTCCCCTGCTTCTGTGTAGCAGATCAGATCTCACCCATTGCCTTCCTTATCTAAGCATGCTGGGAGTTATAGTTCCCCTGCTTCTGTTCAGCAGATCAGATCTCACCCATTGCCTTCCTTATCTAAGCATGCTGAGAGTTATAGTTCCCCTGCTTCTGTGTAGCAGATCAGATCTCACCCACTGACTTCCTTATCTAAGCATGCTGGGAGTTATAGTTCCCCTGCTTCTGTTCAGCAGATCAGATCTCACCCATTGCCTTCCTTATCTAAGCATGCTGAGAGTTATAGTTCCCCTGCTTCTGTGCAGCAGATCAGATCTCACCCATTGCCTTCCTTATCTAAGCATGCTGGGAGTTATAGTTCCCCTGCTTCTGTGCAGCAGATCAGATCTCACCCATTGCCTTCCTTATCTAAGCATGCTGGGAGTTATAGTTCCCCTGCTTCTGTTCAGCAGATCAGATCTCACCCACTGACTTCCTTATCTAAGCATGCTGGGAGTTATAGTTCCCCTGCTTCTGTGCAGCAGATCAGATCTCACCCATTGCCTTCCTTATCTAAGCATGCTGAGAGTTATAGTTCCCCTGCTTCTGTGTAGCAGATCAGATCTCACCCATTGCCTTCCTTATCTAAGCATGCTGGGAGTTATAGTTCCCCTGCTTCTGTGTAGCAGATCAGATCTCACCCATTGCCTTCCTTATCTAAGCATGCTGAGAGTTATAGTTCCCCTGCTTCTGTGTAGCAGATCAGATCTCACCCATTGCCTTCCTTATCTAAGCATGCTGGGAGTTATAGTTCCCCTGCTTCTGTGCAGCAGATCAGATCTCACCCATTGCCTTCCTTATCTAAGCATGCTGAGAGTTATAGTTCCCCTGCTTCTGTGTAGCAGATCAGATCTCACCCATTGCCTTCCTTATCTAAGCATGCTGAGAGTTATAGTTCCCCTGCTTCTGTTCAGCAGATCAGATCTCACCCATTGCCTTCCTTATCTAAGCATGCTGGGAGTTATAGTTCCCCTGCTTCTGTGCAGCAGATCAGATCTCACCCATTGCCTTCCTTATCTAAGCATGCTGGGAGTTATAGTTCCCCTGCTTCTGTTCAGCAGATCAGATCTCACCCATTGCCTTCCTTATCTAAGCATGCTGGGAGTTATAGTTCCCCTGCTTCTGTTCAGCAGATCAGATCTCACCCATTGCCTTCCTTATCTAAGCATGCTGGGAGTTATAGTTCCCCTGCTTCTGTTCAGCAGATCAGATCTCACCCATTGCCTTCCTTATCTAAGCATGCTGAGAGTTATAGTTCCCCTGCTTCTGTGTAGCAGATCAGATCTCACCCACTGACTTCCTTATCTAAGCATGCTGGGAGTTATAGTTCCCCTGCTTCTGTTCAGCAGATCAGATCTCACCCATTGCCTTCCTTATCTAAGCATGCTGAGAGTTATAGTTCCCCTGCTTCTGTGTAGCAGATCAGATCTCACCCACTGACTTCCTTATCTAAGCATGCTGGGAGTTATAGTTCCCCTGCTTCTGTGCAGCAGATCAGATCTCACCCATTGCCTTCCTTATCTAAGCATGCTGGGAGTTATAGTTCCCCTGCTTCTGTTCAGCAGATCAGATCTCACCCATTGCCTTCCTTATCTAAGCATGCTGGGAGTTATAGTTCCCCTGCTTCTGTTCAGCAGATCAGATCTCACCCATTGCCTTCCTTATCTAAGCATGCTGGGAGTTATAGTTCCCCTGCTTCTGTGCAGCAGATCAGATCTCACCCACTGCCTTCCTTATCTAAGCATGCTGGGAGTTATAGTTCCCCTGCTTCTGTGTAGCAGATCAGATCTCACCCACTGACTTCCTTATCTAAGCATGCTGGGAGTTATAGTTCCCCTGCTTCTGTTCAGCAGATCAGATCTCACCCATTGCCTTCCTTATCTAAGCATGCTGGGAGTTATAGTTCCCCTGCTTCTGTGCAGCAGATCAGATCTCACCCATTGCCTTCCTTATCTAAGCATGCTGGGAGTTATAGTTCCCCTGCTTCTGTTCAGCAGACCAGATCTCACCCATTGCCTTCCTTATCTAAGCATGCTGGGAGTTATAGTTCCCCTGCTTCTGTTCAGCAGATCAGATCTCACCCATTGCCTTCCTTATCTAAGCATGCTGGGAGTTATAGTTCCCCTGCTTCTGTGCAGCAGATCAGATCTCACCCATTGCCTTCCTTATCTAAGCATGCTGGGAGTTATAGTTCCCCTGCTTCTGTGCAGCAGATCAGATCTCACCCATTGCCTTCCTTATCTAAGCATGCTGGGAGTTATAGTTCCCCTGCTTCTGTGCAGCAGATCAGATCTCACCCATTGCCTTCCTTATCTAAGCATGCTGGGAGTTATAGTTCCCCTGCTTCTGTTCAGCAGACCAGATCTCACCCATTGCCTTCCTTATCTAAGCATGCTGGGAGTTATAGTTCCCCTGCTTCTGTTCAGCAGATCAGATCTCACCCATTGCCTTCCTTATCTAAGCATGCTGGGAGTTATAGTTCCCCTGCTTCTGTGCAGCAGATCAGATCTCACCCATTGCCTTCCTTATCTAAGCATGCTGGGAGTTATAGTTCCCCTGCTTCTGTTCAGTAGATCAGATCTCACCCACTGCCTTCCTTATCTAAGCATGCTGAGAGTTATAGTTCCCCTGCTTCTGTTCAGCAGATCAGATCTCACCCACTGCCTTCCTTATCTAAGCATGCTGAGAGTTATAGTTCCCCTGTTTCTGTTCAGCAGATCAGATCTCACCCACTGACTTCCTTATCTAAGCATGCTGGGAGTTATAGTTCCCCTGCTTCTGTTCAGCAGATCAGATCTCACCCATTGCCTTCCTTATCTAAGCATGCTGGGAGTTATAGTTCCCCTGCTTCTGTGCAGCAGATCAGATCTCACCCACTGCCTTCCTTATCTAAGCATGCTGAGAGTTATAGTTCCCCTGCTTCTGTTCAGTAGATCAGATCTCACCCACTGCCTTCCTTATCTAAGCATGCTGGGAGTTATAGTTCCCCTGCTTCTGTGCAGCAGATCAGATCTCACCCATTGCCTTCCTTATCTAAGCATGCTGGGAGTTATAGTTCCCCTGCTTCTGTTCAGCAGACCAGATCTCACCCATTGCCTTCCTTATCTAAGCATGCTGGGAGTTATAGTTCCCCTGCTTCTGTGCAGCAGATCAGATCTCACCCATTGCCTTCCTTATCTAAGCATGCTGGGAGTTATAGTTCCCCTGCTTCTGTTCAGTAGATCAGATCTCACCCACTGCCTTCCTTATCTAAGCATGCTGAGAGTTATAGTTCCCCTGCTTCTGTTCAGCAGATCAGATCTCACCCACTGCCTTCCTTATCTAAGCATGCTGAGAGTTATAGTTCCCCTGTTTCTGTTCAGCAGATCAGATCTCACCCATTGCCTTCCTTATCTAAGCATGCTGGGAGTTATAGTTCCCCTGCTTCTGTTCAGTAGATCAGATCTCACCCACTGCCTTCCTTATCTAAGCATGCTGAGAGTTATAGTTCCCCTGCTTCTGTTCAGTAGATCAGATCTCACCCACTGCCTTCCTTATCTAAGCATGCTGGGAGTTATAGTTCCCCTGCTTCTGTGCAGCAGATCAGATCTCACCCATTGCCTTCCTTATCTAAGCATGCTGGGAGTTATAGTTCCCCTGCTTCTGTTCAGTAGATCAGATCTCACCCACTGCCTTCCTTATCTAAGCATGCTGGGAGTTATAGTTCCCCTGTTTCTGTTCAGCAGATCAGATCTCACCCATTGCCTTCCTTATCTAAGCATGCTGGGAGTTATAGTTCCCCTGCTTCTGTGCAGCAGATCAGATCTCACCCACTGCCTTCCTTATCTAAGCATGCTGAGAGTTATAGTTCCCCTGTTTCTGTTCAGCAGATCAGATCTCACCCATTGCCTTCCTTATCTAAGCATGCTGAGAGTTATAGTTCCCCTGCTTCTGTGCAGCAGATCAGATCTCACCCATTGCCTTCCTTATCTAAGCATGCTGGGAGTTATAGTTCCCCTGCTTCTGTGCAGCAGATCAGATCTCACCCACTGCCTTCCTTATCTAAGCATGCTGGGAGTTATAGTTCCCCTGTTTCTGTTCAGCAGATCAGATCTCACCCATTGCCTTCCTTATCTAAGCATGCTGAGAGTTATAGTTCCCCTGCTTCTGTTCAGCAGATCAGATCTCACCCATTGCCTTCCTTATCTAAGCATGCTGAGAGTTATAGTTCCCCTGATTCTGTTCAGCAGATCAGATCTCACCCACTGCCTTCCTTATCTAAGCATGCTGGGAGTTATAGTTCCCCTGCTTCTGTTCAGCAGATCAGATCTCACCCATTGCCTTCCTTATCTAAGCATGCTGAGAGTTATAGTTCCCCTGCTTCTGTTCAGCAGACCAGATCTCACCCATTGCCTTCCTTATCTAAGCATGCTGGGAGTTATAGTTCCCCTGCTTCTGTGCAGCAGATCAGATCTCACCCATTGCCTTCCTTATCTAAGCATGCTGGGAGTTATAGTTCCCCTGCTTCTGTTCAGCAGATCAGATCTCACCCATTGCCTTCCTTATCTAAGCATGCTGAGAGTTATAGTTCCCCTGATTCTGTTCAGCAGATCAGATCTCACCCACTGCCTTCCTTATCTAAGCATGCTGGGAGTTATAGTTCCCCTGCTTCTGTTCAGCAGATCAGATCTCACCCATTGCCTTCCTTATCTAAGCATGCTGGGAGTTATAGTTCCCCTGCTTCTGTTCAGTAGATCAGATCTCACCCACTGCCTTCCTTATCTAAGCATGCTGGGAGTTATAGTTCCCCTGCTTCTGTTCAGCAGACCAGATCTCACCCATTGCCTTCCTTATCTAAGCATGCTGGGAGTTATAGTTCCCCTGCTTCTGTTCAGCAGATCAGATCTCACCCATTGCCTTCCTTATCTAAGCATGCTGGGAGTTATAGTTCCCCTGCTTCTGTGCAGCAGATCAGATCTCACCCATTGCCTTCCTTATCTAAGCATGCTGGGAGTTATAGTTCCCCTGCTTCTGTTCAGCAGATCAGATCTCACCCATTGCCTTCCTTATCTAAGCATGCTGGGAGTTATAGTTCCCCTGCTTCTGTTCAGCAGATCAGATCTCACCCATTGCCTTCCTTATCTAAGCATGCTGAGAGTTATAGTTCCCCTGCTTCTGTGTAGCAGATCAGATCTCACCCATTGCCTTCCTTATCTAAGCATGCTGAGAGTTATAGTTCCCCTGCTTCTGTGCAGCAGATCAGATCTCACCCATTGCCTTCCTTATCTAAGCATGCTGGGAGTTATAGTTCCCCTGCTTCTGTTCAGCAGATCAGATCTCACCCATTGCCTTCCTTATCTAAGCATGCTGGGAGTTATAGTTCCCCTGCTTCTGTGCAGCAGATCAGATCTCACCCATTGCCTTCCTTATCTAAGCATGCTGGGAGTTATAGTTCCCCTGCTTCTGTTCAGCAGATCAGATCTCACCCATTGCCTTCCTTATCTAAGCATGCTGAGAGTTATAGTTCCCCTGCTTCTGTGCAGCAGATCAGATCTCACCCATTGCCTTCCTTATCTAAGCATGCTGGGAGTTATAGTTCCCCTGCTTCTGTGTAGCAGATCAGATCTCACCCACTGACTTCCTTATCTAAGCATGCTGGGAGTTATAGTTCCCCTGCTTCTGTTCAGCAGATCAGATCTCACCCATTGCCTTCCTTATCTAAGCATGCTGAGAGTTATAGTTCCCCTGCTTCTGTTCAGCAGATCAGATCTCACCCATTGCCTTCCTTATCTAAGCATGCTGAGAGTTATAGTTCCCCTGCTTCTGTGCAGCAGATCAGATCTCACCCATTGCCTTCCTTATCTAAGCATGCTGGGAGTTATAGTTCACCTGCTTCTGTGTAGCAGATCAGATCTCACCCACTGACTTCCTTATCTAAGCATGCTGGGAGTTATAGTTCCCCTGCTTCTGTTCAGCAGATCAGATCTCACCCATTGCCTTCCTTATCTAAGCATGCTGGGAGTTATAGTTCCCCTGCTTCTGTTCAGCAGATCAGATCTCACCCATTGCCTTCCTTATCTAAGCATGCTGAGAGTTATAGTTCCCCTGCTTCTGTGTAGCAGATCAGATCTCACCCATTGCCTTCCTTATCTAAGCATGTTGAGAGTTATAGTTCCCCTGCTTCTGTGCAGCAGATCAGATCTCACCCATTGCCTTCCTTATCTAAGCATGCTGGGAGTTATAGTTCCCCTGCTTCTGTTCAGCAGATCAGATCTCACCCATTGCCTTCCTTATCTAAGCATGCTGAGAGTTATAGTTCCCCTGCTTCTGTGCAGCAGATCAGATCTCACCCATTGCCTTCCTTATCTAAGCATGCTGGGAGTTATAGTTCCCCTGCTTCTGTGTAGCAGATCAGATCTCACCCACTGACTTCCTTATCTAAGCATGCTGGGAGTTATAGTTCCCCTGCTTCTGTTCAGCAGATCAGATCTCACCCATTGCCTTCCTTATCTAAGCATGCTGAGAGTTATAGTTCCCCTGCTTCTGTGTAGCAGATCAGATCTCACCCACTGACTTCCTTATCTAAGCATGCTGGGAGTTATAGTTCCCCTGCTTCTGTGCAGCAGATCAGATCTCACCCATTGCCTTCCTTATCTAAGCATGCTGGGAGTTATAGTTCCCCTGCTTCTGTGTAGCAGATCAGATCTCACCCACTGACTTCCTTATCTAAGCATGCTGGGAGTTATAGTTCCCCTGCTTCTGTGCAGCAGATCAGATCTCACCCATTGCCTTCCTTATCTAAGCATGCTGGGAGTTATAGTTCCCCTGCTTCTGTGCAGCAGATCAGATCTCACCCATTGCCTTCCTTATCTAAGCATGCTGGGAGTTATAGTTCCCCTGCTTCTGTTCAGCAGATCAGATCTCACCCATTGCCTTCCTTATCTAAGCATGCTGGGAGTTATAGTTCCCCTGCTTCTGTTCAGCAGATCAGATCTCACCCACTGCCTTCCTTATCCAGGTATGCTGGGAGTTATAGTTCCCCTGCTTCTGTTCAGCAGATCAGATCTCACCCACTGCCTTCCTTATCCAGGTATGCTGGGAGTTATAGTTCCCCTGCTTCTGTTCAGCAGATCAGATCTCACCCATTGCCTTCCTTATCTAAGCATGCTGGGAGTTATAGTTCCCCTGCTTCTGTTCAGCAGATCAGATCTCACCCATTGCCTTCCTTATCTAAGCATGCTGGGAGTTATAGTTCCCCTGCTTCTGTGCAGCAGATCAGATCTCACCCATTGCCTTCCTTATCTAAGCATGCTGGGAGTTATAGTTCCCCTGCTTCTGTGTAGCAGATCAGATCTCACCCACTGACTTCCTTATCTAAGCATGCTGGGAGTTATAGTTCCCCTGCTTCTGTGCAGCAGATCAGATCTCACCCATTGCCTTCCTTATCTAAGCATGCTGAGAGTTATAGTTCCCCTGATTCTGTTCAGCAGATCAGATCTCACCCACTGCCTTCCTTATCTAAGCATGCTGGGAGTTATAGTTCCCCTGCTTCTGTTCAGCAGATCAGATCTCACCCATTGCCTTCCTTATCTAAGCATGCTGAGAGTTATAGTTCCCCTGCTTCTGTTCAGCAGATCAGATCTCACCCATTGCCTTCCTTATCTAAGCATGCTGGGAGTTATAGTTCCCCTGCTTCTGTGCAGCAGATCAGATCTCACCCACTGCCTTCCTTATCTAAGCATGCTGAGAGTTATAGTTCCCCTGATTCTGTTCAGCAGATCAGATCTCACCCATTGCCTTCCTTATCTAAGCATGCTGGGAGTTATAGTTCCCCTGCTTCTGTTCAGCAGACCAGATCTCACCCATTGCCTTCCTTATCTAAGCATGCTGAGAGTTATAGTTCCCCTGCTTCTGTTCAGCAGATCAGATCTCACCCATTGCCTTCCTTATCTAAGCATGCTGGGAGTTATAGTTCCCCTGCTTCTGTTCAGCAGATCAGATCTCACCCATTGCCTTCCTTATCTAAGCATGCTGGGAGTTATAGTTCCCCTGCTTCTGTTCAGCAGATCAGATCTCACCCATTGCCTTCCTTATCTAAGCATGCTGAGAGTTATAGTTCCCCTGCTTCTGTTCAGCAGATCAGATCTCACCCACTGCCTTCCTTATCTAAGCATGCTGGGAGTTATAGTTCCCCTGCTTCTGTTCAGCAGATCAGATCTCACCCACTGCCTTCCTTATCTAAGCATGCTGAGAGTTATAGTTCCCCTGCTTCTGTTCAGCAGATCAGATCTCACCCATTGCCTTCCTTATCTAAGCATGCTGGGAGTTATAGTTCCCCTGCTTCTGTTCAGCAGACCAGATCTCACCCATTGCCTGCCTTATCTAAGCATGCTGAGAGTTATAGTTCCCCTGCTTCTGTTCAGCAGATCAGATCTCACCCATTGCCTTCCTTATCTAAGCATGCTGGGAGTTATAGTTCCCCTGCTTCTGTTCAGCAGATCAGATCTCACCCATTGCCTTCCTTATCTAAGCATGCTGAGAGTTATAGTTCCCCTGCTTCTGTGTAGCAGATCAGATCTCACCCACTGACTTCCTTATCTAAGCATGCTGGGAGTTATAGTTCCCCTGCTTCTGTTCAGCAGACCAGATCTCACCCATTGCCTTCCTTATCTAAGCATGCTGGGAGTTATAGTTCCCCTGCTTCTGTGTAGCAGATCAGATCTCACCCATTGCCTTCCTTATCTAAGCATGCTGAGAGTTATAGTTCCCCTGCTTCTGTTCAGCAGATCAGATCTCACCCATTGCCTTCCTTATCTAAGCATGCTGGGAGTTATAGTTCCCCTGCTTCTGTTCAGCAGATCAGATCTCACCCACTGCCTTCCTTATCTAAGCATGCTGAGAGTTATAGTTCCCCTGCTTCTGTTCAGCAGATCAGATCTCACCCATTGCCTTCCTTATCTAAGCATGCTGAGAGTTATAGTTCCCCTGATTCTGTTCAGCAGATCAGATCTCACCCACTGCCTTCCTTATCTAAGCATGCTGGGAGTTATAGTTCCCCTGCTTCTGTTCAGCAGATCAGATCTCACCCATTGCCTTCCTTATCTAAGCATGCTGAGAGTTATAGTTCCCCTGCTTCTGTTCAGCAGATCAGATCTCACCCATTGCCTTCCTTATCTAAGCATGCTGGGAGTTATAGTTCCCCTGCTTCTGTTCAGCAGATCAGATCTCACCCATTGCCTTCCTTATCTAAGCATGCTGGGAGTTATAGTTCCCCTGCTTCTGTGCAGCAGATCAGATCTCACCCACTGCCTTCCTTATCTAAGCATGCTGAGAGTTATAGTTCCCCTGATTCTGTTCAGCAGATCAGATCTCACCCACTGCCTTCCTTATCTAAGCATGCTGGGAGTTATAGTTCCCCTGCTTCTGTTCAGCAGATCAGATCTCACCCATTGCCTTCCTTATCTAAGCATGCTGAGAGTTATAGTTCCCCTGCTTCTGTTCAGCAGATCAGATCTCACCCATTGCCTTCCTTATCTAAGCATGCTGGGAGTTATAGTTCCCCTGCTTCTGTGCAGCAGATCAGATCTCACCCACTGCCTTCCTTATCTAAGCATGCTGAGAGTTATAGTTCCCCTGCTTCTGTTCAGCAGACCAGATCTCACCCATTGCCTTCCTTATCTAAGCATGCTGGGAGTTATAGTTCCCCTGCTTCTGTGCAGCAGATCAGATCTCACCCACTGACTTCCTTATCTAAGCATGCTGAGAGTTATAGTTCCCCTGCTTCTGTTCAGCAGATCAGATCTCACCCATTGCCTTCCTTATCTAAGCATGCTGGGAGTTATAGTTCCCCTGCTTCTGTGCAGCAGATCAGATCTCACCCACTGACTTCCTTATCTAAGCATGCTGAGAGTTATAGTTCCCCTGCTTCTGTTCAGCAGATCAGATCTCACCCATTGCCTTCCTTATCTAAGCATGCTGAGAGTTATAGTTCCCCTGATTCTGTTCAGCAGATCAGATCTCACCCATTGCCTTCCTTATCTAAGCATGCTGGGAGTTATAGTTCCCCTGCTTCTGTTCAGCAGACCAGATCTCACCCATTGCCTTCCTTATCTAAGCATGCTGAGAGTTATAGTTCCCCTGCTTCTGTTAAGCAGATCAGATCTCACCCATTGCCTTCCTTATCTAAGCATGCTGGGAGTTATAGTTCCCCTGCTTCTGTTCAGCAGATCAGATCTCACCCATTGCCTTCCTTATCTAAGCATGCTGGGAGTTATAGTTCCCCTGCTTCTGTTCAGCAGATCAGATCTCACCCATTGCCTTCCTTATCTAAGCATGCTGGGAGTTATAGTTCCCCTGCTTCTGTTCAGCAGACCAGATCTCACCCATTGCCTTCCTTATCTAAGCATGCTGAGAGTTATAGTTCCCCTGCTTCTGTTCAGCAGATCAGATCTCACCCATTGCCTTCCTTATCTAAGCATGCTGGGAGTTATAGTTCCCCTGCTTCTGTTCAGCAGATCAGATCTCACCCATTGCCTTCCTTATCTAAGCATGCTGGGAGTTATAGTTCCCCTGCTTCTGTGCAGCAGATCAGATCTCACCCACTGCCTTCCTTATCTAAGCATGCTGAGAGTTATAGTTCCCCTGATTCTGTTCAGCAGATCAGATCTCACCCACTGCCTTCCTTATCTAAGCATGCTGGGAGTTATAGTTCCCCTGCTTCTGTTCAGCAGATCAGATCTCACCCATTGCCTTCCTTATCTAAGCATGCTGGGAGTTATAGTTCCCCTGCTTCTGTTCAGCAGATCAGATCTCACCCATTGCCTTCCTTATCTAAGCATGCTGGGAGTTATAGTTCCCCTGCTTCTGTGCAGCAGATCAGATCTCACCCACTGCCTTCCTTATCTAAGCATGCTGAGAGTTATAGTTCCCCTGATTCTGTTCAGCAGATCAGATCTCACCCACTGCCTTCCTTATCTAAGCATGCTGGGAGTTATAGTTCCCCTGCTTCTGTTCAGCAGATCAGATCTCACCCATTGCCTTCCTTATCTAAGCATGCTGAGAGTTATAGTTCCCCTGCTTCTGTTCAGCAGATCAGATCTCACCCATTGCCTTCCTTATCTAAGCATGCTGGGAGTTATAGTTCCCCTGCTTCTGTTCAGCATATCAGATCTCACCCATTGCCTTCCTTATCTAAGCATGCTGGGAGTTATAGTTCCCCTGCTTCTGTGCAGCAGATCAGATCTCACCCACTGCCTTCCTTATCTAAGCATGCTGAGAGTTATAGTTCCCCTGATTCTGTTCAGCAGATCAGATCTCACCCACTGCCTTCCTTATCTAAGCATGCTGGGAGTTATAGTTCCCCTGCTTCTGTTCAGCAGATCAGATCTCACCCATTGCCTTCCTTATCTAAGCATGCTGAGAGTTATAGTTCCCCTGCTTCTGTGTAGCAGATCAGATCTCACCCATTGCCTTCCTTATCTAAGCATGCTGAGAGTTATAGTTCCCCTGCTTCTGTTCAGCAGATCAGATCTCACCCATTGCCTTCCTTATCTAAGCATGCTGGGAGTTATAGTTCCCCTGCTTCTGTTCAGCAGATCAGATCTCACCCATTGCCTTCCTTATCTAAGCATGCTGGGAGTTATAGTTCCCCTGCTTCTGTGCAGCAGATCAGATCTCACCCATTGCCTTCCTTATCTAAGCATGCTGAGAGTTATAGTTCCCCTGCTTCTGTGTAGCAGATCAGATCTCACCCACTGACTTCCTTATCTAAGCATGCTGGGAGTTATAGTTCCCCTGCTTCTGTGCAGCAGATCAGATCTCACCCATTGCCTTCCTTATCTAAGCATGCTGGGAGTTATAGTTCCCCTGCTTCTGTTCAGCAGATCAGATCTCACCCATTGCCTTCCTTATCTAAGCATGCTGGGAGTTATAGTTCCCCTGCTTCTGTTCAGCAGATCAGATCTCACCCATTGCCTTCCTTATCTAAGCATGCTGGGAGTTATAGTTCCCCTGCTTCTGTGCAGCAGATCAGATCTCACCCATTGCCTTCCTTATCTAAGCATGCTGGGAGTTATAGTTCCCCTGCTTCTGTTCAGCAGATCAGATCTCACCCACTGACTTCCTTATCTAAGCATGCTGGGAGTTATAGTTCCCCTGCTTCTGTGCAGCAGATCAGATCTCACCCATTGCCTTCCTTATCTAAGCATGCTGAGAGTTATAGTTCCCCTGCTTCTGTGTAGCAGATCAGATCTCACCCATTGCCTTCCTTATCTAAGCATGCTGAGAGTTATAGTTCCCCTGCTTCTGTGCAGCAGATCAGATCTCACCTATTGCCTTCCTTATCTAAGCATGCTGGGAGTTATAGTTCCCCTGCTTCTGTGCAGCAGATCAGATCTCACCCATTGCCTTCCTTATCTAAGCATGCTGGGAGTTATAGTTCCCCTGCTTCTGTTCAGCAGATCAGATCTCACCCACTGACTTCCTTATCTAAGCATGCTGGGAGTTATAGTTCCCCTGCTTCTGTGCAGCAGATCAGATCTCACCCACTGCCTTCCTTATCTAAGCATGCTGGGAGTTATAGTTCCCCTGCTTCTGTGCAGCAGATCAGATCTCACCCATTGCCTTCCTTATCTAAGCATGCTGGGAGTTATAGTTCCCCTGCTTCTGTGTAGCAGATCAGATCTCACCCATTGCCTTCCTTATCTAAGCATGCTGGGAGTTATAGTTCCCCTGCTTCTGTTCAGCAGATCAGATCTCACCCATTGCCTTCCTTATCTAAGCATGCTGGGAGTTATAGTTCCCCTGCTTCTGTTCAGCAGATCAGATCTCACCCACTGACTTCCTTATCTAAGCATGCTGGGAGTTATAGTTCCCCTGCTTCTGTGCAGCAGATCAGATCTCACCCATTGCCTTCCTTATCTAAGCATGCTGAGAGTTATAGTTCCCCTGCTTCTGTTCAGCAGATCAGATCTCACCCATTGCCTTCCTTATCTAAGCATGCTGAGAGTTATAGTTCCCCTGCTTCTGTTCAGCAGATCAGATCTCACCCATTGCCTTCCTTATCTAAGCATGCTGGGAGTTATAGTTCCCCTGCTTCTGTTCAGCAGACCAGATCTCACCCATTGCCTTCCTTATCTAAGCATGCTGGGAGTTATAGTTCCCCTGCTTCTGTTCAGCAGATCAGATCTCACCCACTGACTTCCTTATCTAAGCATGCTGGGAGTTATAGTTCCCCTGCTTCTGTTCAGCAGATCAGATCTCACCCACTGCCTTCCTTATCTAAGCATGCTGGGAGTTATAGTTCCCCTGCTTCTGTGTAGCAGATCAGATCTCACCCACTGACTTCCTTATCTAAGCATGCTGGGAGTTATAGTTCCCCTGCTTCTGTGCAGCAGATCAGATCTCACCCATTGCCTTCCTTATCTAAGCATGCTGAGAGTTATAGTTCCCCTGCTTCTGTGCAGCAGATCAGATCTCACCCATTGCCTTCCTTATCTAAGCATGCTGGGAGTTATAGTTCCCCTGCTTCTGTTCAGCAGATCAGATCTCACCCATTGCCTTCCTTATCTAAGCATGCTGAGAGTTATAGTTCCCCTGCTTCTGTGCAGCAGATCAGATCTCACCCATTGCCTTCCTTATCTAAGCATGCTGAGAGTTATAGTTCCCCTGCTTCTGTGTAGCAGATCAGATCTCACCCATTGCCTTCCTTATCTAAGCATGCTGGGAGTTATAGTTCCCCTGCTTCTGTTCAGCAGATCAGATCTCACCCATTGCCTTCCTTATCTAAGCATGCTGGGAGTTATAGTTCCCCTGCTTCTGTGCAGCAGATCAGATCTCACCCATTGCCTTCCTTATCTAAGCATGCTGAGAGTTATAGTTCCCCTGCTTCTGTGTAGCAGATCAGATCTCACCCACTGCCTTCCTTATCTAAGCATGCTGAGAGTTATAGTTCCCCTGCTTCTGTGCAGCAGATCAGATCTCACCCATTGCCTTCCTTATCTAAGCATGCTGAGAGTTATAGTTCCCCTGCTTCTGTGTAGCAGATCAGATCTCACCCATTGCCTTCCTTATCTAAGCATGCTGAGAGTTATAGTTCCCCTGCTTCTGTGTAGCAGATCAGATCTCACCCACTGACTTCCTTATCTAAGCATGCTGGGAGTTATAGTTCCCCTGCTTCTGTGCAGCAGATCAGATCTCACCCATTGCCTTCCTTATCTAAGCATGCTGAGAGTTATAGTTCCCCTGCTTCTGTGTAGCAGATCAGATCTCACCCATTGCCTTCCTTATCTAAGCATGCTGAGAGTTATAGTTCCCCTGCTTCTGTGCAGCAGATCAGATCTCACCCATTGCCTTCCTTATCTAAGCATGCTGGGAGTTATAGTTCCCCTGCTTCTGTTCAGCAGATCAGATCTCACCCATTGCCTTCCTTATCTAAGCATGCTGAGAGTTATAGTTCCCCTGCTTCTGTGTAGCAGATCAGATCTCACCCACTGACTTCCTTATCTAAGCATGCTGGGAGTTATAGTTCCCCTGCTTCTGTTCAGCAGATCAGATCTCACCCATTGCCTTCCTTATCTAAGCATGCTGAGAGTTATAGTTCCCCTGATTCTGTTCAGCAGATCAGATCTCACCCACTGCCTTCCTTATCTAAGCATGCTGGGAGTTATAGTTCCCCTGCTTCTGTTCAGCAGACCAGATCTCACCCATTGCCTTCCTTATCTAAGCATGCTGAGAGTTATAGTTCCCCTGCTTCTGTTCAGCAGATCAGATCTCACCCATTGCCTTCCTTATCTAAGCATGCTGGGAGTTATAGTTCCCCTGCTTCTGTTCAGCAGATCAGATCTCACCCATTGCCTTCCTTATCTAAGCATGCTGAGAGTTATAGTTCCCCTGCTTCTGTGTAGCAGATCAGATCTCACCCACTGACTTCCTTATCTAAGCATGCTGGGAGTTATAGTTCCCCTGCTTCTGTTCAGCAGACCAGATCTCACCCATTGCCTTCCTTATCTAAGCATGCTGAGAGTTATAGTTCCCCTGCTTCTGTTCAGCAGATCAGATCTCACCCATTGCCTTCCTTATCTAAGCATGCTGGGAGTTATAGTTCCCCTGCTTCTGTTCAGCAGATCAGATCTCACCCATTGCCTTCCTTATCTAAGCATGCTGGGAGTTATAGTTCCCCTGCTTCTGTTCAGCAGATCAGATCTCACCCATTGCCTTCCTTATCTAAGCATGCTGGGAGTTATAGTTCCCCTGCTTCTGTGCAGCAGATCAGATCTCACCCACTGCCTTCCTTATCTAAGCATGCTGAGAGTTATAGTTCCCCTGATTCTGTTCAGCAGATCAGATCTCACCCATTGCCTTCCTTATCGAAGCATGCTGGGAGTTATAGTTCCCCTGCTTCTGTTCAGCAGATCAGATCTCACCCATTGCCTTCCTTATCTAAGCATGCTGAGAGTTATAGTTCCCCTGCTTCTGTTCAGCAGATCAGATCTCACCCATTGCCTTCCTTATCTAAGCATGCTGGGAGTTATAGTTCCCCTGCTTCTGTGCAGCAGATCAGATCTCACCCACTGCCTTCCTTATCTAAGCATGCTGAGAGTTATAGTTCCCCTGATTCTGTTCAGCAGATCAGATCTCACCCATTGCCTTCCTTATCTAAGCATGCTGGGAGTTATAGTTCCCCTGCTTCTGTTCAGCAGACCAGATCTCACCCATTGCCTTCCTTATCTAAGCATGCTGAGAGTTATAGTTCCCCTGCTTCTGTTCAGCAGATCAGATCTCACCCATTGCCTTCCTTATCTAAGCATGCTGGGAGTTATAGTTCCCCTGCTTCTGTTCAGCAGATCAGATCTCACCCATTGCCTTCCTTATCTAAGCATGCTGGGAGTTATAGTTCCCCTGCTTCTGTTCAGCAGATCAGATCTCACCCATTGCCTTCCTTATCTAAGCATGCTGGGAGTTATAGTTCCCCTGCTTCTGTGCAGCAGATCAGATCTCACCCATTGCCTTCCTTATCTAAGCATGCTGAGAGTTATAGTTCCCCTGCTTCTGTGCAGCAGATCAGATCTCACCCACTGCCTTCCTTATCTAAGCATGCTGGGAGTTATAGTTCCCCTGCTTCTGTTCAGCAGACCAGATCTCACCCATTGCCTTCCTTATCTAAGCATGCTGAGAGTTATAGTTCCCCTGCTTCTGTTCAGCAGATCAGATCTCACCCATTGCCTTCCTTATCTAAGCATGCTGGGAGTTATAGTTCCCCTGCTTCTGTTCAGCAGATCAGATCTCACCCATTGCCTTCCTTATCTAAGCATGCTGGGAGTTATAGTTCCCCTGCTTCTGTGCAGCAGATCAGATCTCACCCACTGCCTTCCTTATCTAAGCATGCTGAGAGTTATAGTTCCCCTGATTCTGTTCAGCAGATCAGATCTCACCCACTGCCTTCCTTATCTAAGCATGCTGGGAGTTATAGTTCCCCTGCTTCTGTTCAGCAGATCAGATCTCACCCATTGCCTTCCTTATCTAAGCATGCTGAGAGTTATAGTTCCCCTGATTCTGTTCAGCAGATCAGATCTCACCCACTGCCTTCCTTATCTAAGCATGCTGGGAGTTATAGTTCCCCTGCTTCTGTTCAGCAGATCAGATCTCACCCATTGCCTTCCTTATCTAAGCATGCTGAGAGTTATAGTTCCCCTGCTTCTGTTCAGCAGATCAGATCTCACCCATTGCCTTCCTTATCTAAGCATGCTGGGAGTTATAGTTCCCCTGCTTCTGTGCAGCAGATCAGATCTCACCCACTGCCTTCCTTATCTAAGCATGCTGAGAGTTATAGTTCCCCTGATTCTGTTCAGCAGATCAGATCTCACCCACTGCCTTCCTTATCTAAGCATGCTGGGAGTTATAGTTCCCCTGCTTCTGTTCAGCAGATCAGATCTCACCCATTGCCTTCCTTATCTAAGCATGCTGAGAGTTATAGTTCCCCTGCTTCTGTGTAGCAGATCAGATCTCACCCATTGCCTTCCTTATCTAAGCATGCTGGGAGTTATAGTTCCCCTGCTTCTGTTCAGCAGATCAGATCTCACCCATTGCCTTCCTTATCTAAGCATGCTGAGAGTTATAGTTCCCCTGCTTCTGTGCAGCAGATCAGATCTCACCCATTGCCTTCCCTATCTAAGCATGCTGGGAGTTATAGTTCCCCTGCTTCTGTTCAGCAGATCAGATCTCACCCATTGCCTTCCTTATCTAAGCATGCTGGGAGTTATAGTTCCCCTGCTTCTGTTCAGCAGATCAGATCTCACCCATTGCCTTCCTTATCTAAGCATGCTGGGAGTTATAGTTCCCCTGCTTCTGTGCAGCAGATCAGATCTCACCCATTGCCTTCCTTATCTAAGCATGCTGAGAGTTATAGTTCCCCTGCATCTGTTCAGCAGATCAGATCTCACCCATTGCCTTCCTTATCTAAGCATGCTGGGAGTTATAGTTCCCCTGCTTCTGTTCAGCAGATCAGATCTCACCCATTGCCTTCCTTATCTAAGCATGCTGGGAGTTATAGTTCCCCTGCTTCTGTTCAGCAGATCAGATCTCACCCATTGCCTTCCTTATCTAAGCATGCTGGGAGTTATAGTTCCCCTGCTTCTGTTCAGCAGATCAGATCTCACCCATTGCCTTCCTTATCTAAGCATGCTGGGAGTTATAGTTCCCCTGCTTCTGTGTAGCAGATCAGATCTCACCCACTGACTTCCTTATCTAAGCATGCTGGGAGTTATAGTTCCCCTGCTTCTGTGCAGCAGATCAGATCTCACCCATTGCCTTCCTTATCTAAGCATGCTGGGAGTTATAGTTCCCCTGCTTCTGTTCAGCAGATCAGATCTCACCCATTGCCTTCCTTATCTAAGCATGCTGGGAGTTATAGTTCCCCTGCTTCTGTTCAGCAGATCAGATCTCACCCATTGCCTTCCTTATCTAAGCATGCTGAGAGTTATAGTTCCCCTGCTTCTGTTCAGCAGATCAGATCTCACCCATTGCCTTCCTTATCTAAGCATGCTGGGAGTTATAGTTCCCCTGCTTCTGTTCAGCAGATCAGATCTCACCCATTGCCTTCCTTATCTAAGCATGCTGAGAGTTATAGTTCCCCTGCTTCTGTGTAGCAGATCAGATCTCACCCATTGCCTTCCTTATCTAAGCATGCTGGGAGTTATAGTTCCCCTGCTTCTGTTCAGCAGATCAGATCTCACCCATTGCCTTCCTTATCTAAGCATGCTGAGAGTTATAGTTCCCCTGCTTCTGTGTAGCAGATCAGATCTCACCCACTGACTTCCTTATCTAAGCATGCTGGGAGTTATAGTTCCCCTGCTTCTGTTCAGCAGATCAGATCTCACCCATTGCCTTCCTTATCTAAGCATGCTGAGAGTTATAGTTCCCCTGCTTCTGTGTAGCAGATCAGATCTCACCCACTGACTTCCTTATCTAAGCATGCTGGGAGTTATAGTTCCCCTGCTTCTGTTCAGCAGATCAGATCTCACCCATTGCCTTCCCTATCTAAGCATGCTGGGAGTTATAGTTCCCCTGCTTCTGTTCAGCAGATCAGATCTCACCCATTGCCTTCCTTATCTAAGCATGCTGGGAGTTATAGTTCCCCTGCTTCTGTTCAGCAGATCAGATCTCACCCATTGCCTTCCTTATCTAAGCATGCTGGGAGTTATAGTTCCCCTGCTTCTGTGCAGCAGATCAGATCTCACCCATTGCCTTCCTTATCTAAGCATGCTGGGAGTTATAGTTCCCCTGCTTCTGTTCAGCAGATCAGATCTCACCCACTGACTTCCTTATCTAAGCATGCTGGGAGTTATAGTTCCCCTGCTTCTGTGCAGCAGATCAGATCTCACCCATTGCCTTCCTTATCTAAGCATGCTGGGAGTTATAGTTCCCCTGCTTCTGTGTAGCAGATCAGATCTCACCCATTGCCTTCCTTATCTAAGCATGCTGAGAGTTATAGTTCCCCTGCTTCTGTGCAGCAGATCAGATCTCACCCATTGCCTTCCTTATCTAAGCATGCTGGGAGTTATAGTTCCCCTGCTTCTGTTCAGCAGATCAGATCTCACCCACTGACTTCCTTATCTAAGCATGCTGGGAGTTATAGTTCCCCTGCTTCTGTGCAGCAGATCAGATCTCACCCATTGCCTTCCTTATCTAAGCATGCTGAGAGTTATAGTTCCCCTGCTTCTGTTCAGCAGATCAGATCTCACCCACTGCCTTCCTTATCTAAGCATGCTGGGAGTTATAGTTCCCCTGCTTCTGTGTAGCAGATCAGATCTCACCCACTGACTTCCTTATCTAAGCATGCTGGGAGTTATAGTTCCCCTGCTTCTGTGCAGCAGATCAGATCTCACCCATTGCCTTCCTTATCTAAGCATGCTGGGAGTTATAGTTCCCCTGCTTCTGTTCAGCAGATCAGATCTCACCCATTGCCTTCCTTATCTAAGCATGCTGAGAGTTATAGTTCCCCTGCTTCTGTGTAGCAGATCAGATCTCACCCACTGACTTCCTTATCTAAGCATGCTGGGAGTTATAGTTCCCCTGCTTCTGTGCAGCAGATCAGATCTCACCCATTGCCTTCCTTATCTAAGCATGCTGAGAGTTATAGTTCCCCTGCTTCTGTGTAGCAGATCAGATCTCACCCATTGCCTTCCTTATCTAAGCATGCTGAGAGTTATAGTTCCCCTGCTTCTGTGCAGCAGATCAGATCTCACCCATTGCCTTCCTTATCTAAGCATGCTGGGAGTTATAGTTCCCCTGCTTCTGTTCAGCAGATCAGATCTCACCCATTGCCTTCCTTATCTAAGCATGCTGAGAGTTATAGTTCCCCTGCTTCTGTGTAGCAGATCAGATCTCACCCACTGACTTCCTTATCTAAGCATGCTGGGAGTTATAGTTCCCCTGCTTCTGTTCAGCAGATCAGATCTCACCCATTGCCTTCCTTATCTAAGCATGCTGAGAGTTATAGTTCCCCTGCTTCTGTGTAGCAGATCAGATCTCACCCACTGACTTCCTTATCTAAGCATGCTGGGAGTTATAGTTCCCCTGCTTCTGTGCAGCAGATCAGATCTCACCCATTGCCTTCCTTATCTAAGCATGCTGGGAGTTATAGTTCCCCTGCTTCTGTGCAGCAGATCAGATCTCACCCATTGCCTTCCTTATCTAAGCATGCTGGGAGTTATAGTTCCCCTGCTTCTGTTCAGCAGATCAGATCTCACCCACTGACTTCCTTATCTAAGCATGCTGGGAGTTATAGTTCCCCTGCTTCTGTTCAGCAGATCAGATCTCACCCACTGCCTTCCTTATCTAAGCATGCTGGGAGTTATAGTTCCCCTGCTTCTGTTCAGCAGATCAGATCTCACCCATTGCCTTCCTTATCTAAGCATGCTGAGAGTTATAGTTCCCCTGCTTCTGTTCAGCAGATCAGATCTCACCCATTGCCTTCCTTATCTAAGCATGCTGGGAGTTATAGTTCCCCTGCTTCTGTGCAGCAGATCAGATCTCACCCACTGCCTTCCTTATCTAAGCATGCTGAGAGTTATAGTTCCCCTGATTCTGTTCAGCAGATCAGATCTCACCCATTGCCTTCCTTATCGAAGCATGCTGGGAGTTATAGTTCCCCTGCTTCTGTTCAGCAGATCAGATCTCACCCATTGCCTTCCTTATCTAAGCATGCTGAGAGTTATAGTTCCCCTGCTTCTGTTCAGCAGATCAGATCTCACCCATTGCCTTCCTTATCTAAGCATGCTGGGAGTTATAGTTCCCCTGCTTCTGTGCAGCAGATCAGATCTCACCCACTGCCTTCCTTATCTAAGCATGCTGAGAGTTATAGTTCCCCTGATTCTGTTCAGCAGATCAGATCTCACCCATTGCCTTCCTTATCTAAGCATGCTGGGAGTTATAGTTCCCCTGCTTCTGTTCAGCAGACCAGATCTCACCCATTGCCTTCCTTATCTAAGCATGCTGAGAGTTATAGTTCCCCTGCTTCTGTTCAGCAGATCAGATCTCACCCATTGCCTTCCTTATCTAAGCATGCTGGGAGTTATAGTTCCCCTGCTTCTGTTCAGCAGATCAGATCTCACCCATTGCCTTCCTTATCTAAGCATGCTGGGAGTTATAGTTCCCCTGCTTCTGTTCAGCAGATCAGATCTCACCCATTGCCTTCCTTATCTAAGCATGCTGGGAGTTATAGTTCCCCTGCTTCTGTGCAGCAGATCAGATCTCACCCACTGCCTTCCTTATCTAAGCATGCTGGGAGTTATAGTTCCCCTGCTTCTGTTCAGCAGACCAGATCTCACCCATTGCCTTCCTTATCTAAGCATGCTGAGAGTTATAGTTCCCCTGCTTCTGTTCAGCAGATCAGATCTCACCCATTGCCTTCCTTATCTAAGCATGCTGGGAGTTATAGTTCCCCTGCTTCTGTTCAGCAGATCAGATCTCACCCATTGCCTTCCTTATCTAAGCATGCTGGGAGTTATAGTTCCCCTGCTTCTGTGCAGCAGATCAGATCTCACCCACTGCCTTCCTTATCTAAGCATGCTGAGAGTTATAGTTCCCCTGATTCTGTTCAGCAGATCAGATCTCACCCACTGCCTTCCTTATCTAAGCATGCTGGGAGTTATAGTTCCCCTGCTTCTGTTCAGCAGATCAGATCTCACCCATTGCCTTCCTTATCTAAGCATGCTGAGAGTTATAGTTCCCCTGATTCTGTTCAGCAGATCAGATCTCACCCACTGCCTTCCTTATCTAAGCATGCTGGGAGTTATAGTTCCCCTGCTTCTGTTCAGCAGATCAGATCTCACCCATTGCCTTCCTTATCTAAGCATGCTGAGAGTTATAGTTCCCCAGCTTCTGTTCAGCAGATCAGATCTCACCCATTGCCTTCCTTATCTAAGCATGCTGGGAGTTATAGTTCCCCTGCTTCTGTGCAGCAGATCAGATCTCACCCACTGCCTTCCTTATCTAAGCATGCTGAGAGTTATAGTTCCCCTGATTCTGTTCAGCAGATCAGATCTCACCCACTGCCTTCCTTATCTAAGCATGCTGGGAGTTATAGTTCCCCTGCTTCTGTTCAGCAGATCAGATCTCACCCATTGCCTTCCTTATCTAAGCATGCTGAGAGTTATAGTTCCCCTGCTTCTGTGTAGCAGATCAGATCTCACCCATTGCCTTCCTTATCTAAGCATGCTGAGAGTTATAGTTCCCCTGCTTCTGTTCAGCAGATCAGATCTCACCCATTGCCTTCCTTATCTAAGCATGCTGGGAGTTATAGTTCCCCTGCTTCTGTTCAGCAGATCAGATCTCACCCATTGCCTTCCTTATCTAAGCATGCTGGGAGTTATAGTTCCCCTGCTTCTGTGCAGCAGATCAGATCTCACCCATTGCCTTCCTTATCTAAGCATGCTGAGAGTTATAGTTCCCCTGCTTCTGTGTAGCAGATCAGATCTCACCCACTGACTTCCTTATCTAAGCATGCTGGGAGTTATAGTTCCCCTGCTTCTGTGCAGCAGATCAGATCTCACCCATTGCCTTCCTTATCTAAGCATGCTGAGAGTTATAGTTCCCCTGCTTCTGTTCAGCAGATCAGATCTCACCCATTGCCTTCCTTATCTAAGCATGCTGAGAGTTATAGTTCCCCTGCTTCTGTTCAGCAGATCAGATCTCACCCATTGCCTTCCTTATCTAAGCATGCTGAGAGTTATAGTTCCCCTGCTTCTGTGCAGCAGATCAGATCTCACCCATTGCCTTCCTTATCTAAGCATGCTGGGAGTTATAGTTCCCCTGCTTCTGTTCAGCAGATCAGATCTCACCCATTGCCTTCCTTATCTAAGCATGCTGAGAGTTATAGTTCCCCTGCTTCTGTGTAGCAGATCAGATCTCACCCATTGCCTTCCTTATCTAAGCATGCTGAGAGTTATAGTTCCCCTGCTTCTGTTCAGCAGATCAGATCTCACCCATTGCCTTCCTTATCTAAGCATGCTGAGAGTTATAGTTCCCCTGCTTCTGTGCAGCAGATCAGATCTCACCCATTGCCTTCCTTATCTAAGCATGCTGGGAGTTATAGTTCCCCTGCTTCTGTTCAGCAGATCAGATCTCACCCACTGACTTCCTTATCTAAGCATGCTGGGAGTTATAGTTCCCCTGCTTCTGTGCAGCAGATCAGATCTCACCCATTGCCTTCCTTATCTAAGCATGCTGAGAGTTATAGTTCCCCTGCTTCTGTTCAGCAGATCAGATCTCACCCACTGCCTTCCTTATCTAAGCATGCTGGGAGTTATAGTTCCCCTGCTTCTGTGTAGCAGATCAGATCTCACCCACTGACTTCCTTATCTAAGCATGCTGGGAGTTATAGTTCCCCTGCTTCTGTGCAGCAGATCAGATCTCACCCATTGCCTTCCTTATCTAAGCATGCTGGGAGTTATAGTTCCCCTGCTTCTGTTCAGCAGATCAGATCTCACCCATTGCCTTCCTTATCTAAGCATGCTGAGAGTTATAGTTCCCCTGCTTCTGTGTAGCAGATCAGATCTCACCCACTGACTTCCTTATCTAAGCATGCTGGGAGTTATAGTTCCCCTGCTTCTGTGCAGCAGATCAGATCTCACCCATTGCCTTCCTTATCTAAGCATGCTGAGAGTTATAGTTCCCCTGCTTCTGTGTAGCAGATCAGATCTCACCCATTGCCTTCCTTATCTAAGCATGCTGAGAGTTATAGTTCCCCTGCTTCTGTGCAGCAGATCAGATCTCACCCATTGCCTTCCTTATCTAAGCATGCTGGGAGTTATAGTTCCCCTGCTTCTGTTCAGCAGATCAGATCTCACCCATTGCCTTCCTTATCTAAGCATGCTGAGAGTTATAGTTCCCCTGCTTCTGTGTAGCAGATCAGATCTCACCCACTGACTTCCTTATCTAAGCATGCTGGGAGTTATAGTTCCCCTGCTTCTGTTCAGCAGATCAGATCTCACCCATTGCCTTCCTTATCTAAGCATGCTGAGAGTTATAGTTCCCCTGCTTCTGTGTAGCAGATCAGATCTCACCCACTGACTTCCTTATCTAAGCATGCTGGGAGTTATAGTTCCCCTGCTTCTGTGCAGCAGATCAGATCTCACCCATTGCCTTCCTTATCTAAGCATGCTGAGAGTTATAGTTCCCCTGCTTCTGTTCAGCAGATCAGATCTCACCCATTGCCTTCCTTATCTAAGCATGCTGGGAGTTATAGTTCCCCTGCTTCTGTTCAGCAGATCAGATCTCACCCATTGCCTTCCTTATCTAAGCATGCTGAGAGTTATAGTTCCCCTGCTTCTGTTCAGCAGATCAGATCTCACCCACTGACTTCCTTATCTAAGCATGCTGGGAGTTATAGTTCCCCTGCTTCTGTTCAGCAGATCAGATCTCACCCATTGCCTTCCTTATCTAAGCATGCTGAGAGTTATAGTTCCCCTGCTTCTGTGTAGCAGATCAGATCTCACCCACTGACTTCCTTATCTAAGCATGCTGGGAGTTATAGTTCCCCTGCTTCTGTGCAGCAGATCAGATCTCACCCATTGCCTTCCTTATCTAAGCATGCTGAGAGTTATAGTTCCCCTGCTTCTGTGTAGCAGATCAGATCTCACCCATTGCCTTCCTTATCTAAGCATGCTGAGAGTTATAGTTCCCCTGCTTCTGTGCAGCAGATCAGATCTCACCCATTGCCTTCCTTATCTAAGCATGCTGAGAGTTATAGTTCCCCTGCTTCTGTGTAGCAGATCAGATCTCACCCACTGACTTCCTTATCTAAGCATGCTGGGAGTTATAGTTCCCCTGCTTCTGTTCAGCAGATCAGATCTCACCCATTGCCTTCCTTATCTAAGCATGCTGAGAGTTATAGTTCCCCTGCTTCTGTGTAGCAGATCAGATCTCACCCACTGACTTCCTTATCTAAGCATGCTGGGAGTTATAGTTCCCCTGCTTCTGTGCAGCAGATCAGATCTCACCCATTGCCTTCCTTATCTAAGCATGCTGAGAGTTATAGTTCCCCTGCTTCTGTGTAGCAGATCAGATCTCACCCACTGACTTCCTTATCTAAGCATGCTGGGAGTTATAGTTCCCCTGCTTCTGTGCAGCAGATCAGATCTCACCCATTGCCTTCCTTATCTAAGCATGCTGGGAGTTATAGTTCCCCTGCTTCTGTGCAGCAGATCAGATCTCACCCATTGCCTTCCTTATCTAAGCATGCTGGGAGTTATAGTTCCCCTGCTTCTGTTCAGCAGATCAGATCTCACCCACTGACTTCCTTATCTAAGCATGCTGGGAGTTATAGTTCCCCTGCTTCTGTGCAGCAGATCAGATCTCACCCATTGCCTTCCTTATCTAAGCATGCTGGGAGTTATAGTTCCCCTGCTTCTGTGCAGCAGATCAGATCTCACCCATTGCCTTCCTTATCTAAGCATGCTGAGAGTTATAGTTCCCCTGCTTCTGTGCAGCAGATCAGATCTCACCCATTGCCTTCCTTATCTAAGCATGCTGAGAGTTATAGTTCCCCTGCTTCTGTGTAGCAGATCAGATCTCACCCATTGCCTTCCTTATCTAAGCATGCTGAGAGTTATAGTTCCCCTGCTTCTGTGTAGCAGATCAGATCTCACCCACTGACTTCCTTATCTAAGCATGCTGGGAGTTATAGTTCCCCTGCTTCTGTGTAGCAGATCAGATCTCACCCATTGCCTTCCTTATCTAAGCATGCTGGGAGTTATAGTTCCCCTGCTTCTGTTCAGCAGATCAGATCTCACCCATTGCCTTCCTTATCTAAGCATGCTGAGAGTTATAGTTCCCCTGCTTCTGTTCAGCAGATCAGATCTCACCCATTGCCTTCCTTATCTAAGCATGCTGAGAGTTATAGTTCCCCTGCTTCTGTGTAGCAGATCAGATCTCACCCACTGACTTCCTTATCTAAGCATGCTGAGAGTTATAGTTCCCCTGCTTCTGTTCAGCAGATCAGATCTCACCCACTGACTTCCTTATCTAAGCATGCTGGGAGTTATAGTTCCCCTGCTTCTGTGCAGCAGATCAGATCTCACCCATTGCCTTCCTTATCTAAGCATGCTGAGAGTTATAGTTCCCCTGCTTCTGTGCAGCAGATCAGATCTCACCCATTGCCTTCCTTATCTAAGCATGCTGGGAGTTATAGTTCCCCTGCTTCTGTTCAGCAGATCAGATCTCACCCATTGCCTTCCTTATCTAAGCATGCTGAGAGTTATAGTTCCCCTGCTTCTGTGCAGCAGATCAGATCTCACCCATTGCCTTCCTTATCTAAGCATGCTGGGAGTTATAGTTCCCCTGCTTCTGTTCAGCAGATCAGATCTCACCCATTGCCTTCCTTATCTAAGCATGCTGGGAGTTATAGTTCCCCTGCTTCTGTGCAGCAGATCAGATCTCACCCATTGCCTTCCTTATCTAAGCATGCTGGGAGTTATAGTTCCCCTGCTTCTGTGCAGCAGATCAGATCTCACCCATTGCCTTCCTTATCTAAGCATGCTGGGAGTTATAGTTCCCCTGCTTCTGTTCAGCAGATCAGATCTCACCCACTGACTTCCTTATCTAAGCATGCTGGGAGTTATAGTTCCCCTGCTTCTGTGCAGCAGATCAGATCTCACCCATTGCCTTCCTTATCTAAGCATGCTGAGAGTTATAGTTCCCCTGCTTCTGTGTAGCAGATCAGATCTCACCCATTGCCTTCCTTATCTAAGCATGCTGAGAGTTATAGTTCCCCTGCTTCTGTTCAGCAGATCAGATCTCACCCATTGCCTTCCTTATCTAAGCATGCTGAGAGTTATAGTTCCCCTGCTTCTGTGCAGCAGATCAGATCTCACCCATTGCCTTCCTTATCTAAGCATGCTGGGAGTTATAGTTCCCCTGCTTCTGTTCAGCAGATCAGATCTCACCCATTGCCTTCCTTATCTAAGCATGCTGAGAGTTATAGTTCCCCTGCTTCTGTGTAGCAGATCAGATCTCACCCATTGCCTTCCTTATCTAAGCATGCTGGGAGTTATAGTTCCCCTGCTTCTGTGCAGCAGATCAGATCTCACCCATTGCCTTCCTTATCTAAGCATGCTGGGAGTTATAGTTCCCCTGCTTCTGTTCAGCAGATCAGATCTCACCCATTGCCTTCCTTATCTAAGCATGCTGAGAGTTATAGTTCCCCTGCTTCTGTGTAGCAGATCAGATCTCACCCACTGACTTCCTTATCTAAGCATGCTGGGAGTTATAGTTCCCCTGCTTCTGTTCAGCAGATCAGATCTCACCCATTGCCTTCCTTATCTAAGCATGCTGAGAGTTATAGTTCCCCTGCTTCTGTTCAGCAGATCAGATCTCACCCATTGCCTTCCTTATCTAAGCATGCTGGGAGTTATAGTTCCCCTGCTTCTGTGTAGCAGATCAGATCTCACCCATTGCCTTCCTTATCTAAGCATGCTGGGAGTTATAGTTCCCCTGCTTCTGTGCAGCAGATCAGATCTCACCCATTGCCTTCCTTATCTAAGCATGCTGGGAGTTATAGTTCCCCTGCTTCTGTGCAGCAGATCAGATCTCACCCATTGCCTTCCTTATCTAAGCATGCTGGGAGTTATAGTTCCCCTGCTTCTGTGCAGCAGATCAGATCTCACCCATTGCCTTCCTTATCTAAGCATGCTGAGAGTTATAGTTCCCCTGCTTCTGTGCAGCAGATCAGATCTCACCCATTGCCTTCCTTATCTAAGCATGCTGGGAGTTATAGTTCCCCTGCTTCTGTGCAGCAGATCAGATCTCACCCACTGACTTCCTTATCTAAGCATGCTGGGAGTTATAGTTCCCCTGCTTCTGTTCAGCAGATCAGATCTCACCCATTGCCTTCCTTATCTAAGCATGCTGAGAGTTATAGTTCCCCTGCTTCTGTGTAGCAGATCAGATCTCACCCACTGACTTCCTTATCTAAGCATGCTGGGAGTTATAGTTCCCCTGCTTCTGTGCAGCAGATCAGATCTCACCCATTGCCTTCCTTATCTAAGCATGCTGAGAGTTATAGTTCCCCTGCTTCTGTGTAGCAGATCAGATCTCACCCACTGACTTCCTTATCTAAGCATGCTGGGAGTTATAGTTCCCCTGCTTCTGTGCAGCAGATCAGATCTCACCCATTGCCTTCCTTATCTAAGCATGCTGGGAGTTATAGTTCCCCTGCTTCTGTGCAGCAGATCAGATCTCACCCATTGCCTTCCTTATCTAAGCATGCTGGGAGTTATAGTTCCCCTGCTTCTGTTCAGCAGATCAGATCTCACCCATTGCCTTCCTTATCTAAGCATGCTGGGAGTTATAGTTCCCCTGCTTCTGTGCAGCAGATCAGATCTCACCCATTGCCTTCCTTATCTAAGCATGCTGGGAGTTATAGTTCCCCTGCTTCTGTGCAGCAGATCAGATCTCACCCATTGCCTTCCTTATCTAAGCATGCTGGGAGTTATAGTTCCCCTGCTTCTGTTCAGCAGATCAGATCTCACCCACTGACTTCCTTATCTAAGCATGCTGGGAGTTATAGTTCCCCTGCTTCTGTGCAGCAGATCAGATCTCACCCATTGCCTTCCTTATCTAAGCATGCTGAGAGTTATAGTTCCCCTGCTTCTGTGTAGCAGATCAGATCTCACCCATTGCCTTCCTTATCTAAGCATGCTGAGAGTTATAGTTCCCCTGCTTCTGTTCAGCAGATCAGATCTCACCCATTGCCTTCCTTATCTAAGCATGCTGAGAGTTATAGTTCCCCTGCTTCTGTGCAGCAGATCAGATCTCACCCATTGCCTTCCTTATCTAAGCATGCTGGGAGTTATAGTTCCCCTGCTTCTGTTCAGCAGATCAGATCTCACCCATTGCCTTCCTTATCTAAGCATGCTGAGAGTTATAGTTCCCCTGCTTCTGTGTAGCAGATCAGATCTCACCCATTGCCTTCCTTATCTAAGCATGCTGGGAGTTATAGTTCCCCTGCTTCTGTTCAGCAGATCAGATCTCACCCATTGCCTTCCTTATCTAAGCATGCTGAGAGTTATAGTTCCCCTGCTTCTGTGTAGCAGATCAGATCTCACCCACTGACTTCCTTATCTAAGCATGCTGGGAGTTATAGTTCCCCTGCTTCTGTTCAGCAGATCAGATCTCACCCATTGCCTTCCTTATCTAAGCATGCTGGGAGTTATAGTTCCCCTGCTTCTGTTCAGCAGATCAGATCTCACCCATTGCCTTCCTTATCTAAGCATGCTGGGAGTTATAGTTCCCCTGCTTCTGTGCAGCAGATCAGATCTCACCCATTGCCTTCCTTATCTAAGCATGCTGAGAGTTATAGTTCCCCTGCTTCTGTTCAGCAGATCAGATCTCACCCATTGCCTTCCTTATCTAAGCATGCTGGGAGTTATAGTTCCCCTGCTTCTGTTCAGCAGACCAGATCTCACCCATTGCCTTCCTTATCTAAGCATGCTGGGAGTTATAGTTCCCCTGCTTCTGTTCAGCAGATCAGATCTCACCCATTGCCTTCCCTATCTAAGCATGCTGGGAGTTATAGTTCCCCTGCTTCTGTTCAGCAGATCAGATCTCACCCATTGCCTTCTTTATCTAAGCTTGCTGGGAGTTATAGTTCCCCTGCTTCTGTTCAGCAGATCAGATCTCACCCATTGCCTTCCCTATCTAAGCATGCTGGGAGTTATAGTTCCCCTGCTTCTGTTCAGCAGATCAGATCTCACCCATTGCCTTCCTTATCTAAGCATGCTGGGAGTTATAGTTCCCATGCTTCTGTGCAGCAGATCAGATCTCACCCATTGCCTTCCTTATCTAAGCATGCTGAGAGTTATAGTTCCCCTGCTTCTGTTCAGCAGATCAGATCTCACCCATTGCCTTCCTTATCTAAGCATGCTGAGAGTTATAGTTCCCCTGCTTCTGTGCAGCAGTTTAGATCTCACCCACTGCCTTCCTTATCTAAGCATGCTGGGAGTTATAGTTCCCCTGCTTCTGTGCAGCAGATCAGATCTCACCCACTGCCTTCCTTATCTAAGCATGCTGAGAGTTATAGTTCCCCTGATTCTGTTCAGCAGATCAGATCTCACCCATTGCCTTCCTTATCTAAGCATGCTGGGAGTTATAGTTCCCATGCTTCTGTGCAGCAGATCAGATCTCACCCATTGCCTTCCTTATCTAAGCATGCTGGGAGTTATAGTTCCCCTGCTTCTGTTCAGCAGATCAGATCTCACCCATTGCCTTCCTTATCTAAGCATGCTGAGAGTTATAGTTCCCCTGCTTCTGTGCAGCAGTTTAGATCTCACCCACTGCCTTCCTTATCTAAGCATGCTGGGAGTTATAGTTCCCCTGCTTCTGTGCAGCAGATCAGATCTCACCCACTGCCTTCCTTATCTAAGCATGCTGAGAGTTATAGTTCCCCTGATTCTGTTCAGCAGATCAGATCTCACCCATTGCCTTCCTTATCTAAGCATGCTGGGAGTTATAGTTCCCCTGCTTCTGTGCAGCAGATCAGATCTCACCCACTGCCTTCCTTATCTAAGCATGCTGGGAGTTATAGTTCCCCTGCTTCTGTTCAGCAGATCAGATCTCACCCATTGCCTTCCTTATCTAAGCATGCTGGGAGTTATAGTTCCCCTGCTTCTGTTCAGCAGATCAGATCTCACCCATTGCCTTCCTTATCTAAGCATGCTGGGAGTTATAGTTCCCCTGCTTCTGTGCAGCAGATCAGATCTCACCCATTGCCTTCCTTATCTAAGCATGCTGAGAGTTATAGTTCCCCTGCTTCTGTTCAGCATATCAGATCTCACCCATTGCCTTCCTTAGCTAAGCATGCTGAGAGTTATAGTTCCCCTGCTTCTGTGCAGCAGATCAGATCTCACCCATTGCCTTCCTTATCTAAGCATGCTGAGAGTTATAGTTCCCCTGCTTCTGTGCAGCAGATCAGATCTCACCCATTGCCTTCCTTATCTAAGCATGCTGGGAGTTATAGTTCCCCTGCTTCTGTTCAGCAGATCAGATCTCACCCATTGCCTTCCTTAGCTAAGCATGCTGAGAGTTATAGTTCCCCTGCTTCTGTTCAGCAGATCAGATCTCACCCATTGCCTTCCTTATCTAAGCATGCTGAGAGTTATAGTTCCCCTGCTTCTGTGCAGCAGATCAGATCTCACCCACTGCCTTCCTTATCTAAGCATGCTGAGAGTTATAGTTCCCCTGCTTCTGTGCAGCAGATCAGATCTCACCCATTGCCTTCCTTATCTAAGCATGCTGGGAGTTATAGTTCCCCTGCTTCTGTTCAGCAGATCAGATCTCACCCATTGCCTTCCTTATCTAAGCATGCTGAGAGTTATAGTTCCCCTGCTTCTGTTCAGCAGATCAGATCTCACCCATTGCCTTCCTTAGCTAAGCATGCTGAGAGTTATAGTTCCCCTGCTTCTGTTCAGCAGATCAGATCTCACCCATTGCCTTCCTTATCTAAGCATGCTGGGAGTTATAGTTCCCCTGCTTCTGTGCAGCAGATCAGATCTCACCCATTGCCTTCCTTATCTAAGCATGCTGAGAGTTATAGTTCCCCTGCTTCTGTTCAGCAGATCAGATCTCACCCATTGCCTTCCTTATCTAAGCATGCTGGGAGTTATAGTTCCCCTGCTTCTGTTCAGCAGATCAGATCTCACCCATTGCCTTCCCTATCTAAGCATGCTGGGAGTTATAGTTCCCCTGCTTCTGTTCAGCAGATCAGATCTCACCCACTGACTTCCTTATCTAAGCATGCTGAGAGTTATAGTTCCCCTGCTTCTGTGCAGCAGACCAGATCTCACCCACTGCCTTCCTTATCTAAGCATGCTGAGAGTTATAGTTCCCCTGCTTCTGTTCAGCAGATCAGATCTCACCCATTGCCTTCCTTATCTAAGCATGCTGGGAGTTATAGTTCCCCTGCTTCTGTTCAGCAGATCAGATCTCACCCATTGCCTTCCTTATCTAAGCATGCTGGGAGTTATAGTTCCCCTGCTTCTGTGCAGCAGATCAGATCTCACCCATTGCCTTCCTTATCTAAGCATGCTGAGAGTTATAGTTCCCCTGCTTCTGTTCAGCAGATCAGATCTCACCCATTGCCTTCCTTATCTAAGCATGCTGAGAGTTATAGTTCCCCTGCTTCTGTTCAGCAGATCAGATCTCACCCATTGCCTTCCTTATCTAAGCATGCTGGGAGTTATAGTTCCCCTGCTTCTGTTCAGCAGATCAGATCTCACCCATTGCCTTCCTTATCTAAGCATGCTGAGAGTTATAGTTCCCCTGCTTCTGTTCAGCAGACCAGATCTCACCCATTGCCTTCCTTATCTAAGCATGCTGGGAGTTATAGTTCCCCTGCTTCTGTTCAGCAGATCAGATCTCACCCATTGCCTTCCCTATCTAAGCATGCTGGGAGTTATAGTTCCCCTGCTTCTGTGCAGCAGATCAGATCTCACCCATTGCCTTCCCTATCTAAGCATGCTGGGAGTTATAGTTCCCCTGCTTCTGTTCAGCAGATCAGATCTCACCCACTGACTTCCTTATCTAAGCATGCTGAGAGTTATAGTTCCCCTGCTTCTGTGCAGCAGACCAGATCTCACCCACTGCCTTCCTTATCTAAGCATGCTGAGAGTTATAGTTCCCCTGCTTCTGTTCAGCAGATCAGATCTCACCCATTGCCTTCCTTATCTAAGCATGCTGGGAGTTATAGTTCCCCTGCTTCTGTTCAGCAGATCAGATCTCACCCATTGCCTTCCTTATCTAAGCATGCTGGGAGTTATAGTTCCCCTGCTTCTGTGCAGCAGATCAGATCTCACCCATTGCCTTCCTTATCTAAGCATGCTGAGAGTTATAGTTCCCCTGCTTCTGTTCAGCAGATCAGATCTCACCCATTGCCTTCCTTATCTAAGCATGCTGGGAGTTATAGTTCCCCTGCTTCTGTTCAGCAGATCAGATCTCACCCATTGCCTTCCTTATCTAAGCATGCTGAGAGTTATAGTTCCCCTGCTTCTGTTCAGCAGATCAGATCTCACCCATTGCCTTCCTTATCTAAGCATGCTGGGAGTTATAGTTCCCCTGCTTCTGTTCAGCAGATCATATCTCACCCATTGCCTTCCTTATCTAAGCATGCTGGGAGTTATAGTTCCCCTGCTTCTGTTCAGCAGACCAGATCTCACCCATTGCCTTCCTTATCTAAGCATGCTGGGAGTTATAGTTCCCCTGCTTCTGTTCAGCAGATCAGATCTCACCCATTGCCTTCCCTATCTAAGCATGCTGGGAGTTATAGTTCCCCTGCTTCTGTTCAGCAGATCAGATCTCACCCATTGCCTTCTTTATCTAAGCTTGCTGGGAGTTATAGTTCCCCTGCTTCTGTTCAGCAGATCAGATCTCACCCATTGCCTTCCCTATCTAAGCATGCTGGGAGTTATAGTTCCCCTGCTTCTGTTCAGCAGATCAGATCTCACCCATTGCCTTCCTTATCTAAGCATGCTGGGAGTTATAGTTCCCATGCTTCTGTGCAGCAGATCAGATCTCACCCATTGCCTTCCTTATCTAAGCATGCTGGGAGTTATAGTTCCCCTGCTTCTGTTCAGCAGATCAGATCTCACCCATTGCCTTCCTTATCTAAGCATGCTGAGAGTTATAGTTCCCCTGCTTCTGTGCAGCAGTTTAGATCTCACCCACTGCCTTCCTTATCTAAGCATGCTGAGAGTTATAGTTCCCCTGCTTCTGTGCAGCAGATCAGATCTCACCCACTGCCTTCCTTATCTAAGCATGCTGAGAGTTATAGTTCCCCTGATTCTGTTCAGCAGATCAGATCTCACCCATTGCCTTCCTTATCTAAGCATGCTGGGAGTTATAGTTCCCCTGCTTCTGTGCAGCAGATCAGATCTCACCCACTGCCTTCCTTATCTAAGCATGCTGGGAGTTATAGTTCCCCTGCTTCTGTTCAGCAGATCAGATCTCACCCATTGCCTTCCTTATCTAAGCATGCTGGGAGTTATAGTTCCCCTGCTTCTGTTCAGCAGATCAGATCTCACCCATTGCCTTCCTTATCTAAGCATGCTGGGAGTTATAGTTCCCCTGCTTCTGTGCAGCAGATCAGATCTCACCCATTGCCTTCCTTATCTAAGCATGCTGAGAGTTATAGTTCCCCTGCTTCTGTTCAGCATATCAGATCTCACCCATTGCCTTCCTTAGCTAAGCATGCTGAGAGTTATAGTTCCCCTGCTTCTGTGCAGCAGATCAGATCTCACCCATTGCCTTCCTTATCTAAGCATGCTGAGAGTTATAGTTCCCCTGCTTCTGTGCAGCAGATCAGATCTCACCCATTGCCTTCCTTATCTAAGCATGCTGGGAGTTATAGTTCCCCTGCTTCTGTTCAGCAGATCAGATCTCACCCATTGCCTTCCTTAGCTAAGCATGCTGAGAGTTATAGTTCCCCTGCTTCTGTTCAGCAGATCAGATCTCACCCATTGCCTTCCTTATCTAAGCATGCTGAGAGTTATAGTTCCCCTGCTTCTGTGCAGCAGATCAGATCTCACCCACTGCCTTCCTTATCTAAGCATGCTGGGAGTTATAGTTCCCCTGCTTCTGTGCAGCAGATCAGATCTCACCCACTGCCTTCCTTATCTAAGCATGCTGAGAGTTATAGTTCCCCTGCTTCTGTGCAGCAGATCAGATCTCACCCACTGCCTTCCTTATCTAAGCATGCTGGGAGTTATAGTTCCCCTGCTTCTGTTCAGCAGATCAGATCTCACCCATTGCCTTCCTTATCCAGGTATGCTGGGAGTTATAGTTCCCCTGCTTCTGTTCAGCAGACCAGATCTCACCCATTGCCTTCCTTATCTAAGCATGCTGAGAGTTATAGTTCCCCTGCTTCTGTTCAGCAGATCAGATCTCACCCATTGCCTTCCTTAGCTAAGCATGCTGAGAGTTATAGTTCCCCTGCTTCTGTTCAGCAGATCAGATCTCACCCATTGCCTTCCTTATCTAAGCATGCTGGGAGTTATAGTTCCCCTGCTTCTGTGCAGCAGATCAGATCTCACCCATTGCCTTCCTTATCTAAGCATGCTGGGAGTTATAGTTCCCCTGCTTCTGTTCAGCAGATCAGATCTCACCAATTGCCTTCCTTATCTAAGCATGCTGGGAGTTATAGTTCCCCTGCTTCTGTTCAGCAGATCAGATCTCACCCATTGCCTTCCTTATCTAAGCATGCTGGGAGTTATAGTTCCCCTGCTTCTGTTCAGCAGATCAGATCTCACCCACTGACTTCCTTATCTAAGCATGCTGAGAGTTATAGTTCCCCTGCTTCTGTGCAGCAGACCAGATCTCACCCACTGCCTTCCTTATCTAAGCATGCTGAGAGTTATAGTTCCCCTGCTTCTGTTCAGCAGATCAGATCTCACCCATTGCCTTCCTTATCTAAGCATGCTGGGAGTTATAGTTCCCCTGCTTCTGTTCAGCAGATCAGATCTCACCCATTGCCTTCCTTATCTAAGCATGCTGGGAGTTATAGTTCCCCTGCTTCTGTGCAGCAGATCAGATCTCACCCATTGCCTTCCTTATCTAAGCATGCTGAGAGTTATAGTTCCCCTGCTTCTGTTCAGCAGATCAGATCTCACCCATTGCCTTCCTTATCTAAGCATGCTGAGAGTTATAGTTCCCCTGCTTCTGTTCAGCAGATCAGATCTCACCCATTGCCTTCCTTATCTAAGCATGCTGGGAGTTATAGTTCCCCTGCTTCTGTTCAGCAGATCAGATCTCACCCATTGCCTTCCTTATCTAAGCATGCTGAGAGTTATAGTTCCCCTGCTTCTGTTCAGCAGATCAGATCTCACCCATTGCCTTCCTTATCTAAGCATGCTGGGAGTTATAGTTCCCCTGCTTCTGTTCAGCAGATCAGATCTCACCCATTGCCTTCCCTATCTAAGCATGCTGGGAGTTATAGTTCCCCTGCTTCTGTTCAGCAGATCAGATCTCACCCATTGCCTTCCTTATCTAAGCATGCTGGGAGTTATAGTTCCCCTGCTTCTGTTCAGCAGACCAGATCTCACCCATTGCCTTCCTTATCTAAGCATGCTGGGAGTTATAGTTTCCCTGCTTCTGTGCAGCAGATCAGATCTCACCCACTGCCTTCCTTATCTAAGCATGCTGAGAGTTATAGTTCCCCTGCTTCTGTTCAGCAGATCAGATCTCACCCATTGCCTTCCTTATCTAAGCATGCTGGGAGTTATAGTTCCCCTGCTTCTGTTCAGCAGATCAGATCTCACCCATTGCCTTCCTTATCTAAGCATGCTGAGAGTTATAGTTCCCCTGCTTCTGTTCAGCAGACCAGATCTCACCCATTGCCTTCCTTATCTAAGCATGCTGGGAGTTATAGTTCCCCTGCTTCTGTTCAGCAGATCAGATCTCACCCATTGCCTTCCTTATCTAAGCATGCTGGGAGTTATAGTTCCCCTGCTTCTGTTCAGCAGATCAGATCTCACCCATTGCCTTCCTTATCTAAGCATGCTGGGAGTTATAGTTTCCCTGCTTCTGTGCAGCAGATCAGATCTCACCCACTGCCTTCCTTATCTAAGCATGCTGAGAGTTATAGTTCCCCTGCTTCTGTTCAGCAGATCAGATCTCACCCATTGCCTTCCTTATCTAAGCATGCTGGGAGTTATAGTTCCCCTGCTTCTGTTCAGCAGATCAGATCTCACCCATTGCCTTCCTTATCTAAGCATGCTGAGAGTTATAGTTCCCCTGCTTCTGTTCAGCAGACCAGATCTCACCCATTGCCTTCCTTATCTAAGCATGCTGGGAGTTATAGTTCCCCTGCTTCTGTTCAGCAGATCAGATCTCACCCATTGCCTTCCTTATCTAAGCATGCTGGGAGTTATAGTTCCCCTGCTTCTGTTCAGCAGATCAGATCTCACCCATTGCCTTCCTTATCTAAGCATGCTGGGAGTTATAGTTCCCCTGCTTCTGTTCAGCAGATCAGATCTCACCCATTGCCTTCCTTATCTAAGCATGCTGGGAGTTATAGTTCCCCTGCTTCTGTTCAGCAGATCAGATCTCACCCATTGCCTTCCTTATCTAAGCATGCTGAGAGTTATAGTTCCCCTGCTTCTGTTCAGCAGATCAGATCTCACCCATTGCCTTCCTTATCTAAGCATGCTGGGAGTTATAGTTCCCCTGCTTCTGTGCAGCAGATCAGATCTCACCCATTGCCTTCCTTATCTAAGCATGCTGGGAGTTATAGTTCCCCTGCTTCTGTTCAGCAGATCAGATCTCACCCATTGCCTTCCCTATCTAAGCATGCTGGGAGTTATAGTTCCCCTGCTTCTGTTCAGCAGATCAGATCTCACCCATTGCCTTCCCTATCTAAGCATGCTGGGAGTTATAGTTCCCCTGCTTCTGTTCAGCAGATCAGATCTCACCCATTGCCTTCCTTATCTAAGCATGCTGGGAGTTATAGTTCCCCTGCTTCTGTTCAGCAGATCAGATCTCACCCATTGCCTTCCTTATCTAAGCATGCTGGGAGTTATAGTTCCCCTGCTTCTGTGCAGCAGATCAGATCTCACCCATTGCCTTCCTTATCTAAGCATGCTGAGAGTTATAGTTCCCCTGCTTCTGTTCAGCAGATCAGATCTCACCCATTGCCTTCCTTATCTAAGCATGCTGGGAGTTATAGTTCCCCTGCTTCTGTTCAGCAGATCAGATCTCACCCATTGCCTTCCTTATCTAAGCATGCTGAGAGTTATAGTTCCCCTGCTTCTGTTCAGCAGATCAGATCTCACCCACTGCCTTCCTTATCTAAGCATGCTGGGAGTTATAGTTCCCCTGCTTCTGTGCAGCAGATCATATCTCACCCATTGCCTTCCTTATCTAAGCATGCTGAGAGTTATAGTTCCCCTGCTTCTGTTCAGCAGATCAGATCTCACCCATTGCCTTCCTTATCTAAGCATGCTGGGAGTTATAGTTCCCCTGCTTCTGTTCAGCAGATCAGATCTCACCCATTGCCTTCCTTATCTAAGCATGCTGGGAGTTATAGTTCCCCTGCTTCTGTTCAGCAGATCAGATCTCACCCATTGCCTTCCTTATCTAAGCATGCTGGGAGTTATAGTTCCCCTGCTTCTGTTCAGCAGATCAGATCTCACCCATTGCCTTCCTTATCTAAGCATGCTGGGAGTTATAGTTCCCCTGCTTCTGTTCAGCAGATCAGATCTCACCCATTGCCTTCCTTATCTAAGCATGCTGGGAGTTATAGTTCCCCTGCTTCTGTGCAGCAGATCAGATCTCACCCACTGCCTTCCTTATCTAAGCATGCTGGGAGTTATAGTTCCCCTGCTTCTGTGCAGCAGATCAGATCTCACCCATTGCCTTCCTTATCTAAGCATGCTGGGAGTTATAGTTCCCCTGCTTCTGTGCAGCAGATCAGATCTCACCCATTGCCTTCCTTATCTAAGCATGCTGAGAGTTATAGTTCCCCTGCTTCTGTGCAGCAGATCAGATCTCACCCACTGCCTTCCTTATCTAAGCATGCTGGGAGTTATAGTTCCCCTGCTTCTGTTCAGCAGACCAGATCTCACCCATTGCCTTCCTTATCTAAGCATGCTGGGAGTTATAGTTCCCCTGCTTCTGTGCAGCAGATCAGATCTCACCCATTGCCTTCCTTATCTAAGCATGCTGGGAGTTATAGTTCCCCTGCTTCTGTGCAGCAGATCATATCTCACCCATTGCCTTCCTTATCTAAGCATGCTGGGAGTTATAGTTCCCCTGCTTCTGTTCAGCAGACCAGATCTCACCCATTGCCTTCCTTATCTAAGCATGCTGGGAGTTATAGTTCCCCTGCTTCTGTTCAGCAGATCAGATCTCACCCATCACCTTCCTTATCTAAGCATGCTGAGAGTTATAGTTCCCCTGCTTCTGTTCAGCAGATCAGATCTCACCCATTGCCTTCCTTATCTAAGCATGCTGGGAGTTATAGTTCCCCTGCTTCTGTTCAGCAGATCAGATCTCACCCACTGCCTTCCTTATCTAAGCATGCTGGGAGTTATAGTTCCCCTGCTTCTGTGCAGCAGATCAGATCTCACCCATTGCCTTCCTTATCTAAGCATGCTGAGAGTTATAGTTCCCCTGCTTCTGTTCAGCAGATCAGATCTCACCCATTGCCTTCCTTATCTAAGCATGCTGGGAGTTATAGTTCCCCTGCTTCTGTGCAGCAGATCAGATCTCACCCACTGCCTTCCTTATCTAAGCATGCTGGGAGTTATAGTTCCCCTGCTTCTGTTCAGCAGACCAGATCTCACCCATTGCCTTCCTTATCTAAGCATGCTGGGAGTTATAGTTCCCCTGCTTCTGTTCAGCAGACCAGATCTCACCCATTGCCTTCCTTATCTAAGCATGCTGGGAGTTATAGTTCCCCTGCTTCTGTTCAGCAGATCAGATCTCACCCATTGCCTTCCTTATCTAAGCATGCTGGGAGTTATAGTTCGCCTGCTTCTGTTCAGCAGATCAGATCTCACCCATTGCCTTCCTTATCTAAGCATGCTGGGAGTTATAGTTCCCCTGCTTCTGTTCAGCAGATCAGATCTCACCCATTGCCTTCCTTATCTAAGCATGCTGAGAGTTATAGTTCCCCTGCTTCTGTTCAGCAGATCAGATCTCACCCATTGCCTTCCTTATCTAAGCATGCTGGGAGTTATAGTTCCCCTGCTTCTGTTCAGCAGACCAGATCTCACCCATTGCCTTCCTTATCTAAGCATGCTGGGAGTTATAGTTCCCCTGCTTCTGTGCAGCAGATCAGATCTCACCCATTGCCTTCCTTATCTAAGCATGCTGAGAGTTATAGTTCCCCTGCTTCTGTGCAGCAGACCAGATCTCACCCATTGCCTTCCTTATCTAAGAATGCTGGGAGTTATAGTTCCCCTGCTTCTGTGCAGCAGATCAGATCTCACCCATTGCCTTCCTTATCTAAGCATGCTGGGAGTTATAGTTCCCCTGCTTCTGTTCAGCAGATCAGATCTCACCCATTGCCTTCCTTATCTAAGCATGCTGAGAGTTATAGTTCCCCTGCTTCTGTTCAGCAGACCAGATCTCACCCATTGCCTTCCTTATCTAAGCATGCTGAGAGTTATAGTTCCCCTGCTTCTGTTCAGCAGATCAGATCTCACCCATTGCCTTCCTTATCTAAGCATGCTGGGAGTTATAGTTCCCCTGCTTCTGTTCAGCAGATCAGATCTCACCCATTGCCTTCCTTATCTAAGCATGCTGGGAGTTATAGTTCCCCTGCTTCTGTTCAGCAGATCATATCTCACCCATTGCCTTCCTTATCTAAGCATGCTGGGAGTTATAGTTCCCCTGCTTCTGTTCAGCAGATCAGATCTCACCCACTGCCTTCCTTATCTAAGCATGCTGGGAGTTATAGTTCCCCTGCTTCTGTGCAGCAGATCAGATCTCACCCATTGCCTTCCTTATCTAAGCATGCTGAGAGTTATAGTTCCCCTGCTTCTGTGCAGCAGACCAGATCTCACCCATTGCCTTCCTTATCTAAGCATTCTGGGAGTTATAGTTCCCCTGCTTCTGTGCAGCAGACCAGATCTCACCCATTGCCTTCCTTATCTAAGCATGCTGGGAGTTATAGTTCCCCTGCTTCTGTTCAGCAGACCAGATCTCACCCATTGCCTTCCTTATCTAAGCATGCTGAGAGTTATAGTTCCCCTGCTTCTGTGTAGCAGATCAGATCTCACCCATTGCCTTCCTTATCTAAGCATGCTGGGAGTTATAGTTCCCCTGCTTCTGTTCAGCAGACCAGATCTCACCCATTGCCTTCCTTATCTAAGCATGCTGAGAGTTATAGTTCCCCTGCTTCTGTTCAGCAGACCAGATCTCACCCATTGCCTTCCTTATCTAAGCATGCTGGGAGTTATAGTTCCCCTGCTTCTGTGCAGCAGACCAGATCTCACCCATTGCCTTCCTTATCTAAGCATGCTGGGAGTTATAGTTCCCCTGCTTCTGTGCAGCAGACCAGATCTCACCCATTGCCTTCCTTATCTAAGCATGCTGAGAGTTATAGTTCCCCTGCTTCTGTTCAGCAGATCAGATCTCACCCATTGCCTTCCTTATCTAAGCATGCTGAGAGTTATAGTTCCCCTGCTTCTGTTCAGCAGATCAGATCTCACCCATTGCCTTCCTTATCTAAGCATGCTGGGAGTTATAGTTCCCCTGCTTCTGTGCAGCAGATCGAATCTCACCCACTGCCTTCCTTATCTAAGCATGCTGGGAGTTATAGTTCCCCTGCTTCTGTTCAGCAGATCAGATCTCACCCATTGCCTTCCTTATCTAAGCATGCTGAGAGTTATAGTTCCCCTGCTTCTGTTCAGCAGACCAGATCTCACCCATTGCCTTCCTTATCTAAGCATGCTGAGAGTTATAGTTCCCCTGCTTCTGTTCAGCAGATCAGATCTCACCCATTGCCTTCCTTATCTAAGCATGCTGGGAGTTATAGTTCCCCTGCTTCTGTTCAGCAGACCAGATCTCACCCATTGCCTTCCTTATCTAAGCATGCTGAGAGTTATAGTTCCCCTGCTTCTGTTCAGCAGATCAGATCTCACCCATTGCCTTCCTTATCTAAGCATGCTGGGAGTTATAGTTCCCCTGCTTCTGTGCAGCAGATCAGATCTCACCCATTGCCTTCCTTATCTAAGCATGCTGGGAGTTATAGTTCCCCTGCTTCTGTTCAGCAGATCAGATCTCACCCACTGCCTTCCTTATCTAAGCATGCTGGGAGTTATAGTTCCCCTGCTTCTGTGCAGCAGATCGGATCTCACCCACTGCCTTCCTTATCTAAGCATGCTGGGAGTTATAGTTCCCCTGCTTCTGTGCAGCAGATCAGATCTCACCCATTGCCTTCCTTATCTAAGCATGCTGGGAGTTATAGTTCCCCTGCTTCTGTTCAGCAGATCAGATCTCACCCATTGCCTTCCTTATCTAAGCATGCTGGGAGTTATAGTTCCCCTGCTTCTGTTCAGCAGATCAGATCTCACCCATTGCCTTCCTTATCTAAGCATGCTGGGAGTTATAGTTCCCCTGCTTCTGTGCAGCAGATCAGATCTCACCCACTGCCTTCCTTATCTAAGCATGCTGGGAGTTATAGTTCCCCTGCTTCTGTGCAGCAGATCAGATCTCACCCATTGCCTTCCTTATCTAAGCATGCTGGGAGTTATAGTTCCCCTGCTTCTGTGCAGCAGATCAGATCTCACCCATTGCCTTCCTTATCTAAGCATGCTGGGAGTTATAGTTCCCCTGCTTCTGTTCAGCAGATCAGATCTCACCCATTGCCTTCCTTATCTAAGCATGCTGGGAGTTATAGTTCCCCTGCTTCTGTGCAGCAGATCAGATCTCACCCACTGCCTTCCTTATCCAGGTATGCTGGGAGTTATAGTTCCCCTGCTTCTGTGCAGCAGATCAGATCTCACCCATTGCCTTCCTTATCTAAGCATGCTGAGAGTTATAGTTCCCCTGCTTCTGTTCAGCAGATCAGATCTCACCCATTGCCTTCCTTATCTAAGCATGCTGGGAGTTATAGTTCCCATGCTTCTGTGCAGCAGATCAGATCTCACCCATTGCCTTCCTTATCTAAGCATGCTGGGAGTTATAGTTCCCCTGCTTCTGTGCAGCAGATCAGATCTCACCCATTGCCTTCCTTATCTAAGCATGCTGGGAGTTATAGTTCCCCTGCTTCTGTGCAGCAGATCAGATCTCACCCATTGCCTTCCTTATCTAAGCATGCTGGGAGTTATAGTTCCCCTGCTTCTGTGCAGCAGATCAGATCTCACCCATTGCCTTCCTTATCTAAGCATGCTGGGAGTTATAGTTCCCCTGCTTCTGTTCAGCAGATCAGATCTCACCTATTGCCTTCCTTATCTAAGCATGCTGGGAGTTATAGTTCCCCTGCTTCTGTGCAGCAGATCAGATCTCACCCATTGCCTTCCTTATCTAAGCATGCTGGGAGTTATAGTTCCCCTGCTTCTGTTCAGCAGATCAGATCTCACCCATTGCCTTCCTTATCTAAGCATGCTGAGAGTTATAGTTCCCATGCTTCTGTGCAGCAGATCAGATCTCACCCATTGCCTTCCTTATCTAAGCATGCTGGGAGTTATAGTTCCCCTGCTTCTGTGCAGCAGATCAGATCTCACCCATTGCCTTCCTTATCTAAGCATGCTGGGAGTTATAGTTCCCCTGCTTCTGTTCAGCAGATCAGATCTCACCCATTGCCTTCCTTATCTAAGCATGCTGGGAGTTATAGTTCCCCTGCTTCTGTGCAGCAGATCAGATCTCACCCATTGCCTTCCTTATCTAAGCATGCTGGGAGTTATAGTTCCCCTGCTTCTGTTCAGCAGATCAGATCTCACCCATTGCCTTCCTTATCTAAGCATGCTGGGAGTTATAGTTCCCATGCTTCTGTGCAGCAGATCAGATCTCACCCATTGCCTTCCTTATCTAAGCATGCTGGGAGTTATAGTTCCCCTGCTTCTGTGCAGCAGATCAGATCTCACCCATTGCCTTCCTTATCTAAGCATGCTGGGAGTTATAGTTCCCCTGCTTCTGTTCAGCAGATCAGATCTCACCCATTGCCTTCCTTATCTAAGCATGCTGGGAGTTATAGTTCCCCTGCTTCTGTGCAGCAGATCAGATCTCACCCATTGCCTTCCTTATCTAAGCATGCTGGGAGTTATAGTTCCCCTGCTTCTGTTCAGCAGATCAGATCTCACCCATTGCCTTCCCTATCTAAGCATGCTGGGAGTTATAGTTCCCCTGCTTCTGTTCAGCAGATCAGATCTCACCCATTGCCTTCCCTATCTAAGCATGCTGGGAGTTATAGTTCCCCTGCTTCTGTTCAGCAGATCAGATCTCACCCATTGCCTTCCTTATCTAAGCATGCTGGGAGTTATAGTTCCCCTGCTTCTGTTCAGCAGATCAGATCTCACCCATTGCCTTCCTTATCTAAGCATGCTGGGAGTTATAGTTCCCCTGCTTCTGTTCAGCAGATCAGATCTCACCCATTGCCTTCCTTATCTAAGCATGCTGAGAGTTATAGTTCCCCTGCTTCTGTTCAGCAGATCAGATCTCACCCATTGCCTTCCTTATCTAAGCATGCTGGGAGTTATAGTTCCCCTGCTTCTGTTCAGCAGATCAGATCTCACCCATTGCCTTCCTTATCTAAGCATGCTGGGAGTTATAGTTCCCCTGCTTCTGTTCAGCAGATCAGATCTCACCCATTGCCTTCCTTATCTAAGCATGCTGAGAGTTATAGTTCCCCTGCTTCTGTTCAGCAGATCAGATCTCACCTATTGCCTTCCTTATCTAAGCATGCTGGGAGTTATAGTTCCCCTGCTTCTGTGCAGCAGATCAGATCTCACCCATTGCCTTCCTTATCTAAGCATGCTGGGAGTTATAGTTCCCCTGCTTCTGTGCAGCAGATCAGATCTCACCCATTGCCTTCCTTATCTAAGCATGCTGGGAGTTATAGTTCCCCTGCTTCTGTTCAGCAGATCAGATCTCACCCATTGCCTTCCTTATCTAAGCATGCTGGGAGTTATAGTTCCCATGCTTCTGTGCAGCAGATCAGATCTCACCCATTGCCTTCCTTATCTAAGCATGCTGGGAGTTATAGTTCCCCTGCTTCTGTGCAGCAGATCAGATCTCACCCATTGCCTTCCTTATCTAAGCATGCTGGGAGTTATAGTTCCCCTGCTTCTGTTCAGCAGATCAGATCTCACCCATTGCCTTCCTTATCTAAGCATGCTGGGAGTTATAGTTCCCCTGCTTCTGTTCAGCAGATCAGATCTCACCCATTGCCTTCCTTATCTAAGCATGCTGGGAGTTATAGTTCCCCTGCTTCTGTTCAGTAGATCAGATCTCACCCATTGCCTTCCTTATCTAAGCATGCTGGGAGTTATAGTTCCCCTGCTTCTGTTCAGCAGATCAGATCTCACCCATTGCCTTCCTTATCTAAGCATGCTGGGAGTTATAGTTCCCCTGCTTCTGTGCAGCAGATCAGATCTCACCCATTGCCTTCCTTATCTAAGCATGCTGGGAGTTATAGTTCCCCTGCTTCTGTGCAGCAGATCAGATCTCACCCATTGCCTTCCTTATCTAAGCATGCTGGGAGTTATAGTTCCCCTGCTTCTGTTCAGCAGATCAGATCTCACCTATTGCCTTCCTTATCTAAGCATGCTGGGAGTTATAGTTCCCCTGCTTCTGTGCAGCAGATCAGATCTCACCCATTGCCTTCCTTATCTAAGCATGCTGGGAGTTATAGTTCCCCTGCTTCTGTTCAGCAGATCAGATCTCACCCATTGCCTTCCTTATCTAAGCATGCTGGGAGTTATAGTTCCCCTGCTTCTGTGCAGCAGATCAGATCTCACCCATTGCCTTCCTTATCTAAGCATGCTGGGAGTTATAGTTCCCCTGCTTCTGTTCAGCAGATCAGATCTCACCCATTGCCTTCCCTATCTAAGCATGCTGGGAGTTATAGTTCCCCTGCTTCTGTTCAGCAGATCAGATCTCACCCATTGCCTTCCTTATCTAAGCATGCTGAGAGTTATAGTTCCCCTGCTTCTGTTCAGCAGATCAGATCTCACCCATTGCCTTCCTTATCTAAGCATGCTGGGAGTTATAGTTCCCATGCTTCTGTGCAGCAGATCAGATCTCACCCACTGCCTTCCTTATCCAGGTATGCTGGGAGTTATAGTTCCCCTGCTTCTGTGCAGCAGATCAGATCTCACCCATTGCCTTCCTTATCTAAGCATGCTGGGAGTTATAGTTCCCCTGCTTCTGTGCAGCAGATCAGATCTCACCCATTGCCTTCCTTATCTAAGCATGCTGGGAGTTATAGTTCCCATGCTTCTGTGCAGCAGATCAGATCTCACCCATTGCCTTCCTTATCTAAGCATGCTGAGAGTTATAGTTCCCCTGCTTCTGTTCAGCAGATCAGATCTCACCCATTGCCTTCCTTATCTAAGCATGCTGGGAGTTATAGTTCCCATGCTTCTGTGCAGCAGATCAGATCTCACCCATTGCCTTCCTTATCTAAGCATGCTGGGAGTTATAGTTCCCCTGCTTCTGTTCAGCAGATCAGATCTCACCTATTGCCTTCCTTATCTAAGCATGCTGGGAGTTATAGTTCCCCTGCTTCTGTGCAGCAGATCAGATCTCACCCATTGCCTTCCTTATCTAAGCATGCTGGGAGTTATAGTTCCCCTGCTTCTGTTCAGCAGATCAGATCTCACCCATTGCCTTCCTTATCTAAGCATGCTGGGAGTTATAGTTCCCCTGCTTCTGTGCAGCAGATCAGATCTCACCCATTGCCTTCCTTATCTAAGCATGCTGGGAGTTATAGTTCCCCTGCTTCTGTTCAGCAGATCAGATCTCACCCATTGCCTTCCCTATCTAAGCATGCTGGGAGTTATAGTTCCCCTGCTTCTGTGCAGCAGATCAGATCTCACCCATTGCCTTCCTTATCTAAGCATGCTGGGAGTTATAGTTCCCATGCTTCTGTGCAGCAGATCAGATCTCACCCATTGCCTTCCTTATCTAAGCATGCTGGGAGTTATAGTTCCCCTGCTTCTGTTCAGCAGATCAGATCTCACCCATTGCCTTCCTTATCTAAGCATGCTGGGAGTTATAGTTCCCATGCTTCTGTGCAGCAGATCAGATCTCACCCATTGCCTTCCCTATCTAAGCATGCTGGGAGTTATAGTTCCCCTGCTTCTGTGCAGCAGATCAGATCTCACCCATTGCCTTCCTTATCTAAGCATGCTGAGAGTTATAGTTCCCCTGCTTCTGTTCAGCAGATCAGATCTCACCCATTGCCTTCCCTATCTAAGCATGCTGGGAGTTATAGTTCCCCTGCTTCTGTGCAGCAGATCAGATCTCACCCATTGCCTTCCTTATCTAAGCATGCTGAGAGTTATAGTTCCCCTGCTTCTGTTCAGCAGATCAGATCTCACCCATTGCCTTCCCTATCTAAGCATGCTGGGAGTTATAGTTCCCCTGCTTCTGTTCAGCAGATCAGATCTCACCCATTGCCTTCCTTATCTAAGCATGCTGGGAGTTATAGTTCCCCTGCTTCTGTTCAGCAGATCAGATCTCACCCATTGCCTTCCTTATCTAAGCATGCTGGGAGTTATAGTTCCCCTGCTTCTGTGCAGCAGATCAGATCTCACCCATTGCCTTCCTTATCTAAGCATGCTGGGAGTTATAGTTCCCCTGCTTCTGTTCAGCAGATCAGATCTCACCCACTGCCTTCCTTATCTAAGCATGCTGGGAGTTATAGTTCCCCTGCTTCTGTTCAGCAGATCAGATCTCACCCATCACCTTCCTTATCTAAGCATGCTGAGAGTTATAGTTCCCCTGCTTCTGTTCAGCAGATCAGATCTCACCCATTGCCTTCCTTATCTAAGCATGCTGAGAGTTATAGTTCCCCTGCTTCTGTTCAGCAGATCAGATCTCACCCATTGCCTTCCTTATCTAAGCATGCTGAGAGTTATAGTTCCCCTGCTTCTGTTCAGCAGATCAGATCTCACCCATTGCCTTCCTTATCTAAGCATGCTGGGAGTTATAGTTCCCCTGCTTCTGTTCAGCAGATCAGATCTCACCCATTGCCTTCCTTATCTAAGCATGCTGAGAGTTATAGTTCCCCTGCTTCTGTTCAGCAGATCAGATCTCACCCATTGCCTTCCTTATCTAAGCATGCTGAGAGTTATAGTTCCCCTGCTTCTGTTCAGCAGATCAGATCTCACCCATTGCCTTCCTTATCTAAGCATGCTGAGAGTTATAGTTCCCCTGATTCTGTTCAGCAGATCAGATCTCACCCACTGCCTTCCTTATCTAAGCATGCTGGGAGTTATAGTTCCCCTGCTTCTGTTCAGCAGACCAGATCTCACCCATTGCCTTCCTTATCTAAGCATGCTGAGAGTTATAGTTCCCCTGCTTCTGTTCAGCAGATCAGATCTCACCCATTGCCTTCCTTATCTAAGCATGCTGGGAGTTATAGTTCCCCTGCTTCTGTGCAGCAGATCAGATCTCACCCATTGCCTTCCTTATCTAAGCATGCTGGGAGTTATAGTTCCCCTGCTTCTGTTCAGCAGATCAGATCTCACCCACTGCCTTCCTTATCTAAGCATGCTGGGAGTTATAGTTCCCCTGCTTCTGTTCAGCAGATCAGATCTCACCCATCACCTTCCTTATCTAAGCATGCTGAGAGTTATAGTTCCCCTGCTTCTGTTCAGCAGATCAGATCTCACCCATTGCCTTCCTTATCTAAGCATGCTGGGAGTTATAGTTCCCCTGCTTCTGTGCAGCAGATCAGATCTCACCCATTGCCTTCCTTATCTAAGCATGCTGAGAGTTATAGTTCCCCTGCTTCTGTTCAGCAGATCAGATCTCACCCATTGCCTTCCCTATCTAAGCATGCTGGGAGTTATAGTTCCCCTGCTTCTGTGCAGCAGATCAGATCTCACCCATTGCCTTCCTTATCTAAGCATGCTGAGAGTTATAGTTCCCCTGCTTCTGTTCAGCAGATCAGATCTCACCCATTGCCTTCCTTATCTAAGCATGCTGAGAGTTATAGTTCCCCTGCTTCTGTTCAGCAGATCAGATCTCACCCATTGCCTTCCCTATCTAAGCATGCTGGGAGTTATAGTTCCCCTGCTTCTGTTCAGCAGATCAGATCTCACCCATTGCCTTCCTTATCTAAGCATGCTGGGAGTTATAGTTCCCCTGCTTCTGTGCAGCAGATCAGATCTCACCCATTGCCTTCCTTATCTAAGCATGCTGGGAGTTATAGTTCCCCTGCTTCTGTTCAGCAGATCAGATCTCACCCATTGCCTTCCTTATCTAAGCATGCTGGGAGTTATAGTTCCCCTGCTTCTGTTCAGCAGATCAGATCTCACCCATTGCCTTCCTTATCTAAGCATGCTGGGAGTTATAGTTCCCCTGCTTCTGTGCAGCAGATCAGATCTCACCCATTGCCTTCCTTATCTAAGCATGCTGGGAGTTATAGTTCCCCTGCTTCTGTTCAGCAGATCAGATCTCACCCATTGCCTTCCTTATCTAAGCATGCTGAGAGTTATAGTTCCCCTGCTTCTGTGCAGCAGATCAGATCTCACCCATTGCCTTCCTTATCTAAGCATGCTGGGAGTTATAGTTCCCCTGCTTCTGTTCAGCAGATCAGATCTCACCCATTGCCTTCCTTATCTAAGCATGCTGGGAGTTATAGTTCCCCTGCTTCTGTTCAGCAGATCAGATCTCACCCATTGCCTTCCTTATCTAAGCATGCTGGGAGTTATAGTTCCCCTGCTTCTGTTCAGCAGATCAGATCTCACCCATTGCCTTCCTTATCTAAGCATGCTGGGAGTTATAGTTCCCCTGCTTCTGTGCAGCAGATCAGATCTCACCCATTGCCTTCCTTATCTAAGCATGCTGAGAGTTATAGTTCCCCTGCTTCTGTTCAGCAGATCATATCTCACCCACTGCCTTCCTTATCTAAGCATGCTGGGAGTTATAGTTCCCCTGCTTCTGTTCAGCAGATCAGATCTCACCCATTGCCTTCCTTATCTAAGCATGCTGGGAGTTATAGTTCCCCTGCTTCTGTGCAGCAGATCAGATCTCACCCACTGCCTTCCTTATCCAGGTATGCTGGGAGTTATAGTTCCCCTGCTTCTGTGCAGCAGATCAGATCTCACCCATTGCCTTCCTTATCTAAGCATGCTGGGAGTTATAGTTCCCCTGCTTCTGTGCAGCAGATCAGATCTCACCCATTGCCTTCCTTATCTAAGCATGCTGGGAGTTATAGTTCCCCTGCTTCTGTTCAGCAGACCAGATCTCACCCATTGCCTTCCTTATCTAAGCATGCTGAGAGTTATAGTTCCCCTGCTTCTGTTCAGCAGATCAGATCTCACCCATTGCCTTCCTTATCTAAGCATGCTGGGAGTTATAGTTCCCCTGCTTCTGTTCAGCAGATCAGATCTCACACATTGCCTTCCTTATCTAAGCATGCTGGGAGTTATAGTTCCCCTGCTTCTGTTCAGCAGATCAGATCTCACCCATTGCCTTCCTTATCTAAGCATGCTGGGAGTTATAGTTCCCCTGCTTCTGTGCAGCAGATCAGATCTCACCCATTGCCTTCCTTATCTAAGCATGCTGGGAGTTATAGTTCCCCTGCTTCTGTTCAGCAGATCAGATCTCACCCATTGCCTTCCTTATCTAAGCATGCTGGGAGTTATAGTTCCCCTGCTTCTGTTCAGCAGATCAGATCTCACCCATTGCCTTCCTTATCTAAGCATGCTGGGAGTTATAGTTCCCCTGCTTCTGTTCAGCAGATCAGATCTCACCCATTGCCTTCCTTATCTAAGCATGCTGGGAGTTATAGTTCCCCTGCTTCTGTTCAGCAGATCAGATCTCACCCATTGCCTTCCTTATCTAAGCATGCTGGGAGTTATAGTTCCCCTGCTTCTGTGCAGCAGATCAGATCTCACCCATTGCCTTCCTTATCTAAGCATGCTGGGAGTTATAGTTCCCCTGCTTCTGTGCAGCAGATCAGATCTCACCCATTGCCTTCCTTATCTAAGCATGCTGAGAGTTATAGTTCCCCTGCTTCTGTGCAGCAGATCAGATCTCACCCATTGCCTTCCTTATCTAAGCATGCTGGGAGTTATAGTTCCCCTGCTTCTGTGCAGCAGATCAGATCTCACCCATTGCCTTCCCTATCTAAGCATGCTGAGAGTTATAGTTCCCCTGCTTCTGTTCAGCAGATCAGATCTCACCCATTGCCTTCCCTATCTATGCATGCTGGGAGTTATAGTTCCCCTGCTTCTGTTCAGCAGATCAGATCTCACCCATTGCCTTCCTTATCTAAGCATGCTGGGAGTTATAGTTCCCCTGCTTCTGTTCAGCAGATCAGATCTCACCCATTGCCTTCCTTATCTAAGCATGCTGGGAGTTATAGTTCCCCTGCTTCTGTTCAGCAGATCAGATCTCACCCATTGCCTTCCTTATCTAAGCATGCTGGGAGTTATAGTTCCCCTGCTTCTGTTCAGCAGATCAGATCTCACCCATTGCCTTCCTTATCTAAGCATGCTGGGAGTTATAGTTCCCCTGCTTCTGTTCAGCAGATCAGATCTCACCTATTGCCTTCCTTATCTAAGCATGCTGGGAGTTATAGTTCCCATGCTTCTGAGCAGCAGATCAGATCTCACCCACTGCCTTCCTTATCTAAGCATGCTGAGAGTTATAGTTCCCCTGCTTCTGTTCAGCAGATCAGATCTCACCCATTGCCTTCCCTATCTAAGCATGCTGGGAGTTATAGTTCCCCTGCTTCTGTTCAGCAGATCAGATCTCACCCATTGCCTTCCCTATCTAAGCATGCTGGGAGTTATAGTTCCCCTGCTTCTGTTCAGCAGATCAGATCTCACCCATTGCCTTCCTTATCTAAGCATGCTGGGAGTTATAGTTCCCCTGCTTCTGTGCAGCAGATCAGATCTCACCCATTGCCTTCCTTATCTAAGCATGCTGAGAGTTATAGTTCCCCTGCTTCTGTTCAGCAGATCAGATCTCACCCATTGCCTTCCTTATCTAAGCATGCTGGGAGTTATAGTTCCCCTGCTTCTGTTCAGCAGATCAGATCTCACCCACTGCCTTCCTTATCTAAGCATGCTGGGAGTTATAGTTCCCCTGCTTCTGTTCAGCAGATCAGATCTCACCCATTGCCTTCCCTATCTAAGCATGCTGAGAGTTATAGTTCCCCTGCTTCTGTTCAGCAGATCAGATCTCACCCATTGCCTTCCTTATCTAAGCATGCTGGGAGTTATAGTTCCCCTGCTTCTGTTCAGCAGATCAGATCTCACCCATTGCCTTCCTTATCTAAGCATGCTGAGAGTTATAGTTCCCCTGCTTCTGTTCAGCAGATCAGATCTCACCCATTGCCTTCCTTATCTAAGCATGCTGGGAGTTATAGTTCCCCTGCTTCTGTTCAGCAGATCAGATCTCACCCATTGCCTTCCTTATCTAAGCATGCTGAGAGTTATAGTTCCCCTGCTTCTGTGCAGCAGATCAGATCTCACCCATTGCCTTCCTTATCTAAGCATGCTGGGAGTTATAGTTCCCCTGCTTCTGTTCAGCAGATCAGATCTCACCCATTGCCTTCCTTATCTAAGCATGCTGGGAGTTATAGTTCCCCTGCTTCTGTTCAGCAGATCAGATCTCACCCATTGCCTTCCTTATCTAAGCATGCTGGGAGTTATAGTTCCCCTGCATCTGTTCAGCAGATCAGATCTCACCCATTGCCTTCCTTATCTAAGCATGCTGGGAGTTATAGTTCCCCTGCATCTGTTCAGCAGATCAGATCTCACCCATTGCCTTCCTTATCTAAGCATGCTGGGAGTTATAGTTCCCCTGCTTCTGTTCAGCAGATCAGATCTCACCCATTGCCTTCCTTATCTAAGCATGCTGGGAGTTATAGTTCCCCTGCTTCTGTTCAGCAGATCAGATCTCACCCATTGCCTTCCTTATCTAAGCATGCTGGGAGTTATAGTTCCCCTGCTTCTGTTCAGCAGATCAGATCTCACCCATTGCCTTCCTTATCTAAGCATGCTGGGAGTTATAGTTCCCCTGCTTCTGTTCAGCAGATCAGATCTCACCCATTGCCTTCCTTATCTAAGCATGCTGGGAGTTATAGTTCCCCTGCTTCTGTTCAGCAGATCAGATCTCACCCATTGCCTTCCTTATCTAAGCATGCTGGGAGTTATAGTTCCCCTGCTTCTGTTCAGCAGATCAGATCTCACCCATTGCCTTCCTTATCTAAGCATGCTGAGAGTTATAGTTCCCCTGCTTCTGTGCAGCAGATCAGATCTCACCCATTGCCTTCCTTATCTAAGCATGCTGGGAGTTATAGTTCCCCTGCTTCTGTTCAGCAGATCAGATCTCACCCATTGCCTTCCTTATCTAAGCATGCTGGGAGTTATAGTTCCCCTGCTTCTGTGCAGCAGATCAGATCTCACCCATTGCCTTCCTTATCTAAGCATGCTGGGAGTTATAGTTCCCCTGCTTCTGTTCAGCAGATCAGATCTCACCCATTGCCTTCCTTATCTAAGCATGCTGGGAGTTATAGTTCCCCTGCTTCTGTTCAGCAGATCAGATCTCACCCATTGCCTTCCTTATCTAAGCATGCTGGGAGTTATAGTTCCCCTGCTTCTGTTCAGCAGATCAGATCTCACCCATTGCCTTCCTTATCTAAGCATGCTGAGAGTTATAGTTCCCCTGCTTCTGTGCAGCAGATCAGATCTCACCCATTGCCTTCCTTATCTAAGCATGCTGGGAGTTATAGTTCCCCTGCTTCTGTTCAGCAGATCAGATCTCACCCATTGCCTTCCTTATCTAAGCATGCTGAGAGTTATAGTTCCCCTGCTTCTGTTCAGCAGATCAGATCTCACCCATTGCCTTCCTTATCTAAGCATGCTGAGAGTTATAGTTCCCCTGCTTCTGTGCAGCAGATCAGATCTCACCCACTGCCTTCCTTATCTAAGCATGCTGGGAGTTATAGTTCCCCTGCTTCTGTTCAGCAGATCAGATCTCACCCATTGCCTTCCTTATCTAAGCATGCTGGGAGTTATAGTTCCCCTGCTTCTGTGCAGCAGATCAGATCTCACCCATTGCCTTCCTTATCTAAGCATGCTGAGAGTTATAGTTCCCCTGCTTCTGTTCAGCAGATCAGATCTCACCCATTGCCTTCCTTATCTAAGCATGCTGGGAGTTATAGTTCCCCTGCTTCTGTTCAGCAGATCAGATCTCACCCATTGCCTTCCCTATCTAAGCATGCTGGGAGTTATAGTTCCCCTGCTTCTGTGCAGCAGATCAGATCTCACCCATTGCCTTCCTTATCTAAGCATGCTGGGAGTTATAGTTCCCCTGCTTCTGTTCAGCAGATCAGATCTCACCCATTGCCTTCCTTATCTAAGCATGCTGGGAGTTATAGTTCCCCTGCTTCTGTTCAGCAGATCAGATCTCACCCATTGCCTTCCTTATCTAAGCATGCTGAGAGTTATAGTTCCCCTGCTTCTGTTCAGCAGATCAGATCTCACCCATTGCCTTCCTTATCTAAGCATGCTGGGAGTTATAGTTCCCCTGCTTCTGTTCAGCAGATCAGATCTCACCCATTGCCTTCCTTATCTAAGCATGCTGGGAGTTATAGTTCCCCTGCTTCTGTTCAGCAGATCAGATCTCACCCACTGCCTTCCTTATCCAGGTATGCTGGGAGTTATAGTTCCCCTGCTTCTGTTCAGCAGATCAGATCTCACCCATTGCCTTCCTTATCTAAGCATGCTGAGAGTTATAGTTCCCCTGCTTCTGTGCAGCAGATCAGATCTCACCCACTGACTTCCTTATCTAAGCATGCTGGGAGTTATAGTTCCCCTGCTTCTGTTCAGCAGATCAGATCTCACCCATTGCCTTCCTTATCTAAGCATGCTGGGAGTTATAGTTCCCCTGCTTCTGTTCAGCAGATCAGATCTCACCCATTGCCTTCCTTATCTAAGCATGCTGGGAGTTATAGTTCCCCTGCTTCTGTTCAGCAGATCAGATCTCACCCATTGCCTTCCTTATCTAAGCATGCTGGGAGTTATAGTTCCCCTGCTTCTGTGCAGCAGATCAGATCTCACCCATTGCCTTCCTTATCTAAGCATGCTGGGAGTTATAGTTCCCCTGCTTCTGTTCAGCAGATCAGATCTCACCCATTGCCTTCCTTATCTAAGCATGCTGGGAGTTATAGTTCCCCTGCTTCTGTTCAGCAGATCAGATCTCACCCATTGCCTTCCTTATCTAAGCATGCTGAGAGTTATAGTTCCCCTGCTTCTGTGCAGCAGATCAGATCTCACCCATTGCCTTCCTTATCTAAGCATGCTGGGAGTTATAGTTCCCCTGCTTCTGTTCAGCAGATCAGATCTCACCCATTGCCTTCCTTATCTAAGCATGCTGAGAGTTATAGTTCCCCTGCTTCTGTTCAGCAGATCAGATCTCACCCATTGCCTTCCTTATCTAAGCATGCTGAGAGTTATAGTTCCCCTGCTTCTGTGCAGCAGATCAGATCTCACCCACTGCCTTCCTTATCTAAGCATGCTGGGAGTTATAGTTCCCCTGCTTCTGTTCAGCAGATCAGATCTCACCCATTGCCTTCCTTATCTAAGCATGCTGGGAGTTATAGTTCCCCTGCTTCTGTGCAGCAGATCAGATCTCACCCATTGCCTTCCTTATCTAAGCATGCTGAGAGTTATAGTTCCCCTGCTTCTGTTCAGCAGATCAGATCTCACCCATTGCCTTCCTTATCTAAGCATGCTGGGAGTTATAGTTCCCCTGCTTCTGTTCAGCAGATCAGATCTCACCCATTGCCTTCCCTATCTAAGCATGCTGGGAGTTATAGTTCCCCTGCTTCTGTGCAGCAGATCAGATCTCACCCATTGCCTTCCTTATCTAAGCATGCTGGGAGTTATAGTTCCCCTGCTTCTGTTCAGCAGACCAGATCTCACCCATTGCCTTCCTTATCTAAGCATGCTGGGAGTTATAGTTCCCATGCTTCTGTTCAGCAGATCAGATCTCACCCATTGCCTTCCTTATCTAAGCATGCTGAGAGTTATAGTTCCCCTGCTTCTGTTCAGCAGATCAGATCTCACCCATTGCCTTCCTTATCTAAGCATGCTGGGAGTTATAGTTCCCCTGCTTCTGTTCAGCAGATCAGATCTCACCCACTGCCTTCCTTATCTAAGCATGCTGGGAGTTATAGTTCCCCTGCTTCTGTGCAGCAGATCATATCTCACCCATTGCCTTCCTTATCTAAGCATGCTGGGAGTTATAGTTCCCCTGCTTCTGTTCAGCAGATCAGATCTCACCCATTGCCTTCCTTATCTAAGCATGCTGGGAGTTATAGTTCCCCTGCTTCTGTTCAGCAGATCAGATCTCACCCATTGCCTTCCTTATCTAAGCATGCTGAGAGTTATAGTTCCCCTGCTTCTGTTCAGCAGATCAGATCTCACCCATTGCCTTCCTTATCTAAGCATGCTGGGAGTTATAGTTCCCCTGCTTCTGTTCAGCAGATCAGATCTCACCCATTGCCTTCCTTATCTAAGCATGCTGAGAGTTATAGTTCCCCTGCTTCTGTTCAGCAGATCAGATCTCACCCATTGCCTTCCTTATCTAAGCATGCTGGGAGTTATAGTTCCCCTGCTTCTGTTCAGCAGATCAGATCTCACCCACTGCCTTCCTTATCCAGGTATGCTGGGAGTTATAGTTCCCCTGCTTCTGTTCAGCAGATCAGATCTCACCCATTGCCTTCCCTATCTAAGCATGCTGGGAGTTATAGTTCCCCTGCTTCTGTGCAGCAGATCAGATCTCACTCACTGACTTCCTTATCTAAGCATGCTGGGAGTTATAGTTCCCCTGCTTCTGTTCAGCAGATCAGATCTCACCCATTGCCTTCCTTATCTAAGCATGCTGAGAGTTATAGTTCCCCTGCTTCTGTGCAGCAGATCAGATCTCACCCATTGCCTTCCTTATCTAAGCATGCTGGGAGTTATAGTTCCCCTGCTTCTGTTCAGCAGATCAGATCTCACCCATTGCCTTCCTTATCTAAGCATGCTGAGAGTTATAGTTCCCCTGCTTCTGTGCAGCAGATCAGATCTCACCCATTGCCTTCCTTATCTAAGCATGCTGGGAGTTATAGTTCCCCTGCTTCTGTTCAGCAGATCAGATCTCACCCATTGCCTTCCTTATCTAAGCATGCTGGGAGTTATAGTTCCCCTGCTTCTGTTCAGCAGATCAGATCTCACCCATTGCCTTCCTTATCTAAGCATGCTGAGAGTTATAGTTCCCCTGCTTCTGTGCAGCAGATCAGATCTCACCCACTGACTTCCTTATCTAAGCATGCTGGGAGTTATAGTTCCCCTGCTTCTGTTCAGCAGATCAGATCTCACCCATTGCCTTCCTTATCTAAGCATGCTGGGAGTTATAGTTCCCCTGCTTCTGTTCAGCAGATCAGATCTCACCCATTGCCTTCCTTATCTAAGCATGCTGAGAGTTATAGTTCCCCTGCTTCTGTGCAGCAGATCAGATCTCACCCATTGCCTTCCTTATCTAAGCATGCTGGGAGTTATAGTTCCCCTGCTTCTGTTCAGCAGATCAGATCTCACCCATTGCCTTCCTTATCTAAGCATGCTGGGAGTTATAGTTCCCCTGCTTCTGTTCAGCAGATCAGATCTCACCCATTGCCTTCCTTATCTAAGCATGCTGGGAGTTATAGTTCCCCTGCTTCTGTTCAGCAGATCAGATCTCACCCACTGCCTTCCTTATCCAGGGTGCTGGGAGTTATAGTTCCCCTGCTTCTGTTCAGCAGATCAGATCTCACCCATTGCCTTCCTTATCTAAGCATGCTGGGAGTTATAGTTCCCCTGCTTCTGTGCAGCAGATCAGATCTCACCCACTGACTTCCTTATCTAAGCATGCTGAGAGTTATAGTTCCCCTGCTTCTGTGTAGCAGATCAGATCTCACCCATTGCCTTCCTTATCTAAGCATGCTGAGAGTTATAGTTCCCCTGCTTCTGTGCAGCAGATCAGATCTCACCCATTGCCTTCCTTATCTAAGCATGCTGGGAGTTATAGTTCCCCTGCTTCTGTTCAGCAGATCAGATCTCACCCATTGCCTTCCTTATCTAAGCATGCTGAGAGTTATAGTTCCCCTGCTTCTGTGCAGCAGATCAGATCTCACCCATTGCCTTCCTTATCTAAGCATGCTGGGAGTTATAGTTCCCCTGCTTCTGTTCAGCAGATCAGATCTCACCCATTGCCTTCCTTATCTAAGCATGCTGAGAGTTATAGTTCCCCTGCTTCTGTTCAGCAGATCAGATCTCACCCATTGCCTTCCTTATCTAAGCATGCTGGGAGTTATAGTTCCCCTGCTTCTGTGCAGCAGATCAGATCTCACCCATTGCCTTCCTTATCTAAGCATGCTGAGAGTTATAGTTCCCCTGCTTCTGTTCAGCAGATCAGATCTCACCCATTGCCTTCCTTATCTAAGCATGCTGGGAGTTATAGTTCCCCTGCTTCTGTTCAGCAGATCAGATCTCACCCATTGCCTTCCTTATCTAAGCATGCTGGGAGTTATAGTTCCCCTGCTTCTGTTCAGCAGATCAGATCTCACCCATTGCCTTCCTTATCTAAGCATGCTGGGAGTTATAGTTCCCCTGCTTCTGTTCAGCAGATCAGATCTCACCCATTGCCTTCCTTATCTAAGCATGCTGAGAGTTATAGTTCCCCTGCTTCTGTGCAGCAGATCAGATCTCACCCATTGCCTTCCTTATCTAAGCATGCTGAGAGTTATAGTTCCCCTGCTTCTGTGCAGCAGATCAGATCTCACCCACTGCCTTCCTTATCTAAGCATGCTGGGAGTTATAGTTCCCCTGCTTCTGTTCAGCAGATCAGATCTCACCCATTGCCTTCCTTATCTAAGCATGCTGGGAGTTATAGTTCCCCTGCTTCTGTTCAGCAGATCAGATCTCACCCATTGCCTTCCTTATCTAAGCATGCTGGGAGTTATAGTTCCCCTGCTTCTGTTCAGCAGATCAGATCTCACCCATTGCCTTCCTTATCTAAGCATGCTGGGAGTTATAGTTCCCCTGCTTCTGTTCAGCAGATCAGATCTCACCCATTGCCTTCCTTATCTAAGCATGCTGGGAGTTATAGTTCCCCTGCTTCTGTTCAGCAGATCAGATCTCACCCATTGCCTTCCTTATCTAAGCATGCTGAGAGTTATAGTTCCCCTGCTTCTGTGCAGCAGATCAGATCTCACCCATTGCCTTCCTTATCTAAGCATGCTGGGAGTTATAGTTCCCCTGCTTCTGTGCAGCAGATCAGATCTCACCCATTGCCTTCCTTATCTAAGCATGCTGGGAGTTATAGTTCCCCTGCTTCTGTTCAGCAGATCAGATCTCACCCATTGCCTTCCTTATCTAAGCATGCTGGGAGTTATAGTTCCCCTGCTTCTGTTCAGCAGATCAGATCTCACCCACTGCCTTCCTTATCTAAGCATGCTGGGAGTTATAGTTCCCCTGCTTCTGTTCAGCAGATCAGATCTCACCCATTGCCTTCCTTATCTAAGCATGCTGGGAGTTATAGTTCCCCTGCTTCTGTTCAGCAGATCAGATCTCACCCATTGCCTTCCTTATCTAAGCATGCTGGGAGTTATAGTTCCCCTGCTTCTGTTCAGCAGATCAGATCTCACCCATTGCCTTCCTTATCTAAGCATGCTGGGAGTTATAGTTCCCCTGCTTCTGTTCAGCAGATCAGATCTCACCCATTGCCTTCCTTATCTAAGCATGCTGAGAGTTATAGTTCCCCTGCTTCTGTTCAGCAGATCAGATCTCACCCATTGCCTTCCTTATCTAAGCATGCTGGGAGTTATAGTTCCCCTGCTTCTGTGCAGCAGATCAGATCTCACCCATTGCCTTCCTTATCTAAGCATGCTGGGAGTTATAGTTCCCCTGCTTCTGTGCAGCAGATCAGATCTCACCCATTGCCTTCCTTATCTAAGCATGCTGGGAGTTATAGTTCCCCTGCTTCTGTGCAGCAGATCAGATCTCACCCATTGCCTTCCTTATCTAAGCATGCTGGGAGTTATAGTTCCCCTGCTTCTGTGCAGCAGATCAGATCTCACCCATTGCCTTCCTTATCTAAGCATGCTGGGAGTTATAGTTCCCCTGCTTCTGTTCAGCAGATCAGATCTCACCCACTGACTTCCTTATCTAAGCATGCTGGGAGTTATAGTTCCCCTGCTTCTGTTCAGCAGATCAGATCTCACCCATTGCCTTCCTTATCTAAGCATGCTGAGAGTTATAGTTCCCCTGCTTCTGTTCAGCAGATCAGATCTCACCCACTGCCTTCCTTATCTAAGCATGCTGGGAGTTATAGTTCCCCTGCTTCTGTTCAGCGATCAGATCTCACCCACTGCCTTCCTTATCTAAGCATGCTGGGAGTTATAGTCCCCCTGCTTCTGTGCAGCAGATCAGATCTCACCCACTGCCTTCCTTATCTAAGCATGCTGGGAGTTATAGTTCCCCTGCTTCTGTTCAGCAGATCAGATCTCACCCACTGCCTTCCTTATCTAAGCATGCTGGGAGTTATAGTTCCCCTGCTTCTGTTCAGCAGATCAGATCTCACCCACTGCCTTCCTTATCTAAGCATGCTGGGAGTTATAGTTCCCCTGCTTCTGTTCAGCAGATCAGATCTCACCCATTGCCTTCCTTATCTAAGCATGCTGGGAGTTATAGTTCCCCTGCTTCTGTTCAGCAGATCAGATCTCACCCATTGCCTTCCTTATCTAAGCATGCTGAGAGTTATAGTTCCCCTGCTTCTGTTCAGCAGATCAGATCTCACCCATTGCCTTCCTTATCTAAGCATGCTGGGAGTTATAGTTCCCCTGCTTCTGTTCAGCAGATCAGATCTCACCCATTGCCTTCCTTATCTAAGCATGCTGGGAGTTATAGTTCCCCTGCTTCTGTTCAGCAGATCAGATCTCACCCATTGCCTTCCTTATCTAAGCATGCTGGGAGTTATAGTTCCCCTGCTTCTGTGCAGCAGATCAGATCTCACCCATTGCCTTCCTTATCTAAGCATGCTGGGAGTTATAGTTCCCCTGCTTCTGTGCAGCAGATCAGATCTCACCCATTGCCTTCCTTATCTAAGCATGCTGGGAGTTATAGTTCCCCTGCTTCTGTTCAGCAGATCAGATCTCACCCATTGCCTTCCTTATCTAAGCATGCTGAGAGTTATAGTTCCCCTGCTTCTGTTCAGCAGATCAGATCTCACCCATTGCCTTCCTTATCTAAGCATGCTGGGAGTTATAGTTCCCCTGCTTCTGTTCAGCAGATCAGATCTCACCCATTGCCTTCCTTATCTAAGCATGCTGGGAGTTATAGTTCCCCTGCTTCTGTTCAGCAGATCAGATCTCACCCATTGCCTTCCTTATCTAAGCATGCTGGGAGTTATAGTTCCCCTGCTTCTGTTCAGCAGATCAGATCTCACCCATTGCCTTCCTTATCTAAGCATGCTGGGAGTTATAGTTCCCCTGCTTCTGTTCAGCAGATCAGATCTCACCCATTGCCTTCCTTATCTAAGCATGCTGGGAGTTATAGTTCCCCTGCTTCTGTTCAGCAGATCAGATCTCACCCATTGCCTTCCTTATCTAAGCATGCTGAGAGTTATAGTTCCCCTGCTTCTGTTCAGCAGATCAGATCTCACCCATTGCCTTCCTTATCTAAGCATGCTGAGAGTTATAGTTCCCCTGCTTCTGTTCAGCAGATCAGATCTCACCCATTGCCTTCCTTATCTAAGCATGCTGGGAGTTATAGTTCCCCTGCTTCTGTGCAGCAGATCAGATCTCACCCATTGCCTTCCTTATCTAAGCATGCTGGGAGTTATAGTTCCCCTGCTTCTGTTCAGCAGATCAGATCTCACCCATTGCCTTCCTTATCTAAGCATGCTGGGAGTTATAGTTCCCCTGCTTCTGTTCAGCAGATCAGATCTCACCCATTGCCTTCCTTATCTAAGCATGCTGGGAGTTATAGTTCCCCTGCTTCTGTGCAGCAGATCAGATCTCACCCATTGCCTTCCTTATCTAAGCATGCTGGGAGTTATAGTTCCCCTGCTTCTGTGCAGCAGATCAGATCTCACCCATTGCCTTCCTTATCTAAGCATGCTGGGAGTTATAGTTCCCCTGCTTCTGTTCAGCAGATCAGATCTCACCCATTGCCTTCCTTATCTAAGCATGCTGGGAGTTATAGTTCCCCTGCTTCTGTGCAGCAGATCAGATCTCACCCATTGCCTTCCTTATCTAAGCATGCTGAGAGTTATAGTTCCCCTGCTTCTGTTCAGCAGATCAGATCTCACCCATTGCCTTCCTTATCTAAGCATGCTGGGAGTTATAGTTCCCCTGCTTCTGTTCAGCAGATCAGATCTCACCCATTGCCTTCCTTATCTAAGCATGCTGAGAGTTATAGTTCCCCTGCTTCTGTTCAGCAGATCAGATCTCACCCATTGCCTTCCTTATCTAAGCATGCTGGGAGTTATAGTTCCCCTGCTTCTGTTCAGCAGATCAGATCTCACCCATTGCCTTCCTTATCTAAGCATGCTGGGAGTTATAGTTCCCCTGCTTCTGTTCAGCAGATCAGATCTCACCCATTGCCTTCCTTATCTAAGCATGCTGGGAGTTATAGTTCCCCTGCTTCTGTTCAGCAGATCAGATCTCACCCATTGCCTTCCTTATCTAAGCATGCTGAGAGTTATAGTTCCCCTGCTTCTGTTCAGCAGATCAGATCTCACCCATTGCCTTCCTTATCTAAGCATGCTGGGAGTTATAGTTCCCCTGCTTCTGTTCAGCAGATCAGATCTCACCCATTGCCTTCCTTATCTAAGCATGCTGGGAGTTATAGTTCCCCTGCTTCTGTTCAGCAGATCAGATCTCACCCATTGCCTTCCTTATCTAAGCATGCTGAGAGTTATAGTTCCCCTGCTTCTGTGCAGCAGATCAGATCTCACCCATTGCCTTCCTTATCTAAGCATGCTGAGAGTTATAGTTCCCCTGCTTCTGTGCAGCAGATCAGATCTCACCCATTGCCTTCCTTATCTAAGCATGCTGGGAGTTATAGTTCCCCTGCTTCTGTTCAGCAGATCAGATCTCACCCATTGCCTTCCTTATCTAAGCATGCTGAGAGTTATAGTTCCCCTGCTTCTGTTCAGCAGATCAGATCTCACCCATTGCCTTCCTTATCTAAGCATGCTGGGAGTTATAGTTCCCCTGCTTCTGTTCAGCAGATCAGATCTCACCCATTGCCTTCCTTATCTAAGCATGCTGGGAGTTATAGTTCCCCTGCTTCTGTTCAGCAGATCAGATCTCACCCATTGCCTTCCTTATCTAAGCATGCTGGGAGTTATAGTTCCCCTGCTTCTGTTCAGCAGATCAGATCTCACCCATTGCCTTCCTTATCTAAGCATGCTGAGAGTTATAGTTCCCCTGCTTCTGTGCAGCAGATCAGATCTCACCCATTGCCTTCCTTATCTAAGCATGCTGGGAGTTATAGTTCCCCTGCTTCTGTTCAGCAGATCAGATCTCACCCATTGCCTTCCTTATCTAAGCATGCTGGGAGTTATAGTTCCCCTGCTTCTGTGCAGCAGATCAGATCTCACCCATTGCCTTCCTTATCTAAGCATGCTGGGAGTTATAGTTCCCCTGCTTCTGTTCAGCAGATCAGATCTCACCCATTGCCTTCCTTATCTAAGCATGCTGGGAGTTATAGTTCCCCTGCTTCTGTTCAGCAGACCAGATCTCACCCATTGCCTTCCTTATCTAAGCATGCTGGGAGTTATAGTTCCCCTGCTTCTGTTCAGCAGATCAGATCTCACCCATTGCCTTCCTTATCTAAGCATGCTGGGAGTTATAGTTCCCCTGCTTCTGTGCAGCAGATCAGATCTCACCCATTGCCTTCCTTATCTAAGCATGCTGGGAGTTATAGTTCCCCTGCTTCTGTTCAGCAGATCAGATCTCACCCATTGCCTTCCTTATCTAAGCATGCTGAGAGTTATAGTTCCCCTGCTTCTGTGCAGCAGATCAGATCTCACCCATTGCCTTCCTTATCTAAGCATGCTGGGAGTTATAGTTCCCCTGCTTCTGTTCAGCAGATCAGATCTCACCCATTGCCTTCCTTATCTAAGCATGCTGGGAGTTATAGTTCCCCTGCTTCTGTGCAGCAGATCAGATCTCACCCATTGCCTTCCTTATCTAAGCATGCTGGGAGTTATAGTTCCCCTGCTTCTGTTCAGCAGATCAGATCTCACCCATTGCCTTCCTTATCTAAGCATGCTGGGAGTTATAGTTCCCCTGCTTCTGTTCAGCAGATCAGATCTCACCCATTGCCTTCCTTATCTAAGCATGCTGGGAGTTATAGTTCCCCTGCTTCTGTTCAGCAGATCAGATCTCACCCATTGCCTTCCTTATCTAAGCATGCTGGGAGTTATAGTTCCCCTGCTTCTGTGCAGCAGATCAGATCTCACCCATTGCCTTCCTTATCTAAGCATGCTGAGAGTTATAGTTCCCCTGCTTCTGTTCAGCAGATCAGATCTCACCCACTGCCTTCCTTATCTAAGCATGCTGGGAGTTATAGTTCCCCTGCTTCTGTTCAGCAGATCAGATCTCACCCATTGCCTTCCTTATCTAAGCATGCTGAGAGTTATAGTTCCCCTGCTTCTGTGCAGCAGATCAGATCTCACCCATTGCCTTCCTTATCTAAGCATGCTGGGAGTTATAGTTCCCCTGCTTCTGTTCAGTAGATCAGATCTCACCCACTGCCTTCCTTATCTAAGCATGCTGGGAGTTATAGTTCCCCTGCTTCTGTTCAGCAGATCAGATCTCACCCACTGCCTTCCTTATCTAAGCATGCTGGGAGTTATAGTTCCCCTGCTTCTGTTCAGCAGATCAGATCTCACCCATTGCCTTCCTTATCTAAGCATGCTGGGAGTTATAGTTCCCCTGCTTCTGTGCAGCAGATCAGATCTCACCCATTGCCTTCCTTATCTAAGCATGCTGGGAGTTATAGTTCCCCTGCTTCTGTTCAGCAGATCAGATCTCACCCATTGCCTTCCTTATCTAAGCATGCTGGGAGTTATAGTTCCCCTGCTTCTGTTCAGCAGATCAGATCTCACCCATTGCCTTCCTTATCTAAGCATGCTGGGAGTTATAGTTCCCCTGCTTCTGTGCAGCAGATCAGATCTCACCCACTGCCTTCCTTATCTAAGCATGCTGAGAGTTATAGTTCCCCTGATTCTGTTCAGCAGATCAGATCTCACCCACTGCCTTCCTTATCTAAGCATGCTGGGAGTTATAGTTCCCCTGCTTCTGTTCAGCAGATCAGATCTCACCCATTGCCTTCCTTATCTAAGCATGCTGAGAGTTATAGTTCCCCTGCTTCTGTGTAGCAGATCAGATCTCACCCATTGCCTTCCTTATCTAAGCATGCTGAGAGTTATAGTTCCCCTGCTTCTGTGCAGCAGATCAGATCTCACCCATTGCCTTCCTTATCTAAGCATGCTGGGAGTTATAGTTCCCCTGCTTCTGTGTAGCAGATCAGATCTCACCCACTGACTTCCTTATCTAAGCATGCTGGGAGTTATAGTTCCCCTGCTTCTGTTCAGCAGATCAGATCTCACCCATTGCCTTCCTTATCTAAGCATGCTGAGAGTTATAGTTCCCCTGCTTCTGTGTAGCAGATCAGATCTCACCCACTGACTTCCTTATCTAAGCATGCTGGGAGTTATAGTTCCCCTGCTTCTGTGCAGCAGATCAGATCTCACCCATTGCCTTCCTTATCTAAGCATGCTGAGAGTTATAGTTCCCCTGCTTCTGTGCAGCAGATCAGATCTCACCCATTGCCTTCCTTATCTAAGCATGCTGGGAGTTATAGTTCCCCTGCTTCTGTTCAGCAGACCAGATCTCACCCATTGCCTTCCTTATCTAAGCATGCTGAGAGTTATAGTTCCCCTGCTTCTGTTCAGCAGATCAGATCTCACCCATTGCCTTCCTTATCTAAGCATGCTGAGAGTTATAGTTCCCCTGCTTCTGTTCAGCAGATCAGATCTCACCCATTGCCTTCCTTATCTAAGCATGCTGAGAGTTATAGTTCCCCTGATTCTGTTCAGCAGATCAGATCTCACCCACTGCCTTCCTTATCTAAGCATGCTGGGAGTTATAGTTCCCCTGCTTCTGTTCAGCAGACCAGATCTCACCCATTGCCTTCCTTATCTAAGCATGCTGAGAGTTATAGTTCCCCTGCTTCTGTTCAGCAGATCAGATCTCACCCATTGCCTTCCTTATCTAAGCATGCTGGGAGTTTTAGTTCCCCTGCTTCTGTTCAGCAGATCAGATCTCACCCACTGACTTCCTTATCTAAGCATGCTGGGAGTTATAGTTCCCCTGCTTCTGTTCAGCAGACCAGATCTCACCCATTGCCTTCCTTATCTAAGCATGCTGAGAGTTATAGTTCCCCTGCTTCTGTGTAGCAGATCAGATCTCACCCACTGACTTCCTTATCTAAGCATGCTGGGAGTTATAGTTCCCCTGCTTCTGTTCAGCAGACCAGATCTCACCCATTGCCTTCCTTATCTAAGCATGCTGAGAGTTATAGTTCCCCTGCTTCTGTTCAGCAGATCAGATCTCACCCATTGCCTTCCTTATCTAAGCATGCTGGGAGTTATAGTTCCCCTGCTTCTGTTCAGCAGATCAGATCTCACCCATTGCCTTCCTTATCTAAGCATGCTGGGAGTTATAGTTCCCCTGCTTCTGTGCAGCAGATCAGATCTCACCCACTGCCTTCCTTATCTAAGCATGCTGAGAGTTATAGTTCCCCTGATTCTGTTCAGCAGATCAGATCTCACCCATTGCCTTCCTTATCTAAGCATGCTGGGAGTTATAGTTCCCCTGCTTCTGTTCAGCAGATCAGATCTCACCCATTGCCTTCCTTATCTAAGCATGCTGAGAGTTATAGTTCCCCTGCTTCTGTTCAGCAGATCAGATCTCACCCATTGCCTTCCTTATCTAAGCATGCTGGGAGTTATAGTTCCCCTGCTTCTGTGCAGCAGATCAGATCTCACCCACTGCCTTCCTTATCTAAGCATGCTGAGAGTTATAGTTCCCCTGATTCTGTTCAGCAGATCAGATCTCACCCATTGCCTTCCTTATCTAAGCATGCTGGGAGTTATAGTTCCCCTGCTTCTGTTCAGCAGATCAGATCTCACCCATTGCCTTCCTTATCTAAGCATGCTGGGAGTTATAGTTCCCCTGCTTCTGTGCAGCAGATCAGATCTCACCCACTGCCTTCCTTATCTAAGCATGCTGAGAGTTATAGTTCCCCTGATTCTGTGCAGCAGATCAGATCTCACCCATTGCCTTCCTTATCTAAGCATGCTGGGAGTTATAGTTCCCCTGATTCTGTTCAGCAGATCAGATCTCACCCATTGCCTTCCTTATCTAAGCATGCTGGGAGTTATAGTTCCCCTGCTTCTGTGCAGCAGATCAGATCTCACCCATTGCCTTCCTTATCTAAGCATGCTGGGAGTTATAGTTCCCCTGATTCTGTTCAGCAGATCAGATCTCACCCATTGCCTTCCTTATCTAAGCATGCTGGGAGTTATAGTTCCCCTGCTTCTGTTCAGCAGATCAGATCTCACCCATTGCCTTCCTTATCTAAGCATGCTGGGAGTTATAGTTCCCCTGCTTCTGTTCAGCAGATCAGATCTCACCCATTGCCTTCCTTATCTAAGCATGCTGGGAGTTATAGTTCCCCTGCTTCTGTTCAGCAGATCAGATCTCACCCATTGCCTTCCTTATCTAAGCATGCTGAGAGTTATAGTTCCCCTGCTTCTGTGCAGCAGATCAGATCTCACCCATTGCCTTCCTTATCTAAGCATGCTGGGAGTTATAGTTCCCCTGCTTCTGTTCAGCAGATCAGATCTCACCCACTGCCTTCCTTATCTAAGCATGCTGAGAGTTATAGTTCCCCTGCTTCTGTGCAGCAGATCAGATCTCACCCATTGCCTTCCTTATCTAAGCATGCTGGGAGTTATAGTTCCCCTGCTTCTGTTCAGTAGATCAGATCTCACCCACTGCCTTCCTTATCTAAGCATGCTGAGAGTTATAGTTCCCCTGCTTCTGTTCAGCAGATCAGATCTCACCCACTGCCTTCCTTATCTAAGCATGCTGGGAGTTATAGTTCCCCTGCTTCTGTGCAGCAGATCAGATCTCACCCATTGCCTTCCTTATCTAAGCATGCTGGGAGTTATAGTTCCCCTGCTTCTGTTCAGCAGATCAGATCTCACCCATTGCCTTCCTTATCTAAGCATGCTGGGAGTTATAGTTCCCCTGCTTCTGTGCAGCAGATCAGATCTCACCCATTGCCTTCCTTATCTAAGCATGCTGGGAGTTATAGTTCCCCTGCTTCTGTGCAGCAGATCAGATCTCACCCACTGCCTTCCTTATCTAAGCATGCTGAGAGTTATAGTTCCCCTGATTCTGTTCAGCAGATCAGATCTCACCCACTGCCTTCCTTATCTAAGCATGCTGGGAGTTATAGTTCCCCTGCTTCTGTTCAGCAGATCAGATCTCACCCATTGCCTTCCTTATCTAAGCATGCTGAGAGTTATAGTTCCCCTGCTTCTGTGTAGCAGATCAGATCTCACCCACTGACTTCCTTATCTAAGCATGCTGGGAGTTATAGTTCCCCTGCTTCTGTTCAGCAGATCAGATCTCACCCACTGCCTTCCTTATCTAAGCATGCTGAGAGTTATAGTTCCCCTGCTTCTGTGTAGCAGATCAGATCTCACCCATTGCCTTCCTTATCTAAGCATGCTGAGAGTTATAGTTCCCCTGCTTCTGTGCAGCAGATCAGATCTCACCCATTGCCTTCCTTATCTAAGCATGCTGGGAGTTATAGTTCCCCTGCTTCTGTGTAGCAGATCAGATCTCACCCACTGACTTCCTTATCTAAGCATGCTGGGAGTTATAGTTCCCCTGCTTCTGTTCAGCAGATCAGATCTCACCCATTGCCTTCCTTATCTAAGCATGCTGAGAGTTATAGTTCCCCTGCTTCTGTGTAGCAGATCAGATCTCACCCACTGACTTCCTTATCTAAGCATGCTGGGAGTTATAGTTCCCCTGCTTCTGTGCAGCAGATCAGATCTCACCCATTGCCTTCCTTATCTAAGCATGCTGGGAGTTATAGTTCCCCTGCTTCTGTTCAGCAGACCAGATCTCACCCATTGCCTTCCTTATCTAAGCATGCTGAGAGTTATAGTTCCCCTGCTTCTGTTCAGCAGATCAGATCTCACCCATTGCCTTCCTTATCTAAGCATGCTGAGAGTTATAGTTCCCCTGCTTCTGTTCAGCAGATCAGATCTCACCCATTGCCTTCCTTATCTAAGCATGCTGGGAGTTATAGTTCCCCTGCTTCTGTTCAGCAGATCAGATCTCACCCACTGCCTTCCTTATCTAAGCATGCTGAGAGTTATAGTTCCCCTGCTTCTGTTCAGCAGATCAGATCTCACCCATTGCCTTCCTTATCTAAGCATGCTGAGAGTTATAGTTCCCCTGATTCTGTTCAGCAGATCAGATCTCACCCACTGCCTTCCTTATCTAAGCATGCTGGGAGTTATAGTTCCCCTGCTTCTGTTCAGCAGACCAGATCTCACCCATTGCCTTCCTTATCTAAGCATGCTGAGAGTTATAGTTCCCCTGCTTCTGTTCAGCAGATCAGATCTCACCCATTGCCTTCCTTATCTAAGCATGCTGGGAGTTATAGTTCCCCTGCTTCTGTGTAGCAGATCAGATCTCACCCACTGACTTCCTTATCTAAGCATGCTGGGAGTTATAGTTCCCCTGCTTCTGTTCAGCAGACCAGATCTCACCCATTGCCTTCCTTATCTAAGCATGCTGAGAGTTATAGTTCCCCTGCTTCTGTTCAGCAGATCAGATCTCACCCATTGCCTTCCTTATCTAAGCATGCTGGGAGTTATAGTTCCCCTGCTTCTGTTCAGCAGATCAGATCTCACCCATTGCCTTCCTTATCTAAGCATGCTGAGAGTTATAGTTCCCCTGCTTCTGTTCAGCAGATCAGATCTCACCCATTGCCTTCCTTATCTAAGCATGCTGAGAGTTATAGTTCCCCTGCTTCTGTTCAGCAGATCAGATCTCACCCATTGCCTTCCTTATCTAAGCATGCTGAGAGTTATAGTTCCCCTGCTTCTGTTCAGCAGATCAGATCTCACCCACTGACTTCCTTATCTAAGCATGCTGGGAGTTATAGTTCCCCTGCTTCTGTGCAGCAGATCAGATCTCACCCACTGCCTTCCTTATCTAAGCATGCTGAGAGTTATAGTTCCCCTGATTCTGTTCAGCAGATCAGATCTCACCCACTGCCTTCCTTATCTAAGCATGCTGGGAGTTATAGTTCCCCTGCTTCTGTTCAGCAGATCAGATCTCACCCATTGCCTTCCTTATCTAAGCATGCTGAGAGTTATAGTTCCCCTGCTTCTGTTCAGCAGATCAGATCTCACCCACTGACTTCCTTATCTAAGCATGCTGAGAGTTATAGTTCCCCTGCTTCTGTTCAGCAGATCAGATCTCACCCATTGCCTTCCTTATCTAAGCATGCTGAGAGTTATAGTTCCCCTGCTTCTGTGTAGCAGATCAGATCTCACCCATTGCCTTCCTTATCTAAGCATGCTGAGAGTTATAGTTCCCCTGCTTCTGTTCAGCAGACCAGATCTCACCCATTGCCTTCCTTATCTAAGCATGCTGAGAGTTATAGTTCCCCTGCTTCTGTTCAGCAGATCAGATCTCACCCATTGCCTTCCTTATCTAAGCATGCTGGGAGTTATAGTTCCCCTGCTTCTGTTCAGCAGATCAGATCTCACCCATTGCCTTCCTTATCTAAGCATGCTGGGAGTTATAGTTCCCCTGCTTCTGTGCAGCAGATCAGATCTCACCCATTGCCTTCCTTATCTAAGCATGCTGAGAGTTATAGTTCCCCTGATTCTGTTCAGCAGATCAGATCTCACCCATTGCCTTCCTTATCTAAGCATGCTGGGAGTTATAGTTCCCCTGCTTCTGTTCAGCAGATCAGATCTCACCCATTGCCTTCCTTATCTAAGCATGCTGGGAGTTATAGTTCCCCTGCTTCTGTTCAGCAGATCAGATCTCACCCATTGCCTTCCTTATCTAAGCATGCTGGGAGTTATAGTTCCCCTGCTTCTGTGCAGCAGATCAGATCTCACCCACTGCCTTCCTTATCTAAGCATGCTGAGAGTTATAGTTCCCCTGATTCTGTTCAGCAGATCAGATCTCACCCACTGCCTTCCTTATCTAAGCATGCTGGGAGTTATAGTTCCCCTGCTTCTGTTCAGCAGATCAGATCTCACCCATTGCCTTCCTTATCTAAGCATGCTGAGAGTTATAGTTCCCCTGCTTCTGTTCAGCAGATCAGATCTCACCCATTGCCTTCCTTATCTAAGCATGCTGGGAGTTATAGTTCCCCTGATTCTGTTCAGCAGATCAGATCTCACCCACTGCCTTCCTTATCTAAGCATGCTGGGAGTTATAGTTCCCCTGCTTCTGTTCAGCAGATCAGATCTCACCCATTGCCTTCCTTATCTAAGCATGCTGGGAGTTATAGTTCCCCTGCTTCTGTGTAGCAGATCAGATCTCACCCATTGCCTTCCTTATCTAAGCATGCTGAGAGTTATAGTTCCCCTGCTTCTGTTCAGCAGATCAGATCTCACCCATTGCCTTCCTTATCTAAGCATGCTGAGAGTTATAGTTCCCCTGCTTCTGTTCAGCAGACCAGATCTCACCCATTGCCTTCCTTATCTAAGCATGCTGAGAGTTATAGTTCCCCTGCTTCTGTGCAGCAGATCAGATCTCACCCATTGCCTTCCTTATCTAAGCATGCTGGGAGTTATAGTTCCCCTGCTTCTGTTCAGCAGATCAGATCTCACCCATTGCCTTCCTTATCTAAGCATGCTGGGAGTTATAGTTCCCCTGCTTCTGTGCAGCAGATCAGATCTCACCCATTGCCTTCCTTATCTAAGCATGCTGGGAGTTATAGTTCCCCTGCTTCTGTGCAGCAGATCAGATCTCACCCATTGCCTTCCTTATCTAAGCATGCTGGGAGTTATAGTTCCCCTGCTTCTGTTCAGTAGATCAGATCTCACCCACTGCCTTCCTTATCTAAGCATGCTGAGAGTTATAGTTCCCCTGCTTCTGTTCAGCAGATCAGATCTCACCCACTGCCTTCCTTATCTAAGCATGCTGGGAGTTATAGTTCCCCTGCTTCTGTGCAGCAGATCAGATCTCACCCATTGCCTTCCTTATCTAAGCATGCTGGGAGTTATAGTTCCCCTGCTTCTGTGCAGCAGATCAGATCTCACCCACTGCCTTCCTTATCTAAGCATGCTGGGAGTTATAGTTCCCCTGTTTCTGTTCAGCAGATCAGATCTCACCCATTGCCTTCCTTATCTAAGCATGCTGAGAGTTATAGTTCCCCTGCTTCTGTTCAGCAGATCAGATCTCACCCATTGCCTTCCTTATCTAAGCATGCTGAGAGTTATAGTTCCCCTGATTCTGTTCAGCAGATCAGATCTCACCCACTGCCTTCCTTATCTAAGCATGCTGGGAGTTATAGTTCCCCTGCTTCTGTTCAGCAGATCAGATCTCACCCATTGCCTTCCTTATCTAAGCATGCTGGGAGTTATAGTTCCCCTGCTTCTGTTCAGCAGATCAGATCTCACCCATTGCCTTCCTTATCTAAGCATGCTGAGAGTTATAGTTCCCCTGCTTCTGTTCAGCAGATCAGATCTCACCCATTGCCTTCCTTATCTAAGCATGCTGGGAGTTATAGTTCCCCTGCTTCTGTGCAGCAGATCAGATCTCACCCATTGCCTTCCTTATCTAAGCATGCTGGGAGTTATAGTTCCCCTGCTTCTGTTCAGCAGATCAGATCTCACCCATTGCCTTCCTTATCTAAGCATGCTGGGAGTTATAGTTCCCCTGCTTCTGTGCAGCAGATCAGATCTCACCCACTGCCTTCCTTATCTAAGCATGCTGAGAGTTATAGTTCCCCTGATTCTGTTCAGCAGATCAGATCTCACCCACTGCCTTCCTTATCTAAGCATGCTGGGAGTTATAGTTCCCCTGCTTCTGTTCAGCAGATCAGATCTCACCCATTGCCTTCCTTATCTAAGCATGCTGAGAGTTATAGTTCCCCTGCTTCTGTGTAGCAGATCAGATCTCACCCACTGACTTCCTTATCTAAGCATGCTGGGAGTTATAGTTCCCCTGCTTCTGTGCAGCAGATCAGATCTCACCCATTGCCTTCCTTATCTAAGCATGCTGGGAGTTATAGTTCCCCTGCTTCTGTGTAGCAGATCAGATCTCACCCATTGCCTTCCTTATCTAAGCATGCTGGGAGTTATAGTTCCCCTGCTTCTGTGTAGCAGATCAGATCTCACCCATTGCCTTCCTTATCTAAGCATGCTGAGAGTTATAGTTCCCCTGCTTCTGTTCAGCAGATCAGATCTCACCCATTGCCTTCCTTATCTAAGCATGCTGGGAGTTATAGTTCCCCTGCTTCTGTGTAGCAGATCAGATCTCACCCATTGCCTTCCTTATCTAAGCATGCTGAGAGTTATAGTTCCCCTGCTTCTGTTCAGCAGATCAGATCTCACCCATTGCCTTCCTTATCTAAGCATGCTGGGAGTTATAGTTCCCCTGCTTCTGTGCAGCAGATCAGATCTCACCCATTGCCTTCCTTATCTAAGCATGCTGGGAGTTATAGTTCCCCTGCTTCTGTTCAGCAGATCAGATCTCACCCATTGCCTTCCTTATCTAAGCATGCTGAGAGTTATAGTTCCCCTGCTTCTGTGCAGCAGACCAGATCTCACCCATTGCCTTCCTTATCTAAGCATGCTGAGAGTTATAGTTCCCCTGCTTCTGTGTAGCAGATCAGATCTCACCCACTGACTTCCTTATCTAAGCATGCTGGGAGTTATAGTTCCCCTGCTTCTGTGCAGCAGATCAGATCTCACCCATTGCCTTCCTTATCTAAGCATGCTGGGAGTTATAGTTCCCCTGCTTCTGTGTAGCAGATCAGATCTCACCCACTGACTTCCTTATCTAAGCATGCTGAGAGTTATAGTTCCCCTGCTTCTGTGCAGCAGATCAGATCTCACCCATTGCCTTCCTTATCTAAGCATGCTGGGAGTTATAGTTCCCCTGCTTCTGTGCAGCAGATCAGATCTCACCCACTGACTTCCTTATCTAAGCATGCTGGGAGTTATAGTTCCCCTGCTTCTGTTCAGCAGATCAGATCTCACCCATTGCCTTCCTTATCTAAGCATGCTGAGAGTTATAGTTCCCCTGCTTCTGTTCAGCAGATCAGATCTCACCCATTGCCTTCCTTATCTAAGCATGCTGGGAGTTATAGTTCCCCTGCTTCTGTGCAGCAGATCAGATCTCACCCATTGCCTTCCTTATCTAAGCATGCTGGGAGTTATAGTTCCCCTGCTTCTGTGTAGCAGATCAGATCTCACCCACTGACTTCCTTATCTAAGCATGCTGGGAGTTATAGTTCCCCTGCTTCTGTGCAGCAGATCAGATCTCACCCATTGCCTTCCTTATCTAAGCATGCTGAGAGTTATAGTTCCCCTGCTTCTGTGTAGCAGATCAGATCTCACCCACTGACTTCCTTATCTAAGCATGCTGGGAGTTATAGTTCCCCTGCTTCTGTTCAGCAGACCAGATCTCACCCATTGCCTTCCTTATCTAAGCATGCTGAGAGTTATAGTTCCCCTGCTTCTGTGTAGCAGATCAGATCTCACCCACTGACTTCCTTATCTAAGCATGCTGGGAGTTATAGTTCCCCTGCTTCTGTTCAGCAGATCAGATCTCACCCATTGCCTTCCTTATCTAAGCATGCTGGGAGTTATAGTTCCCCTGCTTCTGTTCAGCAGATCAGATCTCACCCATTGCCTTCCTTATCTAAGCATGCTGAGAGTTATAGTTCCCCTGCTTCTGTGTAGCAGATCAGATCTCACCCACTGCCTTCCTTATCTAAGCATGCTGAGAGTTATAGTTCCCCTGCTTCTGTTCAGCAGATCAGATCTCACCCATTGCCTTCCTTATCTAAGCATGCTGGGAGTTATAGTTCCCCTGCTTCTGTTCAGCAGATCAGATCTCACCCATTGCCTTCCTTATCTAAGCATGCTGGGAGTTATAGTTCCCCTGCTTCTGTTCAGCAGATCAGATCTCACCCACTGCCTTCCTTATCTAAGCATGCTGAGAGTTATAGTTCCCCTGCTTCTGTTCAGCAGATCAGATCTCACCCATTGCCTTCCTTATCTAAGCATGCTGAGAGTTATAGTTCCCCTGATTCTGTTCAGCAGATCAGATCTCACCCACTGCCTTCCTTATCTAAGCATGCTGGGAGTTATAGTTCCCCTGCTTCTGTTCAGCAGACCAGATCTCACCCATTGCCTTCCTTATCTAAGCATGCTGAGAGTTATAGTTCCCCTGCTTCTGTTCAGCAGATCAGATCTCACCCATTGCCTTCCTTATCTAAGCATGCTGGGAGTTATAGTTCCCCTGCTTCTGTTCAGCAGATCAGATCTCACCCATTGCCTTCCTTATCTAAGCATGCTGAGAGTTATAGTTCCCCTGCTTCTGTGTAGCAGATCAGATCTCACCCACTGACTTCCTTATCTAAGCATGCTGGGAGTTATAGTTCCCCTGCTTCTGTTCAGCAGACCAGATCTCACCCATTGCCTTCCTTATCTAAGCATGCTGAGAGTTATAGTTCCCCTGCTTCTGTTCAGCAGATCAGATCTCACCCATTGCCTTCCTTATCTAAGCATGCTGGGAGTTATAGTTCCCCTGCTTCTGTTCAGCAGATCAGATCTCACCCATTGCCTTCCTTATCTAAGCATGCTGGGAGTTATAGTTCCCCTGCTTCTGTGCAGCAGATCAGATCTCACCCACTGCCTTCCTTATCTAAGCATGCTGAGAGTTATAGTTCCCCTGATTCTGTTCAGCAGATCAGATCTCACCCACTGCCTTCCTTATCTAAGCATGCTGGGAGTTATAGTTCCCCTGCTTCTGTTCAGCAGACCAGATCTCACCCATTGCCTTCCTTATCTAAGCATGCTGAGAGTTATAGTTCCCCTGCTTCTGTTCAGCAGATCAGATCTCACCCATTGCCTTCCTTATCTAAGCATGCTGGGAGTTATAGTTCCCCTGCTTCTGTTCAGCAGATCAGATCTCACCCATTGCCTTCCTTATCTAAGCATGCTGAGAGTTATAGTTCCCCTGCTTCTGTGTAGCAGATCAGATCTCACCCACTGACTTCCTTATCTAAGCATGCTGGGAGTTATAGTTCCCCTGCTTCTGTTCAGCAGACCAGATCTCACCCATTGCCTTCCTTATCTAAGCATGCTGAGAGTTATAGTTCCCCTGCTTCTGTTCAGCAGATCAGATCTCACCCATTGCCTTCCTTATCTAAGCATGCTGGGAGTTATAGTTCCCCTGCTTCTGTTCAGCAGATCAGATCTCACCCATTGCCTTCCTTATCTAAGCATGCTGGGAGTTATAGTTCCCCTGCTTCTGTTCAGCAGATCAGATCTCACCCACTGCCTTCCTTATCTAAGCATGCTGAGAGTTATAGTTCCCCTGCTTCTGTTCAGCAGATCAGATCTCACCCATTGCCTTCCTTATCTAAGCATGCTGAGAGTTATAGTTCCCCTGATTCTGTTCAGCAGATCAGATCTCACCCACTGCCTTCCTTATCTAAGCATGCTGGGAGTTATAGTTCCCCTGCTTCTGTTCAGCAGACCAGATCTCACCCATTGCCTTCCTTATCTAAGCATGCTGAGAGTTATAGTTCCCCTGCTTCTGTTCAGCAGATCAGATCTCACCCATTGCCTTCCTTATCTAAGCATGCTGGGAGTTATAGTTCCCCTGCTTCTGTTCAGCAGATCAGATCTCACCCATTGCCTTCCTTATCTAAGCATGCTGAGAGTTATAGTTCCCCTGCTTCTGTGTAGCAGATCAGATCTCACCCACTGACTTCCTTATCTAAGCATGCTGGGAGTTATAGTTCCCCTGCTTCTGTTCAGCAGACCAGATCTCACCCATTGCCTTCCTTATCTAAGCATGCTGAGAGTTATAGTTCCCCTGATTCTGTTCAGCAGATCAGATCTCACCCATTGCCTTCCTTATCTAAGCATGCTGGGAGTTATAGTTCCCCTGCTTCTGTTCAGCAGACCAGATCTCACCCATTGCCTTCCTTATCTAAGCATGCTGAGAGTTATAGTTCCCCTGCTTCTGTTCAGCAGATCAGATCTCACCCATTGCCTTCCTTATCTAAGCATGCTGGGAGTAATAGTTCCCCTGCTTCTGTGCAGCAGATCAGATCTCACCCATTGCCTTCCTTATCTAAGCATGCTGGGAGTTATAGTTCCCCTGCTTCTGTGCAGCAGATCAGATCTCACCCATTGCCTTCCTTATCTAAGCATGCTGGGAGTTATAGTTCCCCTGCTTCTGTTCAGCAGATCAGATCTCACCCATTGCCTTCCTTATCTAAGCATGCTGGGAGTTATAGTTCCCCTGCTTCTGTTCAGCAGATCAGATCTCACCCATTGCCTTCCTTATCTAAGCATGCTGGGAGTTATAGTTCCCCTGCTTCTGTTCAGCAGATCAGATCTCACCCATTGCCTTCCTTATCTAAGCATGCTGGGAGTTATAGTTCCCCTGCTTCTGTTCAGCAGATCAGATCTCACCCATTGCCTTCCTTATCTAAGCATGCTGGGAGTTATAGTTCCCCTGCTTCTGTGCAGCAGATCAGATCTCACCCACTGCCTTCCTTATCTAAGCATGCTGGGAGTTATAGTTCCCCTGCTTCTGTTCAGCATATCAGATCTCACCCATTGCCTTCCTTATCTAAGCATGCTGAGAGTTATAGTTCCCCTGCTTCTGTGTAGCAGATCAGATCTCACCCATTGCCTTCCTTATCTAAGCATGCTGAGAGTTATAGTTCCCCTGCTTCTGTTCAGCAGATCAGATCTCACCCATTGCCTTCCTTATCTAAGCATGCTGGGAGTTATAGTTCCCCTGATTCTGTTCAGCAGATCAGATCTCACCCACTGCCTTCCTTATCTAAGCATGCTGGGAGTTATAGTTCCCCTGCTTCTGTTCAGCAGACCAGATCTCACCCATTGCCTTCCTTATCTAAGCATGCTGGGAGTTATAGTTCCCCTGCTTCTGTGCAGCAGATCAGATCTCACCCACTGCCTTCCTTATCTAAGCATGCTGAGAGTTATAGTTCCCCTGATTCTGTTCAGCAGATCAGATCTCACCCACTGCCTTCCTTATCTAAGCATGCTGGGAGTTATAGTTCCCCTGCTTCTGTTCAGCAGATCAGATCTCACCCATTGCCTTCCTTATCTAAGCATGCTGAGAGTTATAGTTCCCCTGCTTCTGTTCAGCAGATCAGATCTCACCCACTGCCTTCCTTATCTAAGCATGCTGGGAGTTATAGTTCCCCTGCTTCTGTTCAGCAGATCAGATCTCACCCATTGCCTTCCTTATCTAAGCATGCTGGGAGTTATAGTTCCCCTGCTTCTGTGCAGCAGATCAGATCTCACCCATTGCCTTCCTTATCTAAGCATGCTGAGAGTTATAGTTCCCCTGCTTCTGTGTAGCAGATCAGATCTCACCCACTGACTTCCTTATCTAAGCATGCTGGGAGTTATAGTTCCCCTGCTTCTGTTCAGCAGATCAGATCTCACCCATTGCCTTCCCTATCTAAGCATGCTGAGAGTTATAGTTCCCATGCTTCTGTGTAGCAGATCAGATCTCACCCATTGCCTTCCCTATCTAAGCATGCTGAGAGTTATAGTTCCCCTGCTTCTGTTCAGCAGATCAGATCTCACCCACTGCCTTCCTTATCTAAGCATGCTGGGAGTTATAGTTCCCCTGCTTCTGTTCAGCAGATCAGATCTCACCCATTGCCTTCCTTATCTAAGCATGCTGAGAGTTATAGTTCCCCTGCTTCTGTGTAGCAGATCAGATCTCACCCACTGACTTCCTTATCTAAGCATGCTGGGAGTTATAGTTCCCCTGCTTCTGTTCAGCAGATCAGATCTCACCCATTGCCTTCCCTATCTAAGCATGCTGAGAGTTATAGTTCCCCTGCTTCTGTTCAGCAGATCAGATCTCACCCATTGCCTTCCTTATCTAAGCATGCTGAGAGTTATAGTTCCCATGCTTCTGTGTAGCAGATCAGATCTCACCCATTGCCTTCCTTATCTAAGCATGCTGGGAGTTATAGTTCCCCTGCTTCTGTGCAGCAGATCAGATCTCACCCATTGCCTTCCTTATCTAAGCATGCTGGGAGTTATAGTTCCCCTGCTTCTGTGCAGCAGATCAGATCTCACCCACTGACTTCCTTATCTAAGCATGCTGGGAGTTATAGTTCCCCTGCTTCTGTGCAGCAGATCAGATCTCACCCATTGCCTTCCTTATCTAAGCATGCTGAGAGTTATAGTTCCCCTGCTTCTGTGTAGCAGATCAGATCTCACCCATTGCCTTCCTTATCTAAGCATGCTGGGAGTTATAGTTCCCCTGCTTCTGTTCAGCAGATCAGATCTCACCCATTGCCTTCCTTATCTAAGCATGCTGGGAGTTATAGTTCCCCTGCTTCTGTGCAGCAGATCAGATCTCACCCATTGCCTTCCTTATCTAAGCATGCTGGGAGTTATAGTTCCCCTGCTTCTGTTCAGCAGATCAGATCTCACCCATTGCCTTCCTTATCTAAGCATGCTGGGAGTTATAGTTCCCCTGCTTCTGTGCAGCAGATCAGATCTCACCCACTGCCTTCCTTATCTAAGCATGCTGGGAGTTATAGTTCCCCTGCTTCTGTTCAGCAGATCAGATCTCACCCATTGCCTTCCTTATCTAAGCATGCTGAGAGTTATAGTTCCCCTGCTTCTGTGTAGCAGATCAGATCTCACCCACTGACTTCCTTATCTAAGCATGCTGGGAGTTATAGTTCCCCTGCTTCTGTTCAGCAGATCAGATCTCACCCATTGCCTTCCCTATCTAAGCATGCTGGGAGTTATAGTTCCCCTGCTTCTGTTCAGCAGATCAGATCTCACCCATTGCCTTCCTTATCTAAGCATGCTGGGAGTTATAGTTCCCCTGCTTCTGTGCAGCAGATCAGATCTCACCCATTGCCTTCCTTATCTAAGCATGCTGGGAGTTATAGTTCCCCTGCTTCTGTTCAGCAGATCAGATCTCACCCATTGCCTTCCTTATCTAAGCATGCTGGGAGTTATAGTTCCCCTGCTTCTGTTCAGCAGATCAGATCTCACCCATTGCCTTCCTTATCTAAGCATGCTGGGAGTTATAGTTCCCCTGCTTCTGTTCAGCAGATCAGATCTCACCCATTGCCTTCCTTATCTAAGCATGCTGGGAGTTATAGTTCCCCTGCTTCTGTTCAGCAGATCAGATCTCACCCATTGCCTTCCTTATCTAAGCATGCTGGGAGTTATAGTTCCCCTGCTTCTGTGCAGCAGATCAGATCTCACCCACTGCCTTCCTTATCTAAGCATGCTGAGAGTTATAGTTCCCCTGATTCTGTTCAGCAGATCAGATCTCACCCACTGCCTTCCTTATCTAAGCATGCTGGGAGTTATAGTTCCCCTGCTTCTGTTCAGCAGACCAGATCTCACCCATTGCCTTCCTTATCTAAGCATGCTGAGAGTTATAGTTCCCCTGCTTCTGTTCAGCAGATCAGATCTCACCCATTGCCTTCCTTATCTAAGCATGCTGAGAGTTATAGTTCCCCTGCTTCTGTTCAGCAGATCAGATCTCACCCATTGCCTTCCTTATCTAAGCATGCTGAGAGTTATAGTTCCCCTGCTTCTGTTCAGCAGATCAGATCTCACCCATTGCCTTCCTTATCTAAGCATGCTGAGAGTTATAGTTCCCCTGCTTCTGTTCAGCAGATCAGATCTCACCCATTGCCTTCCTTATCTAAGCATGCTGGGAGTTATAGTTCCCCTGATTCTGTTCAGCAGATCAGATCTCACCCACTGCCTTCCTTATCTAAGCATGCTGGGAGTTATAGTTCCCCTGCTTCTGTTCAGCAGACCAGATCTCACCCATTGCCTTCCTTATCTAAGCATGCTGGGAGTTATAGTTCCCCTGCTTCTGTGCAGCAGATCAGATCTCACCCACTGCCTTCCTTATCTAAGCATGCTGAGAGTTATAGTTCCCCTGATTCTGTTCAGCAGATCAGATCTCACCCACTGCCTTCCTTATCTAAGCATGCTGGGAGTTATAGTTCCCCTGCTTCTGTTCAGCAGATCAGATCTCACCCATTGCCTTCCTTATCTAAGCATGCTGAGAGTTATAGTTCCCCTGCTTCTGTGTAGCAGATCAGATCTCACCCATTGCCTTCCTTATCTAAGCATGCTGGGAGTTATAGTTCCCCTGCTTCTGTTCAGCAGATCAGATCTCACCCATTGCCTTCCTTATCTAAGCATGCTGAGAGTTATAGTTCCCCTGCTTCTGTGTAGCAGATCAGATCTCACCCACTGACTTCCTTATCTAAGCATGCTGGGAGTTATAGTTCCCCTGCTTCTGTTCAGCAGATCAGATCTCACCCATTGCCTTCCCTATCTAAGCATGCTGGGAGTTATAGTTCCCCTGCTTCTGTTCAGCAGATCAGATCTCACCCATTGCCTTCCTTATCTAAGCATGCTGGGAGTTATAGTTCCCCTGCTTCTGTGCAGCAGATCAGATCTCACCCATTGCCTTCCTTATCTAAGCATGCTGGGAGTTATAGTTCCCCTGCTTCTGTTCAGCAGATCAGATCTCACCCACTGACTTCCTTATCTAAGCATGCTGGGAGTTATAGTTCCCCTGCTTCTGTGCAGCAGATCAGATCTCACCCATTGCCTTCCTTATCTAAGCATGCTGAGAGTTATAGTTCCCCTGCTTCTGTGTAGCAGATCAGATCTCACCCATTGCCTTCCTTATCTAAGCATGCTGAGAGTTATAGTTCCCCTGCTTCTGTGCAGCAGATCAGATCTCACCCATTGCCTTCCTTATCTAAGCATGCTGAGAGTTATAGTTCCCCTGCTTCTGTTCAGCAGATCAGATCTCACCCATTGCCTTCCTTATCTAAGCATGCTGGGAGTTATAGTTCCCCTGCTTCTGTGCAGCAGATCAGATCTCACCCACTGCCTTCCTTATCTAAGCATGCTGAGAGTTATAGTTCCCCTGCTTCTGTGCAGCAGATCAGATCTCACCCATTGCCTTCCTTATCTAAGCATGCTGAGAGTTATAGTTCCCCTGCTTCTGTTCAGCAGATCAGATCTCACCCATTGCCTTCCTTATCTAAGCATGCTGAGAGTTATAGTTCCCCTGATTCTGTTCAGCAGATCAGATCTCACCCACTGCCTTCCTTATCTAAGCATGCTGAGAGTTATAGTTCCCCTGCTTCTGTGCAGCAGATCAGATCTCACCCATTGCCTTCCTTATCTAAGCATGCTGGGAGTTATAGTTCCCCTGCTTCTGTTCAGCAGATCAGATCTCACCCATTGCCTTCCTTATCTAAGCATGCTGGGAGTTATAGTTCCCCTGCTTCTGTGCAGCAGATCAGATCTCACCCATTGCCTTCCTTATCTAAGCATGCTGAGAGTTATAGTTCCCCTGCTTCTGTTCAGCAGATCAGATCTCACCCATTGCCTTCCTTATCTAAGCATGCTGAGAGTTATAGTTCCCCTGATTCTGTTCAGCAGATCAGATCTCACCCATTGCCTTCCCTATCTAAGCATGCTGGGAGTTATAGTTCCCCTGCTTCTGTTCAGCAGATCAGATCTCACCCATTGCCTTCCTTATCTAAGCATGCTGAGAGTTATAGTTCCCCTGCTTCTGTGTAGCAGATCAGATCTCACCCATTGCCTTCCTTATCTAAGCATGCTGGGAGTTATAGTTCCCCTGCTTCTGTTCAGCAGATCAGATCTCACCCATTGCCTTCCTTATCTAAGCATGCTGAGAGTTATAGTTCCCCTGCTTCTGTGTAGCAGATCAGATCTCACCCACTGACTTCCTTATCTAAGCATGCTGGGAGTTATAGTTCCCCTGCTTCTGTTCAGCAGATCAGATCTCACCCATTGCCTTCCCTATCTAAGCATGCTGGGAGTTATAGTTCCCCTGCTTCTGTTCAGCAGATCAGATCTCACCCATTGCCTTCCTTATCTAAGCATGCTGGGAGTTATAGTTCCCCTGCTTCTGTGCAGCAGATCAGATCTCACCCATTGCCTTCCTTATCTAAGCATGCTGGGAGTTATAGTTCCCCTGCTTCTGTTCAGCAGATCAGATCTCACCCACTGACTTCCTTATCTAAGCATGCTGGGAGTTATAGTTCCCCTGCTTCTGTGCAGCAGATCAGATCTCACCCATTGCCTTCCTTATCTAAGCATGCTGAGAGTTATAGTTCCCCTGCTTCTGTGTAGCAGATCAGATCTCACCCATTGCCTTCCTTATCTAAGCATGCTGAGAGTTATAGTTCCCCTGCTTCTGTGCAGCAGATCAGATCTCACCCATTGCCTTCCTTATCTAAGCATGCTGAGAGTTATAGTTCCCCTGCTTCTGTTCAGCAGATCAGATCTCACCCATTGCCTTCCTTATCTAAGCATGCTGGGAGTTATAGTTCCCCTGCTTCTGTGCAGCAGATCAGATCTCACCCATTGCCTTCCTTATCTAAGCATGCTGGGAGTTATAGTTCCCCTGCTTCTGTGCAGCAGATCAGATCTCACCCATTGCCTTCCTTATCTAAGCATGCTGGGAGTTATAGTTCCCCTGCTTCTGTTCAGCAGATCAGATCTCACCCACTGACTTCCTTATCTAAGCATGCTGGGAGTTATAGTTCCCCTGCTTCTGTGCAGCAGATCAGATCTCACCCATTGCCTTCCTTATCTAAGCATGCTGAGAGTTATAGTTCCCCTGCTTCTGTGTAGCAGATCAGATCTCACCCATTGCCTTCCTTATCTAAGCATGCTGAGAGTTATAGTTCCCCTGCTTCTGTTCAGCAGATCAGATCTCACCCACTGCCTTCCTTATCTAAGCATGCTGGGAGTTATAGTTCCCCTGCTTCTGTGTAGCAGATCAGATCTCACCCACTGACTTCCTTATCTAAGCATGCTGGGAGTTATAGTTCCCCTGCTTCTGTGCAGCAGATCAGATCTCACCCATTGCCTTCCTTATCTAAGCATGCTGGGAGTTATAGTTCCCCTGCTTCTGTGTAGCAGATCAGATCTCACCCATTGCCTTCCTTATCTAAGCATGCTGAGAGTTATAGTTCCCCTGCTTCTGTGTAGCAGATCAGATCTCACCCATTGCCTTCCTTATCTAAGCATGCTGAGAGTTATAGTTCCCCTGCTTCTGTGTAGCAGATCAGATCTCACCCATTGCCTTCCTTATCTAAGCATGCTGAGAGTTATAGTTCCCCTGCTTCTGTGCAGCAGATCAGATCTCACCCATTGCCTTCCTTATCTAAGCATGCTGGGAGTTATAGTTCCCCTGCTTCTGTTCAGCAGATCAGATCTCACCCATTGCCTTCCTTATCTAAGCATGCTGAGAGTTATAGTTCCCCTGCTTCTGTGTAGCAGATCAGATCTCACCCATTGCCTTCCTTATCTAAGCATGCTGAGAGTTATAGTTCCCCTGCTTCTGTGCAGCAGATCAGATCTCACCCATTGCCTTCCTTATCTAAGCATGCTGAGAGTTATAGTTCCCCTGCTTCTGTGTAGCAGATCAGATCTCACCCATTGCCTTCCTTATCTAAGCATGCTGGGAGTTATAGTTCCCCTGCTTCTGTGTAGCAGATCAGATCTCACCCATTGCCTTCCTTATCTAAGCATGCTGGGAGTTATAGTTCCCCTGCTTCTGTGCAGCAGATCAGATCTCACCCATTGCCTTCCTTATCTAAGCATGCTGAGAGTTATAGTTCCCCTGCTTCTGTGTAGCAGATCAGATCTCACCCATTGCCTTCCTTATCTAAGCATGCTGGGAGTTATAGTTCCCCTGCTTCTGTTCAGCAGATCAGATCTCACCCATTGCCTTCCTTATCTAAGCATGCTGAGAGTTATAGTTCCCCTGCTTCTGTGCAGCAGATCAGATCTCACCCATTGCCTTCCTTATCTAAGCATGCTGGGAGTTATAGTTCCCCTGCTTCTGTGTAGCAGATCAGATCTCACCCATTGCCTTCCTTATCTAAGCATGCTGGGAGTTATAGTTCCCCTGCTTCTGTTCAGCAGATCAGATCTCACCCATTGCCTTCCTTATCTAAGCATGCTGAGAGTTATAGTTCCCCTGCTTCTGTGTAGCAGATCAGATCTCACCCACTGACTTCCTTATCTAAGCATGCTGGGAGTTATAGTTCCCCTGCTTCTGTTCAGCAGATCAGATCTCACCCATTGCCTTCCTTATCTAAGCATGCTGAGAGTTATAGTTCCCCTGCTTCTGTGCAGCAGATCAGATCTCACCCATTGCCTTCCTTATCTAAGCATGCTGGGAGTTATAGTTCCCCTGCTTCTGTTCAGCAGATCAGATCTCACCCACTGACTTCCTTATCTAAGCATGCTGGGAGTTATAGTTCCCCTGCTTCTGTGCAGCAGATCAGATCTCACCCATTGCCTTCCTTATCTAAGCATGCTGAGAGTTATAGTTCCCCTGCTTCTGTTCAGCAGATCAGATCTCACCCATTGCCTTCCTTATCCAGGTATGCTGGGAGTTATAGTTCCCCTGCTTCTGTGTAGCAGATCAGATCTCACCCATTGCCTTCCTTATCTAAGCATGCTGAGAGTTATAGTTCCCCTGCTTCTGTGTAGCAGATCAGATCTCACCCATTGCCTTCCTTATCTAAGCATGCTGGGAGTTATAGTTCCCCTGCTTCTGTGTAGCAGATCAGATCTCACCCATTGCCTTCCTTATCTAAGCATGCTGAGAGTTATAGTTCCCCTGCTTCTGTGTAGCAGATCAGATCTCACCCATTGCCTTCCTTATCTAAGCATGCTGGGAGTTATAGTTCCCCTGCTTCTGTGCAGCAGATCAGATCTCACCCATTGCCTTCCTTATCTAAGCATGCTGAGAGTTATAGTTCCCCAGCTTCTGTTCAGCAGATCAGATCTCACCCATTGCCTTCCTTATCTAAGCATGCTGGGAGTTATAGTTCCCCTGCTTCTGTGCAGCAGATCAGATCTCACCCATTGCCTTCCTTATCTAAGCATGCTGAGAGTTATAGTTCCCCTGCTTCTGTGTAGCAGATCAGATCTCACCCATTGCCTTCCTTATCTAAGCATGCTGAGAGTTATAGTTCCCCTGCTTCTGTTCAGCAGATCAGATCTCACCCATTGCCTTCCTTATCTAAGCATGCTGGGAGTTATAGTTCCCCTGCTTCTGTGCAGCAGATCAGATCTCACCCACTGCCTTCCTTATCTAAGCATGCTGGGAGTTATAGTTCCCCTGCTTCTGTGCAGCAGATCAGATCTCACCCATTGCCTTCCTTATCTAAGCATGCTGGGAGTTATAGTTCCCCTGCTTCTGTTCATCAGATCAGATCTCACCCATTGCCTTCCTTATCTAAGCATGCTGGGAGTTATAGTTCCCCTGCTTCTGTTCAGCAGATCAGATCTCACCCATTGCCTTCCTTATCTAAGCATGCTGAGAGTTATAGTTCCCCTGCTTCTGTGTAGCAGATCAGATCTCACCCACTGACTTCCTTATCTAAGCATGCTGGGAGTTATAGTTCCCCTGCTTCTGTTCAGCAGATCAGATCTCACCCATTGCCTTCCTTATCTAAGCATGCTGAGAGTTATAGTTCCCCTGCTTTTGTGTAGCAGATCAGATCTCACCCACTGACTTCCTTATCTAAGCATGCTGGGAGTTATAGTTCCCCTGCTTCTGTGCAGCAGATCAGATCTCACCCATTGCCTTCCTTATCTAAGCATGCTGGGAGTTATAGTTCCCCTGCTTCTGTTCAGCAGATCAGATCTCACCCATTGCCTTCCTTATCTAAGCATGCTGAGAGTTATAGTTCCCCTGCTTCTGTGTAGCAGATCAGATCTCACCCACTGACTTCCTTATCTAAGCATGCTGGGAGTTATAGTTCCCCTGCTTCTGTTCAGCAGACCAGATCTCACCCATTGCCTTCCTTATCTAAGCATGCTGAGAGTTATAGTTCCCCTGCTTCTGTTCAGCAGATCAGATCTCACCCATTGCCTTCCTTATCTAAGCATGCTGGGAGTTATAGTTCCCCTGCTTCTGTGCAGCAGATCAGATCTCACCCATTGCCTTCCTTATCTAAGCATGCTGGGAGTTATAGTTCCCCTGCTTCTGTTCAGCAGACCAGATCTCACCCATTGCCTTCCTTATCTAAGCATGCTGGGAGTTATAGTTCCCCTGCTTCTGTTCAGCAGATCAGATCTCACCCATTGCCTTCCTTATCTAAGCATGCTGAGAGTTATAGTTCCCCTGCTTCTGTTCAGCAGATCAGATCTCACCCATTGCCTTCCTTATCTAAGCATGCTGGGAGTTATAGTTCCCCTGCTTCTGTGCAGCAGATCAGATCTCACCCATTGCCTTCCTTATCTAAGCATGCTGGGAGTTATAGTTCCCCTGCTTCTGTGCAGCAGATCAGATCTCACCCATTGCCTTCCTTATCTAAGCATGCTGGGAGTTATAGTTCCCCTGCTTCTGTGCAGCAGATCAGATCTCACCCATTGCCTTCCTTATCTAAGCATGCTGGGAGTTATAGTTCCCCTGCTTCTGTGCAGCAGATCAGATCTCACCCATTGCCTTCCTTATCTAAGCATGCTGGGAGTTATAGTTCCCCTGCTTCTGTTCAGTAGATCAGATCTCACCCACTGCCTTCCTTATCTAAGCATGCTGAGAGTTATAGTTCCCCTGCTTCTGTTCAGCAGATCAGATCTCACCCACTGCCTTCCTTATCTAAGCATGCTGAGAGTTATAGTTCCCCTGTTTCTGTTCAGCAGATCAGATCTCACCCATTGCCTTCCTTATCTAAGCATGCTGGGAGTTATAGTTCCCCTGCTTCTGTTCAGCAGATCAGATCTCACCCACTGCCTTCCTTATCTAAGCATGCTGGGAGTTATAGTTCCCCTGCTTCTGTTCAGCAGATCAGATCTCACCCATTGCCTTCCTTATCTAAGCATGCTGGGAGTTATAGTTCCCCTGCTTCTGTGCAGCAGATCAGATCTCACCCACTGACTTCCTTATCTAAGCATGCTGGGAGTTATAGTTCCCCTGCTTCTGTGCAGCAGATCAGATCTCACCCACTGCCTTCCTTATCTAAGCATGCTGAGAGTTACAGTTCCCCTGCTTCTGTTCAGTAGATCAGATCTCACCCACTGCCTTCCTTATCTAAGCATGCTGGGAGTTATAGTTCCCCTGCTTCTGTGCAGCAGATCAGATCTCACCCACTGCCTTCCTTATCTAAGCATGCTGAGAGTTATAGTTCCCCTGTTTCTGTTCAGCAGATCAGATCTCTCCCACTGCCTTCCTTATCTAAGCATGCTGAGAGTTATAGTTCCCCTGCTTCTGTGCAGCAGATAAGATCTCACCCATTGCCTTCCTTATCTAAGCATGCTGGGAGTTATAGTTCCCCTGCTTCTGTGCAGCAGATCAGATCTCACCCACTGCCTTCCTTATCTAAGCATGCTGGGAGTTATAGTTCCCCTGTTTCTGTTCAGCAGATCAGATCTCACCCATTGCCTTCCTTATCTAAGCATGCTGGGAGTTATAGTTCCCCTGCTTCTGTGTAGCAGATCATATCTCACCCATTGCCTTCCTTATCTAAGCATGCTGAGAGTTACAGTTCCCCTGCTTCTGTTCAGTAGATCAGATCTCACCCACTGCCTTCCTTATCTAAGCATGCTGGGAGTTATAGTTCCCCTGCTTCTGTGCAGCAGATCAGATCTCACCCACTGCCTTCCTTATCTAAGCATGCTGAGAGTTATAGTTCCCCTGTTTCTGTTCAGCAGATCAGATCTCTCCCACTGCCTTCCTTATCTAAGCATGCTGAGAGTTATAGTTCCCCTGCTTCTGTGCAGCAGATAAGATCTCACCCATTGCCTTCCTTATCTAAGCATGCTGGGAGTTATAGTTCCCCTGCTTCTGTGCAGCAGATCAGATCTCACCCACTGCCTTCCTTATCTAAGCATGCTGGGAGTTATAGTTCCCCTGTTTCTGTTCAGCAGATCAGATCTCACCCATTGCCTTCCTTATCTAAGCATGCTGGGAGTTATAGTTCCCCTGCTTCTGTGCAGCAGATCAGATCTCACCCATTGCCTTCCTTATCTAAGCATGCTGAGAGTTATAGTTCCCCTGCTTCTGTTCAGCAGATCATATCTCACCCATTGCCTTCCTTATCTAAGCATGCTGAGAGTTATAGTTCCCCTGATTCTGTTCAGCAGATCAGATCTCACCCACTGCCTTCCTTATCTAAGCATGCTGGGAGTTATAGTTCCCCTGCTTCTGTGCAGCAGATCAGATCTCACCCATTGCCTTCCTTATCTAAGCATGCTGGGAGTTATAGTTCCCCTGCTTCTGTTCAGCAGATCATATCTCACCCATTGCCTTCCTTATCTAAGCATGCTGAGAGTTATAGTTCCCCTGATTCTGTTCAGCAGATCAGATCTCACCCACTGCCTTCCTTATCTAAGCATGCTGGGAGTTATAGTTCCCCTGCTTCTGTTCAGCAGATCAGATCTCACCCATTGCCTTCCTTATCTAAGCATGCTGAGAGTTATAGTTCCCCTGCTTCTGTGCAGCAGATCAGATCTCACCCATTGCCTTCCTTATCTAAGCATGCTGGGAGTTATAGTTCCCCTGCTTCTGTTCAGCAGATCAGATCTCACCCATTGCCTTCCTTATCTAAGCATGCTGAGAGTTATAGTTCCCCTGCTTCTGTTCAGTAGATCAGATCTCACCCACTGCCTTCCTTATCTAAGCATGCTGGGAGTTATAGTTCCCCTGCTTCTGTGCAGCAGATCAGATCTCACCCATTGCCTTCCTTATCTAAGCATGCTGAGAGTTATAGTTCCCCTGCTTCTGTGTAGCAGATCAGATCTCACCCACTGACTTCCTTATCTAAGCATGCTGGGAGTTATAGTTCCCCTGCTTCTGTTCAGCAGATCAGATCTCACCCATTGCCTTCCTTATCTAAGCATGCTGGGAGTTATAGTTCCCCTGCTTCTGTTCAGCAGATCAGATCTCACCCATTGCCTTCCTTATCTAAGCATGCTGAGAGTTATAGTTCCCCTGCTTCTGTGCAGCAGATCAGATCTCACCCATTGCCTTCCTTATCTAAGCATGCTGGGAGTTATAGTTCCCCTGCTTCTGTTCAGCAGATCAGATCTCACCCATTGCCTTCCTTATCTAAGCATGCTGAGAGTTATAGTTCCCCTGATTCTGTTCAGCAGATCAGATCTCACCCACTGCCTTCCTTATCTAAGCATGCTGGGAGTTATAGTTCCCCTGCTTCTGTGCAGCAGATCAGATCTCACCCATTGCCTTCCTTATCTAAGCATGCTGGGAGTTATAGTTCCCCTGCTTCTGTTCAGCAGATCAGATCTCACCCATTGCCTTCCTTATCTAAGCATGCTGGGAGTTATAGTTCCCCTGCTTCTGTTCAGTAGATCAGATCTCACCCACTGCCTTCCTTATCTAAGCATGCTGGGAGTTATAGTTCCCCTGCTTCTGTTCAGCAGATCAGATCTCACCCATTGCCTTCCTTATCTAAGCATGCTGGGAGTTATAGTTCCCCTGCTTCTGTGCAGCAGATCAGATCTCACCCATTGCCTTCCTTATCTAAGCATGCTGGGAGTTATAGTTCCCCTGCTTCTGTTCAGCAGATCAGATCTCACCCATTGCCTTCCTTATCTAAGCATGCTGGGAGTTATAGTTCCCCTGCTTCTGTTCAGCAGATCAGATCTCACCCATTGCCTTCCTTATCTAAGCATGCTGAGAGTTATAGTTCCCCTGCTTCTGTGTAGCAGATCAGATCTCACCCATTGCCTTCCTTATCTAAGCATGCTGAGAGTTATAGTTCCCCTGCTTCTGTGCAGCAGATCAGATCTCACCCATTGCCTTCCTTATCTAAGCATGCTGGGAGTTATAGTTCCCCTGCTTCTGTTCAGCAGATCAGATCTCACCCATTGCCTTCCTTATCTAAGCATGCTGAGAGTTATAGTTCCCCTGCTTCTGTGCAGCAGATCAGATCTCACCCATTGCCTTCCTTATCTAAGCATGCTGGGAGTTATAGTTCCCCTGCTTCTGTGTAGCAGATCAGATCTCACCCACTGACTTCCTTATCTAAGCATGCTGGGAGTTATAGTTCCCCTGCTTCTGTTCAGCAGATCAGATCTCACCCATTGCCTTCCTTATCTAAGCATGCTGAGAGTTATAGTTCACCTGCTTCTGTGTAGCAGATCAGATCTCACCCACTGACTTCCTTATCTAAGCATGCTGGGAGTTATAGTTCCCCTGCTTCTGTTCAGCAGATCAGATCTCACCCATTGCCTTCCTTATCTAAGCATGCTGGGAGTTATAGTTCCCCTGCTTCTGTTCAGCAGATCAGATCTCACCCATTGCCTTCCTTATCTAAGCATGCTGAGAGTTATAGTTCCCCTGCTTCTGTGTAGCAGATCAGATCTCACCCATTGCCTTCCTTATCTAAGCATGCTGAGAGTTATAGTTCCCCTGCTTCTGTGCAGCAGATCAGATCTCACCCATTGCCTTCCTTATCTAAGCATGCTGGGAGTTATAGTTCCCCTGCTTCTGTTCAGCAGATCAGATCTCACCCATTGCCTTCCTTATCTAAGCATGCTGAGAGTTATAGTTCCCCTGCTTCTGTGCAGCAGATCAGATCTCACCCATTGCCTTCCTTATCTAAGCATGCTGGGAGTTATAGTTCCCCTGCTTCTGTGTAGCAGATCAGATCTCACCCACTGACTTCCTTATCTAAGCATGCTGGGAGTTATAGTTCCCCTGCTTCTGTTCAGCAGATCAGATCTCACCCATTGCCTTCCTTATCTAAGCATGCTGAGAGTTATAGTTCCCCTGCTTCTGTGTAGCAGATCAGATCTCACCCACTGACTTCCTTATCTAAGCATGCTGAGAGTTATAGTTCCCCTGCTTCTGTTCAGCAGATCAGATCTCACCCATTGCCTTCCTTATCTAAGCATGCTGGGAGTTATAGTTCCCCTGCTTCTGTGCAGCAGATCAGATCTCACCCATTGCCTTCCTTATCTAAGCATGCTGGGAGTTATAGTTCCCCTGCTTCTGTGTAGCAGATCAGATCTCACCCACTGACTTCCTTATCTAAGCATGCTGGGAGTTATAGTTCCCCTGCTTCTGTGCAGCAGATCAGATCTCACCCATTGCCTTCCTTATCTAAGCATGCTGGGAGTTATAGTTCCCCTGCTTCTGTTCAGCAGATCAGATCTCACCCATTGCCTTCCTTATCTAAGCATGCTGAGAGTTATAGTTCCCCTGCTTCTGTGTAGCAGATCAGATCTCACCCACTGACTTCCTTATCTAAGCATGCTGGGAGTTATAGTTCCCCTGCTTCTGTTCAGCAGACCAGATCTCACCCATTGCCTTCCTTATCTAAGCATGCTGAGAGTTATAGTTCCCCTGCTTCTGTTCAGCAGATCAGATCTCACCCATTGCCTTCCTTATCTAAGCATGCTGGGAGTTATAGTTCCCCTGCTTCTGTTCAGCAGATCAGATCTCACCCATTGCCTTCCTTATCTAAGCATGCTGGGAGTTATAGTTCCCCTGCTTCTGTGCAGCAGATCAGATCTCACCCACTGCCTTCCTTATCTAAGCATGCTGAGAGTTATAGTTCCCCTGATTCTGTTCAGCAGATCAGATCTCACCCACTGCCTTCCTTATCTAAGCATGCTGGGAGTTATAGTTCCCCTGCTTCTGTTCAGCAGATCAGATCTCACCCATTGCCTTCCTTATCTAAGCATGCTGAGAGTTATAGTTCCCCTGCTTCTGTTCAGCAGATCAGATCTCACCCATTGCCTTCCTTATCTAAGCATGCTGGGAGTTATAGTTCCCCTGCTTCTGTGCAGCAGATCAGATCTCACCCACTGCCTTCCTTATCTAAGCATGCTGAGAGTTATAGTTCCCCTGATTCTGTTCAGCAGATCAGATCTCACCCATTGCCTTCCTTATCTAAGCATGCTGGGAGTTATAGTTCCCCTGCTTCTGTTCAGCAGACCAGATCTCACCCATTGCCTTCCTTATCTAAGCATGCTGAGAGTTATAGTTCCCCTGCTTCTGTTCAGCAGATCAGATCTCACCCATTGCCTTCCTTATCTAAGCATGCTGGGAGTTATAGTTCCCCTGCTTCTGTTCAGCAGATCAGATCTCACCCATTGCCTTCCTTATCTAAGCATGCTGAGAGTTATAGTTCCCCTGCTTCTGTGCAGCAGATCAGATCTCACCCACTGCCTTCCTTATCTAAGCATGCTGGGAGTTATAGTTCCCCTGCTTCTGTTCAGCAGACCAGATCTCACCCATTGCCTTCCTTATCTAAGCATGCTGAGAGTTATAGTTCCCCTGCTTCTGTTCAGCAGATCAGATCTCACCCATTGCCTTCCTTATCTAAGCATGCTGGGAGTTATAGTTCCCCTGCTTCTGTTCAGCAGATCAGATCTCACCCATTGCCTTCCTTATCTAAGCATGCTGGGAGTTATAGTTCCCCTGCTTCTGTGCAGCAGATCAGATCTCACCCACTGCCTTCCTTATCTAAGCATGCTGAGAGTTATAGTTCCCCTGATTCTGTTCAGCAGATCAGATCTCACCCACTGCCTTCCTTATCTAAGCATGCTGGGAGTTATAGTTCCCCTGCTTCTGTTCAGCAGATCAGATCTCACCCATTGCCTTCCTTATCTAAGCATGCTGAGAGTTATAGTTCCCCTGCTTCTGTGCAGCAGATCAGATCTCACCCACTGCCTTCCTTATCTAAGCATGCTGAGAGTTATAGTTCCCCTGATTCTGTTCAGCAGATCAGATCTCACCCACTGCCTTCCTTATCTAAGCATGCTGGGAGTTATAGTTCCCCTGCTTCTGTTCAGCAGATCAGATCTCACCCATTGCCTTCCTTATCTAAGCATGCTGGGAGTTATAGTTCCCCTGCTTCTGTTCAGCAGATCAGATCTCACCCATTGCCTTCCTTATCTAAGCATGCTGGGAGTTATAGTTCCCCTGATTCTGTTCAGCAGATCAGATCTCACCCACTGCCTTCCTTATCTAAGCATGCTGGGAGTTATAGTTCCCCTGCTTCTGTTCAGCAGATCAGATCTCACCCATTGCCTTCCTTATCTAAGCATGCTGAGAGTTATAGTTCCCCTGCTTCTGTTCAGCAGATCAGATCTCACCCATTGCCTTCCTTATCTAAGCATGCTGGGAGTTATAGTTCCCCTGCTTCTGTGCAGCAGATCAGATCTCACCCACTGCCTTCCTTATCTAAGCATGCTGAGAGTTATAGTTCCCCTGATTCTGTTCAGCAGATCAGATCTCACCCACTGCCTTCCTTATCTAAGCATGCTGGGAGTTATAGTTCCCCTGCTTCTGTTCAGCAGATCAGATCTCACCCATTGCCTTCCTTATCTAAGCATGCTGAGAGTTATAGTTCCCCTGCTTCTGTGTAGCAGATCAGATCTCACCCATTGCCTTCCTTATCTAAGCATGCTGAGAGTTATAGTTCCCCTGCTTCTGTTCAGCAGATCAGATCTCACCCATTGCCTTCCTTATCTAAGCATGCTGGGAGTTATAGTTCCCCTGCTTCTGTTCAGCAGATCAGATCTCACCCATTGCCTTCCTTATCTAAGCATGCTGGGAGTTATAGTTCCCCTGCTTCTGTTCAGCAGATCAGATCTCACCCATTGCCTTCCCTATCTAAGCATGCTGGGAGTTATAGTTCCCCTGCTTCTGTGCAGCAGATCAGATCTCACCCATTGCCTTCCTTATCTAAGCATGCTGAGAGTTATAGTTCCCCTGCTTCTGTGTAGCAGATCAGATCTCACCCACTGACTTCCTTATCTAAGCATGCTGGGAGTTATAGTTCCCCTGCTTCTGTGCAGCAGATCAGATCTCACCCATTGCCTTCCTTATCTAAGCATGCTGGGAGTTATAGTTCCCCTGCTTCTGTTCAGCAGATCAGATCTCACCCATTGCCTTCCTTATCTAAGCATGCTGGGAGTTATAGTTCCCCTGCTTCTGTTCAGCAGATCAGATCTCACCCATTGCCTTCCTTATCTAAGCATGCTGAGAGTTATAGTTCCCCTGCTTCTGTTCAGCAGATCAGATCTCACCCATTGCCTTCCTTATCTAAGCATGCTGGGAGTTATAGTTCCCCTGCTTCTGTTCAGCAGATCAGATCTCACCCATTGCCTTCCTTATCTAAGCATGCTGAGAGTTATAGTTCCCCTGCTTCTGTGTAGCAGATCAGATCTCACCCATTGCCTTCCTTATCTAAGCATGCTGGGAGTTATAGTTCCCCTGCTTCTGTTCAGCAGATCAGATCTCACCCATTGCCTTCCTTATCTAAGCATGCTGAGAGTTATAGTTCCCCTGCTTCTGTGTAGCAGATCAGATCTCACCCACTGACTTCCTTATCTAAGCATGCTGGGAGTTATAGTTCCCCTGCTTCTGTTCAGCAGATCAGATCTCACCCATTGCCTTCCTTATCTAAGCATGCTGGGAGTTATAGTTCCCCTGATTCTGTTCAGCAGATCAGATCTCACCCATTGCCTTCCTTATCTAAGCATGCTGGGAGTTATAGTTCCCCTGCTTCTGTGCAGCAGATCAGATCTCACCCATTGCCTTCCTTATCTAAGCATGCTGGGAGTTATAGTTCCCCTGCTTCTGTTCAGCAGATCAGATCTCACCCACTGACTTCCTTATCTAAGCATGCTGGGAGTTATAGTTCCCCTGCTTCTGTGCAGCAGATCAGATCTCACCCATTGCCTTCCTTATCTAAGCATGCTGAGAGTTATAGTTCCCCTGCTTCTGTGTAGCAGATCAGATCTCACCCATTGCCTTCCTTATCTAAGCATGCTGAGAGTTATAGTTCCCCTGCTTCTGTGCAGCAGATCAGATCTCACCTATTGCCTTCCTTATCTAAGCATGCTGGGAGTTATAGTTCCCCTGCTTCTGTGCAGCAGATCAGATCTCACCCATTGCCTTCCTTATCTAAGCATGCTGGGAGTTATAGTTCCCCTGCTTCTGTTCAGCAGATCAGATCTCACCCACTGACTTCCTTATCTAAGCATGCTGGGAGTTATAGTTCCCCTGCTTCTGTGCAGCAGATCAGATCTCACCCATTGCCTTCCTTATCTAAGCATGCTGGGAGTTATAGTTCCCCTGCTTCTGTGTAGCAGATCAGATCTCACCCATTGCCTTCCTTATCTAAGCATGCTGGGAGTTATAGTTCCCCTGCTTCTGTTCAGCAGATCAGATCTCACCCATTGCCTTCCTTATCTAAGCATGCTGGGAGTTATAGTTCCCCTGCTTCTGTTCAGCAGATCAGATCTCACCCATTGCCTTCCTTATCTAAGCATGCTGAGAGTTATAGTTCCCCTGCTTCTGTTCAGCAGATCAGATCTCACCCACTGCCTTCCTTATCTAAGCATGCTGGGAGTTATAGTTCCCCTGCTTCTGTTCAGCAGATCAGATCTCACCCATTGCCTTCCTTATCTAAGCATGCTGAGAGTTATAGTTCCCCTGCTTCTGTGCAGCAGATCAGATCTCACCCATTGCCTTCCTTATCTAAGCATGCTGGGAGTTATAGTTCCCCTGCTTCTGTTCAGCAGATCAGATCTCACCCACTGACTTCCTTATCTAAGCATGCTGGGAGTTATAGTTCCCCTGCTTCTGTGCAGCAGATCAGATCTCACCCATTGCCTTCCTTATCTAAGCATGCTGGGAGTTATAGTTCCCCTGCTTCTGTTCAGCAGATCAGATCTCACCCATTGCCTTCCTTATCTAAGCATGCTGAGAGTTATAGTTCCCCTGCTTCTGTTCAGCAGATCAGATCTCACCCACTGACTTCCTTATCTAAGCATGCTGGGAGTTATAGTTCCCCTGCTTCTGTGCAGCAGATCAGATCTCACCCATTGCCTTCCTTATCTAAGCATGCTGAGAGTTATAGTTCCCCTGCTTCTGTTCAGCAGATCAGATCTCACCCACTGCCTTCCTTATCTAAGCATGCTGGGAGTTATAGTTCCCCTGCTTCTGTGTAGCAGATCAGATCTCACCCACTGACTTCCTTATCTAAGCATGCTGGGAGTTATAGTTCCCCTGCTTCTGTGCAGCAGATCAGATCTCACCCATTGCCTTCCTTATCTAAGCATGCTGAGAGTTATAGTTCCCCTGCTTCTGTGCAGCAGATCAGATCTCACCCATTGCCTTCCTTATCTAAGCATGCTGGGAGTTATAGTTCCCCTGCTTCTGTTCAGCAGATCAGATCTCACCCATTGCCTTCCTTATCTAAGCATGCTGAGAGTTATAGTTCCCCTGCTTCTGTGCAGCAGATCAGATCTCACCCATTGCCTTCCTTATCTAAGCATGCTGAGAGTTATAGTTCCCCTGCTTCTGTGTAGCAGATCAGATCTCACCCATTGCCTTCCTTATCTAAGCATGCTGAGAGTTATAGTTCCCCTGCTTCTGTGTAGCAGATCAGATCTCACCCATTGCCTTCCTTATCTAAGCATGCTGAGAGTTATAGTTCCCCTGCTTCTGTGTAGCAGATCAGATCTCACCCACTGCCTTCCTTATCTAAGCATGCTGGGAGTTATAGTTCCCCTGCTTCTGTGCAGCAGATCAGATCTCACCCATTGCCTTCCTTATCTAAGCATGCTGAGAGTTATAGTTCCCCTGCTTCTGTGCAGCAGATCAGATCTCACCCATTGCCTTCCTTATCTAAGCATGCTGAGAGTTATAGTTCCCCTGCTTCTGTTCAGCAGATCAGATCTCACCCACTGCCTTCCTTATCTAAGCATGCTGGGAGTTATAGTTCCCCTGCTTCTGTGTAGCAGATCAGATCTCACCCACTGCCTTCCTTATCTAAGCATGCTGGGAGTTATAGTTCCCCTGCTTCTGTGCAGCAGATCAGATCTCACCCATTGCCTTCCTTATCTAAGCATGCTGAGAGTTATAGTTCCCCTGATTCTGTTCAGCAGATCAGATCTCACCCACTGCCTTCCTTATCTAAGCATGCTGAGAGTTATAGTTCCCCTGCTTCTGTGCAGCAGATCAGATCTCACCCATTGCCTTCCTTATCTAAGCATGCTGAGAGTTATAGTTCCCCTGCTTCTGTGTAGCAGATCAGATCTCACCCATTGCCTTCCTTATCTAAGCATGCTGAGAGTTATAGTTCCCCTGCTTCTGTGTAGCAGATCAGATCTCACCCACTGCCTTCCTTATCTAAGCATGCTGGGAGTTATAGTTCCCCTGCTTCTGTTCAGCAGATCAGATCTCACCCATTGCCTTCCTTATCTAAGCATGCTGAGAGTTATAGTTCCCCTGCTTCTGTGCAGCAGATCAGATCTCACCCATTGCCTTCCTTATCTAAGCATGCTGGGAGTTATAGTTCCCCTGCTTCTGTTCAGCAGATCAGATCTCACCCATTGCCTTCCTTATCTAAGCATGCTGAGAGTTATAGTTCCCCTGCTTCTGTGCAGCAGATCAGATCTCACCCACTGACTTCCTTATCTAAGCATGCTGAGAGTTATAGTTCCCCTGCTTCTGTGCAGCAGATCAGATCTCACCCATTGCCTTCCTTATCTAAGCATGCTGAGAGTTATAGTTCCCCTGCTTCTGTGTAGCAGATCAGATCTCACCCATTGCCTTCCTTATCTAAGCATGCTGAGAGTTATAGTTCCCCTGCTTCTGTGTAGCAGATCAGATCTCACCCATTGCCTTCCTTATCTAAGCATGCTGAGAGTTATAGTTCCCCTGCTTCTGTGTAGCAGATCAGATCTCACCCACTGACTTCCTTATCTAAGCATGCTGGGAGTTATAGTTCCCCTGCTTCTGTGCAGCAGATCAGATCTCACCCATTGCCTTCCTTATCTAAGCATGCTGAGAGTTATAGTTCCCCTGCTTCTGTGTAGCAGATCAGATCTCACCCATTGCCTTCCTTATCTAAGCATGCTGAGAGTTATAGTTCCCCTGCTTCTGTGCAGCAGATCAGATCTCACCCATTGCCTTCCTTATCTAAGCATGCTGGGAGTTATAGTTCCCCTGCTTCTGTTCAGCAGATCAGATCTCACCCATTGCCTTCCTTATCTAAGCATGCTGAGAGTTATAGTTCCCCTGCTTCTGTGTAGCAGATCAGATCTCACCCACTGACTTCCTTATCTAAGCATGCTGGGAGTTATAGTTCCCCTGCTTCTGTTCAGCAGATCAGATCTCACCCATTGCCTTCCTTATCTAAGCATGCTGAGAGTTATAGTTCCCCTGATTCTGTTCAGCAGATCAGATCTCACCCACTGCCTTCCTTATCTAAGCATGCTGGGAGTTATAGTTCCCCTGCTTCTGTTCAGCAGACCAGATCTCACCCATTGCCTTCCTTATCTAAGCATGCTGGGAGTTATAGTTCCCCTGCTTCTGTTCAGCAGATCAGATCTCACCCATTGCCTTCCTTATCTAAGCATGCTGGGAGTTATAGTTCCCCTGCTTCTGTGCAGCAGATCAGATCTCACCCATTGCCTTCCTTATCTAAGCATGCTGGGAGTTATAGTTCCCCTGCTTCTGTTCAGCAGATCAGATCTCACCCATTGCCTTCCTTATCTAAGCATGCTGAGAGTTATAGTTCCCCTGCTTCTGTTCAGCAGATCAGATCTCACCCATTGCCTTCCTTATCTAAGCATGCTGGGAGTTATAGTTCCCCTGCTTCTGTTCAGCAGATCAGATCTCACCCATTGCCTTCCTTATCTAAGCATGCTGGGAGTTATAGTTCCCCTGCTTCTGTTCAGCAGATCAGATCTCACCCATTGCCTTCCTTATCTAAGCATGCTGGGAGTTATAGTTCCCCTGCTTCTGTGCAGCAGATCAGATCTCACCCATTGCCTTCCTTATCTAAGCATGCTGAGAGTTATAGTTCCCCTGCTTCTGTTCAGCAGATCAGATCTCACCCATTGCCTTCCTTATCTAAGCATGCTGGGAGTTATAGTTCCCCTGCTTCTGTTCAGCAGATCAGATCTCACCCATTGCCTTCCTTATCTAAGCATGCTGGGAGTTATAGTTCCCCTGCTTCTGTTCAGCAGATCAGATCTCACCCATTGCCTTCCTTATCTAAGCATGCTGGGAGTTATAGTTCCCCTGCTTCTGTGCAGCAGATCAGATCTCACCCACTGCCTTCCTTATCTAAGCATGCTGAGAGTTATAGTTCCCCTGCTTCTGTTCAGCAGATCAGATCTCACCCATTGCCTTCCTTATCTAAGCATGCTGGGAGTTATAGTTCCCCTGCTTCTGTTCAGCAGATCAGATCTCACCCATTGCCTTCCTTATCTAAGCATGCTGAGAGTTATAGTTCCCCTGCTTCTGTTCAGCAGATCAGATCTCACCCATTGCCTTCCTTATCTAAGCATGCTGGGAGTTATAGTTCCCCTGCTTCTGTTCAGCAGATCAGATCTCACCCACTGCCTTCCTTATCTAAGCATGCTGGGAGTTATAGTTCCCCTGCTTCTGTGCAGCAGATCAGATCTCACCCACTGCCTTCCTTATCTAAGCATGCTGAGAGTTATAGTTCCCCTGCTTCTGTTCAGCAGATCAGATCTCACCCATTGCCTTCCTTATCTAAGCATGCTGGGAGTTATAGTTCCCCTGCTTCTGTTCAGCAGATCAGATCTCACCCATTGCCTTCCTTATCTAAGCATGCTGGGAGTTATAGTTCCCCTGCTTCTGTTCAGCAGATCAGATCTCACCCATTGCCTTCCTTATCTAAGCATGCTGAGAGTTATAGTTCCCCTGCTTCTGTGCAGCAGATCAGATCTCACCCACTGCCTTCCTTATCTAAGCATGCTGGGAGTTATAGTTCCCCTGCTTCTGTGCAGCAGATCAGATCTCACCCACTGCCTTCCTTATCTAAGCATGCTGAGAGTTATAGTTCCCCTGCTTCTGTTCAGCAGATCAGATCTCACCCATTGCCTTCCTTATCTAAGCATGCTGGGAGTTATAGTTCCCCTGCTTCTGTTCAGCAGATCAGATCTCACCCATTGCCTTCCTTATCTAAGCATGCTGGGAGTTATAGTTCCCCTGCTTCTGTTCAGCAGATCAGATCTCACCCATTGCCTTCCTTATCTAAGCATGCTGAGAGTTATAGTTCCCCTGCTTCTGTTCAGCAGATCAGATCTCACCCATTGCCTTCCTTATCTAAGCATGCTGGGAGTTATAGTTCCCCTGCTTCTGTGCAGCAGATCAGATCTCACCCACTGCCTTCCTTATCTAAGCATGCTGAGAGTTATAGTTCCCCTGATTCTGTTCAGCAGATCAGATCTCACCCACTGCCTTCCTTATCTAAGCATGCTGGGAGTTATAGTTCCCCTGCTTCTGTTCAGCAGATCAGATCTCACCCATTGCCTTCCTTATCTAAGCATGCTGGGAGTTATAGTTCCCCTGCTTCTGTTCAGCAGATCAGATCTCACCCATTGCCTTCCTTATCTAAGCATGCTGAGAGTTATAGTTCCCCTGATTCTGTTCAGCAGATCAGATCTCACCCACTGCCTTCCTTATCTAAGCATGCTGGGAGTTATAGTTCCCCTGCTTCTGTTCAGCAGATCAGATCTCACCCATTGCCTTCCTTATCTAAGCATGCTGAGAGTTATAGTTCCCCTGCTTCTGTTCAGCAGATCAGATCTCACCCATTGCCTTCCTTATCTAAGCATGCTGGGAGTTATAGTTCCCCTGCTTCTGTGCAGCAGATCAGATCTCACCCATTGCCTTCCTTATCTAAGCATGCTGGGAGTTATAGTTCCCCTGCTTCTGTTCAGCAGATCAGATCTCACCCATTGCCTTCCTTATCTAAGCATGCTGGGAGTTATAGTTCCCCTGCTTCTGTTCAGCAGATCAGATCTCACCCATTGCCTTCCTTATCTAAGCATGCTGAGAGTTATAGTTCCCCTGCTTCTGTTCAGCAGATCAGATCTCACCCATTGCCTTCCTTATCTAAGCATGCTGAGAGTTATAGTTCCCCTGCTTCTGTGTAGCAGATCAGATCTCACCCATTGCCTTCCTTATCTAAGCATGCTGAGAGTTATAGTTCCCCTGCTTCTGTTCAGCAGATCAGATCTCACCCATTGCCTTCCTTATCTAAGCATGCTGGGAGTTATAGTTCCCCTGCTTCTGTTCAGCAGATCAGATCTCACCCATTGCCTTCCTTATCTAAGCATGCTGAGAGTTATAGTTCCCCTGCTTCTGTGTAGCAGATCAGATCTCACCCATTGCCTTCCTTATCTAAGCATGCTGAGAGTTATAGTTCCCCTGCTTCTGTTCAGCAGATCAGATCTCACCCATTGCCTTCCTTATCTAAGCATGCTGGGAGTTATAGTTCCCCTGCTTCTGTTCAGCAGATCAGATCTCACCCATTGCCTTCCTTATCTAAGCATGCTGGGAGTTATAGTTCCCCTGCTTCTGTGCAGCAGATCAGATCTCACCCATTGCCTTCCTTATCTAAGCATGCTGGGAGTTATAGTTCCCCTGCTTCTGTTCAGCAGATCAGATCTCACCCACTGACTTCCTTATCTAAGCATGCTGGGAGTTATAGTTCCCCTGCTTCTGTGCAGCAGATCAGATCTCACCCATTGCCTTCCTTATCTAAGCATGCTGAGAGTTATAGTTCCCCTGCTTCTGTGCAGCAGATCAGATCTCACCCATTGCCTTCCTTATCTAAGCATGCTGGGAGTTATAGTTCCCCTGCTTCTGTTCAGCAGATCAGATCTCACCCATTGCCTTCCTTATCTAAGCATGCTGAGAGTTATAGTTCCCCTGCTTCTGTGCAGCAGATCAGATCTCACCTATTGCCTTCCTTATCTAAGCATGCTGGGAGTTATAGTTCCCCTGCTTCTGTGCAGCAGATCAGATCTCACCCATTGCCTTCCTTATCTAAGCATGCTGGGAGTTATAGTTCCCCTGCTTCTGTTCAGCAGATCAGATCTCACCCACTGACTTCCTTATCTAAGCATGCTGGGAGTTATAGTTCCCCTGCTTCTGTGCAGCAGATCAGATCTCACCCATTGCCTTCCTTATCTAAGCATGCTGGGAGTTATAGTTCCCCTGCTTCTGTGTAGCAGATCAGATCTCACCCATTGCCTTCCTTATCTAAGCATGCTGAGAGTTATAGTTCCCCTGCTTCTGTGCAGCAGATCAGATCTCACCCATTGCCTTCCTTATCTAAGCATGCTGGGAGTTATAGTTCCCCTGCTTCTGTTCAGCAGATCAGATCTCACCCACTGACTTCCTTATCTAAGCATGCTGGGAGTTATAGTTCCCCTGCTTCTGTGCAGCAGATCAGATCTCACCCATTGCCTTCCTTATCTAAGCATGCTGAGAGTTATAGTTCCCCTGCTTCTGTTCAGCAGATCAGATCTCACCCACTGCCTTCCTTATCTAAGCATGCTGGGAGTTATAGTTCCCCTGCTTCTGTGTAGCAGATCAGATCTCACCCACTGACTTCCTTATCTAAGCATGCTGGGAGTTATAGTTCCCCTGCTTCTGTGCAGCAGATCAGATCTCACCCATTGCCTTCCTTATCTAAGCATGCTGAGAGTTATAGTTCCCCTGCTTCTGTGCAGCAGATCAGATCTCACCCATTGCCTTCCTTATCTAAGCATGCTGGGAGTTATAGTTCCCCTGCTTCTGTGCAGCAGATCAGATCTCACCCATTGCCTTCCTTATCTAAGCATGCTGGGAGTTATAGTTCCCCTGCTTCTGTTCAGCAGATCAGATCTCACCCACTGCCTTCCTTATCTAAGCATGCTGAGAGTTATAGTTCCCCTGCTTCTGTTCAGCAGATCAGATCTCACCCATTGCCTTCCTTATCTAAGCATGCTGAGAGTTATAGTTCCCCTGCTTCTGTGCAGCAGATCAGATCTCACCCATTGCCTTCCTTATCTAAGCATGCTGAGAGTTATAGTTCCCCTGCTTCTGTGTAGCAGATCAGATCTCACCCACTGCCTTCCTTATCTAAGCATGCTGAGAGTTATAGTTCCCCTGCTTCTGTTCAGCAGATCAGATCTCACCCATTGCCTTCCTTATCTAAGCATGCTGGGAGTTATAGTTCCCCTGCTTCTGTGTAGCAGATCAGATCTCACCCACTGACTTCCTTATCTAAGCATGCTGGGAGTTATAGTTCCCCTGCTTCTGTGTAGCAGATCAGATCTCACCCATTGCCTTCCTTATCTAAGCATGCTGAGAGTTATAGTTCCCCTGCTTCTGTGTAGCAGATCAGATCTCACCCACTGCCTTCCTTATCTAAGCATGCTGAGAGTTATAGTTCCCCTGCTTCTGTTCAGCAGATCAGATCTCACCCATTGCCTTCCTTATCTAAGCATGCTGAGAGTTATAGTTCCCCTGCTTCTGTGTAGCAGATCAGATCTCACCCATTGCCTTCCTTATCTAAGCATGCTGAGAGTTATAGTTCCCCTGCTTCTGTGTAGCAGATCAGATCTCACCCACTGCCTTCCTTATCTAAGCATGCTGAGAGTTATAGTTCCCCTGCTTCTGTGCAGCAGATCAGATCTCACCCACTGACTTCCTTATCTAAGCATGCTGAGAGTTATAGTTCCCCTGCTTCTGTGCAGCAGATCAGATCTCACCCATTGCCTTCCTTATCTAAGCATGCTGAGAGTTATAGTTCCCCTGCTTCTGTGTAGCAGATCAGATCTCACCCATTGCCTTCCTTATCTAAGCATGCTGAGAGTTATAGTTCCCCTGCTTCTGTGTAGCAGATCAGATCTCACCCACTGACTTCCTTATCTAAGCATGCTGGGAGTTATAGTTCCCCTGCTTCTGTGCAGCAGATCAGATCTCACCCATTGCCTTCCTTATCTAAGCATGCTGAGAGTTATAGTTCCCCTGCTTCTGTGTAGCAGATCAGATCTCACCCATTGCCTTCCTTATCTAAGCATGCTGAGAGTTATAGTTCCCCTGCTTCTGTGCAGCAGATCAGATCTCACCCATTGCCTTCCTTATCTAAGCATGCTGGGAGTTATAGTTCCCCTGCTTCTGTTCAGCAGATCAGATCTCACCCATTGCCTTCCTTATCTAAGCATGCTGAGAGTTATAGTTCCCCTGCTTCTGTGTAGCAGATCAGATCTCACCCACTGACTTCCTTATCTAAGCATGCTGGGAGTTATAGTTCCCCTGCTTCTGTTCAGCAGATCAGATCTCACCCATTGCCTTCCTTATCTAAGCATGCTGAGAGTTATAGTTCCCCTGATTCTGTTCAGCAGATCAGATCTCACCCACTGCCTTCCTTATCTAAGCATGCTGGGAGTTATAGTTCCCCTGCTTCTGTTCAGCAGACCAGATCTCACCCATTGCCTTCCTTATCTAAGCATGCTGAGAGTTATAGTTCCCCTGCTTCTGTTCAGCAGATCAGATCTCACCCATTGCCTTCCTTATCTAAGCATGCTGGGAGTTATAGTTCCCCTGCTTCTGTTCAGCAGATCAGATCTCACCCATTGCCTTCCTTATCTAAGCATGCTGAGAGTTATAGTTCCCCTGCTTCTGTGTAGCAGATCAGATCTCACCCACTGACTTCCTTATCTAAGCATGCTGGGAGTTATAGTTCCCCTGCTTCTGTTCAGCAGACCAGATCTCACCCATTGCCTTCCTTATCTAAGCATGCTGAGAGTTATAGTTCCCCTGCTTCTGTTCAGCAGATCAGATCTCACCCATTGCCTTCCTTATCTAAGCATGCTGGGAGTTATAGTTCCCCTGCTTCTGTTCAGCAGATCAGATCTCACCCATTGCCTTCCTTATCTAAGCATGCTGGGAGTTATAGTTCCCCTGCTTCTGTTCAGCAGATCAGATCTCACCCATTGCCTTCCTTATCTAAGCATGCTGGGAGTTATAGTTCCCCTGCTTCTGTGCAGCAGATCAGATCTCACCCACTGCCTTCCTTATCTAAGCATGCTGAGAGTTATAGTTCCCCTGATTCTGTTCAGCAGATCAGATCTCACCCACTGCCTTCCTTATCTAAGCATGCTGGGAGTTATAGTTCCCCTGCTTCTGTTCAGCAGATCAGATCTCACCCATTGCCTTCCTTATCTAAGCATGCTGAGAGTTATAGTTCCCCTGCTTCTGTTCAGCAGATCAGATCTCACCCATTGCCTTCCTTATCTAAGCATGCTGGGAGTTATAGTTCCCCTGCTTCTGTGCAGCAGATCAGATCTCACCCACTGCCTTCCTTATCTAAGCATGCTGAGAGTTATAGTTCCCCTGATTCTGTTCAGCAGATCAGATCTCACCCATTGCCTTCCTTATCTAAGCATGCTGGGAGTTATAGTTCCCCTGCTTCTGTTCAGCAGACCAGATCTCACCCATTGCCTTCCTTATCTAAGCATGCTGAGAGTTATAGTTCCCCTGCTTCTGTTCAGCAGATCAGATCTCACCCATTGCCTTCCTTATCTAAGCATGCTGGGAGTTATAGTTCCCCTGCTTCTGTTCAGCAGATCAGATCTCACCCATTGCCTTCCTTATCTAAGCATGCTGGGAGTTATAGTTCCCCTGCTTCTGTGCAGCAGATCAGATCTCACCCATTGCCTTCCTTATCTAAGCATGCTGGGAGTTATAGTTCCCCTGCTTCTGTTCAGCAGATCAGATCTCACCCATTGCCTTCCTTATCTAAGCATGCTGGGAGTTATAGTTCCCCTGATTCTGTTCAGCAGATCAGATCTCACCCATTGCCTTCCTTATCTAAGCATGCTGGGAGTTATAGTTCCCCTGCTTCTGTTCAGCAGACCAGATCTCACCCACTGCCTTCCTTATCTAAGCATGCTGGGAGTTATAGTTCCCCTGCTTCTGTTCAGCAGATCAGATCTCACCCATTGCCTTCCTTATCTAAGCATGCTGGGAGTTATAGTTCCCCTGATTCTGTTCAGCAGATCAGATCTCACCCATTGCCTTCCTTATCTAAGCATGCTGAGAGTTATAGTTCCCCTGCTTCTGTTCAGCAGACCAGATCTCACCCACTGCCTTCCTTATCTAAGCATGCTGAGAGTTATAGTTCCCCTGATTCTGTTCAGCAGATCAGATCTCACCCATTGCCTTCCTTATCTAAGCATGCTGGGAGTTATAGTTCCCCTGCTTCTGTTCAGCAGACCAGATCTCACCCACTGCCTTCCTTATCTAAGCATGCTGGGAGTTATAGTTCCCCTGCTTCTGTTCAGCAGATCAGATCTCACCCACTGCCTTCCTTATCTAAGCATGCTGGGAGTTATAGTTCCCCTGCTTCTGTTCAGCAGACCAGATCTCACCCATTGCCTTCCTTATCTAAGCATGCTGAGAGTTATAGTTCCCCTGCTTCTGTTCAGCAGATCAGATCTCACCCATTGCCTTCCTTATCTAAGCATGCTGGGAGTTATAGTTCCCCTGCTTCTGTTCAGCAGATCAGATCTCACCCATTGCCTTCCTTATCTAAGCATGCTGGGAGTTATAGTTCCCCTGCTTCTGTGCAGCAGATCAGATCTCACCCATTGCCTTCCTTATCTAAGCATGCTGGGAGTTATAGTTCCCCTGCTTCTGTTCAGCAGATCAGATCTCACCCATTGCCTTCCTTATCTAAGCATGCTGGGAGTTATAGTTCCCCTGATTCTGTTCAGCAGATCAGATCTCACCCATTGCCTTCCTTATCTAAGCATGCTGGGAGTTATAGTTCCCCTGCTTCTGTTCAGCAGATCAGATCTCACCCATTGCCTTCCTTATCTAAGCATGCTGGGAGTTATAGTTCCCCTGCTTCTGTTCAGCAGATCAGATCTCACCCATTGCCTTCCTTATCTAAGCATGCTGGGAGTTATAGTTCCCCTGATTCTGTTCAGCAGATCAGATCTCACCCATTGCCTTCCTTATCTAAGCATGCTGGGAGTTATAGTTCCCCTGCTTCTGTTCAGCAGATCAGATCTCACCCACTGCCTTCCTTATCTAAGCATGCTGGGAGTTATAGTTCCCCTGCTTCTGTTCAGCAGACCAGATCTCACCCACTGCCTTCCTTATCTAAGCATGCTGAGAGTTATAGTTCCCCTGATTCTGTTCAGCAGATCAGATCTCACCCATTGCCTTCCTTATCTAAGCATGCTGGGAGTTATAGTTCCCCTGCTTCTGTTCAGCAGACCAGATCTCACCCACTGCCTTCCTTATCTAAGCATGCTGGGAGTTATAGTTCCCCTGCTTCTGTTCAGCAGATCAGATCTCACCCATTGCCTTCCTTATCTAAGCATGCTGGGAGTTATAGTTCCCCTGATTCTGTTCAGCAGATCAGATCTCACCCATTGCCTTCCTTATCTAAGCATGCTGGGAGTTATAGTTCCCCTGCTTCTGTGCAGCAGATCAGATCTCACCCACTGCCTTCCTTATCTAAGCATGCTGAGAGTTATAGTTCCCCTGATTCTGTTCAGCAGATCAGATCTCACCCACTGCCTTCCTTATCTAAGCATGCTGGGAGTTATAGTTCCCCTGCTTCTGTTCAGCAGACCAGATCTCACCCATTGCCTTCCTTATCTAAGCATGCTGAGAGTTATAGTTCCCCTGCTTCTGTTCAGCAGATCAGATCTCACCCATTGCCTTCCTTATCTAAGCATGCTGGGAGTTATAGTTCCCCTGCTTCTGTGCAGCAGATCAGATCTCACCCACTGCCTTCCTTATCTAAGCATGCTGAGAGTTATAGTTCCCCTGATTCTGTTCAGCAGATCAGATCTCACCCATTGCCTTCCTTATCTAAGCATGCTGGGAGTTATAGTTCCCCTGCTTCTGTTCAGCAGACCAGATCTCACCCATTGCCTTCCTTATCTAAGCATGCTGAGAGTTATAGTTCCCCTGCTTCTGTTCAGCAGATCAGATCTCACCCATTGCCTTCCTTATCTAAGCATGCTGAGAGTTATAGTTCCCCTGCTTCTGTTCAGCAGACCAGATCTCACCCATTGCCTTCCTTATCTAAGCATGCTGAGAGTTATAGTTCCCCTGCTTCTGTTCAGCAGATCAGATCTCACCCATTGCCTTCCTTATCTAAGCATGCTGAGAGTTATAGTTCCCCTGCTTCTGTGTAGCAGATCAGATCTCACCCATTGCCTTCCTTATCTAAGCATGCTGGGAGTTATAGTTCCCCTGCTTCTGTTCAGCAGATCAGATCTCACCCATTGCCTTCCTTATCTAAGCATGCTGGGAGTTATAGTTCCCCTGCTTCTGTTCAGCAGATCAGATCTCACCCATTGCCTTCCTTATCTAAGCATGCTGGGAGTTATAGTTCCCCTGCTTCTGTGCAGCAGATCAGATCTCACCCATTGCCTTCCTTATCTAAGCATGCTGAGAGTTATAGTTCCCCTGCTTCTGTGTAGCAGATCAGATCTCACCCACTGACTTCCTTATCTAAGCATGCTGGGAGTTATAGTTCCCCTGCTTCTGTGCAGCAGATCAGATCTCACCCATTGCCTTCCTTATCTAAGCATGCTGGGAGTTATAGTTCCCCTGCTTCTGTTCAGCAGATCAGATCTCACCCATTGCCTTCCTTATCTAAGCATGCTGGGAGTTATAGTTCCCCTGCTTCTGTTCAGCAGATCAGATCTCACCCATTGCCTTCCTTATCTAAGCATGCTGAGAGTTATAGTTCCCCTGCTTCTGTTCAGCAGATCAGATCTCACCCATTGCCTTCCTTATCTAAGCATGCTGGGAGTTATAGTTCCCCTGCTTCTGTTCAGCAGATCAGATCTCACCCATTGCCTTCCTTATCTAAGCATGCTGAGAGTTATAGTTCCCCTGCTTCTGTGTAGCAGATCAGATCTCACCCATTGCCTTCCTTATCTAAGCATGCTGGGAGTTATAGTTCCCCTGCTTCTGTTCAGCAGATCAGATCTCACCCACTGACTTCCTTATCTAAGCATGCTGGGAGTTATAGTTCCCCTGCTTCTGTGCAGCAGATCAGATCTCACCCATTGCCTTCCTTATCTAAGCATGCTGAGAGTTATAGTTCCCCTGCTTCTGTTCAGCAGATCAGATCTCACCCACTGCCTTCCTTATCTAAGCATGCTGGGAGTTATAGTTCCCCTGCTTCTGTGCAGCAGATCAGATCTCACCCATTGCCTTCCTTATCTAAGCATGCTGGGAGTTATAGTTCCCCTGCTTCTGTTCAGCAGATCAGATCTCACCCATTGCCTTCCTTATCTAAGCATGCTGAGAGTTATAGTTCCCCTGCTTCTGTGTAGCAGATCAGATCTCACCCACTGACTTCCTTATCTAAGCATGCTGGGAGTTATAGTTCCCCTGCTTCTGTGCAGCAGATCAGATCTCACCCATTGCCTTCCTTATCTAAGCATGCTGAGAGTTATAGTTCCCCTGCTTCTGTGTAGCAGATCAGATCTCACCCATTGCCTTCCTTATCTAAGCATGCTGGGAGTTATAGTTCCCCTGCTTCTGTTCAGCATATCAGATCTCACCCATTGCCTTCCTTATCTAAGCATGCTGAGAGTTATAGTTCCCCTGCTTCTGTGCAGCAGATCAGATCTCACCCATTGCCTTCCTTATCTAAGCATGCTGGGAGTTATAGTTCCCCTGCTTCTGTTCAGCAGATCAGATCTCACCCATTGCCTTCCTTATCTAAGCATGCTGGGAGTTATAGTTCCCCTGCTTCTGTTCAGCAGATCAGATCTCACCCATTGCCTTCCTTATCTAAGCATGCTGGGAGTTATAGTTCCCCTGCTTCTGTTCAGCAGATCAGATCTCACCCATTGCCTTCCTTATCTAAGCATGCTGAGAGTTATAGTTCCCCTGCTTCTGTGTAGCAGATCAGATCTCACCCATTGCCTTCCTTATCTAAGCATGCTGAGAGTTATAGTTCCCCTGCTTCTGTGTAGCAGATCAGATCTCACCCATTGCCTTCCTTATCTAAGCATGCTGAGAGTTATAGTTCCCCTGCTTCTGTGTAGCAGATCAGATCTCACCCATTGCCTTCCTTATCTAAGCATGCTGAGAGTTATAGTTCCCCTGCTTCTGTGTAGCAGATCAGATCTCACCCACTGACTTCCTTATCTAAGCATGCTGGGAGTTATAGTTCCCCTGCTTCTGTTCAGCAGATCAGATCTCACCCATTGCCTTCCTTATCTAAGCATGCTGAGAGTTATAGTTCCCCTGCTTCTGTGTAGCAGATCAGATCTCACCCACTGACTTCCTTATCTAAGCATGCTGGGAGTTATAGTTCCCCTGCTTCTGTGCAGCAGATCAGATCTCACCCATTGCCTTCCTTATCTAAGCATGCTGGGAGTTATAGTTCCCCTGCTTCTGTGCAGCAGATCAGATCTCACCCATTGCCTTCCTTATCTAAGCATGCTGGGAGTTATAGTTCCCCTGCTTCTGTTCAGCAGATCAGATCTCACCCACTGACTTCCTTATCTAAGCATGCTGGGAGTTATAGTTCCCCTGCTTCTGTGCAGCAGATCAGATCTCACCCATTGCCTTCCTTATCTAAGCATGCTGAGAGTTATAGTTCCCCTGCTTCTGTGTAGCAGATCAGATCTCACCCATTGCCTTCCTTATCTAAGCATGCTGGGAGTTATAGTTCCCCTGCTTCTGTTCAGCAGATCAGATCTCACCCATTGCCTTCCTTATCTAAGCATGCTGAGAGTTATAGTTCCCCTGCTTCTGTGCAGCAGATCAGATCTCACCCATTGCCTTCCTTATCTAAGCATGCTGGGAGTTATAGTTCCCCTGCTTCTGTTCAGCAGATCAGATCTCACCCATTGCCTTCCTTATCTAAGCATGCTGAGAGTTATAGTTCCCCTGCTTCTGTGTAGCAGATCAGATCTCACCCACTGACTTCCTTATCTAAGCATGCTGGGAGTTATAGTTCCCCTGCTTCTGTTCAGCAGATCAGATCTCACCCATTGCCTTCCTTATCTAAGCATGCTGAGAGTTATAGTTCCCCTGCTTCTGTGTAGCAGATCAGATCTCACCCACTGACTTCCTTATCTAAGCATGCTGGGAGTTATAGTTCCCCTGCTTCTGTGCAGCAGATCAGATCTCACCCATTGCCTTCCTTATCTAAGCATGCTGGGAGTTATAGTTCCCCTGCTTCTGTGCAGCAGATCAGATCTCACCCATTGCCTTCCTTATCTAAGCATGCTGAGAGTTATAGTTCCCCTGCTTCTGTGTAGCAGATCAGATCTCACCCATTGCCTTCCTTATCTAAGCATGCTGGGAGTTATAGTTCCCCTGCTTCTGTGCAGCAGATCAGATCTCACCCATTGCCTTCCTTATCTAAGCATGCTGGGAGTTATAGTTCCCCTGCTTCTGTTCAGCAGATCAGATCTCACCCATTGCCTTCCTTATCTAAGCATGCTGAGAGTTATAGTTCCCCTGCTTCTGTGTAGCAGATCAGATCTCACCCACTGACTTCCTTATCTAAGCATGCTGGGAGTTATAGTTCCCCTGCTTCTGTGCAGCAGATCAGATCTCACCCATTGCCTTCCTTATCTAAGCATGCTGGGAGTTATAGTTCCCCTGCTTCTGTTCAGCAGATCAGATCTCACCCATTGCCTTCCTTATCTAAGCATGCTGAGAGTTATAGTTCCCCTGCTTCTGTGTAGCAGATCAGATCTCACCCACTGACTTCCTTATCTAAGCATGCTGGGAGTTATAGTTCCCCTGCTTCTGTTCAGCAGATCAGATCTCACCCATTGCCTTCCTTATCTAAGCATGCTGAGAGTTATAGTTCCCCTGCTTCTGTGTAGCAGATCAGATCTCACCCACTGACTTCCTTATCTAAGCATGCTGGGAGTTATAGTTCCCCTGCTTCTGTGCAGCAGATCAGATCTCACCCATTGCCTTCCTTATCTAAGCATGCTGAGAGTTATAGTTCCCCTGCTTCTGTGTAGCAGATCAGATCTCACCCACTGACTTCCTTATCTAAGCATGCTGGGAGTTATAGTTCCCCTGCTTCTGTGCAGCAGATCAGATCTCACCCATTGCCTTCCTTATCTAAGCATGCTGGGAGTTATAGTTCCCCTGCTTCTGTGCAGCAGATCAGATCTCACCCATTGCCTTCCTTATCTAAGCATGCTGGGAGTTATAGTTCCCCTGCTTCTGTTCAGCAGATCAGATCTCACCCACTGACTTCCTTATCTAAGCATGCTGGGAGTTATAGTTCCCCTGCTTCTGTGCAGCAGATCAGATCTCACCCATTGCCTTCCTTATCTAAGCATGCTGAGAGTTATAGTTCCCCTGCTTCTGTGTAGCAGATCAGATCTCACCCATTGCCTTCCTTATCTAAGCATGCTGGGAGTTATAGTTCCCCTGCTTCTGTTCAGCAGATCAGATCTCACCCATTGCCTTCCTTATCTAAGCATGCTGAGAGTTATAGTTCCCCTGCTTCTGTGTAGCAGATCAGATCTCACCCACTGACTTCCTTATCTAAGCATGCTGGGAGTTATAGTTCCCCTGCTTCTGTGTAGCAGATCAGATCTCACCCATTGCCTTCCTTATCTAAGCATGCTGAGAGTTATAGTTCCCCTGCTTCTGTTCAGCAGATCAGATCTCACCCATTGCCTTCCTTATCTAAGCATGCTGAGAGTTATAGTTCCCCTGCTTCTGTGCAGCAGATCAGATCTCACCCATTGCCTTCCTTATCTAAGCATGCTGAGAGTTATAGTTCCCCTGCTTCTGTGTAGCAGATCAGATCTCACCCACTGACTTCCTTATCTAAGCATGCTGGGAGTTATAGTTCCCCTGCTTCTGTGCAGCAGATCAGATCTCACCCATTGCCTTCCTTATCTAAGCATGCTGGGAGTTATAGTTCCCCTGCTTCTGTGCAGCAGATCAGATCTCACCCATTGCCTTCCCTATCTAAGCATGCTGGGAGTTATAGTTCCCCTGCTTCTGTGCAGCAGATCAGATCTCACCCATTGCCTTCCCTATCTAAGCATGCTGGGAGTTATAGTTCCCCTGCTTCTGTGCAGCAGATCAGATCTCACCCATTGCCTTCCTTATCTAAGCATGCTGGGAGTTATAGTTCCCCTGCTTCTGTGCAGCAGATCAGATCTCACCCATTGCCTTCCCTATCTAAGCATGCTGGGAGTTATAGTTCCCCTGCTTCTGTTCAGCAGATCAGATCTCACCCATTGCCTTCCTTATCTAAGCATGCTGGGAGTTATAGTTCCCCTGCTTCTGTGCAGCAGATCAGATCTCACCCATTGCCTTCCTTATCTAAGCATGCTGAGAGTTATAGTTCCCCTGCTTCTGTGCAGCAGATCAGATCTCACCCATTGCCTTCCTTATCTAAGCATGCTGAGAGTTATAGTTCCCCTGCTTCTGTTCAGCAGATCAGATCTCACCCATTGCCTTCCTTATCTAAGCATGCTGGGAGTTATAGTTCCCCTGCTTCTGTTCAGCAGATCAGATCTCACCCACTGACTTCCTTATCTAAGCATGCTGGGAGTTATAGTTCCCCTGCTTCTGTGCAGCAGATCAGATCTCACCCATTGCCTTCCTTATCTAAGCATGCTGAGAGTTATAGTTCCCCTGCTTCTGTGTAGCAGATCAGATCTCACCCATTGCCTTCCTTATCTAAGCATGCTGAGAGTTATAGTTCCCCTGCTTCTGTTCAGCAGATCAGATCTCACCCATTGCCTTCCTTATCTAAGCATGCTGAGAGTTATAGTTCCCCTGCTTCTGTGCAGCAGATCAGATCTCACCCATTGCCTTCCTTATCTAAGCATGCTGGGAGTTATAGTTCCCCTGCTTCTGTTCAGCAGATCAGATCTCACCCACTGACTTCCTTATCTAAGCATGCTGGGAGTTATAGTTCCCCTGCTTCTGTGCAGCAGATCAGATCTCACCCATTGCCTTCCTTATCTAAGCATGCTGAGAGTTATAGTTCCCCTGCTTCTGTGTAGCAGATCAGATCTCACCCATTGCCTTCCTTATCTAAGCATGCTGAGAGTTATAGTTCCCCTGCTTCTGTTCAGCAGATCAGATCTCACCCATTGCCTTCCTTATCTAAGCATGCTGAGAGTTATAGTTCCCCTGCTTCTGTGCAGCAGATCAGATCTCACCCATTGCCTTCCTTATCTAAGCATGCTGGGAGTTATAGTTCCCCTGCTTCTGTTCAGCAGATCAGATCTCACCCATTGCCTTCCTTATCTAAGCATGCTGAGAGTTATAGTTCCCCTGCTTCTGTGTAGCAGATCAGATCTCACCCATTGCCTTCCTTATCTAAGCATGCTGGGAGTTATAGTTCCCCTGCTTCTGTGCAGCAGATCAGATCTCACCCATTGCCTTCCTTATCTAAGCATGCTGGGAGTTATAGTTCCCCTGCTTCTGTGCAGCAGATCAGATCTCACCCATTGCCTTCCTTATCTAAGCATGCTGGGAGTTATAGTTCCCCTGCTTCTGTTCAGCAGATCAGATCTCACCCATTGCCTTCCTTATCTAAGCATGCTGAGAGTTATAGTTCCCCTGCTTCTGTGTAGCAGATCAGATCTCACCCACTGACTTCCTTATCTAAGCATGCTGGGAGTTATAGTTCCCCTGCTTCTGTTCAGCAGATCAGATCTCACCCATTGCCTTCCTTATCTAAGCATGCTGAGAGTTATAGTTCCCCTGCTTCTGTGTAGCAGATCAGATCTCACCCATTGCCTTCCTTATCTAAGCATGCTGGGAGTTATAGTTCCCCTGCTTCTGTGCAGCAGATCAGATCTCACCCATTGCCTTCCTTATCTAAGCATGCTGGGAGTTATAGTTCCCCTGCTTCTGTTCAGCAGATCAGATCTCACCCATTGCCTTCCCTATCTAAGCATGCTGAGAGTTATAGTTCCCCTGCTTCTGTGTAGCAGATCAGATCTCACCCACTGACTTCCTTATCTAAGCATGCTGGGAGTTATAGTTCCCCTGCTTCTGTTCAGCAGATCAGATCTCACCCATTGCCTTCCCTATCTAAGCATGCTGGGAGTTATAGTTCCCCTGCTTCTGTTCAGCAGATCAGATCTCACCCATTGCCTTCCTTATCTAAGCATGCTGGGAGTTATAGTTCCCCTGCTTCTGTGCAGCAGATCAGATCTCACCCATTGCCTTCCTTATCTAAGCATGCTGGGAGTTATAGTTCCCCTGCTTCTGTTCAGCAGATCAGATCTCACCCATTGCCTTCCTTATCTAAGCATGCTGAGAGTTATAGTTCCCCTGCTTCTGTGTAGCAGATCAGATCTCACCCACTGACTTCCTTATCTAAGCATGCTGGGAGTTATAGTTCCCCTGCTTCTGTTCAGCAGATCAGATCTCACCCATTGCCTTCCTTATCTAAGCATGCTGAGAGTTATAGTTCCCCTGCTTCTGTGTAGCAGATCAGATCTCACCCACTGACTTCCTTATCTAAGCATGCTGGGAGTTATAGTTCCCCTGCTTCTGTGCAGCAGATCAGATCTCACCCATTGCCTTCCTTATCTAAGCATGCTGGGAGTTATAGTTCCCCTGCTTCTGTTCAGCAGATCAGATCTCACCCATTGCCTTCCTTATCTAAGCATGCTGAGAGTTATAGTTCCCCTGCTTCTGTGCAGCAGATCAGATCTCACCCACTGACTTCCTTATCTAAGCATGCTGGGAGTTATAGTTCCCCTGCTTCTGTTCAGCAGATCAGATCTCACCCATTGCCTTCCTTATCTAAGCATGCTGAGAGTTATAGTTCCCCTGCTTCTGTGTAGCAGATCAGATCTCACCCATTGCCTTCCTTATCTAAGCATGCTGGGAGTTATAGTTCCCCTGCTTCTGTTCAGCAGACCAGATCTCACCCATTGCCTTCCTTATCTAAGCATGCTGGGAGTTATAGTTCCCCTGCTTCTGTTCAGCAGATCAGATCTCACCCATTGCCTTCCTTATCTAAGCATGCTGAGAGTTATAGTTCCCCTGCTTCTGTTCAGCAGATCAGATCTCACCCATTGCCTTCCTTATCTAAGCATGCTGGGAGTTATAGTTCCCCTGCTTCTGTGCAGCAGATCAGATCTCACCCATTGCCTTCCTTATCTAAGCATGCTGGGAGTTATAGTTCCCCTGCTTCTGTGCAGCAGATCAGATCTCACCCATTGCCTTCCTTATCTAAGCATGCTGGGAGTTATAGTTCCCCTGCTTCTGTTCAGCAGATCAGATCTCACCCATTGCCTTCCTTATCTAAGCATGCTGGGAGTTATAGTTCCCCTGCTTCTGTGCAGCAGATCAGATCTCACCCATTGCCTTCCTTATCTAAGCATGCTGGGAGTTATAGTTCCCCTGCTTCTGTTCAGCAGATCAGATCTCACCCATTGCCTTCCTTATCTAAGCATGCTGGGAGTTATAGTTCCCCTGCTTCTGTGCAGCAGATCAGATCTCACCCACTGCCTTCCTTATCTAAGCATGCTGAGAGTTATAGTTCCCCTGATTCTGTTCAGCAGACCAGATCTCACCCATTGCCTTCCTTATCTAAGCATGCTGGGAGTTATAGTTCCCCTGCTTCTGTTCAGCAGATCAGATCTCACCCATTGCCTTCCTTATCTAAGCATGCTGGGAGTTATAGTTCCCCTGCTTCTGTGCAGCAGATCAGATCTCACCCACTGCCTTCCTTATCTAAGCATGCTGAGAGTTATAGTTCCCCTGATTCTGTTCAGCAGATCAGATCTCACCCACTGCCTTCCTTATCTAAGCATGCTGGGAGTTATAGTTCCCCTGATTCTGTTCAGCAGATCAGATCTCACCCACTGCCTTCCTTATCTAAGCATGCTGAGAGTTATAGTTCCCCTGCTTCTGTGCAGCAGATCAGATCTCACCCACTGCCTTCCTTATCTAAGCATGCTGAGAGTTATAGTTCCCCTGATTCTGTTCAGCAGATCAGATCTCACCCACTGCCTTCCTTATCTAAGCATGCTGGGAGTTATAGTTCCCCTGATTCTGTTCAGCAGATCAGATCTCACCCACTGCCTTCCTTATCTAAGCATGCTGGGAGTTATAGTTCCCCTGCTTCTGTTCAGCAGATCAGATCTCACCCATTGCCTTCCTTATCTAAGCATGCTGGGAGTTATAGTTCCCCTGCTTCTGTGTAGCAGATCAGATCTCACCCACTGACTTCCTTATCTAAGCATGCTGGGAGTTATAGTTCCCCTGCTTCTGTTCAGCAGATCAGATCTCACCCATTGCCTTCCTTATCTAAGCATGCTGAGAGTTATAGTTCCCCTGCTTCTGTGTAGCAGATCAGATCTCACCCACTGACTTCCTTATCTAAGCATGCTGGGAGTTATAGTTCCCCTGCTTCTGTGCAGCAGATCAGATCTCACCCATTGCCTTCCTTATCTAAGCATGCTGGGAGTTATAGTTCCCCTGCTTCTGTGTAGCAGATCAGATCTCACCCACTGACTTCCTTATCTAAGCATGCTGGGAGTTATAGTTCCCCTGCTTCTGTGCAGCAGATCAGATCTCACCCATTGCCTTCCTTATCTAAGCATGCTGGGAGTTATAGTTCCCCTGCTTCTGTGCAGCAGATCAGATCTCACCCATTGCCTTCCTTATCTAAGCATGCTGGGAGTTATAGTTCCCCTGCTTCTGTTCAGCAGATCAGATCTCACCCATTGCCTTCCTTATCTAAGCATGCTGGGAGTTATAGTTCCCCTGCTTCTGTTCAGCAGATCAGATCTCACCCATTGCCTTCCTTATCTAAGCATGCTGGGAGTTATAGTTCCCCTGCTTCTGTGCAGCAGATCAGATCTCACCCATTGCCTTCCTTATCTAAGCATGCTGGGAGTTATAGTTCCCCTGCTTCTGTGTAGCAGATCAGATCTCACCCACTGACTTCCTTATCTAAGCATGCTGAGAGTTATAGTTCCCCTGCTTCTGTGTAGCAGATCAGATCTCACCCACTGACTTCCTTATCTAAGCATGCTGGGAGTTATAGTTCCCCTGCTTCTGTTCAGCAGACCAGATCTCACCCATTGCCTTCCTTATCTAAGCATGCTGAGAGTTATAGTTCCCCTGCTTCTGTTCAGCAGATCAGATCTCACCCATTGCCTTCCTTATCTAAGCATGCTGAGAGTTATAGTTCCCCTGCTTCTGTTCAGCAGATCAGATCTCACCCATTGCCTTCCTTATCTAAGCATGCTGGGAGTTATAGTTCCCCTGCTTCTGTTCAGCAGATCAGATCTCACCCATTGCCTTCCTTATCTAAGCATGCTGGGAGTTATAGTTCCCCTGCTTCTGTTCAGCAGATCAGATCTCACCCACTGCCTTCCTTATCTAAGCATGCTGAGAGTTATAGTTCCCCTGCTTCTGTTCAGCAGATCAGATCTCACCCATTGCCTTCCTTATCTAAGCATGCTGAGAGTTATAGTTCCCCTGATTCTGTTCAGCAGATCAGATCTCACCCACTGCCTTCCTTATCTAAGCATGCTGGGAGTTATAGTTCCCCTGCTTCTGTTCAGCAGACCAGATCTCACCCATTGCCTTCCTTATCATAGCATGCTGAGAGTTATAGTTCCCCTGCTTCTGTTCAGCAGATCAGATCTCACCCATTGCCTTCCTTATCTAAGCATGCTGGGAGTTATAGTTCCCCTGCTTCTGTTCAGCAGATCAGATCTCACCCATTGCCTTCCTTATCTAAGCATGCTGAGAGTTATAGTTCCCCTGCTTCTGTGTAGCAGATCAGATCTCACCCATTGCCTTCCTTATCTAAGCATGCTGGGAGTTATAGTTCCCCTGCTTCTGTGCAGCAGATCAGATCTCACCCATTGCCTTCCTTATCTAAGCATGCTGGGAGTTATAGTTCCCCTGCTTCTGTGTAGCAGATCAGATCTCACCCACTGACTTCCTTATCTAAGCATGCTGGGAGTTATAGTTCCCCTGCTTCTGTTCAGCAGATCAGATCTCACCCATTGCCTTCCTTATCTAAGCATGCTGAGAGTTATAGTTCCCCTGCTTCTGTGTAGCAGATCAGATCTCACCCATTGCCTTCCTTATCTAAGCATGCTGGGAGTTATAGTTCCCCTGCTTCTGTGCAGCAGATCAGATCTCACCCATTGCCTTCCTTATCTAAGCATGCTGGGAGTTATAGTTCCCCTGCTTCTGTTCAGCAGATCAGATCTCACCCATTGCCTTCCCTATCTAAGCATGCTGAGAGTTATAGTTCCCCTGCTTCTGTGTAGCAGATCAGATCTCACCCACTGACTTCCTTATCTAAGCATGCTGGGAGTTATAGTTCCCCTGCTTCTGTTCAGCAGATCAGATCTCACCCATTGCCTTCCCTATCTAAGCATGCTGGGAGTTATAGTTCCCCTGCTTCTGTTCAGCAGATCAGATCTCACCCATTGCCTTCCTTATCTAAGCATGCTGGGAGTTATAGTTCCCCTGCTTCTGTGCAGCAGATCAGATCTCACCCATTGCCTTCCTTATCTAAGCATGCTGGGAGTTATAGTTCCCCTGCTTCTGTTCAGCAGATCAGATCTCACCCATTGCCTTCCTTATCTAAGCATGCTGAGAGTTATAGTTCCCCTGCTTCTGTGTAGCAGATCAGATCTCACCCACTGACTTCCTTATCTAAGCATGCTGAGAGTTATAGTTCCCCTGCTTCTGTTCAGCAGATCAGATCTCACCCATTGCCTTCCTTATCTAAGCATGCTGAGAGTTATAGTTCCCCTGCTTCTGTGTAGCAGATCAGATCTCACCCACTGACTTCCTTATCTAAGCATGCTGGGAGTTATAGTTCCCCTGCTTCTGTGCAGCAGATCAGATCTCACCCATTGCCTTCCTTATCTAAGCATGCTGGGAGTTATAGTTCCCCTGCTTCTGTTCAGCAGATCAGATCTCACCCATTGCCTTCCTTATCTAAGCATGCTGAGAGTTATAGTTCCCCTGCTTCTGTGTAGCAGATCAGATCTCACCCACTGACTTCCTTATCTAAGCATGCTGGGAGTTATAGTTCCCCTGCTTCTGTTCAGCAGATCAGATCTCACCCATTGCCTTCCTTATCTAAGCATGCTGAGAGTTATAGTTCCCCTGCTTCTGTGTAGCAGATCAGATCTCACCCATTGCCTTCCTTATCTAAGCATGCTGGGAGTTATAGTTCCCCTGCTTCTGTTCAGCAGATCAGATCTCACCCATTGCCTTCCTTATCTAAGCATGCTGAGAGTTATAGTTCCCCTGCTTCTGTTCAGCAGATCAGATCTCACCCATTGCCTTCCTTATCTAAGCATGCTGGGAGTTATAGTTCCCCTGCTTCTGTGCAGCAGATCAGATCTCACCCATTGCCTTCCTTATCTAAGCATGCTGGGAGTTATAGTTCCCCTGCTTCTGTGCAGCAGATCAGATCTCACCCATTGCCTTCCTTATCTAAGCATGCTGGGAGTTATAGTTCCCCTGCTTCTGTGCAGCAGATCAGATCTCACCCATTGCCTTCCTTATCTAAGCATGCTGGGAGTTATAGTTCCCCTGCTTCTGTGCAGCAGATCAGATCTCACCCATTGCCTTCCTTATCTAAGCATGCTGGGAGTTATAGTTCCCCTGCTTCTGTTCAGTAGATCAGATCTCACCCACTGCCTTCCTTATCTAAGCATGCTGAGAGTTATAGTTCCCCTGCTTCTGTTCAGCAGATCAGATCTCACCCACTGCCTTCCTTATCTAAGCATGCTGGGAGTTATAGTTCCCCTGCTTCTGTTCAGCAGATCAGATCTCACCCATTGCCTTCCTTATCTAAGCATGCTGAGAGTTATAGTTCCCCTGCTTCTGTGTAGCAGATCAGATCTCACCCACTGACTTCCTTATCTAAGCATGCTGGGAGTTATAGTTCCCCTGCTTCTGTTCAGCAGATCAGATCTCACCCATTGCCTTCCTTATCTAAGCATGCTGAGAGTTATAGTTCCCCTGCTTCTGTGTAGCAGATCAGATCTCACCCATTGCCTTCCTTATCTAAGCATGCTGAGAGTTATAGTTCCCCTGCTTCTGTGCAGCAGATCAGATCTCACCCATTGCCTTCCTTATCTAAGCATGCTGGGAGTTATAGTTCCCCTGCTTCTGTGTAGCAGATCAGATCTCACCCACTGACTTCCTTATCTAAGCATGCTGGGAGTTATAGTTCCCCTGCTTCTGTTCAGCAGATCAGATCTCACCCATTGCCTTCCTTATCTAAGCATGCTGAGAGTTATAGTTCCCCTGCTTCTGTGTAGCAGATCAGATCTCACCCACTGACTTCCTTATCTAAGCATGCTGGGAGTTATAGTTCCCCTGCTTCTGTGCAGCAGATCAGATCTCACCCATTGCCTTCCTTATCTAAGCATGCTGGGAGTTATAGTTCCCCTGCTTCTGTGTAGCAGATCAGATCTCACCCACTGACTTCCTTATCTAAGCATGCTGGGAGTTATAGTTCCCCTGCTTCTGTGCAGCAGATCAGATCTCACCCATTGCCTTCCTCATCTAAGCATGCTGGGAGTTATAGTTCCCCTGCTTCTGTTCAGCAGATCAGATCTCACCCATTGCCTTCCCTATCTAAGCATGCTGGGAGTTATAGTTCCCCTGCTTCTGTTCAGCAGATCAGATCTCACCCATTGCCTTCCTTATCTAAGCATGCTGAGAGTTATAGTTCCCCTGATTCTGTTCAGCAGATCAGATCTCACCCATTGCCTTCCTTATCTAAGCATGCTGGGAGTTATAGTTCCCCTGCTTCTGTTCAGCAGACCAGATCTCACCCATTGCCTTCCTTATCTAAGCATGCTGGGAGTTATAGTTCCCCTGCTTCTGTGCAGCAGATCAGATCTCACCCATTGCCTTCCTTATCTAAGCATGCTGGGAGTTATAGTTCCCCTGCTTCTGTTCAGCAGATCAGATCTCACCCATTGCCTTCCTTATCTAAGCATGCTGGGAGTTATAGTTCCCCTGCTTCTGTTCAGCAGATCAGATCTCACCCATTGCCTTCCTTATCTAAGCATGCTGGGAGTTATAGTTCCCCTGCTTCTGTGCAGCAGATCAGATCTCACCCATTGCCTTCCTTATCTAAGCATGCTGGGAGTTATAGTTCCCCTGCTTCTGTGTAGCAGATCAGATCTCACCCACTGACTTCCTTATCTAAGCATGCTGGGAGTTATAGTTCCCCTGCTTCTGTGCAGCAGATCAGATCTCACCCATTGCCTTCCTTATCTAAGCATGCTGAGAGTTATAGTTCCCCTGCTTCTGTGTAGCAGATCAGATCTCACCCACTGACTTCCTTATCTAAGCATGCTGGGAGTTATAGTTCCCCTGCTTCTGTTCAGCAGACCAGATCTCACCCATTGCCTTCCTTATCTAAGCATGCTGAGAGTTATAGTTCCCCTGCTTCTGTTCAGCAGATCAGATCTCACCCATTGCCTTCCTTATCTAAGCATGCTGAGAGTTATAGTTCCCCTGCTTCTGTTCAGCAGATCAGATCTCACCCATTGCCTTCCTTATCTAAGCATGCTGGGAGTTATAGTTCCCCTGCTTCTGTTCAGCAGATCAGATCTCACCCACTGCCTTCCTTATCTAAGCATGCTGAGAGTTATAGTTCCCCTGCTTCTGTTCAGCAGATCAGATCTCACCCATTGCCTTCCTTATCTAAGCATGCTGAGAGTTATAGTTCCCCTGATTCTGTTCAGCAGATCAGATCTCACCCACTGCCTTCCTTATCTAAGCATGCTGGGAGTTATAGTTCCCCTGCTTCTGTTCAGCAGACCAGATCTCACCCATTGCCTTCCTTATCTAAGCATGCTGAGAGTTATAGTTCCCCTGCTTCTGTTCAGCAGATCAGATCTCACCCATTGCCTTCCTTATCTAAGCATGCTGGGAGTTATAGTTCCCCTGCTTCTGTTCAGCAGATCAGATCTCACCCATTGCCTTCCTTATCTAAGCATGCTGGGAGTTATAGTTCCCCTGCTTCTGTTCAGCAGATCAGATCTCACCCATTGCCTTCCTTATCTAAGCATGCTGAGAGTTATAGTTCCCCTGATTCTGTTCAGCAGATCAGATCTCACCCACTGCCTTCCTTATCTAAGCATGCTGGGAGTTATAGTTCCCCTGCTTCTGTTCAGCAGACCAGATCTCACCCATTGCCTTCCTTATCTAAGCATGCTGAGAGTTATAGTTCCCCTGCTTCTGTGTAGCAGATCAGATCTCACCCATTGCCTTCCTTATCTAAGCATGCTGGGAGTTATAGTTCCCCTGCTTCTGTGCAGCAGATCAGATCTCACCCATTGCCTTCCTTATCTAAGCATGCTGGGAGTTATAGTTCCCCTGCTTCTGTTCAGCAGATCAGATCTCACCCATTGCCTTCCTTATCTAAGCATGCTGAGAGTTATAGTTCCCCTGCTTCTGTGTAGCAGATCAGATCTCACCCACTGACTTCCTTATCTAAGCATGCTGGGAGTTATAGTTCCCCTGCTTCTGTTCAGCAGATCAGATCTCACCCATTGCCTTCCTTATCTAAGCATGCTGAGAGTTATAGTTCCCCTGCTTCTGTGTAGCAGATCAGATCTCACCCATTGCCTTCCTTATCTAAGCATGCTGGGAGTTATAGTTCCCCTGCTTCTGTGCAGCAAATCAGATCTCACCCATTGCCTTCCTTATCTAAGCATGCTGGGAGTTATAGTTCCCCTGCTTCTGTTCAGCAGATCAGATCTCACCCATTGCCTTCCCTATCTAAGCATGCTGAGAGTTATAGTTCCCCTGCTTCTGTGTAGCAGATCAGATCTCACCCACTGACTTCCTTATCTAAGCATGCTGGGAGTTATAGTTCCCCTGCTTCTGTTCAGCAGATCAGATCTCACCCATTGCCTTCCCTATCTAAGCATGCTGGGAGTTATAGTTCCCCTGCTTCTGTTCAGCAGATCAGATCTCACCCATTGCCTTCCTTATCTAAGCATGCTGGGAGTTATAGTTCCCCTGCTTCTGTGCAGCAGATCAGATCTCACCCATTGCCTTCCTTATCTAAGCATGCTGGGAGTTATAGTTCCCCTGCTTCTGTTCAGCAGATCAGATCTCACCCATTGCCTTCCTTATCTAAGCATGCTGAGAGTTATAGTTCCCCTGCTTCTGTTCAGCAGATCAGATCTCACCCATTGCCTTCCTTATCTAAGCATGCTGAGAGTTATAGTTCCCCTGCTTCTGTGTAGCAGATCAGATCTCACCCACTGACTTCCTTATCTAAGCATGCTGGGAGTTATAGTTCCCCTGCTTCTGTTCAGCAGATCAGATCTCACCCATTGCCTTCCTTATCTAAGCATGCTGAGAGTTATAGTTCCCCTGCTTCTGTGTAGCAGATCAGATCTCACCCACTGACTTCCTTATCTAAGCATGCTGGGAGTTATAGTTCCCCTGCTTCTGTTCAGCAGATCAGATCTCACCCATTGCCTTCCTTATCTAAGCATGCTGAGAGTTATAGTTCCCCTGCTTCTGTGTAGCAGATCAGATCTCACCCATTGCCTTCCTTATCTAAGCATGCTGGGAGTTATAGTTCCCCTGCTTCTGTTCAGCAGACCAGATCTCACCCATTGCCTTCCTTATCTAAGCATGCTGGGAGTTATAGTTCCCCTGCTTCTGTTCAGCAGATCAGATCTCACCCATTGCCTTCCTTATCTAAGCATGCTGAGAGTTATAGTTCCCCTGCTTCTGTTCAGCAGATCAGATCTCACCCATTGCCTTCCTTATCTAAGCATGCTGGGAGTTATAGTTCCCCTGCTTCTGTGCAGCAGATCAGATCTCACCCATTGCCTTCCTTATCTAAGCATGCTGGGAGTTATAGTTCCCCTGCTTCTGTGCAGCAGATCAGATCTCACCCATTGCCTTCCTTATCTAAGCATGCTGGGAGTTATAGTTCCCCTGCTTCTGTGCAGCAGATCAGATCTCACCCATTGCCTTCCTTATCTAAGCATGCTGGGAGTTATAGTTCCCCTGCTTCTGTGCAGCAGATCAGATCTCACCCATTGCCTTCCTTATCTAAGCATGCTGAGAGTTATAGTTCCCCTGCTTCTGTTCAGCAGATCAGATCTCACCCACTGACTTCCTTATCTAAGCATGCTGGGAGTTATAGTTCCCCTGCTTCTGTTCAGCAGATCAGATCTCACCCATTGCCTTCCTTATCTAAGCATGCTGGGAGTTATAGTTCCCCTGCTTCTGTGCAGCAGATCAGATCTCACCCATTGCCTTCCTTATCTAAGCATGCTGGGAGTTATAGTTCCCCTGCTTCTGTTCAGCAGATCAGATCTCACCCATTGCCTTCCTTATCTAAGCATGCTGGGAGTTATAGTTCCCCTGCTTCTGTGCAGCAGATCAGATCTCACCCATTGCCTTCCTTATCTAAGCATGCTGGGAGTTATAGTTCCCCTGCTTCTGTTCAGCAGATCAGATCTCACCCATTGCCTTCCTTATCTAAGCATGCTGAGAGTTATAGTTCCCCTGATTCTGTTCAGCAGATCAGATCTCACCCACTGCCTTCCTTATCTAAGCATGCTGGGAGTTATAGTTCCCCTGCTTCTGTTCAGCAGATCAGATCTCACCCACTGCCTTCCTTATCTAAGCATGCTGGGAGTTATAGTTCCCCTGCTTCTGTGCAGCAGATCAGATCTCACCCATTGCCTTCCTTATCTAAGCATGCTGGGAGTTATAGTTCCCCTGCTTCTGTTCAGCAGATCAGATCTCACCCATTGCCTTCCTTATCTAAGCATGCTGGGAGTTATAGTTCCCCTGCTTCTGTGCAGCAGATCAGATCTCACCCATTGCCTTCCTTATCTAAGCATGCTGGGAGTTATAGTTCCCCTGATTCTGTTCAGCAGATCAGATCTCACCCACTGCCTTCCTTATCTAAGCATGCTGGGAGTTATAGTTCCCCTGCTTCTGTTCAGCAGATCAGATCTCACCCATTGCCTTCCCTATCTAAGCATGCTGGGAGTTATAGTTCCCCTGCTTCTGTTCAGCAGATCAGATCTCACCCATTGCCTTCCTTATCTAAGCATGCTGAGAGTTATAGTTCCCCTGCTTCTGTGTAGCAGATCAGATCTCACCCACTGACTTCCTTATCTAAGCATGCTGGGAGTTATAGTTCCCCTGCTTCTGTTCAGCAGATCAGATCTCACCCATTGCCTTCCTTATCTAAGCATGCTGAGAGTTATAGTTCCCCTGCTTCTGTGTAGCAGATCAGATCTCACCCACTGACTTCCTTATCTAAGCATGCTGGGAGTTATAGTTCCCCTGCTTCTGTGCAGCAGATCAGATCTCACCCATTGCCTTCCTTATCTAAGCATGCTGGGAGTTATAGTTCCCCTGCTTCTGTGTAGCAGATCAGATCTCACCCACTGACTTCCTTATCTAAGCATGCTGGGAGTTATAGTTCCCCTGCTTCTGTGCAGCAGATCAGATCTCACCCATTGCCTTCCTTATCTAAGCATGCTGGGAGTTATAGTTCCCCTGCTTCTGTGCAGCAGATCAGATCTCACCCATTGCCTTCCTTATCTAAGCATGCTGGGAGTTATAGTTCCCCTGCTTCTGTTCAGCAGATCAGATCTCACCCATTGCCTTCCTTATCTAAGCATGCTGGGAGTTATAGTTCCCCTGCTTCTGTGCAGCAGATCAGATCTCACCCATTGCCTTCCTTATCTAAGCATGCTGGGAGTTATAGTTCCCCTGCTTCTGTGTAGCAGATCAGATCTCACCCACTGACTTCCTTATCTAAGCATGCTGGGAGTTATAGTTCCCCTGCTTCTGTGCAGCAGATCAGATCTCACCCATTGCCTTCCTTATCTAAGCATGCTGAGAGTTATAGTTCCCCTGCTTCTGTTCAGCAGATCAGATCTCACCCACTGACTTCCTTATCTAAGCATGCTGGGAGTTATAGTTCCCCTGCTTCTGTTCAGCAGACCAGATCTCACCCATTGCCTTCCCTATCTAAGCATGCTGAGAGTTATAGTTCCCCTGCTTCTGTTCAGCAGATCAGATCTCACCCATTGCCTTCCTTATCTAAGCATGCTGAGAGTTATAGTTCCCCTGCTTCTGTGCAGCAGATCAGATCTCACCCACTGACTTCCTTATCTAAGCATGCTGGGAGTTATAGTTCCCCTGCTTCTGTTCAGCAGACCAGATCTCACCCATTGCCTTCCCTATCTAAGCATGCTGAGAGTTATAGTTCCCCTGCTTCTGTTCAGCAGATCAGATCTCACCCATTGCCTTCCTTATCTAAGCATGCTGGGAGTTATAGTTCCCCTGCTTCTGTTCAGCAGATCAGATCTCACCCACTGCCTTCCTTATCTAAGCATGCTGAGAGTTATAGTTCCCCTGCTTCTGTTCAGCAGATCAGATCTCACCCATTGCCTTCCTTATCTAAGCATGCTGGGAGTTATAGTTCCCCTGCTTCTGTTCAGCAGATCAGATCTCACCCACTGACTTCCTTATCTAAGCATGCTGGGAGTTATAGTTCCCCTGCTTCTGTTCAGCAGACCAGATCTCACCCATTGCCTTCCCTATCTAAGCATGCTGAGAGTTATAGTTCCCCTGCTTCTGTTCAGCAGATCAGATCTCACCCATTGCCTTCCCTATCTAAGCATGCTGAGAGTTATAGTTCCCCTGCTTCTGTTCAGCAGACCAGATCTCACCCATTGCCTTCCTTATCTAAGCATGCTGGGAGTTATAGTTCCCCTGCTTCTGTTCAGCAGATCAGATCTCACCCATTGCCTTCCTTATCTAAGCATGCTGGGAGTTATAGTTCCCCTGCTTCTGTTCAGCAGATCAGATCTCACCCATTGCCTTCCTTATCTAAGCATGCTGAGAGTTATAGTTCCCCTGCTTCTGTTCAGCAGATCAGATCTCACCCATTGCCTTCCTTATCTAAGCATGCTGGGAGTTATAGTTCCCCTGCTTCTGTTCAGCAGATCAGATCTCACCCATTGCCTTCCTTATCTAAGCATGCTGAGAGTTATAGTTCCCCTGCTTCTGTGTAGCAGATCAGATCTCACCCACTGACTTCCTTATCTAAGCATGCTGAGAGTTATAGTTCCCCTGCTTCTGTTCAGCAGATCAGATCTCACCCATTGCCTTCCTTATCTAAGCATGCTGAGAGTTATAGTTCCCCTGATTCTGTTCAGCAGATCAGATCTCACCCATTGCCTTCCTTATCTAAGCATGCTGGGAGTTATAGTTCCCCTGCTTCTGTTCAGCAGACCAGATCTCACCCATTGCCTTCCTTATCTAAGCATGCTGAGAGTTATAGTTCCCCTGCTTCTGTTCAGCAGATCAGATCTCACCCACTGCCTTCCTTATCTAAGCATGCTGAGAGTTATAGTTCCCCTGCTTCTGTTCAGCAGACCAGATCTCACCCATTGCCTTCCTTATCTAAGCATGCTGAGAGTTATAGTTCCCCTGCTTCTGTGCAGCAGATCAGATCTCACCCATTGCCTTCCTTATCTAAGCATGCTGGGAGTTATAGTTCCCCTGCTTCTGTTCAGCAGATCAGATCTCACCCATTGCCTTCCTTATCTAAGCATGCTGGGAGTTATAGTTCCCCTGCTTCTGTTCAGCAGATCAGATCTCACCCATTGCCTTCCTTATCTAAGCATGCTGAGAGTTATAGTTCCCCTGCTTCTGTGCAGCAGATCAGATCTCACCCACTGCCTTCCTTATCTAAGCATGCTGAGAGTTATAGTTCCCCTGATTCTGTTCAGCAGATCAGATCTCACCCACTGCCTTCCTTATCTAAGCATGCTGGGAGTTATAGTTCCCCTGCTTCTGTTCAGCAGATCAGATCTCACCCATTGCCTTCCTTATCTAAGCATGCTGAGAGTTATAGTTCCCCTGCTTCTGTTCAGCAGATCAGATCTCACCCATTGCCTTCCTTATCTAAGCATGCTGGGAGTTATAGTTCCCCTGCTTCTGTGCAGCAGATCAGATCTCACCCACTGCCTTCCTTATCTAAGCATGCTGAGAGTTATAGTTCCCCTGATTCTGTTCAGCAGATCAGATCTCACCCACTGCCTTCCTTATCTAAGCATGCTGGGAGTTATAGTTCCCCTGCTTCTGTTCAGCAGATCAGATCTCACCCATTGCCTTCCTTATCTAAGCATGCTGAGAGTTATAGTTCCCCTGCTTCTGTGTAGCAGATCAGATCTCACCCATTGCCTTCCTTATCTAAGCATGCTGAGAGTTATAGTTCCCCTGCTTCTGTTCAGCAGATCAGATCTCACCCATTGCCTTCCTTATCTAAGCATGCTGGGAGTTATAGTTCCCCTGCTTCTGTTCAGCAGATCAGATCTCACCCATTGCCTTCCTTATCTAAGCATGCTGGGAGTTATAGTTCCCCTGCTTCTGTTCAGCAGATCAGATCTCACCCATTGCCTTCCTTATCTAAGCATGCTGGGAGTTATAGTTCCCCTGCTTCTGTGCAGCAGATCAGATCTCACCCATTGCCTTCCTTATCTAAGCATGCTGGGAGTTATAGTTCCCCTGCTTCTGTTCAGCAGATCAGATCTCACCCATTGCCTTCCTTATCTAAGCATGCTGGGAGTTATAGTTCCCCTGCTTCTGTTCAGCAGATCAGATCTCACCCATTGCCTTCCTTATCTAAGCATGCTGGGAGTTATAGTTCCCCTGCTTCTGTGCAGCAGATCAGATCTCACCCATTGCCTTCCTTATCTAAGCATGCTGAGAGTTATAGTTCCCCTGCTTCTGTGTAGCAGATCAGATCTCACCCACTGACTTCCTTATCTAAGCATGCTGGGAGTTATAGTTCCCCTGCTTCTGTGCAGCAGATCAGATCTCACCCATTGCCTTCCTTATCTAAGCATGCTGGGAGTTATAGTTCCCCTGCTTCTGTTCAGCAGATCAGATCTCACCCACTGACTTCCTTATCTAAGCATGCTGGGAGTTATAGTTCCCCTGCTTCTGTGCAGCAGATCAGATCTCACCCATTGCCTTCCTTATCTAAGCATGCTGAGAGTTATAGTTCCCCTGCTTCTGTTCAGCAGATCAGATCTCACCCATTGCCTTCCTTATCTAAGCATGCTGAGAGTTATAGTTCCCCTGCTTCTGTGTAGCAGATCAGATCTCACCCACTGACTTCCTTATCTAAGCATGCTGGGAGTTATAGTTCCCCTGCTTCTGTTCAGCAGATCAGATCTCACCCACTGCCTTCCTTATCTAAGCATGCTGGGAGTTATAGTTCCCCTGCTTCTGTTCAGCAGATCAGATCTCACCCACTGCCTTCCTTATCTAAGCATGCTGGGAGTTATAGTTCCCCTGCTTCTGTGTAGCAGATCAGATCTCACCCACTGACTTCCTTATCTAAGCATGCTGGGAGTTATAGTTCCCCTGCTTCTGTGCAGCAGATCAGATCTCACCCATTGCCTTCCTTATCTAAGCATGCTGGGAGTTATAGTTCCCCTGCTTCTGTGCAGCAGATCAGATCTCACCCATTGCCTTCCTTATCTAAGCATGCTGAGAGTTATAGTTCCCCTGCTTCTGTGTAGCAGATCAGATCTCACCCATTGCCTTCCTTATCTAAGCATGCTGGGAGTTATAGTTCCCCTGCTTCTGTTCAGCAGATCAGATCTCACCCATTGCCTTCCTTATCTAAGCATGCTGAGAGTTATAGTTCCCCTGCTTCTGTGTAGCAGATCAGATCTCACCCACTGACTTCCTTATCTAAGCATGCTGGGAGTTATAGTTCCCCTGCTTCTGTTCAGCAGATCAGATCTCACCCATTGCCTTCCCTATCTAAGCATGCTGGGAGTTATAGTTCCCCTGCTTCTGTTCAGCAGATCAGATCTCACCCATTGCCTTCCTTATCTAAGCATGCTGGGAGTTATAGTTCCCCTGCTTCTGTGCAGCAGATCAGATCTCACCCATTGCCTTCCTTATCTAAGCATGCTGGGAGTTATAGTTCCCCTGCTTCTGTGCAGCAGATCAGATCTCACCCATTGCCTTCCTTATCTAAGCATGCTGAGAGTTATAGTTCCCCTGCTTCTGTTCAGCAGATCAGATCTCACCCATTGCCTTCCTTATCTAAGCATGCTGGGAGTTATAGTTCCCCTGCTTCTGTTCAGCAGATCAGATCTCACCCATTGCCTTCCTTATCTAAGCATGCTGGGAGTTATAGTTCCCCTGCTTCTGTGCAGCAGATCAGATCTCACCCATTGCCTTCCTTATCTAAGCATGCTGAGAGTTATAGTTCCCCTGCTTCTGTGTAGCAGATCAGATCTCACCCATTGCCTTCCTTATCTAAGCATGCTGGGAGTTATAGTTCCCCTGCTTCTGTGCAGCAGATCAGATCTCACCCATTGCCTTCCTTATCTAAGCATGCTGGGAGTTATAGTTCCCCTGCTTCTGTTCAGCAGATCAGATCTCACCCATTGCCTTCCTTATCTAAGCATGCTGAGAGTTATAGTTCCCCTGCTTCTGTTCAGCAGATCAGATCTCACCCATTGCCTTCCTTATCTAAGCATGCTGAGAGTTATAGTTCCCCTGCTTCTGTTCAGCAGATCAGATCTCACCCATTGCCTTCCTTATCTAAGCATGCTGAGAGTTATAGTTCCCCTGCTTCTGTGCAGCAGATCAGATCTCACCCATTGCCTTCCTTATCTAAGCATGCTGAGAGTTATAGTTCCCCTGCTTCTGTTCAGCAGATCAGATCTCACCCATTGCCTTCCTTATCTAAGCATGCTGAGAGTTATAGTTCCCCTGCTTCTGTGTAGCAGATCAGATCTCACCCACTGACTTCCTTATCTAAGCATGCTGGGAGTTATAGTTCCCCTGCTTCTGTGCAGCAGATCAGATCTCACCCATTGCCTTCCTTATCTAAGCATGCTGGGAGTTATAGTTCCCCTGCTTCTGTTCAGCAGATCAGATCTCACCCATTGCCTTCCTTATCTAAGCATGCTGAGAGTTATAGTTCCCCTGCTTCTGTTCAGCAGATCAGATCTCACCCATTGCCTTCCTTATCTAAGCATGCTGAGAGTTATAGTTCCCCTGCTTCTGTGTAGCAGATCAGATCTCACCCACTGACTTCCTTATCTAAGCATGCTGGGAGTTATAGTTCCCCTGCTTCTGTGCAGCAGATCAGATCTCACCCATTGCCTTCCTTATCTAAGCATGCTGGGAGTTATAGTTCCCCTGCTTCTGTGCAGCAGATCAGATCTCACCCATTGCCTTCCTTATCTAAGCATGCTGGGAGTTATAGTTCCCCTGCTTCTGTTCAGCAGATCAGATCTCACCCACTGACTTCCTTATCTAAGCATGCTGGGAGTTATAGTTCCCCTGCTTCTGTGCAGCAGATCAGATCTCACCCATTGCCTTCCTTATCTAAGCATGCTGGGAGTTATAGTTCCCCTGCTTCTGTTCAGCAGATCAGATCTCACCCATTGCCTTCCTTATCTAAGCATGCTGAGAGTTATAGTTCCCCTGCTTCTGTTCAGCAGATCAGATCTCACCCATTGCCTTCCTTATCTAAGCATGCTGAGAGTTATAGTTCCCCTGCTTCTGTGTAGCAGATCAGATCTCACCCACTGACTTCCTTATCTAAGCATGCTGGGAGTTATAGTTCCCCTGCTTCTGTGCAGCAGATCAGATCTCACCCATTGCCTTCCTTATCTAAGCATGCTGGGAGTTATAGTTCCCCTGCTTCTGTTCAGCAGATCAGATCTCACCCATTGCCTTCCTTATCTAAGCATGCTGAGAGTTATAGTTCCCCTGCTTCTGTGTAGCAGATCAGATCTCACCCACTGACTTCCTTATCTAAGCATGCTGGGAGTTATAGTTCCCCTGCTTCTGTGCAGCAGATCAGATCTCACCCATTGCCTTCCTTATCTAAGCATGCTGGGAGTTATAGTTCCCCTGCTTCTGTGCAGCAGATCAGATCTCACCCATTGCCTTCCTTATCTAAGCATGCTGAGAGTTATAGTTCCCCTGCTTCTGTTCAGCAGATCAGATCTCACCCATTGCCTTCCTTATCTAAGCATGCTGGGAGTTATAGTTCCCCTGCTTCTGTTCAGCAGATCAGATCTCACCCACTGACTTCCTTATCTAAGCATGCTGGGAGTTATAGTTCCCCTGCTTCTGTGCAGCAGATCAGATCTCACCCATTGCCTTCCTTATCTAAGCATGCTGAGAGTTATAGTTCCCCTGCTTCTGTGTAGCAGATCAGATCTCACCCATTGCCTTCCTTATCTAAGCATGCTGGGAGTTATAGTTCCCCTGCTTCTGTTCAGCAGATCAGATCTCACCCATTGCCTTCCTTATCTAAGCATGCTGGGAGTTATAGTTCCCCTGCTTCTGTTCAGCAGATCAGATCTCACCCACTGCCTTCCTTATCTAAGCATGCTGAGAGTTATAGTTCCCCTGCTTCTGTTCAGCAGATCAGATCTCACCCATTGCCTTCCTTATCTAAGCATGCTGAGAGTTATAGTTCCCCTGCTTCTGTTCAGCAGATCAGATCTCACCCATTGCCTTCCTTATCTAAGCATGCTGAGAGTTATAGTTCCCCTGCTTCTGTTCAGCAGATCAGATCTCACCCATTGCCTTCCTTATCTAAGCATGCTGAGAGTTATAGTTCCCCTGCTTCTGTTCAGCAGATCAGATCTCACCCACTGACTTCCTTATCTAAGCATGCTGGGAGTTATAGTTCCCCTGCTTCTGTGCAGCAGATCAGATCTCACCCATTGCCTTCCTTATCTAAGCATGCTGGGAGTTATAGTTCCCCTGCTTCTGTGCAGCAGATCAGATCTCACCCACTGACTTCCTTATCTAAGCATGCTGGGAGTTATAGTTCCCCTGCTTCTGTGTAGCAGATCAGATCTCACCCACTGACTTCCTTATCTAAGCATGCTGGGAGTTATAGTTCCCCTGCTTCTGTTCAGCAGATCAGATCTCACCCATTGCCTTCCTTATCTAAGCATGCTGAGAGTTATAGTTCCCCTGCTTCTGTGCAGCAGATCAGATCTCACCCATTGCCTTCCTTATCTAAGCATGCTGGGAGTTATAGTTCCCCTGCTTCTGTGCAGCAGATCAGATCTCACCCATTACCTTCCTTATCTAAGCATGCTGGGAGTTATAGTTCCCCTGCTTCTGTTCAGCAGATCAGATCTCACCCACTGACTTCCTTATCTAAGCATGCTGGGAGTTATAGTTCCCCTGCTTCTGTTCAGCAGATCAGATCTCACCCATTGCCTTCCTTATCTAAGCATGCTGGGAGTTATAGTTCCCCTGCTTCTGTTCAGCAGATCAGATCTCACCCATTGCCTTCCTTATCTAAGCATGCTGGGAGTTATAGTTCCCCTGCTTCTGTTCAGCAGATCAGATCTCACCCACTGACTTCCTTATCTAAGCATGCTGGGAGTTATAGTTCCCCTGCTTCTGTGTAGCAGATCAGATCTCACCCATTGCCTTCCTTATCTAAGCATGCTGAGAGTTATAGTTCCCCTGCTTCTGTTCAGCAGATCAGATCTCACCCATTGCCTTCCTTATCTAAGCATGCTGGGAGTTATAGTTCCCCTGCTTCTGTGCAGCAGATCAGATCTCACCCATTGCCTTCCTTATCTAAGCATGCTGGGAGTTATAGTTCCCCTGCTTCTGTGCAGCAGATCAGATCTCACCCATTGCCTTCCTTATCTAAGCATGCTGAGAGTTATAGTTCCCCTGCTTCTGTTCAGCAGATCAGATCTCACCCATTGCCTTCCTTATCTAAGCATGCTGGGAGTTATAGTTCCCCTGCTTCTGTTCAGCAGATCAGATCTCACCCATTGCCTTCCTTATCTAAGCATGCTGGGAGTTATAGTTCCCCTGCTTCTGTTCAGCAGATCAGATCTCACCCATTGCCTTCCTTATCTAAGCATGCTGAGAGTTATAGTTCCCCTGCTTCTGTGCAGCAGATCAGATCTCACCCACTGCCTTCCTTATCTAAGCATGCTGGGAGTTATAGTTCCCCTGCTTCTGTTCAGCAGATCAGATCTCACCCATTGCCTTCCTTATCTAAGCATGCTGGGAGTTATAGTTCCCCTGCTTCTGTTCAGCAGATCAGATCTCACCCATTGCCTTCCTTATCTAAGCATGCTGGGAGTTATAGTTCCCCTGCTTCTGTTCAGCAGATCAGATCTCACCCATTGCCTTCCTTATCTAAGCATGCTGGGAGTTATAGTTCCCCTGCTTCTGTGCAGCAGATCAGATCTCACCCATTGCCTTCCTTATCTAAGCATGCTGGGAGTTATAGTTCCCCTGCTTCTGTTCAGCAGATCAGATCTCACCCATTGCCTTCCTTATCTAAGCATGCTGGGAGTTATAGTTCCCCTGCTTCTGTTCAGCAGATCAGATCTCACCCATTGCCTTCCTTATCTAAGCATGCTGGGAGTTATAGTTCCCCTGCTTCTGTTCAGCAGATCAGATCTCACCCATTGCCTTCCTTATCTAAGCATGCTGGGAGTTATAGTTCCCCTGCTTCTGTTCAGCAGATCAGATCTCACCCATTGCCTTCCTTATCTAAGCATGCTGGGAGTTATAGTTCCCCTGCTTCTGTGCAGCAGATCAGATCTCACCCATTGCCTTCCTTATCTAAGCATGCTGGGAGTTATAGTTCCCCTGCTTCTGTTCAGCAGATCAGATCTCACCCATTGCCTTCCTTATCTAAGCATGCTGGGAGTTATAGTTCCCCTGCTTCTGTTCAGCAGATCAGATCTCACCCATTGCCTTCCTTATCTAAGCATGCTGGGAGTTATAGTTCCCCTGCTTCTGTTCAGCAGATCAGATCTCACCCATTGCCTTCCTTATCTAAGCATGCTGGGAGTTATAGTTCCCCTGCTTCTGTTCAGCAGATCAGATCTCACCCATTGCCTTCCTTATCTAAGCATGCTGGGAGTTATAGTTCCCCTGCTTCTGTTCAGCAGATCAGATCTCACCCATTGCCTTCCTTATCTAAGCATGCTGGGAGTTATAGTTCCCCTGCTTCTGTTCAGCAGATCAGATCTCACCCATTGCCTTCCTTATCTAAGCATGCTGAGAGTTATAGTTCCCCTGCTTCTGTGTAGCAGATCAGATCTCACCCATTGACTTCCTTATCTAAGCATGCTGGGAGTTATAGTTCCCCTGCTTCTGTTCAGCAGACCAGATCTCACCCATTGCCTTCCTTATCTAAGCATGCTGGGAGTTATAGTTCCCCTGCTTCTGTTCAGCAGATCAGATCTCACCCATTGCCTTCCTTATCTAAGCATGCTGAGAGTTATAGTTCCCCTGCTTCTGTTCAGCAGATCAGATCTCACCCATTGCCTTCCTTATCTAAGCATGCTGGGAGTTATAGTTCCCCTGCTTCTGTGCAGCAGATCAGATCTCACCCATTGCCTTCCTTATCTAAGCATGCTGGGAGTTATAGTTCCCCTGCTTCTGTGCAGCAGATCAGATCTCACCCATTGCCTTCCTTATCTAAGCATGCTGGGAGTTATAGTTCCCCTGCTTCTGTGCAGCAGATCAGATCTCACCCATTGCCTTCCTTATCTAAGCATGCTGGGAGTTATAGTTCCCCTGCTTCTGTGCAGCAGATCAGATCTCACCCATTGCCTTCCTTATCTAAGCATGCTGGGAGTTATAGTTCCCCTGCTTCTGTTCAGTAGATCAGATCTCACCCACTGCCTTCCTTATCTAAGCATGCTGAGAGTTATAGTTCCCCTGCTTCTGTTCAGCAGATCAGATCTCACCCACTGCCTTCCTTATCTAAGCATGCTGGGAGTTATAGTTCCCCTGCTTCTGTGCAGCAGATCAGATCTCACCCATTGCCTTCCTTATCTAAGCATGCTGGGAGTTATAGTTCCCCTGCTTCTGTGCAGCAGATCAGATCTCACCCACTGCCTTCCTTATCTAAGCATGCTGGGAGTTATAGTTCCCCTGTTTCTGTTCAGCAGATCAGATCTCACCCATTGCCTTCCTTATCTAAGCATGCTGGGAGTTATAGTTCCCCTGCTTCTGTTCAGCAGATCAGATCTCACCCATTGCCTTCCTTATCTAAGCATGCTGGGAGTTATAGTTCCCCTGCTTCTGTTCAGTAGATCAGATCTCACCCACTGCCTTCCTTATCTAAGCATGCTGGGAGTTATAGTTCCCCTGCTTCTGTTCAGCAGATCAGATCTCACCCACTGCCTTCCTTATCTAAGCATGCTGGGAGTTATAGTTCCCCTGATTCTGTTCAGCAGATCAGATCTCACCCACTGCCTTCCTTATCTAAGCATGCTGAGAGTTATAGTTCCCCTGATTCTGTTCAGCAGATCAGATCTCACCCACTGCCTTCCTTATCTAAGCATGCTGGGAGTTATAGTTCCCCTGCTTCTGTTCAGTAGATCAGATCTCACCCACTGCCTTCCTTATCTAAGCATGCTGGGAGTTATAGTTCCCCTGCTTCTGTTCAGCAGATCAGATCTCACCCACTGCCTTCCTTATCTAAGCATGCTGGGAGTTATAGTTCCCCTGCTTCTGTGCAGCAGATCAGATCTCACCCATTGCCTTCCTTATCTAAGCATGCTGGGAGTTATAGTTCCCCTGCTTCTGTTCAGCAGATCAGATCTCACCCATTGCCTTCCTTATCTAAGCATGCTGGGAGTTATAGTTCCCCTGCTTCTGTTCAGCAGATCAGATCTCACCCATTGCCTTCCTTATCTAAGCATGCTGGGAGTTATAGTTCCCCTGCTTCTGTGCAGCAGATCAGATCTCACCCATTGCCTTCCTTATCTAAGCATGCTGGGAGTTATAGTTCCCCTGCTTCTGTTCAGCAGATCAGATCTCACCCATTGCCTTCCTTATCTAAGCATGCTGGGAGTTATAGTTCCCCTGCTTCTGTGCAGCAGATCAGATCTCACCCATTGCCTTCCTTATCTAAGCATGCTGGGAGTTATAGTTCCCCTGCTTCTGTGCAGCAGATCAGATCTCACCCACTGCCTTCCTTATCTAAGCATGCTGAGAGTTATAGTTCCCCTGATTCTGTTCAGCAGATCAGATCTCACCCATTGCCTTCCTTATCTAAGCATGCTGGGAGTTATAGTTCCCCTGCTTCTGTTCAGCAGATCAGATCTCACCCATTGCCTTCCTTATCTAAGCATGCTGGGAGTTATAGTTCCCCTGCTTCTGTTCAGCAGATCAGATCTCACCCATTGCCTTCCTTATCTAAGCATGCTGAGAGTTATAGTTCCCCTGCTTCTGTGTAGCAGATCAGATCTCACCCATTGCCTTCCTTATCTAAGCATGCTGAGAGTTATAGTTCCCCTGCTTCTGTGCAGCAGATCAGATCTCACCCATTGCCTTCCTTATCTAAGCATGCTGAGAGTTATAGTTCCCCTGCTTCTGTTCAGCAGATCAGATCTCACCCATTGCCTTCCTTATCTAAGCATGCTGGGAGTTATAGTTCCCCTGCTTCTGTGTAGCAGATCAGATCTCACCCACTGACTTCCTTATCTAAGCATGCTGGGAGTTATAGTTCCCCTGCTTCTGTGCAGCAGATCAGATCTCACCCATTGCCTTCCTTATCTAAGCATGCTGGGAGTTATAGTTCCCCTGCTTCTGTGCAGCAGATCAGATCTCACCCATTGCCTTCCTTATCTAAGCATGCTGGGAGTTATAGTTCCCCTGCTTCTGTTCAGCAGATCAGATCTCACCCATTGCCTTCCTTATCTAAGCATGCTGGGAGTTATAGTTCCCCTGCTTCTGTTCAGCAGATCAGATCTCACCCATTGCCTTCCTTATCTAAGCATGCTGGGAGTTATAGTTCCCCTGCTTCTGTGCAGCAGATCAGATCTCACCCATTGCCTTCCTTATTTAAGCATGCTGGGAGTTATAGTTCCCCTGCTTCTGTGTAGCAGATCAGATCTCACCCACTGACTTCCTTATCTAAGCATGCTGGGAGTTATAGTTCCCCTGCTTCTGTGCAGCAGACCAGATCTCACCCATTGCCTTCCTTATCTAAGCATGCTGAGAGTTATAGTTCCCCTGCTTCTGTTCAGCAGATCAGATCTCACCCATTGCCTTCCTTATCTAAGCATGCTGGGAGTTATAGTTCCCCTGCTTCTGTTCAGCAGATCAGATCTCACCCATTGCCTTCCTTATCTAAGCATGCTGGGAGTTATAGTTCCCCTGCTTCTGTGCAGCAGATCAGATCTCACCCATTGCCTTCCTTATTTAAGCATGCTGGGAGTTATAGTTCCCCTGCTTCTGTGTAGCAGATCAGATCTCACCCACTGACTTCCTTATCTAAGCATGCTGGGAGTTATAGTTCCCCTGCTTCTGTGCAGCAGACCAGATCTCACCCATTGCCTTCCTTATCTAAGCATGCTGAGAGTTATAGTTCCCCTGCTTCTGTTCAGCAGATCAGATCTCACCCATTGCCTTCCTTATCTAAGCATGCTGAGAGTTATAGTTCCCCTGCTTCTGTTCAGCAGATCAGATCTCACCCACTGCCTTCCTTATCTAAGCATGCTGGGAGTTATAGTTCCCCTGCTTCTGTTCAGCAGACCAGATCTCACCCATTGCCTTCCTTATCTAAGCATGCTGAGAGTTATAGTTCCCCTGCTTCTGTTCAGCAGATCAGATCTCACCCATTGCCTTCCTTATCTAAGCATGCTGAGAGTTATAGTTCCCCTGCTTCTGTGCAGCAGATCAGATCTCACCCATTGCCTTCCTTATCTAAGCATGCTGGGAGTTATAGTTCCCCTGCTTCTGTGCAGCAGATCAGATCTCACCCATTGCCTTCCTTATCTAAGCATGCTGGGAGTTATAGTTCCCCTGCTTCTGTGCAGCAGATCAGATCTCACCCATTGCCTTCCTTATCTAAGCATGCTGGGAGTTATAGTTCCCCTGCTTCTGTGTAGCAGATCAGATCTCACCCACTGCCTTCCTTATCTAAGCATGCTGGGAGTTATAGTTCCCCTGATTCTGTTCAGCAGATCAGATCTCACCCATTGCCTTCCTTATCTAAGCATGCTGAGAGTTATAGTTCCCCTGCTTCTGTTCAGCAGATCAGATCTCACCCATTGCCTTCCTTATCTAAGCATGCTGGGAGTTATAGTTCCCCTGCTTCTGTTCAGCAGATCAGATCTCACCCATTGCCTTCCTTATCTAAGCATGCTGGGAGTTATAGTTCCCCTGCTTCTGTTCAGCAGATCAGATCTCACCCATTGCCTTCCTTATCTAAGCATGCTGGGAGTTATAGTTCCCCTGCTTCTGTTCAGCAGATCAGATCTCACCCATTGCCTTCCTTATCTAAGCATGCTGAGAGTTATAGTTCCCCTGCTTCTGTGCAGCAGATCAGATCTCACCCATTGCCTTCCTTATCTAAGCATGCTGAGAGTTATAGTTCCCCTGCTTCTGTGCAGCAGATCAGATCTCACCCATTGCCTTCCTTATCTAAGCATGCTGAGAGTTATAGTTCCCCTGCTTCTGTGCAGCAGATCAGATCTCACCCATTGCCTTCCTTATCTAAGCATGCTGAGAGTTATAGTTCCCCTGCTTCTGTGCAGCAGATCAGATCTCACCCATTGCCTTCCTTATCTAAGCATGCTGAGAGTTATAGTTCCCCTGCTTCTGTGCAGCAGATCAGATCTCACCCATTGCCTTCCTTATCTAAGCATGCTGAGAGTTATAGTTCCCCTGCTTCTGTGTAGCAGATCAGATCTCACCCACTGACTTCCTTATCTAAGCATGCTGGGAGTTATAGTTCCCCTGCTTCTGTTCAGCAGATCAGATCTCACCCATTGCCTTCCTTATCTAAGCATGCTGGGAGTTATAGTTCCCCTGCTTCTGTTCAGCAGATCAGATCTCACCCACTGACTTCCTTATCTAAGCATGCTGAGAGTTATAGTTCCCCTGCTTCTGTGTAGCAGATCAGATCTCACCCACTGACTTCCTTATCTAAGCATGCTGGGAGTTATAGTTCCCCTGCTTCTGTTCAGCAGATCAGATCTCACCCACTGCCTTCCTTATCTAAGCATGCTGGGAGTTATAGTTCCCCTGCTTCTGTTCAGCAGATCAGATCTCACCCATTGCCTTCCTTATCTAAGCATGCTGAGAGTTATAGTTCCCCTGCTTCTGTTCAGCAGATCAGATCTCACCCATTGCCTTCCTTATCTAAGCATGCTGGGAGTTATAGTTCCCCTGCTTCTGTGCAGCAGATCAGATCTCACCCACTGCCTTCCTTATCTAAGCATGCTGAGAGTTATAGTTCCCCTGCTTCTGTGTAGCAGATCAGATCTCACCCACTGCCTTCCTTATCTAAGCATGCTGGGAGTTATAGTTCCCCTGCTTCTGTTCAGCAGATCAGATCTCACCCATTGCCTTCCCTATCTAAGCATGCTGGGAGTTATAGTTCCCCTGCTTCTGTTCAGCAGATCAGATCTCACCCATTGCCTTCCTTATCTAAGCATGCTGGGAGTTATAGTTCCCCTGCTTCTGTGCAGCAGATCAGATCTCACCCATTGCCTTCCTTATCTAAGCATGCTGGGAGTTATAGTTCCCCTGCTTCTGTGCAGCAGATCAGATCTCACCCATTGCCTTCCTTATCTAAGCATGCTGAGAGTTATAGTTCACCTGCTTCTGTTCAGCAGATCAGATCTCACCCACTGACTTCCTTATCTAAGCATGCTGGGAGTTATAGTTCCCCTGCTTCTGTGCAGCAGATCAGATCTCACCCATTGCCTTCCTTATCTAAGCATGCTGAGAGTTATAGTTCACCTGCTTCTGTTCAGCAGATCAGATCTCACCCACTGACTTCCTTATCTAAGCATGCTGGGAGTTATAGTTCCCCTGCTTCTGTGCAGCAGATCAGATCTCACCCATTGCCTTCCTTATCTAAGCATGCTGGGAGTTATAGTTCCCCTGCTTCTGTGCAGCAGATCAGATCTCACCCATTGCCTTCCTTATCTAAGCATGCTGAGAGTTATAGTTCACCTGCTTCTGTTCAGCAGATCAGATCTCACCCACTGACTTCCTTATCTAAGCATGCTGGGAGTTATAGTTCCCCTGCTTCTGTGCAGCAGATCAGATCTCACCCATTGCCTTCCTTATCTAAGCATGCTGGGAGTTATAGTTCCCCTGCTTCTGTGCAGCAGATCAGATCTCACCCATTGCCTTCCTTATCTAAGCATGCTGAGAGTTATAGTTCCCCTGCTTCTGTGTAGCAGATCAGATCTCACCCATTGCCTTCCTTATCTAAGCATGCTGAGAGTTATAGTTCCCCTGCTTCTGTGCAGCATATCAGATCTCACCCATTGCCTTCCTTATCTAAGCATGCTGAGAGTTATAGTTCCCCTGCTTCTGTGTAGCAGATCAGATCTCACCCACTGACTTCCTTATCTAAGCATGCTGGGAGTTATAGTTCCCCTGCTTCTGTTCAGCAGATCAGATCTCACCCATTGCCTTCCTTATCTAAGCATGCTGAGAGTTATAGTTCCCCTGCTTCTGTGTAGCAGATCAGATCTCACCCACTGACTTCCTTATCTAAGCATGCTGGGAGTTATAGTTCCCCTGCTTCTGTGCAGCAGATCAGATCTCACCCATTGCCTTCCTTATCTAAGCATGCTGGGAGTTATAGTTCCCCTGCTTCTGTTCAGCAGATCAGATCTCACCCACTGACTTCCTTATCTAAGCATGCTGGGAGTTATAGTTCCCCTGCTTCTGTGCAGCAGATCAGATCTCACCCATTGCCTTCCTTATCTAAGCATGCTGGGAGTTATAGTTCCCCTGCTTCTGTGCAGCAGATCAGATCTCACCCATTGCCTTCCTTATCTAAGCATGCTGAGAGTTATAGTTCCCCTGCTTCTGTGTAGCAGATCAGATCTCACCCACTGACTTCCTTATCTAAGCATGCTGGGAGTTATAGTTCCCCTGCTTCTGTTCAGCAGATCAGATCTCACCCATTGCCTTCCTTATCTAAGCATGCTGAGAGTTATAGTTCCCCTGCTTCTGTGTAGCAGATCAGATCTCACCCACTGACTTCCTTATCTAAGCATGCTGGGAGTTATAGTTCCCCTGCTTCTGTTCAGCAGATCAGATCTCACCCATTGCCTTCCTTATCTAAGCATGCTGGGAGTTATAGTTCCCCTGCTTCTGTTCAGCAGATCAGATCTCACCCATTGCCTTCCTTATCTAAGCATGCTGAGAGTTATAGTTCCCCTGCTTCTGTGTAGCAGATCAGATCTCACCCATTGCCTTCCTTATCTAAGCATGCTGAGAGTTATAGTTCCCCTGCTTCTGTGTAGCAGATCAGATCTCACCCACTGACTTCCTTATCTAAGCATGCTGGGAGTTATAGTTCCCCTGCTTCTGTTCAGCAGATCAGATCTCACCCACTGCCTTCCTTATCTAAGCATGCTGGGAGTTATAGTTCCCCTGCTTCTGTGCAGCAGATCAGATCTCACCCATTGCCTTCCTTATCTAAGCATGCTGAGAGTTATAGTTCCCCTGCTTCTGTGTAGCAGATCAGATCTCACCCATTGCCTTCCTTATCTAAGCATGCTGAGAGTTATAGTTCCCCTGATTCTGTGCAGCAGATCAGATCTCACCCATTGCCTTCCTTATCTAAGCATGCTGGGAGTTATAGTTCCCCTGCTTCTGTGCAGCAGATCAGATCTCACCCATTGCCTTCCTTATCTAAGCATGCTGGGAGTTATAGTTCCCCTGCTTCTGTTCAGCAGATCAGATCTCACCCACTGACTTCCTTATCTAAGCATGCTGGGAGTTATAGTTCCCCTGCTTCTGTGCAGCAGATCAGATCTCACCCATTGCCTTCCTTATCTAAGCATGCTGAGAGTTATAGTTCCCCTGCTTCTGTGTAGCAGATCAGATCTCACCCATTGCCTTCCTTATCTAAGCATGCTGGGAGTTATAGTTCCCCTGCTTCTGTTCAGCAGATCAGATCTCACCCATTGCCTTCCTTATCTAAGCATGCTGAGAGTTATAGTTCCCCTGCTTCTGTGTAGCAGATCAGATCTCACCCACTGACTTCCTTATCTAAGCATGCTGGGAGTTATAGTTCCCCTGCTTCTGTTCAGCAGATCAGATCTCACCCATTGCCTTCCTTATCTAAGCATGCTGAGAGTTATAGTTCTCCTGCTTCTGTGTAGCAGATCAGATCTCACCCACTGACTTCCTTATCTAAGCATGCTGGGAGTTATAGTTCCCCTGCTTCTGTTCAGCAGATCAGATCTCACCCACTGCCTTCCTTATCTAAGCATGCTGGGAGTTATAGTTCCCCTGCTTCTGTGCAGCAGATCAGATCTCACCCATTGCCTTCCTTATCTAAGCATGCTGAGAGTTATAGTTCCCCTGCTTCTGTGTAGCAGATCAGATCTCACCCATTGCCTTCCTTATCTAAGCATGCTGGGAGTTATAGTTCCCCTGCTTCTGTTCAGCAGATCAGATCTCACCCATTGCCTTCCTTATCTAAGCATGCTGAGAGTTATAGTTCCCCTGCTTCTGTGTAGCAGATCAGATCTCACCCACTGACTTCCTTATCTAAGCATGCTGGGAGTTATAGTTCCCCTGCTTCTGTTCAGCAGATCAGATCTCACCCATTGCCTTCCCTATCTAAGCATGCTGAGAGTTATAGTTCCCCTGCTTCTGTGCAGCAGATCAGATCTCACCCATTGCCTTCCTTATCTAAGCATGCTGGGAGTTATAGTTCCCCTGCTTCTGTGCAGCAGATCAGATCTCACCCATTGCCTTCCTTATCTAAGCATGCTGGGAGTTATAGTTCCCCTGCTTCTGTTCAGCAGATCAGATCTCACCCACTGACTTCCTTATCTAAGCATGCTGGGAGTTATAGTTCCCCTGCTTCTGTGCAGCAGATCAGATCTCACCCATTGCCTTCCTTATCTAAGCATGCTGAGAGTTATAGTTCCCCTGCTTCTGTGCAGCAGATCAGATCTCACCCATTGCCTTCCTTATCTAAGCATGCTGAGAGTTATAGTTCCCCTGCTTCTGTGTAGCAGATTAGATCTCACCCACTGACTTCCTTATCTAAGCATGCTGGGAGTTATAGTTCCCCTGCTTCTGTTCAGCAGATCAGATCTCACCCATTGCCTTCCTTATCTAAGCATGCTGAGAGTTATAGTTCCCCTGCTTCTGTGTAGCAGATCAGATCTCACCCACTGACTTCCTTATCTAAGCATGCTGGGAGTTATAGTTCCCCTGCTTCTGTGCAGCAGATCAGATCTCACCCATTGCCTTCCTTATCTAAGCATGCTGGGAGTTATAGTTCCCCTGCTTCTGTGCAGCAGATCAGATCTCACCCACTGACTTCCTTATCTAAGCATGCTGGGAGTTATAGTTCCCCTGCTTCTGTTCAGCAGACCAGATCTCACCCATTGCCTTCCTTATCTAAGCATGCTGGGAGTTATAGTTCCCCTGCTTCTGTGCAGCAGATCAGATCTCACCCATTGCCTTCCTTATCTAAGCATGCTGGGAGTTATAGTTCCCCTGCTTCTGTTCAGCAGATCAGATCTCACCCATTGCCTTCCTTATCTAAGCATGCTGAGAGTTATAGTTCCCCTGCTTCTGTGTAGCAGATTAGATCTCACCCACTGACTTCCTTATCTAAGCATGCTGGGAGTTATAGTTCCCCTGCTTCTGTTCAGCAGATCAGATCTCACCCACTGACTTCCTTATCTAAGCATGCTGAGAGTTATAGTTCCCCTGCTTCTGTGCAGCAGATCAGATCTCACCCATTGCCTTCCTTATCTAAGCATGCTGAGAGTTATAGTTCCCCTGCTTCTGTGTAGCAGATCAGATCTCACCCATTGCCTTCCTTATCTAAGCATGCTGAGAGTTATAGTTCCCCTGCTTCTGTTCAGCAGATCAGATCTCACCCACTGCCTTCCTTATCTAAGCATGCTGGGAGTTATAGTTCCCCTGCTTCTGTGTAGCAGATCAGATCTCACCCACTGACTTCCTTATCTAAGCATGCTGGGAGTTATAGTTCCCCTGCTTCTGTGCAGCAGATCAGATCTCACCCATTGCCTTCCTTATCTAAGCATGCTGGGAGTTATAGTTCCCCTGCTTCTGTGCAGCAGATCAGATCTCACCCATTGCCTTCCTTATCTAAGCATGCTGGGAGTTATAGTTCCCCTGCTTCTGTTCAGCAGATCAGATCTCACCCACTGACTTCCTTATCTAAGCATGCTGGGAGTTATAGTTCCCCTGCTTCTGTGCAGCAGATCAGATCTCACCCATTGCCTTCCTTATCTAAGCATGCTGAGAGTTATAGTTCCCCTGCTTCTGTGTAGCAGATCAGATCTCACCCATTGCCTTCCTTATCTAAGCATGCTGGGAGTTATAGTTCCCCTGCTTCTGTTCAGCAGATCAGATCTCACCCATTGCCTTCCTTATCTAAGCATGCTGAGAGTTATAGTTCCCCTGCTTCTGTGTAGCAGATCAGATCTCACCCACTGACTTCCTTATCTAAGCATGCTGGGAGTTATAGTTCCCCTGCTTCTGTTCAGCAGATCAGATCTCACCCATTGCCTTCCTTATCTAAGCATGCTGAGAGTTATAGTTCTCCTGCTTCTGTGTAGCAGATCAGATCTCACCCATTGCCTTCCTTATCTAAGCATGCTGAGAGTTATAGTTCCCCTGCTTCTGTGCAGCAGATCAGATCTCACCCATTGCCTTCCTTATCTAAGCATGCTGAGAGTTATAGTTCCCCTGCTTCTGTGTAGCAGATCAGATCTCACCCATTGCCTTCCTTATCTAAGCATGCTGAGAGTTATAGTTCCCCTGCTTCTGTTCAGCAGATCAGATCTCACCCATTGCCTTCCTTATCTAAGCATGCTGGGAGTTATAGTTCCCCTGCTTCTGTGTAGCAGATCAGATCTCACCCATTGCCTTCCTTATCTAAGCATGCTGAGAGTTATAGTTCCCCTGCTTCTGTTCAGCAGATCAGATCTCACCCACTGCCTTCCTTATCTAAGCATGCTGGGAGTTATAGTTCCCCTGCTTCTGTGTAGCAGATCAGATCTCACCCACTGACTTCCTTATCTAAGCATGCTGGGAGTTATAGTTCCCCTGCTTCTGTGCAGCAGATCAGATCTCACCCATTGCCTTCCTTATCTAAGCATGCTGGGAGTTATAGTTCCCCTGCTTCTGTGCAGCAGATCAGATCTCACCCATTGCCTTCCTTATCTAAGCATGCTGGGAGTTATAGTTCCCCTGCTTCTGTTCAGCAGATCAGATCTCACCCACTGACTTCCTTATCTAAGCATGCTGGGAGTTATAGTTCCCCTGCTTCTGTGCAGCAGATCAGATCTCACCCATTGCCTTCCTTATCTAAGCATGCTGAGAGTTATAGTTCCCCTGCTTCTGTGTAGCAGATCAGATCTCACCCATTGCCTTCCTTATCTAAGCATGCTGGGAGTTATAGTTCCCCTGCTTCTGTTCAGCAGATCAGATCTCACCCATTGCCTTCCTTATCTAAGCATGCTGAGAGTTATAGTTCCCCTGCTTCTGTGTAGCAGATCAGATCTCACCCACTGACTTCCTTATCTAAGCATGCTGGGAGTTATAGTTCCCCTGCTTCTGTTCAGCAGATCAGATCTCACCCATTGCCTTCCTTATCTAAGCATGCTGAGAGTTATAGTTCTCCTGCTTCTGTGTAGCAGATCAGATCTCACCCACTGACTTCCTTATCTAAGCATGCTGGGAGTTATAGTTCCCCTGCTTCTGTTCAGCAGATCAGATCTCACCCACTGCCTTCCTTATCTAAGCATGCTGGGAGTTATAGTTCCCCTGCTTCTGTGCAGCAGATCAGATCTCACCCATTGCCTTCCTTATCTAAGCATGCTGAGAGTTATAGTTCCCCTGCTTCTGTGTAGCAGATCAGATCTCACCCACTGACTTCCTTATCTAAGCATGCTGGGAGTTATAGTTCCCCTGCTTCTGTTCAGCAGATCAGATCTCACCCATTGCCTTCCCTATCTAAGCATGCTGAGAGTTATAGTTCCCCTGCTTCTGTGCAGCAGATCAGATCTCACCCATTGCCTTCCTTATCTAAGCATGCTGGGAGTTATAGTTCCCCTGCTTCTGTGCAGCAGATCAGATCTCACCCATTGCCTTCCTTATCTAAGCATGCTGGGAGTTATAGTTCCCCTGCTTCTGTTCAGCAGATCAGATCTCACCCACTGACTTCCTTATCTAAGCATGCTGGGAGTTATAGTTCCCCTGCTTCTGTGCAGCAGATCAGATCTCACCCATTGCCTTCCTTATCTAAGCATGCTGAGAGTTATAGTTCCCCTGCTTCTGTGCAGCAGATCAGATCTCACCCATTGCCTTCCTTATCTAAGCATGCTGAGAGTTATAGTTCCCCTGCTTCTGTGTAGCAGATTAGATCTCACCCACTGACTTCCTTATCTAAGCATGCTGGGAGTTATAGTTCCCCTGCTTCTGTTCAGCAGATCAGATCTCACCCATTGCCTTCCTTATCTAAGCATGCTGAGAGTTATAGTTCCCCTGCTTCTGTGTAGCAGATCAGATCTCACCCACTGACTTCCTTATCTAAGCATGCTGGGAGTTATAGTTCCCCTGCTTCTGTGCAGCAGATCAGATCTCACCCATTGCCTTCCTTATCTAAGCATGCTGGGAGTTATAGTTCCCCTGCTTCTGTGCAGCAGATCAGATCTCACCCACTGACTTCCTTATCTAAGCATGCTGGGAGTTATAGTTCCCCTGCTTCTGTTCAGCAGACCAGATCTCACCCATTGCCTTCCTTATCTAAGCATGCTGGGAGTTATAGTTCCCCTGCTTCTGTGCAGCAGATCAGATCTCACCCATTGCCTTCCTTATCTAAGCATGCTGGGAGTTATAGTTCCCCTGCTTCTGTTCAGCAGATCAGATCTCACCCATTGCCTTCCTTATCTAAGCATGCTGAGAGTTATAGTTCCCCTGCTTCTGTGTAGCAGATTAGATCTCACCCACTGACTTCCTTATCTAAGCATGCTGGGAGTTATAGTTCCCCTGCTTCTGTTCAGCAGATCAGATCTCACCCACTGACTTCCTTATCTAAGCATGCTGAGAGTTATAGTTCCCCTGCTTCTGTGCAGCAGATCAGATCTCACCCATTGCCTTCCTTATCTAAGCATGCTGAGAGTTATAGTTCCCCTGCTTCTGTGTAGCAGATCAGATCTCACCCATTGCCTTCCTTATCTAAGCATGCTGAGAGTTATAGTTCCCCTGCTTCTGTGCAGCAGATCAGATCTCACCCATTGCCTTCCTTATCTAAGCATGCTGGGAGTTATAGTTCCCCTGCTTCTGTGTAGCAGATCAGATCTCACCCATTGCCTTCCTTATCTAAGCATGCTGAGAGTTATAGTTCCCCTGCTTCTGTTCAGCAGATCAGATCTCACCCACTGCCTTCCTTATCTAAGCATGCTGGGAGTTATAGTTCCCCTGCTTCTGTGTAGCAGATCAGATCTCACCCACTGACTTCCTTATCTAAGCATGCTGGGAGTTATAGTTCCCCTGCTTCTGTGCAGCAGATCAGATCTCACCCATTGCCTTCCTTATCTAAGCATGCTGGGAGTTATAGTTCCCCTGCTTCTGTTCAGCAGATCAGATCTCACCCATTGCCTTCCTTATCTAAGCATGCTGAGAGTTATAGTTCCCCTGCTTCTGTGTAGCAGATCAGATCTCACCCATTGCCTTCCTTATCTAAGCATGCTGGGAGTTATAGTTCCCCTGCTTCTGTTCAGCAGACCAGATCTCACCCATTGCCTTCCTTATCTAAGCATGCTGAGAGTTATAGTTCCCCTGCTTCTGTTCAGCAGATCAGATCTCACCCATTGCCTTCCTTATCTAAGCATGCTGGGAGTTATAGTTCCCCTGCTTCTGTTCAGCAGATCAGATCTCACCCATTGCCTTCCTTATCTAAGCATGCTGAGAGTTATAGTTCCCCTGCTTCTGTTCAGCAGATCAGATCTCACCCATTGCCTTCCCTATCTAAGCATGCTGAGAGTTATAGTTCCCCTGCTTCTGTGTAGCAGATCAGATCTCACCCACTGACTTCCTTATCTAAGCATGCTGGGAGTTATAGTTCCCCTGCTTCTGTGTAGCAGATCAGATCTCACCCACTGACTTCCTTATCTAAGCATGCTGGAAGTTATAGTTCCCCTGCTTCTGTTCAGCAGATCAGATCTCACCCATTGCCTTCCTTATCTAAGCATGCTGAGAGTTATAGTTCCCCTGCTTCTGTGTAGCAGATCAGATCTCACCCACTGACTTCCTTATCTAAGCATGCTGGGAGTTATAGTTCCCCTGCTTCTGTGCAGCAGATCAGATCTCACCCATTGCCTTCCTTATCTAAGCATGCTGGGAGTTATAGTTCCCCTGCTTCTGTGCAGCAGATCAGATCTCACCCACTGCCTTCCTTATCTAAGCATGCTGGGAGTTATAGTTCCCCTGCTTCTGTTCAGCAGATCATATCTCACCCATTGCCTTCCTTATCTAAGCATGCTGGGAGTTATAGTTCCCCTGCTTCTGTGCAGCAGATCAGATCTCACCCATTGCCTTCCTTATCTAAGCATGCTGGGAGTTATAGTTCCCCTGCTTCTGTTCAGCAGATCAGATCTCACCCATTGCCTTCCTTATCTAAGCATGCTGGGAGTTATAGTTCCCCTGCTTCTGTTCAGCAGATCAGATCTCACCCATTGCCTTCCTTATCTAAGCATGCTGGGAGTTATAGTTCCCCTGCTTCTGTGTAGCAGATCAGATCTCACCCATTGCCTTCCTTATCTAAGCATGCTGAGAGTTATAGTTCCCCTGCTTCTGTGTAGCAGATCAGATCTCACCCATTGCCTTCCTTATCTAAGCATGCTGAGAGTTATAGTTCCCCTGCTTCTGTTCAGCAGATCAGATCTCACCCATTGCCTTCCTTATCTAAGCATGCTGGGAGTTATAGTTCCCCTGCTTCTGTGCAGCAGATCAGATCTCACCCATTGCCTTCCTTATCTAAGCATGCTGGGAGTTATAGTTCCCCTGCTTCTGTGCAGCAGATCAGATCTCACCCATTGCCTTCCTTATCTAAGCATGCTGAGAGTTATAGTTCCCCTGCTTCTGTTCAGCAGATCAGATCTCACCCACTGCCTTCCTTATCTAAGCATGCTGGGAGTTATAGTTCCCCTGCTTCTGTTCAGCAGATCAGATCTCACCCATTGCCTTCCTTATCTAAGCATGCTGGGAGTTATAGTTCCCCTGCTTCTGTGCAGCAGATCAGATCTCACCCACTGACTTCCTTATCTAAGCATGCTGGGAGTTATAGTTCCCCTGCTTCTGTGCAGCAGATCAGATCTCACCCATTGCCTTCCTTATCTAAGCATGCTGGGAGTTATAGTTCCCCTGCTTCTGTTCAGCAGATCAGATCTCACCCATTGCCTTCCTTATCTAAGCATGCTGAGAGTTATAGTTCCCCTGCTTCTGTGTAGCAGATCAGATCTCACCCACTGACTTCCTTATCTAAGCATGCTGGGAGTTATAGTTCCCCTGCTTCTGTTCAGCAGATCAGATCTCACCCATTGCCTTCCCTATCTAAGCATGCTGGGAGTTATAGTTCCCCTGCTTCTGTTCAGCAGATCAGATCTCACCCATTGCCTTCCTTATCTAAGCATGCTGGGAGTTATAGTTCCCCTGCTTCTGTGCAGCAGATCAGATCTCACCCATTGCCTTCCTTATCTAAGCATGCTGGGAGTTATAGTTCCCCTGCTTCTGTGCAGCAGATCAGATCTCACCCATTGCCTTCCTTATCTAAGCATGCTGGGAGTTATAGTTCCCCTGCTTCTGTGCAGCAGATCAGATCTCACCCATTGCCTTCCCTATCTAAGCATGCTGGGAGTTATAGTTCCCCTGCTTCTGTTCAGCAGATCAGATCTCACCCATTGCCTTCCTTATCTAAGCATGCTGGGAGTTATAGTTCCCCTGCTTCTGTGCAGCAGATCAGATCTCACCCATTGCCTTCCTTATCTAAGCATGCTGGGAGTTATAGTTCCCCTGCTTCTGTGCAGCAGATCAGATCTCACCCATTGCCTTCCTTATCTAAGCATGCTGGGAGTTATAGTTCCCCTGCTTCTGTGCAGCAGATCAGATCTCACCCATTGCCTTCCTTATCTAAGCATGCTGGGAGTTATAGTTCCCCTGCTTCTGTGCAGCAGATCAGATCTCACCCACTGCCTTCCTTATCTAAGCATGCTGAGAGTTATAGTTCCCCTGATTCTGTTCAGCAGATCAGATCTCACCCACTGCCTTCCTTATCTAAGCATGCTGAGAGTTATAGTTCCCCTGCTTCTGTTCAGCAGATCAGATCTCACCCATTGCCTTCCTTATCTAAGCATGCTGAGAGTTATAGTTCCCCTGCTTCTGTGTAGCAGATCAGATCTCACCCACTGACTTCCTTATCTAAGCATGCTGGGAGTTATAGTTCCCCTGCTTCTGTTCAGCAGATCAGATCTCACCCATTGCCTTCCTTATCTAAGCATGCTGAGAGTTATAGTTCCCCTGCTTCTGTGTAGCAGATCAGATCTCACCCATTGCCTTCCTTATCTAAGCATGCTGAGAGTTATAGTTCCCCTGCTTCTGTGCAGCAGATCAGATCTCACCCATTGCCTTCCTTATCTAAGCATGCTGGGAGTTATAGTTCCCCTGCTTCTGTGTAGCAGATCAGATCTCACCCATTGCCTTCCTTATCTAAGCATGCTGGGAGTTATAGTTCCCCTGCTTCTGTGCAGCAGATCAGATCTCACCCATTGCCTTCCTTATCTAAGCATGCTGAGAGTTATAGTTCCCCTGCTTCTGTGCAGCAGATCAGATCTCACCCATTGCCTTCCTTATCTAAGCATGCTGAGAGTTATAGTTCCCCTGCTTCTGTGTAGCAGATCAGATCTCACCCACTGACTTCCTTATCTAAGCATGCTGGGAGTTATAGTTCCCCTGCTTCTGTTCAGCAGATCAGATCTCACCCATTGCCTTCCTTATCTAAGCATGCTGAGAGTTATAGTTCCCCTGCTTCTGTGTAGCAGATCAGATCTCACCCACTGACTTCCTTATCTAAGCATGCTGGGAGTTATAGTTCCCCTGCTTCTGTGCAGCAGATCAGATCTCACCCATTGCCTTCCTTATCTAAGCATGCTGGGAGTTATAGTTCCCCTGCTTCTGTGTAGCAGATCAGATCTCACCCACTGACTTCCTTATCTAAGCATGCTGGGAGTTATAGTTCCCCTGCTTCTGTGCAGCAGATCAGATCTCACCCATTGCCTTCCTTATCTAAGCATGCTGGGAGTTATAGTTCCCCTGCTTCTGTGCAGCAGATCAGATCTCACCCATTGCCTTCCTTATCTAAGCATGCTGGGAGTTATAGTTCCCCTGCTTCTGTTCAGCAGATCAGATCTCACCCATTGCCTTCCTTATCTAAGCATGCTGGGAGTTATAGTTCCCCTGCTTCTGTTCAGCAGATCAGATCTCACCCATTGCCTTCCTTATCTAAGCATGCTGGGAGTTATAGTTCCCCTGCTTCTGTGCAGCAGATCAGATCTCACCCATTGCCTTCCTTATCTAAGCATGCTGGGAGTTATAGTTCCCCTGCTTCTGTGTAGCAGATCAGATCTCACCCACTGACTTCCTTATCTAAGCATGCTGGGAGTTATAGTTCCCCTGCTTCTGTGCAGCAGATCAGATCTCACCCATTGCCTTCCTTATCTAAGCATGCTGGGAGTTATAGTTCCCCTGCTTCTGTTCAGCAGATCAGATCTCACCCATTGCCTTCCTTATCTAAGCATGCTGGGAGTTATAGTTCCCCTGCTTCTGTTCAGCAGATCAGATCTCACCCACTGCCTTCCTTATCTAAGCATGCTGGGAGTTATAGTTCCCCTGCTTCTGTTCAGCAGATCAGATCTCACCCATTGCCTTCCTTATCTAAGCATGCTGGGAGTTATAGTTCCCCTGCTTCTGTTCAGCAGATCAGATCTCACCCATTGCCTTCCTTATCTAAGCATGCTGGGAGTTATAGTTCCCCTGCTTCTGTTCAGCAGATCAGATCTCACCCATTGCCTTCCTTATCTAAGCATGCTGGGAGTTATAGTTCCCCTGCTTCTGTGCAGCAGATCAGATCTCACCCATTGCCTTCCTTATTTAAGCATGCTGGGCGTTATAGTTCCCCTGCTTCTGTGTAGCAGATCAGATCTCACCCACTGACTTCCTTATCTAAGCATGCTGGGAGTTATAGTTCCCCTGCTTCTGTGCAGCAGATCAGATCTCACCCATTGCCTTCCTTATCTAAGCATGCTGAGAGTTATAGTTCCCCTGCTTCTGTGTAGCAGATCAGATCTCACCCACTGACTTCCTTATCTAAGCATGCTGGGAGTTATAGTTCCCCTGCTTCTGTTCAGCAGACCAGATCTCACCCATTGCCTTCCTTATCTAAGCATGCTGAGAGTTATAGTTCCCCTGCTTCTGTTCAGCAGATCAGATCTCACCCATTGCCTTCCTTATCTAAGCATGCTGAGAGTTATAGTTCCCCTGCTTCTGTTCAGCAGATCAGATCTCACCCATTGCCTTCCTTATCTAAGCATGCTGGGAGTTATAGTTCCCCTGCTTCTGTTCAGCAGATCAGATCTCACCCACTGCCTTCCTTATCTAAGCATGCTGAGAGTTATAGTTCCCCTGCTTCTGTTCAGCAGATCAGATCTCACCCATTGCCTTCCTTATCTAAGCATGCTGAGAGTTATAGTTCCCCTGATTCTGTTCAGCAGATCAGATCTCACCCACTGCCTTCCTTATCTAAGCATGCTGGGAGTTATAGTTCCCCTGCTTCTGTTCAGCAGACCAGATCTCACCCATTGCCTTCCTTATCTAAGCATGCTGAGAGTTATAGTTCCCCTGCTTCTGTTCAGCAGATCAGATCTCACCCATTGCCTTCCTTATCTAAGCATGCTGGGAGTTATAGTTCCCCTGCTTCTGTTCAGCAGATCAGATCTCACCCATTGCCTTCCTTATCTAAGCATGCTGAGAGTTATAGTTCCCCTGCTTCTGTGTAGCAGATCAGATCTCACCCACTGACTTCCTTATCTAAGCATGCTGGGAGTTATAGTTCCCCTGCTTCTGTTCAGCAGACCAGATCTCACCCATTGCCTTCCTTATCTAAGCATGCTGAGAGTTATAGTTCCCCTGCTTCTGTTCAGCAGATCAGATCTCACCCATTGCCTTCCTTATCTAAGCATGCTGAGAGTTATAGTTCCCCTGATTCTGTTCAGCAGATCAGATCTCACCCATTGCCTTCCTTATCTAAGCATGCTGGGAGTTATAGTTCCCCTGCTTCTGTTCAGCAGACCAGATCTCACCCATTGCCTTCCTTATCTAAGCATGCTGGGAGTTATAGTTCCCCTGCTTCTGTTCAGCAGATCAGATCTCACCCATTGCCTTCCTTATCTAAGCATGCTGGGAGTTATAGTTCCCCTGCTTCTGTTCAGCAGATCAGATCTCACCCATTGCCTTCCTTATCTAAGCATGCTGGGAGTTATAGTTCCCCTGCTTCTGTGCAGCAGATCAGATCTGACCCACTGCCTTCCTTATCTAAGCATGCTGAGAGTTATAGTTCCCCTGATTCTGTTCAGCAGATCAGATCTCACCCACTGCCTTCCTTATCTAAGCATGCTGGGAGTTATAGTTCCCCTGCTTCTGTTCAGCATATCAGATCTCACCCATTGCCTTCCTTATCTAAGCATGCTGAGAGTTATAGTTCCCCTGCTTCTGTGTAGCAGATCAGATCTCACCCATTGCCTTCCTTATCTAAGCATGCTGGGAGTTATAGTTCCCCTGCTTCTGTTCAGCAGACCAGATCTCACCCATTGCCTTCCTTATCTAAGCATGCTGAGAGTTATAGTTCCCCTGCTTCTGTTCAGCAGATCAGATCTCACCCATTGCCTTCCTTATCTAAGCATGCTGGGAGTTATAGTTCCCCTGCTTCTGTTCAGCAGATCAGATCTCACCCATTGCCTTCCTTATCTAAGCATGCTGGGAGTTATAGTTCCCCTGCTTCTGTTCAGCAGATCAGATCTCACCCATTGCCTTCCTTATCTAAGCATGCTGGGAGTTATAGTTCCCCTGCTTCTGTTCAGCAGATCAGATCTCACCCATTGCCTTCCTTATCTAAGCATGCTGAGAGTTATAGTTCCCCTGCTTCTGTGCAGCAGATCAGATCTCACCCATTGCCTTCCTTATCTAAGCATGCTGAGAGTTATAGTTCCCCTGCTTCTGTGTAGCAGATCAGATCTCACCCATTGCCTTCCTTATCTAAGCATGCTGGGAGTTATAGTTCCCCTGCTTCTGTTCAGCAGACCAGATCTCACCCATTGCCTTCCTTATCTAAGCATGCTGAGAGTTATAGTTCCCCTGCTTCTGTTCAGCAGATCAGATCTCACCCATTGCCTTCCTTATCTAAGCATGCTGAGAGTTATAGTTCCCCTGCTTCTGTTCAGCAGATCAGATCTCACCCATTGCCTTCCTTATCTAAGCATGCTGAGAGTTATAGTTCCCCTGCTTCTGTGTAGCAGATCAGATCTCACCCATTGCCTTCCTTATCTAAGCATGCTGGGAGTTATAGTTCCCCTGCTTCTGTTCAGCAGATCAGATCTCACCCATTGCCTTCCTTATCTAAGCATGCTGGGAGTTATAGTTCCCCTGCTTCTGTTCAGCAGATCAGATCTCACCCATTGCCTTCCTTATCTAAGCATGCTGAGAGTTATAGTTCCCCTGCTTCTGTGTAGCAGATCAGATCTCACCCACTGACTTCCTTATCTAAGCATGCTGGGAGTTATAGTTCCCCTGCTTCTGTTCAGCAGATCAGATCTCACCCACTGCCTTCCTTATCTAAGCATGCTGGGAGTTATAGTTCCCCTGCTTCTGTGCAGCAGATCAGATCTCACCCATTGCCTTCCTTATCTAAGCATGCTGGGAGTTATAGTTCCCCTGCTTCTGTTCAGCAGATCAGATCTCACCCATTGCCTTCCTTATCTAAGCATGCTGGGAGTTATAGTTCCCCTGCTTCTGTGCAGCAGATCAGATCTCACCCATTGCCTTCCTTATCTAAGCATGCTGAGAGTTATAGTTCCCCTGCTTCTGTGTAGCAGATCAGATCTCACCCACTGACTTCCTTATCTAAGCATGCTGGGAGTTATAGTTCCCCTGCTTCTGTTCAGCAGATCAGATCTCACCCATTGCCTTCCCTATCTAAGCATGCTGGGAGTTATAGTTCCCCTGCTTCTGTTCAGCAGATCAGATCTCACCCATTGCCTTCCTTATCTAAGCATGCTGGGAGTTATAGTTCCCCTGCTTCTGTGCAGCAGATCAGATCTCACCCATTGCCTTCCTTATCTAAGCATGCTGGGAGTTATAGTTCCCCTGCTTCTGTGCAGCAGATCAGATCTCACCCATTGCCTTCCTTATCTAAGCATGCTGAGAGTTATAGTTCACCTGCTTCTGTTCAGCAGATCAGATCTCACCCACTGACTTCCTTATCTAAGCATGCTGGGAGTTATAGTTCCCCTGCTTCTGTGCAGCAGATCAGATCTCACCCATTGCCTTCCTTATCTAAGCATGCTGAGAGTTATAGTTCCCCTGCTTCTGTGTAGCAGATCAGATCTCACCCATTGCCTTCCTTATCTAAGCATGCTGAGAGTTATAGTTCCCCTGCTTCTGTGCAGCAGATCAGATCTCACCCATTGCCTTCCTTATCTAAGCATGCTGAGAGTTATAGTTCCCCTGCTTCTGTGTAGCAGATCAGATCTCACCCACTGACTTCCTTATCTAAGCATGCTGGGAGTTATAGTTCCCCTGCTTCTGTTCAGCAGATCAGATCTCACCCATTGCCTTCCTTATCTAAGCATGCTGAGAGTTATAGTTCCCCTGCTTCTGTGTAGCAGATCAGATCTCACCCACTGACTTCCTTATCTAAGCATGCTGGGAGTTATAGTTCCCCTGCTTCTGTGCAGCAGATCAGATCTCACCCATTGCCTTCCTTATCTAAGCATGCTGGGAGTTATAGTTCCCCTGCTTCTGTTCAGCAGATCAGATCTCACCCACTGACTTCCTTATCTAAGCATGCTGGGAGTTATAGTTCCCCTGCTTCTGTGCAGCAGATCAGATCTCACCCATTGCCTTCCTTATCTAAGCATGCTGAGAGTTATAGTTCCCCTGCTTCTGTGTAGCAGATCAGATCTCACCCATTGCCTTCCTTATCTAAGCATGCTGGGAGTTATAGTTCCCCTGCTTCTGTTCAGCAGATCAGATCTCACCCATTGCCTTCCTTATCTAAGCATGCTGAGAGTTATAGTTCCCCTGCTTCTGTTCAGCAGACCAGATCTCACCCATTGCCTTCCTTATCTAAGCATGCTGAGAGTTATAGTTCCCCTGCTTCTGTGCAGCAGATCAGATCTCACCCACTGACTTCCTTATCTAAGCATGCTGGGAGTTATAGTTCCCCTGCTTCTGTGTAGCAGATCAGATCTCACCCACTGACTTCCTTATCTAAGCATGCTGGGAGTTATAGTTCCCCTGCTTCTGTGCAGCAGATCAGATCTCACCCATTGCCTTCCTTATCTAAGCATGCTGGGAGTTATAGTTCCCCTGCTTCTGTGCAGCAGATCAGATCTCACCCATTGCCTTCCTTATCTAAGCATGCTGGGAGTTATAGTTCCCCTGCTTCTGTTCAGCAGATCAGATCTCACCCATTGCCTTCCTTATCTAAGCATGCTGAGAGTTATAGTTCCCCTGCTTCTGTGTAGCAGATCAGATCTCACCCACTGACTTCCTTATCTAAGCATGCTGGGAGTTATAGTTCCCCTGCTTCTGTTCAGCAGATCAGATCTCACCCATTGCCTTCCTTATCTAAGCATGCTGGGAGTTATAGTTCCCCTGCTTCTGTTCAGCAGATCAGATCTCACCCACTGACTTCCTTATCTAAGCATGCTGGGAGTTATAGTTCCCCTGCTTCTGTGCAGCAGATCAGATCTCACCCATTGCCTTCCTTATCTAAGCATGCTGAGAGTTATAGTTCCCCTGCTTCTGTGTAGCAGATCAGATCTCACCCACTGACTTCCTTATCTAAGCATGCTGGGAGTTATAGTTCCCCTGCTTCTGTTCAGCAGATCAGATCTCACCCATTGCCTTCCTTATCTAAGCATGCTGAGAGTTATAGTTCCCCTGCTTCTGTGTAGCAGATCAGATCTCACCCACTGACTTCCTTATCTAAGCATGCTGGGAGTTATAGTTCCCCTGCTTCTGTGCAGCAGATCAGATCTCACCCATTGCCTTCCTTATCTAAGCATGCTGGGAGTTATAGTTCCCCTGCTTCTGTGCAGCAGATCAGATCTCACCCATTGCCTTCCTTATCTAAGCATGCTGGGAGTTATAGTTCCCCTGCTTCTGTTCAGCAGATCAGATCTCACCCACTGACTTCCTTATCTAAGCATGCTGAGAGTTATAGTTCCCCTGCTTCTGTGCAGCAGATCAGATCTCACCCATTGCCTTCCTTATCTAAGCATGCTGAGAGTTATAGTTCCCCTGCTTCTGTTCAGCAGATCAGATCTCACCCATTGCCTTCCTTATCTAAGCATGCTGGGAGTTATAGTTCCCCTGCTTCTGTTCAGCAGATCAGATCTCACCCATTGCCTTCCTTATCTAAGCATGCTGAGAGTTATAGTTCCCCTGCTTCTGTGTAGCAGATCAGATCTCACCCACTGACTTCCTTATCTAAGCATGCTGGGAGTTATAGTTCCCCTGCTTCTGTTCAGCAGATCAGATCTCACCCATTGCCTTCCTTATCTAAGCATGCTGAGAGTTATAGTTCCCCTGCTTCTGTGCAGCAGATCAGATCTCACCCACTGACTTCCTTATCTAAGCATGCTGGGAGTTATAGTTCCCCTGCTTCTGTGCAGCAGATCAGATCTCACCCATTGCCTTCCTTATCTAAGCATGCTGAGAGTTATAGTTCCCCTGCTTCTGTGTAGCAGATCAGATCTCACCCATTGCCTTCCTTATCTAAGCATGCTGGGAGTTATAGTTCCCCTGCTTCTGTTCAGCAGATCAGATCTCACCCATTGCCTTCCTTATCTAAGCATGCTGAGAGTTATAGTTCCCCTGCTTCTGTGTAGCAGATCAGATCTCACCCACTGACTTCCTTATCTAAGCATGCTGGGAGTTATAGTTCCCCTGCTTCTGTTCAGCAGATCAGATCTCACCCATTGCCTTCCCTATCTAAGCATGCTGGGAGTTATAGTTCCCCTGCTTCTGTTCAGCAGATCAGATCTCACCCATTGCCTTCCTTATCTAAGCATGCTGGGAGTTATAGTTCCCCTGCTTCTGTTCAGCAGATCAGATCTCACCCACTGACTTCCTTATCTAAGCATGCTGGGAGTTATAGTTCCCCTGCTTCTGTGCAGCAGATCAGATCTCACCCATTGCCTTCCTTATCTAAGCATGCTGAGAGTTATAGTTCCCCTGCTTCTGTTCAGCAGATCAGATCTCACCCATTGCCTTCCTTATCTAAGCATGCTGAGAGTTATAGTTCCCCTGCTTCTGTGTAGCAGATCAGATCTCACCCACTGACTTCCTTATCTAAGCATGCTGGGAGTTATAGTTCCCCTGCTTCTGTTCAGCAGATCAGATCTCACCCATTGCCTTCCTTATCTAAGCATGCTGAGAGTTATAGTTCCCCTGCTTCTGTGTAGCAGATCAGATCTCACCCACTGACTTCCTTATCTAAGCATGCTGGGAGTTATAGTTCCCCTGCTTCTGTGCAGCAGATCAGATCTCACCCATTGCCTTCCTTATCTAAGCATGCTGGGAGTTATAGTTCCCCTGCTTCTGTGCAGCAGATCAGATCTCACCCATTGCCTTCCTTATCTAAGCATGCTGGGAGTTATAGTTCCCCTGCTTCTGTTCAGCAGATCAGATCTCACCCACTGACTTCCTTATCTAAGCATGCTGAGAGTTATAGTTCCCCTGCTTCTGTGCAGCAGATCAGATCTCACCCATTGCCTTCCTTATCTAAGCATGCTGAGAGTTATAGTTCCCCTGCTTCTGTTCAGCAGATCAGATCTCACCCATTGCCTTCCTTATCTAAGCATGCTGAGAGTTATAGTTCCCCTGCTTCTGTGTAGCAGATCAGATCTCACCCACTGACTTCCTTATCTAAGCATGCTGGGAGTTATAGTTCCCCTGCTTCTGTGCAGCAGATCAGATCTCACCCATTGCCTTCCTTATCTAAGCATGCTGGGAGTTATAGTTCCCCTGCTTCTGTGCAGCAGATCAGATCTCACCCATTGCCTTCCTTATCTAAGCATGCTGGGAGTTATAGTTCCCCTGCTTCTGTTCAGCAGATCAGATCTCACCCACTGACTTCCTTATCTAAGCATGCTGAGAGTTATAGTTCCCCTGCTTCTGTGCAGCAGATCAGATCTCACCCATTGCCTTCCTTATCTAAGCATGCTGGGAGTTATAGTTCCCCTGCTTCTGTTCAGCAGATCAGATCTCACCCACTGACTTCCTTATCTAAGCATGCTGGGAGTTATAGTTCCCCTGCTTCTGTGCAGCAGATCAGATCTCACCCATTGCCTTCCTTATCTAAGCATGCTGAGAGTTATAGTTCCCCTGCTTCTGTGTAGCAGATCAGCTCTCACCCATTGCCTTCCTTATCTAAGCATGCTGGGAGTTATAGTTCCCCTGCTTCTGTTCAGCAGATCAGATCTCACCCATTGCCTTCCTTATCTAAGCATGCTGGGAGTTATAGTTCCCCTGCTTCTGTTCAGCAGATCAGATCTCACCCACTGACTTCCTTATCTAAGCATGCTGGGAGTTATAGTTCCCCTGCTTCTGTGCAGCAGATCAGATCTCACCCATTGCCTTCCTTATCTAAGCATGCTGGGAGTTATAGTTCCCCTGCTTCTGTTCAGCAGATCAGATCTCACCCATTGCCTTCCTTATCTAAGCATGCTGAGAGTTATAGTTCCCCTGCTTCTGTTCAGCAGATCAGATCTCACCCATTGCCTTCCTTATCTAAGCATGCTGAGAGTTATAGTTCCCCTGCTTCTGTTCAGCAGATCAGATCTCACCCATTGCCTTCCTTATCTAAGCATGCTGGGAGTTATAGTTCCCCTGCTTCTGTGTAGCAGATCAGATCTCACCCACTGACTTCCTTATCTAAGCATGCTGAGAGTTATAGTTCCCCTGCTTCTGTGTAGCAGATCAGATCTCACCCACTGACTTCCTTATCTAAGCATGCTGGGAGTTATAGTTCCCCTGCTTCTGTTCAGCAGATCAGATCTCACCCATTGCCTTCCTTATCTAAGCATGCTGAGAGTTATAGTTCCCCTGCTTCTGTGTAGCAGATCAGATCTCACCCACTGACTTCCTTATCTAAGCATGCTGGGAGTTATAGTTCCCCTGCTTCTGTGCAGCAGATCAGATCTCACCCATTGCCTTCCTTATCTAAGCATGCTGGGAGTTATAGTTCCCCTGCTTCTGTGCAGCAGATCAGATCTCACCCATTGCCTTCCTTATCTAAGCATGCTGGGAGTTATAGTTCCCCTGCTTCTGTTCAGCAGATCAGATCTCACCCACTGACTTCCTTATCTAAGCATGCTGAGAGTTATAGTTCCCCTGCTTCTGTGCAGCAGATCAGATCTCACCCATTGCCTTCCTTATCTAAGCATGCTGAGAGTTATAGTTCCCCTGCTTCTGTTCAGCAGATCAGATCTCACCCATTGCCTTCCTTATCTAAGCATGCTGGGAGTTATAGTTCCCCTGCTTCTGTGCAGCAGATCAGATCTCACCCATTGCCTTCCTTATCTAAGCATGCTGAGAGTTATAGTTCCCCTGCTTCTGTGTAGCAGATCAGATCTCACCCACTGACTTCCTTATCTAAGCATGCTGGGAGTTATAGTTCCCCTGCTTCTGTTCAGCAGATCAGATCTCACCCATTGCCTTCCTTATCTAAGCATGCTGAGAGTTATAGTTCCCCTGCTTCTGTGCAGCAGATCAGATCTCACCCACTGACTTCCTTATCTAAGCATGCTGGGAGTTATAGTTCCCCTGCTTCTGTGCAGCAGATCAGATCTCACCCATTGCCTTCCTTATCTAAGCATGCTGAGAGTTATAGTTCCCCTGCTTCTGTGTAGCAGATCAGATCTCACCCATTGCCTTCCTTATCTAAGCATGCTGGGAGTTATAGTTCCCCTGCTTCTGTTCAGCAGATCAGATCTCACCCATTGCCTTCCTTATCTAAGCATGCTGAGAGTTATAGTTCCCCTGCTTCTGTGTAGCAGATCAGATCTCACCCACTGACTTCCTTATCTAAGCATGCTGGGAGTTATAGTTCCCCTGCTTCTGTTCAGCAGATCAGATCTCACCCATTGCCTTCCTTATCTAAGCATGCTGGGAGTTATAGTTCCCCTGCTTCTGTTCAGCAGATCAGATCTCACCCACTGACTTCCTTATCTAAGCATGCTGGGAGTTATAGTTCCCCTGCTTCTGTGCAGCAGATCAGATCTCACCCATTGCCTTCCTTATCTAAGCATGCTGAGAGTTATAGTTCCCCTGCTTCTGTTCAGCAGATCAGATCTCACCCATTGCCTTCCTTATCTAAGCATGCTGAGAGTTATAGTTCCCCTGCTTCTGTGTAGCAGATCAGATCTCACCCACTGACTTCCTTATCTAAGCATGCTGGGAGTTATAGTTCCCCTGCTTCTGTTCAGCAGATCAGATCTCACCCATTGCCTTCCTTATCTAAGCATGCTGAGAGTTATAGTTCCCCTGCTTCTGTGTAGCAGATCAGATCTCACCCACTGACTTCCTTATCTAAGCATGCTGGGAGTTATAGTTCCCCTGCTTCTGTGCAGCAGATCAGATCTCACCCATTGCCTTCCTTATCTAAGCATGCTGGGAGTTATAGTTCCCCTGCTTCTGTGCAGCAGATCAGATCTCACCCATTGCCTTCCTTATCTAAGCATGCTGGGAGTTATAGTTCCCCTGCTTCTGTTCAGCAGATCAGATCTCACCCACTGACTTCCTTATCTAAGCATGCTGAGAGTTATAGTTCCCCTGCTTCTGTGCAGCAGATCAGATCTCACCCATTGCCTTCCTTATCTAAGCATGCTGAGAGTTATAGTTCCCCTGCTTCTGTTCAGCAGATCAGATCTCACCCATTGCCTTCCTTATCTAAGCATGCTGGGAGTTATAGTTCCCCTGCTTCTGTTCAGCAGATCAGATCTCACCCATTGCCTTCCTTATCTAAGCATGCTGGGAGTTATAGTTCCCCTGCTTCTGTGCAGCAGATCAGATCTCACCCATTGCCTTCCTTATCTAAGCATGCTGAGAGTTATAGTTCCCCTGCTTCTGTTCAGCAGATCAGATCTCACCCATTGCCTTCCTTATCTAAGCATGCTGAGAGTTATAGTTCCCCTGCTTCTGTGCAGCAGATCAGATCTCACCCACTGACTTCCTTATCTAAGCATGCTGGGAGTTATAGTTCCCCTGCTTCTGTGCAGCAGATCAGATCTCACCCACTGACTTCCTTATCTAAGCATGCTGGGAGTTATAGTTCCCCTACTTCTGTTCAGCAGATCAGATCTCACCCATTGCCTTCCTTATCTAAGCATGCTGAGAGTTATAGTTCCCCTGCTTCTGTGTAGCAGATCAGATCTCACCCACTGACTTCCTTATCTAAGCATGCTGGGAGTTATAGTTCCCCTACTTCTGTTCAGCAGATCAGATCTCACCCATTGCCTTCCTTATCTAAGCATGCTGAGAGTTATAGTTCCCCTGCTTCTGTGCAGCAGATCAGATCTCACCCACTGACTTCCTTATCTAAGCATGCTGGGAGTTATAGTTCCCCTGCTTCTGTGCAGCAGATCAGATCTCACCCACTGACTTCCTTATCTAAGCATGCTGGGAGTTATAGTTCCCCTACTTCTGTTCAGCAGATCAGATCTCACCCATTGCCTTCCTTATCTAAGCATGCTGGGAGTTATAGTTCCCCTACTTCTGTTCAGCAGATCAGATCTCACCCATTGCCTTCCTTATCTAAGCATGCTGAGAGTTATAGTTCCCCTGCTTCTGTGCAGCAGATCAGATCTCACCCACTGACTTCCTTATCTAAGCATGCTGGGAGTTATAGTTCCCCTGCTTCTGTGCAGCAGATCAGATCTCACCCATTGCCTTCCTTATCTAAGCATGCTGAGAGTTATAGTTCCCCTGCTTCTGTGTAGCAGATCAGATCTCACCCATTGCCTTCCTTATCTAAGCATGCTGGGAGTTATAGTTCCCCTGCTTCTGTTCAGCAGATCAGATCTCACCCATTGCCTTCCTTATCTAAGCATGCTGGGAGTTATAGTTCCCCTGCTTCTGTGCAGCAGATCAGATCTCACCCATTGCCTTCCTTATCTAAGCATGCTGGGAGTTATAGTTCCCCTGCTTCTGTTCAGCAGATCAGATCTCACCCATTGCCTTCCTTATCTAAGCATGCTGAGAGTTATAGTTCCCCTGCTTCTGTGTAGCAGATCAGATCTCACCCACTGACTTCCTTATCTAAGCATGCTGGGAGTTATAGTTCCCCTGCTTCTGTGCAGCAGATCAGATCTCACCCATTGCCTTCCTTATCTAAGCATGCTGGGAGTTATAGTTCCCCTGCTTCTGTTCAGCAGATCAGATCTCACCCACTGACTTCCTTATCTAAGCATGCTGGGAGTTATAGTTCCCCTGCTTCTGTGCAGCAGATCAGATCTCACCCATTGCCTTCCTTATCTAAGCATGCTGAGAGTTATAGTTCCCCTGCTTCTGTTCAGCAGATCAGATCTCACCCATTGCCTTCCTTATCTAAGCATGCTGGGAGTTATAGTTCCCCTACTTCTGTTCAGCAGATCAGATCTCACCCATTGCCTTCCTTATCTAAGCATGCTGAGAGTTATAGTTCCCCTGCTTCTGTGCAGCAGATCAGATCTCACCCACTGACTTCCTTATCTAAGCATGCTGGGAGTTATAGTTCCCCTGCTTCTGTGCAGCAGATCAGATCTCACCCATTGCCTTCCTTATCTAAGCATGCTGAGAGTTATAGTTCCCCTGCTTCTGTGCAGCAGATCAGATCTCACCCATTGCCTTCCTTATCTAAGCATGCTGGGAGTTATAGTTCCCCTGCTTCTGTTCAGCAGATCAGATCTCACCCATTGCCTTCCTTATCTAAGCATGCTGGGAGTTATAGTTCCCCTGCTTCTGTTCAGCAGATCAGATCTCACCCATTGCCTTCCTTATCTAAGCATGCTGAGAGTTATAGTTCCCCTGCTTCTGTGTAGCAGATCAGATCTCACCCACTGACTTCCTTATCTAAGCATGCTGGGAGTTATAGTTCCCCTGCTTCTGTTCAGCAGATCAGATCTCACCCATTGCCTTCCTTATCTAAGCATGCTGAGAGTTATAGTTCCCCTGCTTCTGTTCAGCAGATCAGATCTCACCCATTGCCTTCCTTATCTAAGCATGCTGAGAGTTATAGTTCCCCTGCTTCTGTGTAGCAGATCAGATCTCACCCACTGACTTCCTTATCTAAGCATGCTGGGAGTTATAGTTCCCCTGCTTCTGTTCAGCAGATCAGATCTCACCCATTGCCTTCCCTATCTAAGCATGCTGGGAGTTATAGTTCCCCTGCTTCTGTGCAGCAGATCAGATCTCACCCATTGCCTTCCCTATCTAAGCATGCTGAGAGTTATAGTTCCCCTGCTTCTGTGTAGCAGATCAGATCTCACCCACTGACTTCCTTATCTAAGCATGCTGGGAGTTATAGTTCCCCTGCTTCTGTTCAGCAGATCAGATCTCACCCATTGCCTTCCTTATCTAAGCATGCTGGGAGTTATAGTTCCCCTGCTTCTGTTCAGCAGATCAGATCTCACCCATTGCCTTCCTTATCTAAGCATGCTGGGAGTTATAGTTCCCCTGCTTCTGTGCAGCAGATCAGATCTCACCCATTGCCTTCCTTATCTAAGCATGCTGAGAGTTATAGTTCCCCTGCTTCTGTTCAGCAGATCAGATCTCACCCATTGCCTTCCCTATCTAAGCATGCTGAGAGTTATAGTTCCCCTGCTTCTGTGTAGCAGATCAGATCTCACCCACTGACTTCCTTATCTAAGCATGCTGGGAGTTATAGTTCCCCTGCTTCTGTTCAGCAGATCAGATCTCACCCATTGCCTTCCCTATCTAAGCATGCTGGGAGTTATAGTTCCCCTGCTTCTGTTCAGCAGATCAGATCTCACCCATTGCCTTCCCTATCTAAGCATGCTGGGAGTTATAGTTCCCCTGCTTCTGTTCAGCAGATCAGATCTCACCCATTGCCTTCCTTATCTAAGCATGCTGAGAGTTATAGTTCCCCTGCTTCTGTTCAGCAGATCAGATCTCACCCACTGCCTTCCTTATCTAAGCATGCTGAGAGTTATAGTTCCCCTGCTTCTGTTCAGCAGATCAGATCTCACCCATTGCCTTCCCTATCTAAGCATGCTGAGAGTTATAGTTCCCCTGCTTCTGTGTAGCAGATCAGATCTCACCCACTGACTTCCTTATCTAAGCATGCTGGGAGTTATAGTTCCCCTGCTTCTGTTCAGCAGATCAGATCTCACCCATTGCCTTCCCTATCTAAGCATGCTGGGAGTTATAGTTCCCCTGCTTCTGTTCAGCAGATCAGATCTCACCCATTGCCTTCCTTATCTAAGCATGCTGGGAGTTATAGTTCCCCTGCTTCTGTTCAGCAGATCAGATCTCACCCATTGCCTTCCTTATCTAAGCATGCTGGGAGTTATAGTTCCCCTGCTTCTGTGCAGCAGATCAGATCTCACCCATTGCCTTCCTTATCTAAGCATGCTGAGAGTTATAGTTCCCCTGCTTCTGTTCAGCAGATCAGATCTCACCCATTGCCTTCCCTATCTAAGCATGCTGAGAGTTATAGTTCCCCTGCTTCTGTGTAGCAGATCAGATCTCACCCACTGACTTCCTTATCTAAGCATGCTGGGAGTTATAGTTCCCCTGCTTCTGTTCAGCAGATCAGATCTCACCCATTGCCTTCCTTATCTAAGCATGCTGAGAGTTATAGTTCCCCTGCTTCTGTTCAGCAGATCAGATCTCACCCATTGCCTTCCTTATCTAAGCATGCTGGGAGTTATAGTTCCCCTGCTTCTGTTCAGCAGATCAGATCTCACCCATTGCCTTCCTTATCTAAGCATGCTGGGAGTTATAGTTCCCCTGCTTCTGTTCAGCAGATCAGATCTCACCCATTGCCTTCCTTATCTAAGCATGCTGAGAGTTATAGTTCCCCTGCTTCTGTGTAGCAGATCAGATCTCACCCACTGACTTCCTTATCTAAGCATGCTGGGAGTTATAGTTCCCCTGCTTCTGTTCAGCAGATCAGATCTCACCCATTGCCTTCCCTATCTAAGCATGCTGGGAGTTATAGTTCCCCTGCTTCTGTTCAGCAGATCAGATCTCACCCATTGCCTTCCTTATCTAAGCATGCTGGGAGTTATAGTTCCCCTGCTTCTGTTCAGCAGATCAGATCTCACCCATTGCCTTCCTTATCTAAGCATGCTGGGAGTTATAGTTCCCCTGCTTCTGTTCAGCAGATCAGATCTCACCCACTGACTTCCTTATCTAAGCATGCTGGGAGTTATAGTTCCCCTGCTTCTGTGCAGCAGATCAGATCTCACCCATTGCCTTCCTTATCTAAGCATGCTGAGAGTTATAGTTCCCCTGCTTCTGTTCAGCAGATCAGATCTCACCCATTGCCTTCCTTATCTAAGCATGCTGAGAGTTATAGTTCCCCTGCTTCTGTGTAGCAGATCAGATCTCACCCACTGACTTCCTTATCTAAGCATGCTGGGAGTTATAGTTCCCCTGCTTCTGTTCAGCAGATCAGATCTCACCCATTGCCTTCCTTATCTAAGCATGCTGAGAGTTATAGTTCCCCTGCTTCTGTGTAGCAGATCAGATCTCACCCACTGACTTCCTTATCTAAGCATGCTGGGAGTTATAGTTCCCCTGCTTCTGTGCAGCAGATCAGATCTCACCCATTGCCTTCCTTATCTAAGCATGCTGGGAGTTATAGTTCCCCTGCTTCTGTGCAGCAGATCAGATCTCACCCATTGCCTTCCTTATCTAAGCATGCTGGGAGTTATAGTTCCCCTGCTTCTGTTCAGCAGATCAGATCTCACCCACTGACTTCCTTATCTAAGCATGCTGAGAGTTATAGTTCCCCTGCTTCTGTGCAGCAGATCAGATCTCACCCATTGCCTTCCTTATCTAAGCATGCTGAGAGTTATAGTTCCCCTGCTTCTGTTCAGCAGATCAGATCTCACCCATTGCCTTCCTTATCTAAGCATGCTGGGAGTTATAGTTCCCCTGCTTCTGTTCAGCAGATCAGATCTCACCCATTGCCTTCCTTATCTAAGCATGCTGGGAGTTATAGTTCCCCTGCTTCTGTGCAGCAGATCAGATCTCACCCATTGCCTTCCTTATCTAAGCATGCTGAGAGTTATAGTTCCCCTGCTTCTGTTCAGCAGATCAGATCTCACCCATTGCCTTCCTTATCTAAGCATGCTGAGAGTTATAGTTCCCCTGCTTCTGTGCAGCAGATCAGATCTCACCCACTGACTTCCTTATCTAAGCATGCTGGGAGTTATAGTTCCCCTGCTTCTGTGCAGCAGATCAGATCTCACCCACTGACTTCCTTATCTAAGCATGCTGGGAGTTATAGTTCCCCTACTTCTGTTCAGCAGATCAGATCTCACCCATTGCCTTCCTTATCTAAGCATGCTGAGAGTTATAGTTCCCCTGCTTCTGTGTAGCAGATCAGATCTCACCCACTGACTTCCTTATCTAAGCATGCTGGGAGTTATAGTTCCCCTACTTCTGTTCAGCAGATCAGATCTCACCCATTGCCTTCCTTATCTAAGCATGCTGAGAGTTATAGTTCCCCTGCTTCTGTGCAGCAGATCAGATCTCACCCACTGACTTCCTTATCTAAGCATGCTGGGAGTTATAGTTCCCCTGCTTCTGTGCAGCAGATCAGATCTCACCCACTGACTTCCTTATCTAAGCATGCTGGGAGTTATAGTTCCCCTACTTCTGTTCAGCAGATCAGATCTCACCCATTGCCTTCCTTATCTAAGCATGCTGGGAGTTATAGTTCCCCTACTTCTGTTCAGCAGATCAGATCTCACCCATTGCCTTCCTTATCTAAGCATGCTGGGAGTTATAGTTCCCCTGCTTCTGTGCAGCAGATCAGATCTCACCCATTGCCTTCCTTATCTAAGCATGCTGGGAGTTATAGTTCCCCTGCTTCTGTTCAGCAGATCAGATCTCACCCATTGCCTTCCTTATCTAAGCATGCTGAGAGTTATAGTTCCCCTGCTTCTGTGTAGCAGATCAGATCTCACCCACTGACTTCCTTATCTAAGCATGCTGGGAGTTATAGTTCCCCTGCTTCTGTTCAGCAGATCAGATCTCACCCATTGCCTTCCTTATCTAAGCATGCTGAGAGTTATAGTTCCCCTGCTTCTGTGTAGCAGATCAGATCTCACCCACTGACTTCCTTATCTAAGCATGCTGGGAGTTATAGTTCCCCTGCTTCTGTGCAGCAGATCAGATCTCACCCATTGCCTTCCTTATCTAAGCATGCTGGGAGTTATAGTTCCCCTGCTTCTGTGCAGCAGATCAGATCTCACCCATTGCCTTCCTTATCTAAGCATGCTGGGAGTTATAGTTCCCCTGCTTCTGTTCAGCAGATCAGATCTCACCCACTGACTTCCTTATCTAAGCATGCTGAGAGTTATAGTTCCCCTGCTTCTGTGCAGCAGATCAGATCTCACCCATTGCCTTCCTTATCTAAGCATGCTGAGAGTTATAGTTCCCCTGCTTCTGTTCAGCAGATCAGATCTCACCCATTGCCTTCCTTATCTAAGCATGCTGAGAGTTATAGTTCCCCTGCTTCTGTTCAGCAGATCAGATCTCACCCATTGCCTTCCTTATCTAAGCATGCTGGGAGTTATAGTTCCCCTACTTCTGTTCAGCAGATCAGATCTCACCCATTGCCTTCCTTATCTAAGCATGCTGAGAGTTATAGTTCCCCTGCTTCTGTGCAGCAGATCAGATCTCACCCACTGACTTCCTTATCTAAGCATGCTGGGAGTTATAGTTCCCCTGCTTCTGTGCAGCAGATCAGATCTCACCCATTGCCTTCCTTATCTAAGCATGCTGAGAGTTATAGTTCCCCTGCTTCTGTTCAGCAGATCAGATCTCACCCACTGCCTTCCTTATCTAAGCATGCTGAGAGTTATAGTTCCCCTGCTTCTGTTCAGCAGATCAGATCTCACCCATTGCCTTCCTTATCTAAGCATGCTGAGAGTTATAGTTCCCCTGCTTCTGTGCAGCAGATCAGATCTCACCCATTGCCTTCCTTATCTAAGCATGCTGGGAGTTATAGTTCCCCTGCTTCTGTTCAGCAGATCAGATCTCACCCACTGACTTCCTTATCTAAGCATGCTGGGAGTTATAGTTCCCCTGCTTCTGTTCAGCAGATCAGATCTCACCCATTGCCTTCCCTATCTAAGCATGCTGGGAGTTATAGTTCCCCTGCTTCTGTGCAGCAGATCAGATCTCACCCATTGCCTTCCCTATCTAAGCATGCTGAGAGTTATAGTTCCCCTGCTTCTGTGTAGCAGATCAGATCTCACCCACTGACTTCCTTATCTAAGCATGCTGGGAGTTATAGTTCCCCTGCTTCTGTTCAGCAGATCAGATCTCACCCATTGCCTTCCTTATCTAAGCATGCTGGGAGTTATAGTTCCCCTGCTTCTGTTCAGCAGATCAGATCTCACCCATTGCCTTCCTTATCTAAGCATGCTGGGAGTTATAGTTCCCCTGCTTCTGTTCAGCAGATCAGATCTCACCCATTGCCTTCCCTATCTAAGCATGCTGAGAGTTATAGTTCCCCTGCTTCTGTGTAGCAGATCAGATCTCACCCACTGACTTCCTTATCTAAGCATGCTGGGAGTTATAGTTCCCCTGCTTCTGTTCAGCAGATCAGATCTCACCCATTGCCTTCCTTATCTAAGCATGCTGGGAGTTATAGTTCCCCTGCTTCTGTTCAGCAGATCAGATCTCACCCATTGCCTTCCTTATCTAAGCATGCTGGGAGTTATAGTTCCCCTGCTTCTGTGCAGCAGATCAGATCTCACCCATTGCCTTCCTTATCTAAGCATGCTGAGAGTTATAGTTCCCCTGCTTCTGTTCAGCAGATCAGATCTCACCCATTGCCTTCCCTATCTAAGCATGCTGAGAGTTATAGTTCCCCTGCTTCTGTGTAGCAGATCAGATCTCACCCACTGACTTCCTTATCTAAGCATGCTGGGAGTTATAGTTCCCCTGCTTCTGTTCAGCAGATCAGATCTCACCCATTGCCTTCCCTATCTAAGCATGCTGGGAGTTATAGTTCCCCTGCTTCTGTTCAGCAGATCAGATCTCACCCATTGCCTTCCCTATCTAAGCATGCTGGGAGTTATAGTTCCCCTGCTTCTGTGCAGCAGATCAGATCTCACCCACTGACTTCCTTATCTAAGCATGCTGGGAGTTATAGTTCCCCTGCTTCTGTTCAGCAGATCAGATCTCACCCATTGCCTTCCCTATCTAAGCATGCTGGGAGTTATAGTTCCCCTGCTTCTGTGCAGCAGATCAGATCTCACCCATTGCCTTCCCTATCTAAGCATGCTGGGAGTTATAGTTCCCCTGCTTCTGTGCAGCAGATCAGATCTCACCCACTGACTTCCTTATCTAAGCATGCTGGGAGTTATAGTTCCCCTGCTTCTGTTCAGCAGATCAGATCTCACCCATTGCCTTCCCTATCTAAGCATGCTGGGAGTTATAGTTCCCCTGCTTCTGTGCAGCAGATCAGATCTCACCCACTGACTTCCTTATCTAAGCATGCTGGGAGTTATAGTTCCCCTGCTTCTGTGCAGCAGATCAGATCTCACCCATTGCCTTCCCTATCTAAGCATGCTGAGAGTTATAGTTCCCCTGCTTCTGTGCAGCAGATCAGATCTCACCCACTGACTTCCTTATCTAAGCATGCTGGGAGTTATAGTTCCCCTGCTTCTGTTCAGCAGATCAGATCTCACCCATTGCCTTCCCTATCTAAGCATGCTGGGAGTTATAGTTCCCCTGCTTCTGTGCAGCAGATCAGATCTCACCCATTGCCTTCCCTATCTAAGCATGCTGGGAGTTATAGTTCCCCTGCTTCTGTGCAGCAGATCAGATCTCACCCACTGACTTCCTTATCTAAGCATGCTGGGAGTTATAGTTCCCCTGCTTCTGTTCAGCAGATCAGATCTCACCCATTGCCTTCCCTATCTAAGCATGCTGGGAGTTATAGTTCCCCTGCTTCTGTGCAGCAGATCAGATCTCACCCATTGCCTTCCCTATCTAAGCATGCTGGGAGTTATGGTTCCCCTGCTTCTGTGCAGCAGATCAGATCTCACCCATTGCCTTCCTTATCTAAGCATGCTGGGAGTTATAGTTCCCCTGCTTCTGTTCAGCAGATCAGATCTCACCCATTGCCTTCCCTATCTAAGCATGCTGGGAGTTATAGTTCCCCTGCTTCTGTGCAGCAGATCAGATCTCACCCATTGCCTTCCCTATCTAAGCATGCTGGGAGTTATAGTTCCCCTGCTTCTGTGCAGCAGATCAGATCTCACCCACTGACTTCCTTATCTAAGCATGCTGGGAGTTATAGTTCCCCTGCTTCTGTTCAGCAGATCAGATCTCACCCATTGCCTTCCCTATCTAAGCATGCTGGGAGTTATAGTTCCCCTGCTTCTGTTCAGCAGATCAGATCTCACCCATTGCCTTCCTTATCTAAGCATGCTGGGAGTTATAGTTCCCCTGCTTCTGTTCAGCAGATCAGATCTCACCCACTGACTTCCTTATCTAAGCATGCTGGGAGTTATAGTTCCCCTGCTTCTGTGCAGCAGATCAGATCTCACCCATTGCCTTCCTTATCTAAGCATGCTGAGAGTTATAGTTCCCCTGCTTCTGTTCAGCAGATCAGATCTCACCCATTGCCTTCCTTATCTAAGCATGCTGAGAGTTATAGTTCCCCTGCTTCTGTGTAGCAGATCAGATCTCACCCACTGACTTCCTTATCTAAGCATGCTGGGAGTTATAGTTCCCCTGCTTCTGTTCAGCAGATCAGATCTCACCCATTGCCTTCCTTATCTAAGCATGCTGAGAGTTATAGTTCCCCTGCTTCTGTGTAGCAGATCAGATCTCACCCATTGCCTTCCTTATCTAAGCATGCTGGGAGTTATAGTTCCCCTGCTTCTGTTCAGCAGATCAGATCTCACCCACTGACTTCCTTATCTAAGCATGCTGAGAGTTATAGTTCCCCTGCTTCTGTGCAGCAGATCAGATCTCACCCATTGCCTTCCTTATCTAAGCATGCTGGGAGTTATAGTTCCCCTGCTTCTGTGCAGCAGATCAGATCTCACCCATTGCCTTCCTTATCTAAGCATGCTGGGAGTTATAGTTCCCCTGCTTCTGTGCAGCAGATCAGATCTCACCCATTGCCTTCCTTATCTAAGCATGCTGGGAGTTATAGTTCCCCTGCTTCTGTTCAGCAGATCAGATCTCACCCACTGACTTCCTTATCTAAGCATGCTGAGAGTTATAGTTCCCCTGCTTCTGTGCAGCAGATCAGATCTCACCCATTGCCTTCCTTATCTAAGCATGCTGAGAGTTATAGTTCCCCTGCTTCTGTTCAGCAGATCAGATCTCACCCATTGCCTTCCTTATCTAAGCATGCTGAGAGTTATAGTTCCCCTGCTTCTGTGTAGCAGATCAGATCTCACCCACTGACTTCCTTATCTAAGCATGCTGGGAGTTATAGTTCCCCTGCTTCTGTGCAGCAGATCAGATCTCACCCATTGCCTTCCTTATCTAAGCATGCTGAGAGTTATAGTTCCCCTGCTTCTGTGTAGCAGATCAGATCTCACCCACTGACTTCCTTATCTAAGCATGCTGGGAGTTATAGTTCCCCTGCTTCTGTGCAGCAGATCAGATCTCACCCATTGCCTTCCTTATCTAAGCATGCTGAGAGTTATAGTTCCCCTGCTTCTGTGTAGCAGATCAGATCTCACCCATTGCCTTCCTTATCTAAGCATGCTGAGAGTTATAGTTCCCCTGCTTCTGTGTAGCAGATCAGATCTCACCCACTGACTTCCTTATCTAAGCATGCTGGGAGTTATAGTTCCCCTGCTTCTGTGCAGCAGATCAGATCTCACCCATTGCCTTCCTTATCTAAGCATGCTGAGAGTTATAGTTCCCCTGCTTCTGTGTAGCAGATCAGATCTCACCCACTGACTTCCTTATCTAAGCATGCTGGGAGTTATAGTTCCCCTGCTTCTGTGCAGCAGATCAGATCTCACCCATTGCCTTCCTTATCTAAGCATGCTGGGAGTTATAGTTCCCCTGCTTCTGTGCAGCAGATCAGATCTCACCCATTGCCTTCCTTATCTAAGCATGCTGGGAGTTATAGTTCCCCTGCTTCTGTTCAGCAGATCAGATCTCACCCACTGACTTCCTTATCTAAGCATGCTGAGAGGTATAGTTCCCCTGCTTCTGTGTAGCAGATCAGATCTCACCCATTGCCTTCCTTATCTAAGCATGCTGGGAGTTATAGTTCCCCTGCTTCTGTTCAGCAGATCAGATCTCACCCATTGCCTTCCTTATCTAAGCATGCTGGGAGTTATAGTTCCCCTGCTTCTGTGCAGCAGATCAGATCTCACCCATTGCCTTCCTTATCTAAGCATGCTGAGAGTTATAGTTCCCCTGCTTCTGTGTAGCAGATCAGATCTCACCCACTGACTTCCTTATCTAAGCATGCTGGGAGTTATAGTTCCCCTGCTTCTGTTCAGCAGATCAGATCTCACCCATTGCCTTCCTTATCTAAGCATGCTGAGAGTTATAGTTCCCCTGCTTCTGTGTAGCAGATCAGATCTCACCCACTGACTTCCTTATCTAAGCATGCTGGGAGTTATAGTTCCCCTGCTTCTGTGCAGCAGATCAGATCTCACCCATTGCCTTCCTTATCTAAGCATGCTGGGAGTTATAGTTCCCCTGCTTCTGTGCAGCAGATCAGATCTCACCCATTGCCTTCCTTATCTAAGCATGCTGGGAGTTATAGTTCCCCTGCTTCTGTTCAGCAGATCAGATCTCACCCATTGCCTTCCTTATCTAAGCATGCTGAGAGTTATAGTTCCCCTGCTTCTGTGTAGCAGATCAGATCTCACCCACTGACTTCCTTATCTAAGCATGCTGGGAGTTATAGTTCCCCTGCTTCTGTGCAGCAGATCAGATCTCACCCATTGCCTTCCTTATCTAAGCATGCTGGGAGTTATAGTTCCCCTGCTTCTGTGCAGCAGATCAGATCTCACCCATTGCCTTCCTTATCTAAGCATGCTGGGAGTTATAGTTCCCCTGCTTCTGTTCAGCAGATCAGATCTCACCCACTGACTTCCTTATCTAAGCATGCTGAGAGTTATAGTTCCCCTGCTTCTGTTCAGCAGATCAGATCTCACCCATTGCCTTCCTTATCTAAGCATGCTGGGAGTTATAGTTCCCCTGCTTCTGTTCAGCAGATCAGATCTCACCCATTGCCTTCCTTATCTAAGCATGCTGAGAGTTATAGTTCCCCTGCTTCTGTGTAGCAGATCAGATCTCACCCACTGACTTCCTTATCTAAGCATGCTGGGAGTTATAGTTCCCCTGCTTCTGTTCAGCAGATCAGATCTCACCCATTGCCTTCCTTATCTAAGCATGCTGAGAGTTATAGTTCCCCTGCTTCTGTGCAGCAGATCAGATCTCACCCACTGACTTCCTTATCTAAGCATGCTGGGAGTTATAGTTCCCCTGCTTCTGTGCAGCAGATCAGATCTCACCCATTGCCTTCCTTATCTAAGCATGCTGAGAGTTATAGTTCCCCTGCTTCTGTGTAGCAGATCAGATCTCACCCATTGCCTTCCTTATCTAAGCATGCTGGGAGTTATAGTTCCCCTGCTTCTGTTCAGCAGATCAGATCTCACCCACTGACTTCCTTATCTAAGCATGCTGGGAGTTATAGTTCCCCTGCTTCTGTTCAGCAGATCAGATCTCACCCATTGCCTTCCTTATCTAAGCATGCTGAGAGTTATAGTTCCCCTGCTTCTGTGTAGCAGATCAGATCTCACCCACTGACTTCCTTATCTAAGCATGCTGGGAGTTATAGTTCCCCTGCTTCTGTTCAGCAGATCAGATCTCACCCATTGCCTTCCCTATCTAAGCATGCTGGGAGTTATAGTTCCCCTGCTTCTGTTCAGCAGATCAGATCTCACCCATTGCCTTCCTTATCTAAGCATGCTGGGAGTTATAGTTCCCCTGCTTCTGTTCAGCAGATCAGATCTCACCCACTGACTTCCTTATCTAAGCATGCTGGGAGTTATAGTTCCCCTGCTTCTGTGCAGCAGATCAGATCTCACCCATTGCCTTCCTTATCTAAGCATGCTGAGAGTTATAGTTCCCCTGCTTCTGTTCAGCAGATCAGATCTCACCCATTGCCTTCCTTATCTAAGCATGCTGAGAGTTATAGTTCCCCTGCTTCTGTGTAGCAGATCAGATCTCACCCACTGACTTCCTTATCTAAGCATGCTGGGAGTTATAGTTCCCCTGCTTCTGTTCAGCAGATCAGATCTCACCCATTGCCTTCCTTATCTAAGCATGCTGAGAGTTATAGTTCCCCTGCTTCTGTGTAGCAGATCAGATCTCACCCACTGACTTCCTTATCTAAGCATGCTGGGAGTTATAGTTCCCCTGCTTCTGTGCAGCAGATCAGATCTCACCCATTGCCTTCCTTATCTAAGCATGCTGGGAGTTATAGTTCCCCTGCTTCTGTGCAGCAGATCAGATCTCACCCATTGCCTTCCTTATCTAAGCATGCTGGGAGTTATAGTTCCCCTGCTTCTGTTCAGCAGATCAGATCTCACCCACTGACTTCCTTATCTAAGCATGCTGAGAGTTATAGTTCCCCTGCTTCTGTGCAGCAGATCAGATCTCACCCATTGCCTTCCTTATCTAAGCATGCTGAGAGTTATAGTTCCCCTGCTTCTGTTCAGCAGATCAGATCTCACCCATTGCCTTCCTTATCTAAGCATGCTGGGAGTTATAGTTCCCCTGCTTCTGTTCAGCAGATCAGATCTCACCCATTGCCTTCCTTATCTAAGCATGCTGGGAGTTATAGTTCCCCTGCTTCTGTGCAGCAGATCAGATCTCACCCATTGCCTTCCTTATCTAAGCATGCTGAGAGTTATAGTTCCCCTGCTTCTGTTCAGCAGATCAGATCTCACCCATTGCCTTCCTTATCTAAGCATGCTGAGAGTTATAGTTCCCCTGCTTCTGTGCAGCAGATCAGATCTCACCCACTGACTTCCTTATCTAAGCATGCTGGGAGTTATAGTTCCCCTGCTTCTGTGCAGCAGATCAGATCTCACCCACTGACTTCCTTATCTAAGCATGCTGGGAGTTATAGTTCCCCTACTTCTGTTCAGCAGATCAGATCTCACCCATTGCCTTCCTTATCTAAGCATGCTGAGAGTTATAGTTCCCCTGCTTCTGTGTAGCAGATCAGATCTCACCCACTGACTTCCTTATCTAAGCATGCTGGGAGTTATAGTTCCCCTACTTCTGTTCAGCAGATCAGATCTCACCCATTGCCTTCCTTATCTAAGCATGCTGAGAGTTATAGTTCCCCTGCTTCTGTGCAGCAGATCAGATCTCACCCACTGACTTCCTTATCTAAGCATGCTGGGAGTTATAGTTCCCCTGCTTCTGTGCAGCAGATCAGATCTCACCCACTGACTTCCTTATCTAAGCATGCTGGGAGTTATAGTTCCCCTACTTCTGTTCAGCAGATCAGATCTCACCCATTGCCTTCCTTATCTAAGCATGCTGGGAGTTATAGTTCCCCTGCTTCTGTTCAGCAGATCAGATCTGACCCATTGCCTTCCTTATCTAAGCATGCTGAGAGTTATAGTTCCCCTGCTTCTGTTCAGCAGATCAGATCTCACCCATTGCCTTCCTTATCTAAGCATGCTGAGAGTTATAGTTCCCCTGCTTCTGTGCAGCAGATCAGATCTCACCCACTGACTTCCTTATCTAAGCATGCTGGGAGTTATAGTTCCCCTGCTTCTGTGCAGCAGATCAGATCTCACCCATTGCCTTCCTTATCTAAGCATGCTGGGAGTTATAGTTCCCCTGCTTCTGTTCAGCAGATCAGATCTCACCCATTGCCTTCCTTATCTAAGCATGCTGAGAGTTATAGTTCCCCTGCTTCTGTTCAGCAGATCAGATCTCACCCATTGCCTTCCTTATCTAAGCATGCTGAGAGTTATAGTTCCCCTGCTTCTGTGTAGCAGATCAGATCTCACCCACTGACTTCCTTATCTAAGCATGCTGGGAGTTATAGTTCCCCTGCTTCTGTGCAGCAGATCAGATCTCACCCATTGCCTTCCTTATCTAAGCATGCTGGGAGTTATAGTTCCCCTGCTTCTGTGCAGCAGATCAGATCTCACCCATTGCCTTCCTTATCTAAGCATGCTGGGAGTTATAGTTCCCCTGCTTCTGTTCAGCAGATCAGATCTCACCCACTGACTTCCTTATCTAAGCATGCTGAGAGTTATAGTTCCCCTGCTTCTGTTCAGCAGATCAGATCTCACCCATTGCCTTCCTTATCTAAGCATGCTGAGAGTTATAGTTCCCCTGCTTCTGTTCAGCAGATCAGATCTCACCCATTGCCTTCCTTATCTAAGCATGCTGGGAGTTATAGTTCCCCTGCTTCTGTTCAGCAGATCAGATCTCACCCATTGCCTTCCTTATCTAAGCATGCTGGGAGTTATAGTTCCCCTACTTCTGTTCAGCAGATCAGATCTCACCCATTGCCTTCCTTATCTAAGCATGCTGAGAGTTATAGTTCCCCTGCTTCTGTGCAGCAGATCAGATCTCACCCACTGACTTCCTTATCTAAGCATGCTGGGAGTTATAGTTCCCCTGCTTCTGTGCAGCAGATCAGATCTCACCCATTGCCTTCCTTATCTAAGCATGCTGGGAGTTATAGTTCCCCTGCTTCTGTGTAGCAGATCAGATCTCACCCACTGACTTCCTTATCTAAGCATGCTGGGAGTTATAGTTCCCCTGCTTCTGTTCAGCAGATCAGATCTCACCCATTGCCTTCCCTATCTAAGCATGCTGGGAGTTATAGTTCCCCTGCTTCTGTGCAGCAGATCAGATCTCACCCATTGCCTTCCCTATCTAAGCATGCTGAGAGTTATAGTTCCCCTGCTTCTGTGTAGCAGATCAGATCTCACCCACTGACTTCCTTATCTAAGCATGCTGGGAGTTATAGTTCCCCTGCTTCTGTTCAGCAGATCAGATCTCACCCATTGCCTTCCTTATCTAAGCATGCTGGGAGTTATAGTTCCCCTGCTTCTGTTCAGCAGATCAGATCTCACCCATTGCCTTCCTTATCTAAGCATGCTGGGAGTTATAGTTCCCCTGCTTCTGTGCAGCAGATCAGATCTCACCCATTGCCTTCCTTATCTAAGCATGCTGAGAGTTATAGTTCCCCTGCTTCTGTTCAGCAGATCAGATCTCACCCATTGCCTTCCCTATCTAAGCATGCTGAGAGTTATAGTTCCCCTGCTTCTGTGTAGCAGATCAGATCTCACCCACTGACTTCCTTATCTAAGCATGCTGGGAGTTATAGTTCCCCTGCTTCTGTTCAGCAGATCAGATCTCACCCATTGCCTTCCCTATCTAAGCATGCTGGGAGTTATAGTTCCCCTGCTTCTGTTCAGCAGATCAGATCTCACCCATTGCCTTCCCTATCTAAGCATGCTGGGAGTTATAGTTCCCCTGCTTCTGTTCAGCAGATCAGATCTCACCCATTGCCTTCCTTATCTAAGCATGCTGAGAGTTATAGTTCCCCTGCTTCTGTTCAGCAGATCAGATCTCACCCACTGCCTTCCTTATCTAAGCATGCTGAGAGTTATAGTTCCCCTGCTTCTGTTCAGCAGATCAGATCTCACCCATTGCCTTCCCTATCTAAGCATGCTGAGAGTTATAGTTCCCCTGCTTCTGTGTAGCAGATCAGATCTCACCCACTGACTTCCTTATCTAAGCATGCTGGGAGTTATAGTTCCCCTGCTTCTGTTCAGCAGATCAGATCTCACCCATTGCCTTCCCTATCTAAGCATGCTGAGAGTTATAGTTCCCCTGCTTCTGTTCAGCAGATCAGATCTCACCCATTGCCTTCCTTATCTAAGCATGCTGGGAGTTATAGTTCCCCTGCTTCTGTTCAGCAGATCAGATCTCACCCATTGCCTTCCTTATCTAAGCATGCTGGGAGTTATAGTTCCCCTGCTTCTGTGCAGCAGATCAGATCTCACCCATTGCCTTCCTTATCTAAGCATGCTGAGAGTTATAGTTCCCCTGCTTCTGTTCAGCAGATCAGATCTCACCCATTGCCTTCCCTATCTAAGCATGCTGAGAGTTATAGTTCCCCTGCTTCTGTGTAGCAGATCAGATCTCACCCACTGACTTCCTTATCTAAGCATGCTGGGAGTTATAGTTCCCCTGCTTCTGTTCAGCAGATCAGATCTCACCCATTGCCTTCCCTATCTAAGCATGCTGGGAGTTATAGTTCCCCTGCTTCTGTTCAGCAGATCAGATCTCACCCATTGCCTTCCCTATCTAAGCATGCTGGGAGTTATAGTTCCCCTGCTTCTGTGCAGCAGATCAGATCTCACCCACTGACTTCCTTATCTAAGCATGCTGGGAGTTATAGTTCCCCTGCTTCTGTTCAGCAGATCAGATCTCACCCATTGCCTTCCTTATCTAAGCATGCTGGGAGTTATAGTTCCCCTGATTCTGTTCAGCAGATCAGATCTCACCCATTGCCTTCCCTATCTAAGCATGCTGAGAGTTATAGTTCCCCTGCTTCTGTTCAGCAGATCAGATCTCACCCATTGCCTTCCCTATCTAAGCATGCTGGGAGTTATAGTTCCCCTGCTTCTGTGCAGCAGATCAGATCTCACCCACTGACTTCCTTATCTAAGCATGCTGGGAGTTATAGTTCCCCTGCTTCTGTGCAGCAGATCAGATCTCACCCATTGCCTTCCTTATCTAAGCATGCTGGGAGTTATAGTTCCCCTGCTTCTGTGCAGCAGATCAGATCTCACCCATTGCCTTCCCTATCTAAGCATGCTGAGAGTTATAGTTCCCCTGCTTCTGTGCAGCAGATCAGATCTCACCCACTGACTTCCTTATCTAAGCATGCTGGGAGTTATAGTTCCCCTGCTTCTGTTCAGCAGATCAGATCTCACCCATTGCCTTCCCTATCTAAGCATGCTGGGAGTTATAGTTCCCCTGCTTCTGTGCAGCAGATCAGATCTCACCCATTGCCTTCCCTATCTAAGCATGCTGGGAGTTATAGTTCCCCTGCTTCTGTGCAGCAGATCAGATCTCACCCATTGCCTTCCTTATCTAAGCATGCTGGGAGTTATAGTTCCCCTGCTTCTGTGCAGCAGATCAGATCTCACCCATTGCCTTCCTTATCTAAGCATGCTGAGAGTTATAGTTCCCCTGCTTCTGTTCAGCAGATCAGATCTCACCCATTGCCTTCCCTATCTAAGCATGCTGAGAGTTATAGTTCCCCTGCTTCTGTGTAGCAGATCAGATCTCACCCACTGACTTCCTTATCTAAGCATGCTGGGAGTTATAGTTCCCCTGCTTCTGTTCAGCAGATCAGATCTCACCCATTGCCTTCCCTATCTAAGCATGCTGGGAGTTATAGTTCCCCTGCTTCTGTTCAGCAGATCAGATCTCACCCATTGCCTTCCCTATCTAAGCATGCTGGGAGTTATAGTTCCCCTGCTTCTGTTCAGCAGATCAGATCTCACCCATTGCCTTCCTTATCTAAGCATGCTGGGAGTTATAGTTCCCCTGCTTCTGTTCAGCAGATCAGATCTCACCCATTGCCTTCCTTATCTAAGCATGCTGGGAGTTATAGTTCCCCTGCTTCTGTTCAGCAGATCAGATCTCACCCACTGCCTTCCTTATCTAAGCATGCTGAGAGTTATAGTTCCCCTGCTTCTGTGCAGCAGATCAGATCTCACCCACTGCCTTCCTTATCTAAGCATGCTGAGAGTTATAGTTCCCCTGCTTCTGTTCAGCAGATCAGATCTCACCCATTGCCTTCCCTATCTAAGCATGCTGAGAGTTATAGTTCCCCTGCTTCTGTGTAGCAGATCAGATCTCACCCATTGCCTTCCTTATCTAAGCATGCTGAGAGTTATAGTTCCCCTGCATCTGTTCAGCAGATCAGATCTCACCCATTGCCTTCCTTATCTAAGCATGCTGGGAGTTATAGTTCCCCTGCTTCTGTTCAGCAGATCAGATCTCACCCACTGCCTTCCTTATCTAAGCATGCTGAGAGTTATAGTTCCCCTGCTTCTGTGCAGCAGATCAGATCTCACCCACTGCCTTCCTTATCTAAGCATGCTGAGAGTTATAGTTCCCCTGCTTCTGTTCAGCAGATCAGATCTCACCCATTGCCTTCCCTATCTAAGCATGCTGAGAGTTATAGTTCCCCTGCTTCTGTGTAGCAGATCAGATCTCACCCACTGACTTCCTTATCTAAGCATGCTGGGAGTTATAGTTCCCCTGCTTCTGTTCAGCAGATCAGATCTCACCCACTGCCTTCCTTATCTAAGCATGCTGAGAGTTATAGTTCCCCTGCTTCTGTTCAGCAGATCAGATCTCACCCATTGCCTTCCCTATCTAAGCATGCTGAGAGTTATAGTTCCCCTGCTTCTGTGTAGCAGATCAGATCTCACCCACTGACTTCCTTATCTAAGCATGCTGGGAGTTATAGTTCCCCTGCTTCTGTTCAGCAGATCAGATCTCACCCATTGCCTTCCCTATCTAAGCATGCTGGGAGTTATAGTTCCCCTGCTTCTGTTCAGCAGATCAGATCTCACCCATTGCCTTCCTTATCTAAGCATGCTGGGAGTTATAGTTCCCCTGCTTCTGTTCAGCAGATCAGATCTCACCCATTGCCTTCCTTATCTAAGCATGCTGGGAGTTATAGTTCCCCTGCTTCTGTGCAGCAGATCAGATCTCACCCATTGCCTTCCTTATCTAAGCATGCTGAGAGTTATAGTTCCCCTGCTTCTGTTCAGCAGATCAGATCTCACCCATTGCCTTCCCTATCTAAGCATGCTGAGAGTTATAGTTCCCCTGCTTCTGTGTAGCAGATCAGATCTCACCCACTGACTTCCTTATCTAAGCATGCTGGGAGTTATAGTTCCCCTGCTTCTGTTCAGCAGATCAGATCTCACCCATTGCCTTCCCTATCTAAGCATGCTGGGAGTTATAGTTCCCCTGCTTCTGTTCAGCAGATCAGATCTCACCCATTGCCTTCCTTATCTAAGCATGCTGGGAGTTATAGTTCCCCTGCTTCTGTTCAGCAGATCAGATCTCACCCATTGCCTTCCTTATCTAAGCATGCTGGGAGTTATAGTTCCCCTGCTTCTGTTCAGCAGATCAGATCTCACCCATTGCCTTCCCTATCTAAGCATGCTGGGAGTTATAGTTCCCCTGCTTCTGTGCAGCAGATCAGATCTCACCCACTGACTTCCTTATCTAAGCATGCTGGGAGTTATAGTTCCCCTGCTTCTGTTCAGCAGATCAGATCTCACCCATTGCCTTCCCTATCTAAGCATGCTGGGAGTTATAGTTCCCCTGCTTCTGTGCAGCAGATCAGATCTCACCCATTGCCTTCCCTATCTAAGCATGCTGGGAGTTATAGTTCCCCTGCTTCTGTGCAGCAGATCAGATCTCACCCACTGACTTCCTTATCTAAGCATGCTGGGAGTTATAGTTCCCCTGCTTCTGTTCAGCAGATCAGATCTCACCCATTGCCTTCCCTATCTAAGCATGCTGGGAGTTATAGTTCCCCTGCTTCTGTGCAGCAGATCAGATCTCACCCATTGCCTTCCCTATCTAAGCATGCTGGGAGTTATAGTTCCCCTGCTTCTGTGCAGCAGATCAGATCTCACCCATTGCCTTCCTTATCTAAGCATGCTGGGAGTTATAGTTCCCCTGCTTCTGTGCAGCAGATCAGATCTCACCCATTGCCTTCCTTATCTAAGCATGCTGAGAGTTATAGTTCCCCTGCTTCTGTTCAGCAGATCAGATCTCACCCATTGCCTTCCCTATCTAAGCATGCTGAGAGTTATAGTTCCCCTGCTTCTGTGTAGCAGATCAGATCTCACCCATTGCCTTCCTTATCTAAGCATGCTGAGAGTTATAGTTCCCCTGCTTCTGTGCAGCAGATCAGATCTCACCCATTGCCTTCCTTATCTAAGCATGCTGGGAGTTATAGTTCCCCTGCTTCTGTTCAGCAGATCAGATCTCACCCATTGCCTTCCTTATCTAAGCATGCTGAGAGTTATAGTTCCCCTGCTTCTGTGCAGCAGATCAGATCTCACCCATTGCCTTCCTTATCTAAGCATGCTGGGAGTTATAGTTCCCCTGCTTCTGTTCAGCAGATCAGATCTCACCCATTGCCTTCCTTATCTAAGCATGCTGAGAGTTATAGTTCCCCTGCTTCTGTTCAGCAGATCAGATCTCACCCATTGCCTTCCTTATCTAAGCATGCTGGGAGTTATAGTTCCCCTGCTTCTGTTCAGCAGATCAGATCTCACCCATTGCCTTCCCTATCTAAGCATGCTGGGAGTTATAGTTCCCCTGCTTCTGTTCAGCAGATCAGATCTCACCCATTGCCTTCCTTATCTAAGCATGCTGAGAGTTATAGTTCCCCTGCTTCTGTTCAGCAGATCAGATCTCACCCATTGCCTTCCCTATCTAAGCATGCTGGGAGTTATAGTTCCCCTGCTTCTGTTCAGCAGATCAGATCTCACCCATTGCCTTCCTTATCTAAGCATGCTGGGAGTTATAGTTCCCCTGCTTCTGTGCAGCAGATCAGATCTCACCCATTGCCTTCCTTATCTAAGCATGCTGAGAGTTATAGTTCCCCTGCTTCTGTGCAGCAGATCAGATCTCACCCACTGACTTCCTTATCTAAGCATGCTGGGAGTTATAGTTCCCCTGCTTCTGTTCAGCAGATCAGATCTCACCCATTGCCTTCCCTATCTAAGCATGCTGGGAGTTATAGTTCCCCTGCTTCTGTGCAGCAGATCAGATCTCACCCATTGCCTTCCCTATCTAAGCATGCTGGGAGTTATAGTTCCCCTGCTTCTGTGCAGCAGATCAGATCTCACCCACTGACTTCCTTATCTAAGCATGCTGGGAGTTATAGTTCCCCTGCTTCTGTTCAGCAGATCAGATCTCACCCATTGCCTTCCCTATCTAAGCATGCTGGGAGTTATAGTTCCCCTGCTTCTGTGCAGCAGATCAGATCTCACCCATTGCCTTCCCTATCTAAGCATGCTGGGAGTTATAGTTCCCCTGCTTCTGTGCAGCAGATCAGATCTCACCCACTGACTTCCTTATCTAAGCATGCTGGGAGTTATAGTTCCCCTGCTTCTGTTCAGCAGATCAGATCTCACCCATTGCCTTCCCTATCTAAGCATGCTGGGAGTTATAGTTCCCCTGCTTCTGTTCAGCAGATCAGATCTCACCCATTGCCTTCCCTATCTAAGCATGCTGAGAGTTATAGTTCCCCTGCTTCTGTGTAGCAGATCAGATCTCACCCACTGACTTCCTTATCTAAGCATGCTGGGAGTTATAGTTCCCCTGCTTCTGTTCAGCAGATCAGATCTCACCCATTGCCTTCCCTATCTAAGCATGCTGGGAGTTATAGTTCCCCTGCTTCTGTTCAGCAGATCAGATCTCACCCATTGCCTTCCCTATCTAAGCATGCTGGGAGTTATAGTTCCCCTGCTTCTGTGCAGCAGATCAGATCTCACCCACTGACTTCCTTATCTAAGCATGCTGGGAGTTATAGTTCCCCTGCTTCTGTTCAGCAGATCAGATCTCACCCATTGCCTTCCCTATCTAAGCATGCTGGGAGTTATAGTTCCCCTGCTTCTGTGCAGCAGATCAGATCTCACCCATTGCCTTCCCTATCTAAGCATGCTGGGAGTTATAGTTCCCCTGCTTCTGTGCAGCAGATCAGATCTCACCCACTGACTTCCTTATCTAAGCATGCTGGGAGTTATAGTTCCCCTGCTTCTGTTCAGCAGATCAGATCTCACCCATTGCCTTCCCTATCTAAGCATGCTGGGAGTTATAGTTCCCCTGCTTCTGTGCAGCAGATCAGATCTCACCCATTGCCTTCCCTATCTAAGCATGCTGAGAGTTATAGTTCCCCTGCTTCTGTGCAGCAGATCAGATCTCACCCACTGACTTCCTTATCTAAGCATGCTGGGAGTTATAGTTCCCCTGCTTCTGTTCAGCAGATCAGATCTCACCCATTGCCTTCCCTATCTAAGCATGCTGGGAGTTATAGTTCCCCTGCTTCTGTGCAGCAGATCAGATCTCACCCATTGCCTTCCCTATCTAAGCATGCTGGGAGTTATAGTTCCCCTGCTTCTGTGCAGCAGATCAGATCTCACCCATTGCCTTCCTTATCTAAGCATGCTGGGAGTTATAGTTCCCCTGCTTCTGTGCAGCAGATCAGATCTCACCCATTGCCTTCCTTATCTAAGCATGCTGAGAGTTATAGTTCCCCTGCTTCTGTTCAGCAGATCAGATCTCACCCATTGCCTTCCCTATCTAAGCATGCTGAGAGTTATAGTTCCCCTGCTTCTGTGTAGCAGATCAGATCTCACCCACTGACTTCCTTATCTAAGCATGCTGGGAGTTATAGTTCCCCTGCTTCTGTTCAGCAGATCAGATCTCACCCATTGCCTTCCCTATCTAAGCATGCTGGGAGTTATAGTTCCCCTGCTTCTGTTCAGCAGATCAGATCTCACCCATTGCCTTCCCTATCTAAGCATGCTGGGAGTTATAGTTCCCCTGCTTCTGTTCAGCAGATCAGATCTCACCCATTGCCTTCCTTATCTAAGCATGCTGAGAGTTATAGTTCCCCTGCTTCTGTTCAGCAGATCAGATCTCACCCACTGCCTTCCTTATCTAAGCATGCTGAGAGTTATAGTTCCCCTGCTTCTGTTCAGCAGATCAGATCTCACCCATTGCCTTCCCTATCTAAGCATGCTGAGAGTTATAGTTCCCCTGCTTCTGTGTAGCAGATCAGATCTCACCCACTGACTTCCTTATCTAAGCATGCTGGGAGTTATAGTTCCCCTGCTTCTGTTCAGCAGATCAGATCTCACCCATTGCCTTCCTTATCTAAGCATGCTGAGAGTTATAGTTCCCCTGCTTCTGTTCAGCAGATCAGATCTCACCCACTGCCTTCCTTATCTAAGCATGCTGAGAGTTATAGTTCCCCTGCTTCTGTTCAGCAGATCAGATCTCACCCATTGCCTTCCTTATCTAAGCATGCTGGGAGTTATAGTTCCCCTGCTTCTGTGCAGCAGATCAGATCTCACCCATTGCCTTCCTTATCTAAGCATGCTGAGAGTTATAGTTCCCCTGCTTCTGTTCAGCAGATCAGATCTCACCCATTGCCTTCCCTATCTAAGCATGCTGAGAGTTATAGTTCCCCTGCTTCTGTGTAGCAGATCAGATCTCACCCACTGACTTCCTTATCTAAGCATGCTGGGAGTTATAGTTCCCCTGCTTCTGTTCAGCAGATCAGATCTCACCCATTGCCTTCCCTATCTAAGCATGCTGGGAGTTATAGTTCCCCTGCTTCTGTTCAGCAGATCAGATCTCACCCATTGCCTTCCCTATCTAAGCATGCTGGGAGTTATAGTTCCCCTGCTTCTGTGCAGCAGATCAGATCTCACCCACTGACTTCCTTATCTAAGCATGCTGGGAGTTATAGTTCCCCTGCTTCTGTTCAGCAGATCAGATCTCACCCATTGCCTTCCCTATCTAAGCATGCTGGGAGTTATAGTTCCCCTGCTTCTGTGCAGCAGATCAGATCTCACCCATTGCCTTCCCTATCTAAGCATGCTGGGAGTTATAGTTCCCCTGCTTCTGTGCAGCAGATCAGATCTCACCCACTGACTTCCTTATCTAAGCATGCTGGGAGTTATAGTTCCCCTGCTTCTGTTCAGCAGATCAGATCTCACCCATTGCCTTCCCTATCTAAGCATGCTGGGAGTTATAGTTCCCCTGCTTCTGTGCAGCAGATCAGATCTCACCCATTGCCTTCCCTATCTAAGCATGCTGAGAGTTATAGTTCCCCTGCTTCTGTGCAGCAGATCAGATCTCACCCACTGACTTCCTTATCTAAGCATGCTGGGAGTTATAGTTCCCCTGCTTCTGTTCAGCAGATCAGATCTCACCCATTGCCTTCCCTATCTAAGCATGCTGGGAGTTATAGTTCCCCTGCTTCTGTGCAGCAGATCAGATCTCACCCATTGCCTTCCCTATCTAAGCATGCTGGGAGTTATAGTTCCCCTGCTTCTGTGCAGCAGATCAGATCTCACCCATTGCCTTCCTTATCTAAGCATGCTGGGAGTTATAGTTCCCCTGCTTCTGTGCAGCAGATCAGATCTCACCCATTGCCTTCCTTATCTAAGCATGCTGAGAGTTATAGTTCCCCTGCTTCTGTTCAGCAGATCAGATCTCACCCATTGCCTTCCCTATCTAAGCATGCTGAGAGTTATAGTTCCCCTGCTTCTGTGTAGCAGATCAGATCTCACCCATTGCCTTCCTTATCTAAGCATGCTGAGAGTTATAGTTCCCCTGCTTCTGTGCAGCAGATCAGATCTCACCCATTGCCTTCCTTATCTAAGCATGCTGGGAGTTATAGTTCCCCTGCTTCTGTTCAGCAGATCAGATCTCACCCATTGCCTTCCTTATCTAAGCATGCTGAGAGTTATAGTTCCCCTGCTTCTGTGCAGCAGATCAGATCTCACCCATTGCCTTCCTTATCTAAGCATGCTGGGAGTTATAGTTCCCCTGCTTCTGTTCAGCAGATCAGATCTCACCCATTGCCTTCCTTATCTAAGCATGCTGAGAGTTATAGTTCCCCTGCTTCTGTTCAGCAGATCAGATCTCACCCATTGCCTTCCTTATCTAAGCATGCTGGGAGTTATAGTTCCCCTGCTTCTGTTCAGCAGATCAGATCTCACCCATTGCCTTCCCTATCTAAGCATGCTGGGAGTTATAGTTCCCCTGCTTCTGTTCAGCAGATCAGATCTCACCCATTGCCTTCCTTATCTAAGCATGCTGAGAGTTATAGTTCCCCTGCTTCTGTTCAGCAGATCAGATCTCACCCATTGCCTTCCCTATCTAAGCATGCTGGGAGTTATAGTTCCCCTGCTTCTGTTCAGCAGATCAGATCTCACCCATTGCCTTCCTTATCTAAGCATGCTGGGAGTTATAGTTCCCCTGCTTCTGTGCAGCAGATCAGATCTCACCCATTGCCTTCCTTATCTAAGCATGCTGAGAGTTATAGTTCCCCTGCTTCTGTTCAGCAGATCAGATCTCACCCATTGCCTTCCTTATCTAAGCATGCTGGGAGTTATAGTTCCCCTGCTTCTGTGCAGCAGATCAGATCTCACCCATTGCCTTCCCTATCTAAGCATGCTGGGAGTTATAGTTCCCCTGCTTCTGTGCAGCAGATCAGATCTCACCCACTGACTTCCTTATCTAAGCATGCTGGGAGTTATAGTTCCCCTGCTTCTGTTCAGCAGATCAGATCTCACCCATTGCCTTCCCTATCTAAGCATGCTGGGAGTTATAGTTCCCCTGCTTCTGTTCAGCAGATCAGATCTCACCCATTGCCTTCCCTATCTAAGCATGCTGGGAGTTATAGTTCCCCTGCTTCTGTGCAGCAGATCAGATCTCACCCATTGCCTTCCCTATCTAAGCATGCTGAGAGTTATAGTTCCCCTGCTTCTGTGCAGCAGATCAGATCTCACCCACTGACTTCCTTATCTAAGCATGCTGGGAGTTATAGTTCCCCTGCTTCTGTTCAGCAGATCAGATCTCACCCATTGCCTTCCCTATCTAAGCATGCTGAGAGTTATAGTTCCCCTGCTTCTGTGCAGCAGATCAGATCTCACCCACTGACTTCCTTATCTAAGCATGCTGGGAGTTATAGTTCCCCTGCTTCTGTTCAGCAGATCAGATCTCACCCATTGCCTTCCCTATCTAAGCATGCTGGGAGTTATAGTTCCCCTGCTTCTGTGCAGCAGATCAGATCTCACCCATTGCCTTCCCTATCTAAGCATGCTGAGAGTTATAGTTCCCCTGCTTCTGTGCAGCAGATCAGATCTCACCCACTGACTTCCTTATCTAAGCATGCTGGGAGTTATAGTTCCCCTGCTTCTGTTCAGCAGATCAGATCTCACCCATTGCCTTCCCTATCTAAGCATGCTGGGAGTTATAGTTCCCCTGCTTCTGTGCAGCAGATCAGATCTCACCCATTGCCTTCCCTATCTAAGCATGCTGGGAGTTATAGTTCCCCTGCTTCTGTGCAGCAGATCAGATCTCACCCACTGACTTCCTTATCTAAGCATGCTGGGAGTTATAGTTCCCCTGCTTCTGTTCAGCAGATCAGATCTCACCCATTGCCTTCCCTATCTAAGCATGCTGGGAGTTATAGTTCCCCTGCTTCTGTGCAGCAGATCAGATCTCACCCATTGCCTTCCTTATCTAAGCATGCTGAGAGTTATAGTTCCCCTGCTTCTGTTCAGCAGATCAGATCTCACCCATTGCCTTCCCTATCTAAGCATGCTGAGAGTTATAGTTCCCCTGCTTCTGTGTAGCAGATCAGATCTCACCCACTGACTTCCTTATCTAAGCATGCTGGGAGTTATAGTTCCCCTGCTTCTGTTCAGCAGATCAGATCTCACCCATTGCCTTCCCTATCTAAGCATGCTGGGAGTTATAGTTCCCCTGCTTCTGTTCAGCAGATCAGATCTCACCCATTGCCTTCCCTATCTAAGCATGCTGGGAGTTATAGTTCCCCTGCTTCTGTGCAGCAGATCAGATCTCACCCACTGACTTCCTTATCTAAGCATGCTGGGAGTTATAGTTCCCCTGCTTCTGTTCAGCAGATCAGATCTCACCCATTGCCTTCCCTATCTAAGCATGCTGGGAGTTATAGTTCCCCTGCTTCTGTTCAGCAGATCAGATCTCACCCATTGCCTTCCCTATCTAAGCATGCTGGGAGTTATAGTTCCCCTGCTTCTGTGCAGCAGATCAGATCTCACCCATTGCCTTCCCTATCTAAGCATGCTGAGAGTTATAGTTCCCCTGCTTCTGTGCAGCAGATCAGATCTCACCCACTGACTTCCTTATCTAAGCATGCTGGGAGTTATAGTTCCCCTGCTTCTGTTCAGCAGATCAGATCTCACCCATTGCCTTCCCTATCTAAGCATGCTGAGAGTTATAGTTCCCCTGCTTCTGTGCAGCAGATCAGATCTCACCCACTGACTTCCTTATCTAAGCATGCTGGGAGTTATAGTTCCCCTGCTTCTGTTCAGCAGATCAGATCTCACCCATTGCCTTCCTTATCTAAGCATGCTGAGAGTTATAGTTCCCCTGCTTCTGTTCAGCAGATCAGATCTCACCCATTGCCTTCCTTATCTAAGCATGCTGGGAGTTATAGTTCCCCTGCTTCTGTTCAGCAGATCAGATCTCACCCATTGCCTTCCCTATCTAAGCATGCTGGGAGTTATAGTTCCCCTGCTTCTGTGCAGCAGATCAGATCTCACCCACTGACTTCCTTATCTAAGCATGCTGGGAGTTATAGTTCCCCTGCTTCTGTTCAGCAGATCAGATCTCACCCATTGCCTTCCCTATCTAAGCATGCTGGGAGTTATAGTTCCCCTGCTTCTGTGCAGCAGATCAGATCTCACCCATTGCCTTCCCTATCTAAGCATGCTGGGAGTTATAGTTCCCCTGCTTCTGTGCAGCAGATCAGATCTCACCCACTGACTTCCTTATCTAAGCATGCTGGGAGTTATAGTTCCCCTGCTTCTGTTCAGCAGATCAGATCTCACCCATTGCCTTCCCTATCTAAGCATGCTGGGAGTTATAGTTCCCCTGCTTCTGTGCAGCAGATCAGATCTCACCCATTGCCTTCCCTATCTAAGCATGCTGGGAGTTATAGTTCCCCTGCTTCTGTGCAGCAGATCAGATCTCACCCACTGACTTCCTTATCTAAGCATGCTGGGAGTTATAGTTCCCCTGCTTCTGTTCAGCAGATCAGATCTCACCCATTGCCTTCCCTATCTAAGCATGCTGGGAGTTATAGTTCCCCTGCTTCTGTTCAGCAGATCAGATCTCACCCATTGCCTTCCCTATCTAAGCATGCTGAGAGTTATAGTTCCCCTGCTTCTGTGTAGCAGATCAGATCTCACCCACTGACTTCCTTATCTAAGCATGCTGGGAGTTATAGTTCCCCTGCTTCTGTTCAGCAGATCAGATCTCACCCATTGCCTTCCCTATCTAAGCATGCTGGGAGTTATAGTTCCCCTGCTTCTGTTCAGCAGATCAGATCTCACCCATTGCCTTCCCTATCTAAGCATGCTGGGAGTTATAGTTCCCCTGCTTCTGTGCAGCAGATCAGATCTCACCCACTGACTTCCTTATCTAAGCATGCTGGGAGTTATAGTTCCCCTGCTTCTGTTCAGCAGATCAGATCTCACCCATTGCCTTCCCTATCTAAGCATGCTGGGAGTTATAGTTCCCCTGCTTCTGTGCAGCAGATCAGATCTCACCCATTGCCTTCCCTATCTAAGCATGCTGGGAGTTATAGTTCCCCTGCTTCTGTGCAGCAGATCAGATCTCACCCACTGACTTCCTTATCTAAGCATGCTGGGAGTTATAGTTCCCCTGCTTCTGTTCAGCAGATCAGATCTCACCCATTGCCTTCCCTATCTAAGCATGCTGGGAGTTATAGTTCCCCTGCTTCTGTGCAGCAGATCAGATCTCACCCATTGCCTTCCCTATCTAAGCATGCTGAGAGTTATAGTTCCCCTGCTTCTGTGCAGCAGATCAGATCTCACCCACTGACTTCCTTATCTAAGCATGCTGGGAGTTATAGTTCCCCTGCTTCTGTTCAGCAGATCAGATCTCACCCATTGCCTTCCCTATCTAAGCATGCTGGGAGTTATAGTTCCCCTGCTTCTGTGCAGCAGATCAGATCTCACCCATTGCCTTCCCTATCTAAGCATGCTGGGAGTTATAGTTCCCCTGCTTCTGTGCAGCAGATCAGATCTCACCCATTGCCTTCCTTATCTAAGCATGCTGGGAGTTATAGTTCCCCTGCTTCTGTGCAGCAGATCAGATCTCACCCATTGCCTTCCTTATCTAAGCATGCTGAGAGTTATAGTTCCCCTGCTTCTGTTCAGCAGATCAGATCTCACCCATTGCCTTCCCTATCTAAGCATGCTGAGAGTTATAGTTCCCCTGCTTCTGTGTAGCAGATCAGATCTCACCCACTGACTTCCTTATCTAAGCATGCTGGGAGTTATAGTTCCCCTGCTTCTGTTCAGCAGATCAGATCTCACCCATTGCCTTCCCTATCTAAGCATGCTGGGAGTTATAGTTCCCCTGCTTCTGTTCAGCAGATCAGATCTCACCCATTGCCTTCCCTATCTAAGCATGCTGGGAGTTATAGTTCCCCTGCTTCTGTTCAGCAGATCAGATCTCACCCATTGCCTTCCTTATCTAAGCATGCTGAGAGTTATAGTTCCCCTGCTTCTGTTCAGCAGATCAGATCTCACCCACTGCCTTCCTTATCTAAGCATGCTGAGAGTTATAGTTCCCCTGCTTCTGTTCAGCAGATCAGATCTCACCCATTGCCTTCCCTATCTAAGCATGCTGAGAGTTATAGTTCCCCTGCTTCTGTGTAGCAGATCAGATCTCACCCACTGACTTCCTTATCTAAGCATGCTGGGAGTTATAGTTCCCCTGCTTCTGTTCAGCAGATCAGATCTCACCCATTGCCTTCCTTATCTAAGCATGCTGAGAGTTATAGTTCCCCTGCTTCTGTTCAGCAGATCAGATCTCACCCACTGCCTTCCTTATCTAAGCATGCTGAGAGTTATAGTTCCCCTGCTTCTGTTCAGCAGATCAGATCTCACCCATTGCCTTCCTTATCTAAGCATGCTGGGAGTTATAGTTCCCCTGCTTCTGTGCAGCAGATCAGATCTCACCCATTGCCTTCCTTATCTAAGCATGCTGAGAGTTATAGTTCCCCTGCTTCTGTTCAGCAGATCAGATCTCACCCATTGCCTTCCCTATCTAAGCATGCTGAGAGTTATAGTTCCCCTGCTTCTGTGTAGCAGATCAGATCTCACCCACTGACTTCCTTATCTAAGCATGCTGGGAGTTATAGTTCCCCTGCTTCTGTTCAGCAGATCAGATCTCACCCATTGCCTTCCCTATCTAAGCATGCTGGGAGTTATAGTTCCCCTGCTTCTGTTCAGCAGATCAGATCTCACCCATTGCCTTCCCTATCTAAGCATGCTGGGAGTTATAGTTCCCCTGCTTCTGTGCAGCAGATCAGATCTCACCCACTGACTTCCTTATCTAAGCATGCTGGGAGTTATAGTTCCCCTGCTTCTGTTCAGCAGATCAGATCTCACCCATTGCCTTCCCTATCTAAGCATGCTGGGAGTTATAGTTCCCCTGCTTCTGTGCAGCAGATCAGATCTCACCCATTGCCTTCCCTATCTAAGCATGCTGGGAGTTATAGTTCCCCTGCTTCTGTGCAGCAGATCAGATCTCACCCACTGACTTCCTTATCTAAGCATGCTGGGAGTTATAGTTCCCCTGCTTCTGTTCAGCAGATCAGATCTCACCCATTGCCTTCCCTATCTAAGCATGCTGGGAGTTATAGTTCCCCTGCTTCTGTGCAGCAGATCAGATCTCACCCATTGCCTTCCCTATCTAAGCATGCTGAGAGTTATAGTTCCCCTGCTTCTGTGCAGCAGATCAGATCTCACCCACTGACTTCCTTATCTAAGCATGCTGGGAGTTATAGTTCCCCTGCTTCTGTTCAGCAGATCAGATCTCACCCATTGCCTTCCCTATCTAAGCATGCTGGGAGTTATAGTTCCCCTGCTTCTGTGCAGCAGATCAGATCTCACCCATTGCCTTCCCTATCTAAGCATGCTGGGAGTTATAGTTCCCCTGCTTCTGTGCAGCAGATCAGATCTCACCCATTGCCTTCCTTATCTAAGCATGCTGGGAGTTATAGTTCCCCTGCTTCTGTGCAGCAGATCAGATCTCACCCATTGCCTTCCTTATCTAAGCATGCTGAGAGTTATAGTTCCCCTGCTTCTGTTCAGCAGATCAGATCTCACCCATTGCCTTCCCTATCTAAGCATGCTGAGAGTTATAGTTCCCCTGCTTCTGTGTAGCAGATCAGATCTCACCCATTGCCTTCCTTATCTAAGCATGCTGAGAGTTATAGTTCCCCTGCTTCTGTGCAGCAGATCAGATCTCACCCATTGCCTTCCTTATCTAAGCATGCTGGGAGTTATAGTTCCCCTGCTTCTGTTCAGCAGATCAGATCTCACCCATTGCCTTCCTTATCTAAGCATGCTGAGAGTTATAGTTCCCCTGCTTCTGTGCAGCAGATCAGATCTCACCCATTGCCTTCCTTATCTAAGCATGCTGGGAGTTATAGTTCCCCTGCTTCTGTTCAGCAGATCAGATCTCACCCATTGCCTTCCTTATCTAAGCATGCTGAGAGTTATAGTTCCCCTGCTTCTGTTCAGCAGATCAGATCTCACCCATTGCCTTCCTTATCTAAGCATGCTGGGAGTTATAGTTCCCCTGCTTCTGTTCAGCAGATCAGATCTCACCCATTGCCTTCCCTATCTAAGCATGCTGGGAGTTATAGTTCCCCTGCTTCTGTTCAGCAGATCAGATCTCACCCATTGCCTTCCTTATCTAAGCATGCTGAGAGTTATAGTTCCCCTGCTTCTGTTCAGCAGATCAGATCTCACCCATTGCCTTCCCTATCTAAGCATGCTGGGAGTTATAGTTCCCCTGCTTCTGTTCAGCAGATCAGATCTCACCCATTGCCTTCCTTATCTAAGCATGCTGGGAGTTATAGTTCCCCTGCTTCTGTGCAGCAGATCAGATCTCACCCATTGCCTTCCTTATCTAAGCATGCTGAGAGTTATAGTTCCCCTGCTTCTGTTCAGCAGATCAGATCTCACCCATTGCCTTCCTTATCTAAGCATGCTGGGAGTTATAGTTCCCCTGCTTCTGTGCAGCAGATCAGATCTCACCCATTGCCTTCCCTATCTAAGCATGCTGGGAGTTATAGTTCCCCTGCTTCTGTGCAGCAGATCAGATCTCACCCACTGACTTCCTTATCTAAGCATGCTGGGAGTTATAGTTCCCCTGCTTCTGTTCAGCAGATCAGATCTCACCCATTGCCTTCCCTATCTAAGCATGCTGGGAGTTATAGTTCCCCTGCTTCTGTTCAGCAGATCAGATCTCACCCATTGCCTTCCCTATCTAAGCATGCTGGGAGTTATAGTTCCCCTGCTTCTGTGCAGCAGATCAGATCTCACCCATTGCCTTCCCTATCTAAGCATGCTGAGAGTTATAGTTCCCCTGCTTCTGTGCAGCAGATCAGATCTCACCCACTGACTTCCTTATCTAAGCATGCTGGGAGTTATAGTTCCCCTGCTTCTGTTCAGCAGATCAGATCTCACCCATTGCCTTCCCTATCTAAGCATGCTGAGAGTTATAGTTCCCCTGCTTCTGTGCAGCAGATCAGATCTCACCCACTGACTTCCTTATCTAAGCATGCTGGGAGTTATAGTTCCCCTGCTTCTGTTCAGCAGATCAGATCTCACCCATTGCCTTCCCTATCTAAGCATGCTGGGAGTTATAGTTCCCCTGCTTCTGTGCAGCAGATCAGATCTCACCCATTGCCTTCCCTATCTAAGCATGCTGAGAGTTATAGTTCCCCTGCTTCTGTGCAGCAGATCAGATCTCACCCACTGACTTCCTTATCTAAGCATGCTGGGAGTTATAGTTCCCCTGCTTCTGTTCAGCAGATCAGATCTCACCCATTGCCTTCCCTATCTAAGCATGCTGGGAGTTATAGTTCCCCTGCTTCTGTGCAGCAGATCAGATCTCACCCATTGCCTTCCCTATCTAAGCATGCTGGGAGTTATAGTTCCCCTGCTTCTGTGCAGCAGATCAGATCTCACCCACTGACTTCCTTATCTAAGCATGCTGGGAGTTATAGTTCCCCTGCTTCTGTTCAGCAGATCAGATCTCACCCATTGCCTTCCCTATCTAAGCATGCTGGGAGTTATAGTTCCCCTGCTTCTGTGCAGCAGATCAGATCTCACCCATTGCCTTCCTTATCTAAGCATGCTGAGAGTTATAGTTCCCCTGCTTCTGTTCAGCAGATCAGATCTCACCCATTGCCTTCCCTATCTAAGCATGCTGAGAGTTATAGTTCCCCTGCTTCTGTGTAGCAGATCAGATCTCACCCACTGACTTCCTTATCTAAGCATGCTGGGAGTTATAGTTCCCCTGCTTCTGTTCAGCAGATCAGATCTCACCCATTGCCTTCCCTATCTAAGCATGCTGGGAGTTATAGTTCCCCTGCTTCTGTTCAGCAGATCAGATCTCACCCATTGCCTTCCCTATCTAAGCATGCTGGGAGTTATAGTTCCCCTGCTTCTGTGCAGCAGATCAGATCTCACCCACTGACTTCCTTATCTAAGCATGCTGGGAGTTATAGTTCCCCTGCTTCTGTTCAGCAGATCAGATCTCACCCATTGCCTTCCCTATCTAAGCATGCTGGGAGTTATAGTTCCCCTGCTTCTGTGCAGCAGATCAGATCTCACCCATTGCCTTCCCTATCTAAGCATGCTGGGAGTTATAGTTCCCCTGCTTCTGTGCAGCAGATCAGATCTCACCACTGACTTCCTTATCTAAGCATGCTGGGAGTTATAGTTCCCCTGCTTCTGTTCAGCAGATCAGATCTCACCCATTGCCTTCCCTATCTAAGCATGCTGGGAGTTATAGTTCCCCTGCTTCTGTGCAGCAGATCAGATCTCACCCATTGCCTTCCCTATCTAAGCATGCTGAGAGTTATAGTTCCCCTGCTTCTGTGCAGCAGATCAGATCTCACCCACTGACTTCCTTATCTAAGCATGCTGGGAGTTATAGTTCCCCTGCTTCTGTTCAGCAGATCAGATCTCACCCATTGCCTTCCCTATCTAAGCATGCTGGGAGTTATAGTTCCCCTGCTTCTGTGCAGCAGATCAGATCTCACCCATTGCCTTCCTTATCTAAGCATGCTGGGAGTTATAGTTCCCCTGCTTCTGTTCAGCAGATCAGATCTCACCCATTGCCTTCCCTATCTAAGCATGCTGGAGTTATAGTTCCCCTGCTTCTGTGCAGCAGATCAGATCTCACCCATTGCCTTCCCTATCTAAGCATGCTGAGAGTTATAGTTCCCCTGCTTCTGTGCAGCAGATCAGATCTCACCCACTGACTTCCTTATCTAAGCATGCTGGGAGTTATAGTTCCCCTGCTTCTGTTCAGCAGATCAGATCTCACCCATTGCCTTCCCTATCTAAGCATGCTGGGAGTTATAGTTCCCCTGCTTCTGTGCAGCAGATCAGATCTCACCCATTGCCTTCCCTATCTAAGCATGCTGAGAGTTATAGTTCCCCTGCTTCTGTGCAGCAGATCAGATCTCACCCACTGACTTCCTTATCTAAGCATGCTGGGAGTTATAGTTCCCCTGCTTCTGTGCAGCAGATCAGATCTCACCCATTGCCTTCCCTATCTAAGCATGCTGGGAGTTATAGTTCCCCTGCTTCTGTGCAGCAGATCAGATCTCACCCATTGCCTTCCTTATCTAAGCATGCTGGGAGTTATAGTTCCCCTGCTTCTGTGCAGCAGATCAGATCTCACCCATTGCCTTCCTTATCTAAGCATGCTGAGAGTTATAGTTCCCCTGCTTCTGTTCAGCAGATCAGATCTCACCCATTGCCTTCCCTATCTAAGCATGCTGAGAGTTATAGTTCCCCTGCTTCTGTGTAGCAGATCAGATCTCACCCACTGACTTCCTTATCTAAGCATGCTGGGAGTTATAGTTCCCCTGCTTCTGTTCAGCAGATCAGATCTCACCCATTGCCTTCCCTATCTAAGCATGCTGGGAGTTATAGTTCCCCTGCTTCTGTTCAGCAGATCAGATCTCACCCATTGCCTTCCCTATCTAAGCATGCTGGGAGTTATAGTTCCCCTGCTTCTGTTCAGCAGATCAGATCTCACCCATTGCCTTCCTTATCTAAGCATGCTGAGAGTATATAGTTCCCCTGCTTCTGTTCAGCAGATCAGATCTCACCCATTGCCTTCCCTATCTAAGCATGCTGGGAGTTATAGTTCCCCTGCTTCTGTGCAGCAGATCAGATCTCACCCATTGCCTTCCCTATCTAAGCATGCTGAGAGTTATAGTTCCCCTGCTTCTGTGCAGCAGATCAGATCTCACCCACTGACTTCCTTATCTAAGCATGCTGGGAGTTATAGTTCCCCTGCTTCTGTGCAGCAGATCAGATCTCACCCATTGCCTTCCCTATCTAAGCATGCTGGGAGTTATAGTTCCCCTGCTTCTGTGCAGCAGATCAGATCTCACCCATTGCCTTCCTTATCTAAGCATGCTGGGAGTTATAGTTCCCCTGCTTCTGTGCAGCAGATCAGATCTCACCCATTGCCTTCCTTATCTAAGCATGCTGAGAGTTATAGTTCCCCTGCTTCTGTTCAGCAGATCAGATCTCACCCATTGCCTTCCCTATCTAAGCATGCTGAGAGTTATAGTTCCCCTGCTTCTGTGTAGCAGATCAGATCTCACCCCACTGACTTCCTTATCTAAGCATGCTGGGAGTTATAGTTCCCCTGCTTCTGTTCAGCAGATCAGATCTCACCCATTGCCTTCCCTATCTAAGCATGCTGGGAGTTATAGTTCCCCTGCTTCTGTTCAGCAGATCAGATCTCACCCATTGCCTTCCCTATCTAAGCATGCTGGGAGTTATAGTTCCCCTGCTTCTGTTCAGCAGATCAGATCTCACCCATTGCCTTCCTTATCTAAGCATGCTGAGAGTTATAGTTCCCCTGCTTCTGTTCAGCAGATCAGATCTCACCCACTGCCTTCCTTATCTAAGCATGCTGAGAGTTATAGTTCCCCTGCTTCTGTTCAGCAGATCAGATCTCACCCATTGCCTTCCTTATCTAAGCATGCTGGGAGTTATAGTTCCCCTGCTTCTGTGTAGCAGATCAGATCTCACCCACTGACTTCCTTATCTAAGCATGCTGGGAGTTATAGTTCCCCTGCTTCTGTTCAGCAGATCAGATCTCACCCATTGCCTTCCCTATCTAAGCATGCTGGGAGTTATAGTTCCCCTGCTTCTGTGCAGCAGATCAGATCTCACCCATTGCCTTCCCTATCTAAGCATGCTGAGAGTTATAGTTCCCCTGCTTCTGTGCAGCAGATCAGATCTCACCCACTGACTTCCTTATCTAAGCATGCTGGGAGTTATAGTTCCCCTGCTTCTGTTCAGCAGATCAGATCTCACCCATTGCCTTCCCTATCTAAGCATGCTGAGAGTTATAGTTCCCCTGCTTCTGTGCAGCAGATCAGATCTCACCCACTGACTTCCTTATCTAAGCATGCTGGGAGTTATAGTTCCCCTGCTTCTGTTCAGCAGATCAGATCTCACCCATTGCCTTCCCTATCTAAGCATGCTGGGAGTTATAGTTCCCCTGCTTCTGTGCAGCAGATCAGATCTCACCCATTGCCTTCCCTATCTAAGCAT